>JAGSMU010000041.1:2062429-2749906 GCA_029286865.1 Teinopalpus imperialis
ATTTATTTATTCTTTATTGCACTAACATCAATAAAATTTAGGTTTACATTTGGCGGACTTAATGGCAAAGGCATCCTCTACCAGTCAACTCAAGGTGTGATGAGATATTGTGGTAGGTGTAGCAATAAATAAATAAAATAAAATAAAAAAATAAAGACTAAAATTAACTAGTAATCAAATATGTATAATATTATAGAAAACATAATCACACACACACACGTATATACTAATATATAGAACACATACACAAAGTACAGATAAACATGCAGGAACTGTAGCTATCAATTAATTTTAATGTAATGTATTTTATGTAATTGTTATGAATGGATTGGAATATATATATATATTTATATTTATTTATGTATGTATATATATACAAATCTATAAATATACATAAATAAATAGATATATATATATGCCTACAAAACTTACCAAATGTTTCCATAATGAATGAACTTATTTTTACAGTTGTTTAAAATAACAACTCATGAACAAAATTTTAAATATCATCTATTACTTATCCTTTATGTTAGGCAACGAAAGCTTGAATGTAGAGTGCCTTGTACGGCCGCGCGGGGGCCCAATTTCGTACAATGATCCGAATCAATTTCCTAACAACCCAGAGCGGCATGCTTATGCTAAATAGTTTCCGAACACCGGTCCAATCGTTCCGTTTGTCGTGTAAGAACCGGCCGTACTCTAATTAATATACCATCAAGTTGCCAACGAGAAATGCTCATTGGCTTGCGAAATCGAAACAAGGCGGATTCCGATGCAGCTCTAAACGTTGGCAACAAGTTCTATTTGGTGTTATTTATTTATTTATTCACTCTCTATATCTTAAAAAAAATAATGTATATATATTTATATATATATATATACATAGTAAATTGTATAATAATAAATGCCAAAGTAATTCTCTACCAGTCAACCTTAGGTGTGGCGAGGTATTGTGATAGGCGTAGCAATAACCTTATTTATCTTTTAAGAATTATCTATATTTGAATATCTTATATAAAATATACAAATAAACAATAATACATACATATATAGATACATAACAATAGCAGAAGCTATCAATAAATTCCGTAGAGGATGAAATTATCTGACCACAGGTATCTTAAGTAAAAAGTTGATTTTTCAATGTTTGTCTATAAAGATTATCATTTTAACTCGATAATATAATTCTCTCTTGTTGCTTACAATTGTCTACAACTGTTCAACGTGATAAGGAAACCGATACGACTTAGGCACCTTCAATAAAAGAGCCAACACCATTCGTTAAGGCCGGCAGCGCATCTGTGACTTCTCAGGTGTTGCGGATGCTGATGGCCGGCACTGGTCTCCTACCATCCGGTCAGCTGTTTGCTCGTTTACATATTTATTTATTTATTTTAAATTTTATTGGTCACACCTTACAAAAAGGGATAACTCGAACAATAAAACAAAACATGATAGATATTAGATAGAACAAAACATCTCCTTTCAAACAACCTTATGCCAAAAACATTTTATGGAATGCGGAATATATGATTAGAGCGAAAAACGAAAGGACATAGCCAACATAATAAATGATATATATTGATACCAGTAGGTATGTATGTCGGTGTTATTTCGGCTCGTCCACTGCATTACTCGTATATCCTACAGTTTGTTAGAAAGACCGAGAATTACTTATGATTCTACACTATAATTATCCTTTAATTTTTACTTTTTTAATGACGTAGAGAGAAAGTTTAAGAAAAATATGATAGCAATATGTAATGTCTCCTATAAGATTCTATAATTCACATTTTCTAACTTGTTGAAATGTTTTTTATTTTAATCTTTTATTTACAATTTTAGTTAAAATATTAATTTAATGGATATAATGTCACTTAGATACGTATTTTTTTTGGAATAGGTGAAAAACGAGCATGCAGCCCACCCGATGATAAGTGATCACCGCCGCCCATGGACATCTGCAACACCAGAGGAGTCGTAAATGCGTTGCCTTCCTTTAAGGAAGACTCTTTTCTTGTTGGTCCCTAAGTCGGAAACACCGCTGGCGAAAGTTGATTCCACAGAGTAGTTAAGGGGATTGCCAACCACCGAGCTGATGAGTATGAAATTTTGAATTCTGTCGTGATGTACGATGTTTAAATACAGCGGCTGGAATTAATCCGGACAGCACATCAGAACACTCCCCATGGTAAATTCGGTAAAAAACGCAGACATTAGACGTAGATTTTAGAATACTAATTTTGTTGGTGGTGTATCTTTGTCAATAAATAAATAAAATTAATATTTTTAGGGATGACAAACATGGACATCTGAAGCAAATGGTAACTTTGGCAAATGATAATTTTGGCATATGATAACTTTGGCATATGAAAATATCATGAATTCACCTATCCTCAATAAACTCAAGTTTAAATTATGATCTCAATAGTGCATTTAAGATGCGTTATGTGTTAAGATTTGTATATAATTAATCAATAAATAATTAAGAAAATAAATTTTAATGAACACATACTTTATATCTCATAAAATCGTTAATGGAATATATTTTTTGTGATTATAACCAATTAAAATTGTGCTGTCTTCCCTGAGGGAAGATATGGAATGCCTCCTTAACTATAATTCGGTCCCTAGATCCCAAAACTCACCGTACGAAGCACACAGAAGATGTCGTGAATGTAAAATGGTGCATGAAACATGCACTTTTCTTCTCAATTCCTGGTTTTATTTTCAGTGTTATATAGACTACATATTGAAGTAAAGAATTTCTTTCTTATTTTTGTTTTATAATATTGAACACGTATTTGTTATCGCATACGCTTTATCTAATACGATACGTTAGTATGCGGGCGTCACGGCGCGTGCGGGCGGTGATCTATTTCGGGAGCGGCAAGTTCATTAACGTCGCCTAGTTACTAGTGATGGAAAACTATTGCTATTCTACTATATCGATAAATGCAACGTCTATCGATATCAGGAAATACTTGATTGCTTTAAATTTTTGTTTAATTTATTAAGTCCCTAAGGATCCTTGGGCCCTGGTAAGGTAAGGTTGCTGCATGCTTAAGAAATGAAATGATATATATTTTTAAGATATGTGAAGTCCGCCAATCAGTGAAACGGAGGCCTAGTCCCAGTAGTGGGATTTTATTTACTTTCATTATGGACTTTTAACTATAGTATAACGATTTTAGGATCTGATATAGACAGTTACTAAATTGACTGCTTTTATTCAGCTATTTATATTTCTTAGCGCGTTTTGAATTTGAATGAATGAATAAATGTGCCTTCGCAATATTACCTAGCAATATTTTATATTTATAATATTGAAATATTGTAAATAAAAAACGATAAGGTAATTTATTTATTTATTTAAAAACACATCAATACAACAATACGTATGTATTACATATTACAGGGGTTGAATCTCTATAGGATTTTATTCTGATATATATATATATAAATTTATGAAACAAAAAAAATATAAAGGTTATAACAGTTAACTTAATACTTTGTGACCAATAATGACATGACAGAGTAGAGCAGTGGTAGATCTACACTGCAGTTTGTTTCTAGCTGCAAAATGAATGGGTCAGGCCACCGGGGTAGGACGACGCCCTCACAGAATGTCAGCGTAAAATAGCAGCATAATGTTGTATTTCGTCTGGTGAGTGTAGGGATCCGGAGACCTTTATTGCTGGTTACGATGCATTCCATCTCAGTCCTTAAGGGTTACAGCGCTTTATTACTCTCAATATAATAAGATAACAGCAATGAAATTATATGGAATCACTCTTGAAAAGTAATAGGCTTCTTTCACTCATCATCTTATGATGTTGTGATCACAGCTTATCAATAGTCCACTGCCGGACATAGAGATCTCTCCCATAGATTATCACAAAGCACGAGCCTTAGCCATCTGCATCTATCGACTTCCCGCCACCTTGCATAGGCCATTCCATATAGCGAGGAGTCATCCTACACTGCGACTTTTAGTCCGAGGTTGCCACTCAAGAACCTTTCTTCCCCATCGGTCGTCAGTTCTACGAGCTATATGGCTTATCGTAGGCGACGTAACCGTGCAGATATTTTTAGTTATGTAAGTCACCCCCGTTCAACTGCGGGTGTCTACGTTCCGTATTCCATCACGCAGAGCATAGCCCTCTCGCTGAGTAACTCTGAGATTTATACTCAGTTGAGCATTAATCAACATAAAGTGCCATAACCGTCGAAACGTTTCATCTTGGTACTTAATTTTAATGTCATCTAGGTATTCCGTGAATGTCCTTTGCGTATCGATTAGCGCTACCGGAAGTGTAGAGTAAGGAAGAAAATGGCCGAGTCATAGTTAGTTAATCTGTGTCAATGATATTCTACGTTGAGTGGCACTCAGTTGGTTAAGATTAAAGGAATTAAGGTATATCATATTATTTATGTATGTAATCAATTAATGTCTTTCCCGATCTTTCAGCAATACTTGTTTCATCTTCAGCCATCATACCAAGTCCACTACTTAACATAGGCCTCCCCCACATGTGCCGTAGAGTACGACCCTCAGGCTTTTTTATTTTTTTGTCTATGTGTTGCTGTTGGTCCAGAAATCTCTACAACTTTATCTAATTAGACTCGCGAACGGGAGGCTCGATCCTCAGCATCCATCGACTTCCCGCAGACTTGTATAGGTCGTCACTCTATCTATTTATTTATTTATTTAATTTTGGTTATCTACAGTGTATATATGAAAACAAACTTAATCCATAAATACATGAAGTCAAATCTGATGCATGCACCAATTAAAGATGAATACATCATTTGTTAACGGTTATCGTGTTACAAAAATTAATTAATAGAGGAAACTAAACAATTAGTGAATAAAATTTTAAAATTAGATTAAAAGAGGTCACAATCAAATTTTAATTAAATATCAACTTCAACCTTATACAATATAGAGATTAAACAATTTAATAGTGATCAAAATCTAAACGAAAGACAACCACACGATACAATAAAATTAATTCTAAATCTATATCTATAAAAATCTAGTGGGGGGTTTTATTTCATCCAATTTGTAGTACTCGGTAGTAATAGTAATAACTAAATAATTAAGTAACACCCTGTACCATATCTCATGGTGGCGATGTCTCTTTGACCTTGAATCTTTATTTCCCCTCGAGTTTATTGTGCATTACATCAGACTAGGGAAAATGACGAGTTCTGTGTTTGCGTAAAATATGATTCAGCAAAATCATAAGGTATCGCCGTGGTCGATTTGACCAGGAGGACAAAATTGCTGCTTACCAAGTTTAGAAAAGACGTGGACAATTTGGGATGACAAAACGAGCAAACATTTCATCTGTTGGTAATTGATTGCGGTTCATGATACCTGAATTCTTTCTCGATAAGGAATCATAATTTCCAGTCTTAATTATTTAAATAAAGTTTTTTTTTATTACATCGAGAGTAACAATCGAGTACACAGTTCACGTTATGGTACGTGACTCTTGCGACCCATGACATCTACATATATCCTTGACAAGGAATCATAATGCAGATGCGTTGCACCCTCGAGGACTGAGATGGAAAGCCTCATCACCAGTAATAAAGGTCTCCGAATCCCTACACTCACCAGACGAAACACAGCAGCAATATGTTGCTATTTCAAGCTGGTATTCCTTAAGTACGTCCTACGCCAGTCGAGCTGGTCCATTCATTCTACAGCTATAAACAAACTGCAGCGTAGCTCTACCACTGTTAAATGTTTGATCTTTTCTACGGAGAATTTTAGGTTTTCTTGCTGTTCACGTCTGTTCCCATACATGGCTGTAACTGACCTTTCTTAAGCTATTAAAGGATTTCAGATCTTAGTACCTAAGATTAAGAGATGAGTTTCGTTGCACGAAGTCGTGATGCGGCAAACAGACCTGTTATCAGTATGCTTAGAATGATATAATAAAGATATGAGGTACTTGATCCTTTCTGTTCAAACATGATATTCCTTATTTTTAACCGACTTAAAAAAGGTGGTAAAGTGCTTCGTCCTCGAGATGGTCAGAAGTAACAAATTTATTTATATTTTTCACTTATAACGTACACGTGATACGTCACATATATCCTATATGTAAGTTAACTGATAGGTGAATTTTATTAGGAGTGTTTTCGTAATTAGCAATTCGAAAAACAAATGAAAGTCACCGTTATATAACGGTAGATAGAGTCCGAATTCCTAGTCATCTGGCTTTTCATTTATTTATATAAAAACATATAACGTAACGTAACAGAAGTTTATGTTTATTATTAACAGAAATAAGTAAAATATAAAAGTTTTAACTTAGCAGTTAAAACTTATGATAAAAAACTGTGTACAATGAAAGTATTATTTATATTTTTTTTAAACTTCCTAAGCAAGTGCTTGACCATGATCCCACCTGATGTAAAAAGTATATATAAATATTTATATATATATATATATATATATATATATTGTGAAATATGTATTTTATAATTTCTTAGACATGCTGGTTTCCTTACGACGTTTCCCTTCAATGTGGAACACGTGGAAAATCGGCACTTAAAAAGGCAATTAACAGTTGCACGGGTGCCGGTATCGGATATCGAACTCGTATTAATTCTATTAATTAATAAAACGTTACACGATATTCTGATTTTTTTTTTTTTCGGGCTGATGGCCGCTGTTAGCCCCAGGGCTTTTACAGTTTCACCGGGTTGAGAGGTGACCGAGCGCTTATGGCTCTCAGTCGAGACCTCTATATATGGGTAACCAGCGCAAGGGCTCCCGAGAGGAGCCTCGGCTTGACCGTTACCCTGTTTCGCGAGAGCGTCTGACTCGAGGGTGCCCAAGAGGGCCGAACCTCGGCTCGGTCAGTTGCTTCTGACAGAGGATTATCTTAATTAATATCACTATTATTATTAACTACCTGTACCACCACTTCAGAATGCGTGGGCGCTGGAGAAGAAGTGGCGCAAGAAACTCCAGCAACGCTTCTATCTGTATGGACTGGAGAGAACCGGCCAGTGACATGGCGGTATCGCGAATAACTTTGTTTGCGACGCCCTCGCCGTCGGCGGGGGCGATATGAGGGTGCAATGTTTGTGTGTTGTGTTTTATGAAGGGCTTGGGCCCTGGTGGTTGCGTCGTCAGGGTCGTCGAGGGCGTGCCTCGGTCTCCTACGGACGCGGGTAAATCTGTGATTCGCGATGGGATTGTAAGTGGCGGCACTTACAATCAAAGGGTTTCGGTGTGTGACGGCAGAGTCGAAATATCGGCGAGAAGCCTGCTTCAGGTACTGAGCTATGGTCGGCAGCTCAAGATCTATGTGTAGATTTTCGTTACGCAAGAACCACGGCGCACCGGTGGCCTTGCGCATGAAACGATTTTGTATTACCTGAAGTCGGTGAATGTGACGCGGGGAGGCATGCGCAAAGACGGGGCTTGCGTATGTCATTATGGGTCGGATGCACGCTTTGTAAAGTGTAATTTTATTACGCAGGGACATTTTGCTATTTTTATTAAGTAACGGGTGCAAACGACCTAGGACGAACGCTGCTCGATTCCGTACGCGGTTGACATGCGGACCGAAGGTGAGTCTTTCATCTAATGTGACGCCTAAGTATTTGACTGTCTTTTCCCAGGGGATTGGACGATCAAATAACTCTATAGTTTGGAGATGCGGCGTTTTGTTGCGCCGAGAGAAGTAAATGGCTGCACTTTTGGTGGGGTTAACCTCGATCCTCCATTTCCGAAACCATTTCCCTAAGGTGTTGGCTGCAGATTGGAGGCGTTTACAAATAGCGTCTGGTTTAAATCCAGACACGTAGAGGCCGGTGTCATCGGCGAAAAGGGCTAGCTCTACACCGCGAGTGCGCGGTATGTCGTTGGTGTAGAGTGTGTATAAAGTAGGACCTAGGACAGAGCCTTGTGGTACTCCGGCACAAATGGGGAATATACGATATTCTGAATACAGCGAGAGAGTTATAACAATTTTAAGTCGGTAATCGCCTTATATAAGTGCCAGATGAGAATGAAAACTTCTTTAGAAGTATTAAATTTTGACCACACTCATTATGACAGAGTTCCTACAAGACAACGTGTTCTTTCTCTAACCAACCAAGTCATGGTCTGTAGAGACATTAAACCAGACAGCAACAAGCCATAAATACACCTAAAGTAAGATCATAAAGTTTAAAATGCAATCTTTACAATAACAAGGATGGCACCAAAAGTAGCATTAACGACGCCCTAACGTGGAGACAAGAAAGGAAATGGGGTAAACGCTTTGAGACTTGCCCATTAAAATTTCAAAATACAAACACACCGCACACCAATGCGTTTTACGACTCGTCTGCGCCTAAAATGGACGCACGGATGAATGGACCCAGTTTTTTTTAAAACGAAATGCACACTTTTAAGGATTTTTGTTCAATTATATGCGTTACGATTCTTTATTTTTTTAGGATACCATAAATTTACATAGCAGTGTTATTAACACTAGTAACACCAACATTTCGGTTAACCACTCCAATAAGCTTAATTTTATTATGTATTATGAGGTTGTATACGACCGAATTGCAGATTTAAACCTACGAACTAAAGTTTTGTAGATCGTACCCTAATATTTTCATTTTGTGATTATTTATTTCGTCAAACCAATAAATTTTCGATGTAAATGAATACACTGTAATATAATAAAGGAATATGGGAGAGCAACAAATGTGTTTTAGTGTATACAGTGAGTTGCGCCGCCGGCGTAGTTTACAAACAATGCACCCCTCTGTGTGCAGCTGCAATGAACCCAAACTAGGGTGACCATATTACCCCCATTTTATGATAAGTCTACGGAATGTTCTCGAAGATTATGTAGACCGGAGACGAACAGCGGCTTTTAGACTTGATGTAAGTGATCCCGGTGATCAATGAGAACCACATTCTTCCTTTATATGGTATCATAATTAGCCCTGATAACAAACAGGAAATACCTCGTCACCAATAATAAAGTAATTGCTATTATATATGCCGCTCGTAAGGAGTATTTGTTACTTAGTGTTTTTGGTAGTTTCTCTTAGTAAATGTTAGGGAGCAAGAAAAATTAGATTGGAGAAGAACAAAGTTTATAGAATATAAATTAATATATAATATATATTACTGTGAAGTAGCAACTGAATCTATATATCTTTTATATATGATAATTCTGTACATATACATATATATATATATATATATATATATATACACATTGGTATAGAATATATAAATAATCTAATAGATAATAATCATCAAATAGAACATTGATCGACAAATATACTTTAAAACCGTAAATAAATATTAAAAAAAAGACTATAGTTATCTAAACTGATTTTTCATCAAAAAATCCTCCTTTACATTTTATGACTTTTTTCACAAGTCTTGGCATACGGACAATCAATATATTAATGGTCTTTTGTGGTATATTGTTCCAAATTTCGCATAAAGCATTCCACATTCTTCTCGCGAAAAATGGGCCACGATTACGGACGTTGCTATCAAGCTGTTCCCATAAAAGTTCAATGGGATTGAGATCCGGGCTCTGAGGAAGCCAAACCATTTTTAACACCCCTTGTTTCTCCTTTAAATATTCTCTACATAATTTTGAGCTATGCTTTGGATCATTATCTTGTTGGAAAATTAATCCATCTCCAATCAATCGGCATTTTGTTCTAAAATGTTTTTGTACTGTTCTTTTTTTAAAATTGCTTCAATTTTAATCAAATTGTTAGTTCCTTGACTAGAGAAGCAACCCCAGACCACAATTGAGCCACCACCATGCTTGATTGTTGGGTCTATACAATCTGATATCATTTTTTCATGGGCACTGCATTCAACGTAAATTCTACGTTTTGAACCGAATAGTTCAAACTTGGATTCATCAGTCCAAAGCACTTTTTAAAACCTTTAGTTCAATCTCGATGGGCCAGAGCCTCTGCATCCGTTTTTTCTTGTTTTGTGACCTTAGCAGAGGTTTTCGAACGGCAACGCGACCGTACAACTTCGCATCTCTCAGTCGCCGTTTTACTGTAGCCAATGATAAAGGTTTAACTCGGGTTTTGTTTACTTCAACGAAGATAATTATGTTGTTTATGTACGATCTCAAACTTTTGGCCGGCAGGGTATATACACTGCAACTGCTGTAACTACCTGTAATTGGTTTCCATATCAGAATATTATAATATTAATGTTCAATTTCAATCAAATATAAGTTGTCAGTGTGTATTTTCAAATAAATAAATAGCACGTATATTAAAGTAGTCTTTTAACTTCGAATGCTTTTAAAATCCTTTTGCTTTCCTTGTCCTTATTTTATAGCTTGCATCAATATAATTTAAATATTTTCCCCAAATGTCCCAATAATAAATGCTAAATTGGTAGCACTAGTGTTGGTAGACTAATAAAGCGCGGCTTCCAGTGATTCACTAAATAAAGTCGATGTGAGCGCCGCGACGACGCGCCTGCATCCCTTTGTGTACATAGATTACTAGTTTCACGGTGCTCTAGTGACGTACGATATTAATATCGATAAATAATCGTAAAATTTATATAATATGAATAAACTAAAAGGAGCCAATTCATACATGACTTGTTTCACAATCGTCTAGGAACATAGATCAGATGTTAAAAGTTTCCACTGATACTGTCTTACACAATAAATATTTTTGTATCGTGTCCTGAATGACAAGCGAGCGAATAGTTCTCGTATTGGTGAGCGATTCTTGGTACCCATGAAATATCCATCCTGTTCATCATATCGCGTATTTGCATTGAGGTACTTATTAAGTTGGTGATATACCCTGAGGACTAGATAGGAAGGCCTCGTCATCCTTAATAATGGTCTTCGGATACCCTAAAACTATATTTAATTTGAAAAAATACATTACGTACTCATACGTTGTAATATAACTAATAGATGAGAAGCGTTGTATAGTGAAAAAAGAAATTGCCAACCGCAATACCATACAGACGGGACCTTGAAAGCAATCAATCGATTGAACTTTACCGATTAACACAATCCGATCAAGCGAGACACGTTCACACGTTGCCCCTGCGCACGCGTCTATCAACGCGTTGCAAAACTAATTATCTGGATACGAGATTCAAATTAATTCAACGCTCGTTCTTATGATCGATCGTTTGCACTTATCGACCGTGGCGAAACACATCTCGCAATGGTCTAATCTTCACTACATCTGGAGCACGTTGCGTTTGGTAATTTGCGTAAAGGAGCCATTGGAATTGCGGAATTGCAGAAAAGGAAAACCCAACTTCTCATCAACAAAAAACCCTCTATTCTGTAAACACAATTCACATAATTATAAGTGATTTCTGGAGCCCATGATGGCTAGTTTTACACAAGAAAAGTTTCTTGAAGTAGGCGCCTATGGGAGCATAGAGCTGCTGTGTTTCGTATGGTGAGTGTTACGATTCGATGACCCAAGTACACTATTTTTTTTAATAGGAATATTATCAGTTCTGTTAATATTACTAATATTCTGGTGAACCACTCCCAATTAAGCTGAATATGCTTGTGCTAGGAGTCCACGACAATAGCGGAATTGCGATTTCAAACCGTTTCTCACCATTAGTATTCTCACCGTACCCTAAACCATTAGGCTATTGACACACAATTACCGACGTAATTTTTTTTCTTTATATAGAATAGGTAGCAAACGAGCATGCTGCCCACCCGATGGTAAGTGATGGTAAATGAACATCCGCAACACCAGAGGAGTCGTAAATGCGTTGCCGGCCTTTAAGAAAGAGTGTATCGGAAACACTGCTGGTGACAGCTGATTCCACGGAGTAGTTGTGCGTGGCGGGAAATGTGCGCGTGAAGCGCAGTGGTGGATTGCCAGCCAACGAGATGATGAGGATGAAATTTTTAATTCTGTATGATGGTGACAACGTTTGTACGTGAATCTTAGTTGACGTAGAAACCATGTTTATCAGATCACTTACCATCAGATGGTCTGCGTGCTTGTAATTCACATGCAAAATTAAGAAATACCTACGACTCTCAATTCTCACGACTCCCCCGCATTACATCTGAGGGAGATGGGAATGGCTGAAAACCATCGCTGCACAGGACTATAATCTTGTTTCAGCAAAAGCCGAGTCACCTCCGTTTGCCAAAGTGTATAATATTGTTTATTTTTTCTGTGGCAATAAACTGTTTTATTATTATTATAATATTTTATTATAAATTAATTTAATATCGCAACACGGGCATTTACACACAGAGTCATTTGTTAGTTCGCTTCATTGAGACAGTGTCTGTAGTCATTTGACTTGTTGCTAATATATCAGATTTCGTAACACCATCTGAGCAGTGAGTGTATACTTGACCGGACATCCCACACGGCGTCAGAGAACGTTGGTACACAACAAATGTCGGCCACGCCCCGATCCAGTGTGTACGAATTATTTTTTGTTTGAATGTATTTGTCAGTGGTAAAGCTACGGTGCATTTTCTTTCTAACTGGTAGATAGAATGGGTCAGCTCTACCGGGATAGGACCACGCCCTCGCAGAATACCAGCGTGAAATAGCCGCATAATGTTGCTGTGTTTCGTCTGGTGACTGAAGGGATCCGGAGACCTTTATTATTGGTGACAAGGCATTCCATCACAGTCCTCAAAGGTGACAACGCATCTGCATTATGATTCCTTGTCAAGGATGAATGTAGATGTCATGGGCCGTACGAATCACTTACCACCAGTTGAATATCAGCGTAAAATAGCAGAAAAATGCTGCTATTTCACGCTGGTATTCTGCGAGGGCGTAGTCCTATCTCGGTCGAGCTGAACCATTCATTTAAAATGTTTGAAGACGTGAAGTTCGCTAATCCACAATAAAGTCGCGTGGTGGACTCCCTCCCTAGAGACATGGCCTACACACAACGGTTTTTTTTCTGGCTGATGCCGGCTGCAGTCCGAGGGCTTTTATAGTTTCATCGGGTTGAGAGGTGACGGAACGCTTATGGCGCTCAGTCGAGACCTCTATTAGTGGGTAACCAGCATAAGGAATCCCGAGAGGGATCCTCGGCTTGGACCGTTACCCTGTTTCGAGAGAGCGTCTTACTCGAGGGTGCCCGAGAGGGTCCTACCTCGGCGCGGTCAGTTGCTTCTGTCTAAGGATTATCTGAATTAATATCGCTGCTGTTATTAACTATAAAATAATACTGCTCATGCAAATAGAGGAAATCAAATAGGTCCTATTTGATTGTCTTCTATCACATATCCAACACACATATTACATTTATTTGGTTCTGACACGTAAATGTAGTAGTACCAGCGAGAGCTGAGAAAAAACAAAGAATAACAATAATCATAATAGTAATAACCTTTATTTATTTACTATGACATAATTACAAGTTTGTGGTAACTGTGAAGCTTGTGCTAGTGTAAACTGTGTTACAAGCTTCAGTGTCTTCCCAATCAATGTTACTAGTTACAAAGTATTTTAGTAACATAGTAAATTAAAAAAAAAAAAGAAATTGTAAGCTATTATTTTTTACTTTAACTTAACATAAAATGAACGAATATCATCGTATATTAACTATTTTATTTTAACTGCTCTACAAGAATCTTAAGGTCGCTTCCTTACAAAAAATTATCGCAATATTTAAAGTATTTAACGGCATTATTGGCACATGTTTATTCGCCGTCGAAGTCTTTATTTATAGCCTTGTTTAAAAAGCAATTTGTTAAGACAATTTTACGATTCGTTTTCGTTTTGCGAGGCTTATACTTAAGCATTTACACCATCTATTTGCTTCATTAAAATGTCATAGTCGTAAAATAAACCGGTTTGATAAGATGCTTCTAAATTGAAAACATTAAAGGAATACTAGGAATCTACTAGTATGTTTTTATGGCTAATATAAGCCCACTGTTAGCCCGAGAGCTTTTACAGCATCACCAGGTTAAAAGGTGGCCGAGCGATTAGGCTACTCAGCCGAGACCTTTATTTATGGGTATACCAGCACAAGGGTTTCCGAGAGGGCCGAACCTCGGCTCGACTTCCATCGGATTAACTGTTTTACTTACATAATTATTATTAACGACATTTACCATTATATTTACTTCGGGCTGCGTTGGCGCTGGAGAAGAAGTTGCACAAGAAACTCGAGCGAGGCTCCTATCAACATAGATATTCTCCTATAACATAGAATTGGTGTGAACCGGCCTGACATGTGGCGGTATCGCGAATAATATTCTTTGCGACGCCCTTACCGTCGTCGGGGGCGGTATGATGGTGCAGTGTTGATGTATAGCGTTTTGTTTGGAGGGCTTGGATCCTGGTGGTAGCGTGGATGGGGTCGTTGAGGACGTGCTCCGGTCTCCTTCGGACGCGTGTGAAACGCTGGTTCTCGATGGGTTTGTAAGTGGCGGCATTCACGATCAGCTTCTTGCAAAGGGTTGTAAATAAATGAGTTTCCGTAAAATTTGGTACAAAGAGGTCTATTTTCTTTTAATAATATTAGGGGTCTCGAACAGTTCACCTATTGTCAAGCGATGTCTTCGGCCCATGATATCTACATTTATTATCACTAATGCTTCAGGATGTCACGTCTGTAGAGTCTGAGATGTAATGCCTCGTCACCTGTAATTGATTCACCGTCACCCATCACTCACCATACGAAACACGGTGGCTGCACTTATGCTGGCAATTTCTCGTTGGTTATCTGTGAGGACGTGGGACCTTCCCAATCATATTGCGGTTATTAAGAGCTGCAATGCAGCATTACCACTTACAATCTGGCAATCATCCTAGACATGCTTCGCCGGTTATCAAACAATTGGCTAAACTTTGAACCACGATGGCAAGATTATTATCGACATTAAAAAGCATTCGACGAGACGCCCATCAAATAAAAGACAATCAAACACACATTTTCTTGTTAGAGCAATCTAAACATTCGCGGAAGAGACCGCCCTTTCTCTGTCTCGTGTCAATGACTCCTCCAGCTGTCTTGGGGCCAATTAGATGTCATAAAATGTCTCGTTCCACGTTTAACCTTGCCCTTGCTTAGTCTGCCCGCACTGATAGTTACAAGAGAGGTTATTGTCCTATTGGGATATTATGTTTTCTTTTTTTTTTAATTACATTGGGGTAACAAACGAGTACCCAGTGTACGTGATGGCAAGTGATTTCTGCTTGACATCTATATTCATCCTTGACAGGGAAATCCTAATGCAGATGCGTTGTCACCCTTGAGGACTGAGATGGAATGCCTCGTTACCAGTTATAAAGGTCTCCGGATCCCTATACTCATCAGACGAAACAGCAGCATTATGCTGGTATTCTGTGAGGGCTTGGTCCTACCCCGGTCGAGCCGACCTATTACATTCTATTATATTTGTTATATTATCATTAACCACTCGGACTAAAACACTAAACTGTAATACTACTACACGATAATAGTAGAATGACGGATCCGTACCTCCGACCTATATTTTTCGCAGACCGTACACTAAACCATTGGGTTATTGACGATTATCCATCAGCACAAGAAAAAGCTCAGTTGGAATGTTTAACTGATATGATTACTAACATATCAGTTAACCACTCCAACTGAGCTTTTTATTGTTAACTGACATGTTAGTAATGTTAACAGCGCTAGAATCCTTTTTTATTAAAAAAAAAGATGTCACAAAAGCTTGTTAGTTAAAAAGCTTCCAATTCCTACAGTAGAGTTCGGGAAGCTGCAATATATTCTCGTCTCTCACTCAACGCTTAAGTCATAATCACTTTGTACATATGAATTAGTATATCGGAATAGGGAAGGGGATTGCAAGTTCCTCTTTGTTTGCGCAAATGTTTAAGCATTATAGAACATACTGTGCGCAAATAAGCTGATGTCGTCTGACAATAACCAGAGGAAATAGCCGTTGTCGAAATCGACCACGGCTATCTATCAGCATTGTAATAACAGGCGTCGTAAAAACAATAAAGAGTTCTTTACACTACTTTAGTTTATCTCTCGAATTAGCAAAGTTTTTTATAGAATAGGTGGCAAACGTGCAAGCAAATCACCTAATGGTAAGTGATCATCACCGCCCATGGACCTCCGCAACACTAGAGGACGCAGACATTGAGACGCTGGCGGCCTTTAAGAAACGTTTCGTTCGTTCGCTCTTTTCTTCCAGCTCACGGACCCCTCAGTTCCGTGAGCCCTGTGTCCGATGAAGCCGCATAGGCTAACAGCATCAACATCAACAGAATCTAGAGCTCTTTTCTTGAAGTTCCCTAAGTCTTATCGGTTCGGAAATACCGCTGGCGACAGCTGATACCACAGATTAGTTGTGCGTGGCAGAAAATTTCACGTAAAGCGCACAGTGGTGGAATACCAACCATCGTGATGATAAGGATCTAATTTTGAATTCTGTCGTGATGTTTAAACACAGCGGCTGGAATTAATCCGAACATCACTGCTGAGATATGCGAAAGTATATTGCGTTATTGCCACTATCGACAAATGCTTATTCACTAACAAGACAGACGCGCGGACACTGCGGCCATTTCAAAAATGCTGTCGATTGACAGCAGAATGCGTGGGCGACGGTATACGGACAGTAAGAGTCACTCCGATCACTGCCATGTGCAAATAATTGATATTAGTAACCACTAAGTGTTTTGTTGTCATATACATTTGACGTGTAGTGTATGAAGTAATTAAATACCGTTTTCAGTTGGAGTTCACGATTTGATTCCACGTCAAATATGAACAGAATAATAAAATTACTGTAATCTAACAAAAAAATATGCAAGAAAAGTTATTTTTGAATGATATGAGGGGGTAATAAATGCAAATATGGGGATTGAATGGTATATAAAGGACACAGTTTCCCTCAACAAAGATGTAAGATATACTTGCCCGTAGTCAACCAGTAGGACTTCAATGGAATTGAGTCCGGAGACCCGAAACTCATCTGATGAAACAAAACCATTATGAGACCTTTCCCCGACCAAGCTGACCCCTTCATGCTGTCGCAATGAACAAGCTCCAGCGTGGTTGTATCACTGTGCAAGACAAAGCGCCACAGAAATCACTCCTGTTGATCATGACCCGCTCATTCATCATCGATAAATAATGGTGAAGCAAATGTGTTGCCAATCCTAAGGGCTAGAGTGGAATCCCCGGGTTGTAGGAAGGCTTCGGTTTCTTTCACTCACCAGTAAACAGTGGCGCTAAGATACTAGTTTACATGGACCTATTTGTTGAACAGTTGGTACATCAGCGTACGTGGCTGAATCACGTAAACGATTAACTGGTCTATTCAATAACTTATTAGAAAAACGTAAAATAAAATTCACGGACGGGAAACGATCGTCCTTCTTCGACCATAGTTTTGCAACCTACTCCACTGGGGGACTGTAAGGTTGTTATGGAATTATAGAACCTGGTTGTAGAGATTTTTACGGGATCAATCGATTCAGTATTCACTTTAGTAGGGTGCGTTTAGAATCTAGTTACCACGGCTCCAGACTGTCTCGAGTACATCTCGAAGTGGTTTTATTTTGTAACCCTTCTGTAGAAAAGGGTCGATGTTTCCTAACATTGCATGTAAATATATTTTTTTGCGATATTTTGTCTTCGGGATATTACTGAGTATTTTAAAAATAAAATAACTTTTTTTATTGTATTGAGGGTGACATACATACGCGAACTGTTCACCCGATGGTTAAGTGATTCCTACTCAATATACCCACATTTACCTTCGATAAGGAATCTAGGAATAGAAAGGAAGGAGAAAGGATTTATGCAGATACGTTGGCATCACTGAGGACTAAAATGGAATAGCTCGTGACCAGTACTAAGGGTCTCCGGATCTCAACACTCATCACACAAAACACAGTAGCGTTATTCTGCCATTTTACACTGGTATTCTGTGGTATACGAAAAGAAGCTAAGCTGTTGGAAACTGAAGAACAATAACGTCGTAACGTTACGAAGGCCCTATTTTACTTTAGGAGTTGAATGTAATCGAAACAAAGCTTTCAATTTAAGCTTTATTACTTTTTAAGAAGGTAAGTTTTCGATTTAAGAATTTAATTATCATTATACTTAGCCTGTGTTATAAATTCGAGATTTTTATAATGGACGAATGACATGGGAGTTTTAGAGATTAGAGAATCCGAAATAACTGTATAAGTAGGTTTTATTATGACAGTGTAGCTACATTGCAGTTTGTTTCTAGCTGCAGAATTAATTGGACAGCTCGACCGGGGTAGAACCACGCCCACACAAGAATACCAGTGTGAAATAGCAGCATAATGCTGCTATGTTTCGTCTGGTGAGTGCAGGGGTGGTTGTGATGAGGCATTCCATCTCAGTCCTCAAGGGTGACAACGAATCAGCATTATGACTCCTTGTCAAGGATGATGTCATGTAGATCATGGGCCGCAGGAATCACTTGCCATCAGGTAAACTGTGTGTGAGTTTGTTACTCTCGATGTAATAAGAAAAAAAAGGTTTATTTTGAGAATTTTGTAAACCCTTTGATTATGTAGAACATGAAAATACTTTTATATCAACCTAATTACTATGACAAGGGCGCAGCTTATTATTGAGCGCCATACCTTATCCATATCTACATTTTACTAATTATCTATCGTTCTATTGCTTCTCGAGTGCTTTTATTCTGACACAACACTAATTCTTAAAGAAGAAAAAATTCAGGACAAATTAAGATGAAGAAAAAGTGTATTATTACAAGTTTTTAATATAAATAATTTAAAATAAATAACCTGATGTTAATTATCGTAAATTTATTTAGAAGTTGTTCTAACGAATATTTATTAAGTAAAAAGGTAGTGCAATTCTAAATGCAGACGTTCTAAAATAATTCTAAATACCACAGCGTTCTCTTCGGTAGAATCACCATTTGTCATCTCTAGTGGGACGACGTATGGAAAGTCAGACAGTTGATTGATATTGCCAGCTAGGATAGTTTATTTCAGTTACTTTCCAAGGATGCTATATATGATATACTGTTAAAAGTAAAATACTTGAACTATTCATCATAATATTTTGTATAATCATTTAAACATTCATTCATATTTAAGGTAATGACGTATATAGAACAAAGAATAAATTCTACAAAATTGTAATACCAAATTACGTTTCTACATTTGTTAAGGATCACATTTCCTCCTTTTTACATGTATAGGTAAATATGTAAAAAGATGTGTATGAACGTAAAGTAAAAGAACACGTGGAGGGTGTGACCCCGGGAGTGTGTCTAATGCGTCTCCGAAATACACCAGCGACATCTGCATCCATTGCGTTGCGTAAGCCGATAGTAGTAGTTCAGGGCTGCTAAAATTAGTAAATTACATTATATTATTGGATATACAATTTGGGTATATTAAATAGTTTCAATATTTTCCGCTTGTCTTTATATAACTTTTTGCCGTTAAATATAGTTTGTGGTTGTTTGTTAAAGAGAATGATCAAATAATGTAGATTTATATAACATTATATTATGAAGAGACAAAAGTTTACTTTATTTGTAAATAGTGGTCCGACTTACCTTCTGGTAGTATTAAATCTAAAGTGATTCACAAATACATCGATTAAAAAGCTCAGCTGTTATGTCCTCCTTCTTTGAGAACGATCCAAGCATAGGTTTCGTACCTCCTTAAGAGGGATCCTCGGATCGCTACGCGACCCTCTCTGTCGTCGGTTTCGTTCTTCGTCCACAGGGGTTGGAGTACAGCCATCGTAGAGTCAGCAGCGTCATTGTACTCCTTACTCGCGGGTCCTCTGCTCGCGAGTCTATTTCGTTGTAACTGTAGGCCTCTAGGTCCAAAAGCATACTTAAAAAATCAGCTGTTATAATTCTTTGAGATTTTAATAACACGTAAAATTTCATCAGGAAACGTGTACTAAAAAAAATACCAGCTAAATATGCATCCAATTTCATTTAGTGATTCTCAAGATTAGCGTAGTTATACAGACAGATATCGCGGTTCGGGACTGTCTGTTATACTATGTATTGAGGATATTATATGCCAAATGATTGCAATATAAAAGAATCTTCATGTTGTCTTCCACTCGTATCAGCAATTAGGTAAATCCTTTAATTTGCGACAGATATCTAGTTATGATCTAATAAGAAATATGAATTTATCTATATTTAATTGTAAATGTGGTTTTATATTAATAATTTTGTGATTAAAAATTCATTAATAACGGTGGTCTATTTATAAATGTTTAATGATTATTGATCTTGTAGTTAAAGAAAAAGTTTTGATGTACATACAAGACAAAACATTCCAAGTAACTAGTTTATGACTACACTGTGTTTGAATTGAGATAAATGTTTGCTATGTGCTTGTTAACAGAAAAACCATGTATCATTCGTTTAAATTATTACATCGGTGCAATTCCAGAAACGCAAGGAATGCGCCATTCATTAAAATCAGCTCGAAGCACATATCTTTATTTCTTTGTGTTGTTAATGTAAATGAGTGATAGATTTATTTTTATCGTGACTGTAATGGTTTTAGTTATGGACAGTAATAAATAACTTAATGTCACTTAGTGATTGGACAAAGAGATATGGTAAGGATTGTTCTGGAGCGCGTTTGTATAATTCTTTGTTGCGAAACCATATGTGGCCTTATTATTAATTGAATTGGTATTTATGCTTGTGTCTAGCTTATGAACGGGTCGGCTCGACATTGGGGATGAACCACGCCCTTATAGAATAGCAGCGTCAAACGGCAGGACAAGCGTGTGATGAAGACCAAATTACCGGTGTGTACATCTTAAATCTTTTTGAGAATTCACGTATCGGTTCATAGGATGTAGTATTCACTTAACATCAGGTGAAGTGTGAGCTTATCTCTTTTAATTTATATAAATTTTTGTCTCTTTCTTCAAAGAATTTTCTTCCTCGACGGTTCGCGGCGGGTTTGGTAACTAACTCAGGTTGTTAATTCTTTTGATTCGTCCATGTAGTAAATGATTATTCGTATGTTTCAGATACTCGCTATAAAATTGTCTGGCTATGTACAGTCGGGCTAAGTTCATGTTCATTATTAATTTTCCGATCGTTTCTTGCATTTTTATCGTTTCTTATAAAACTATTTTATATTCCTAGGGCTTTGTTAATACAGACAGTTTATTGTTTTTATTAGGTACATATAATGCAAATGTTTTAAATATAAACATTTTCTGTGTTTGGACAACCATATGGTTTAGCCGATGCATCCATAAGCGGCATGTCAAAGATAAAACCCGGTATAGTTAACGAATAACACACATACGTACCAAATGATTTTGAATTGTCTGGCATCTTTATAAGGTTCAAAATTTATCTAAAGTATGGTAAAATTTGTGAGTGTACTGGCGTAGGGATATGCACTTTTATATAGGGACTTTATGATCGGCGTCCTGTTTACTGCTTCACACGAGTTGTATCTTTCGTTGTAACTGCAGCTTCGTGTAAATTACAATTTGGAGTAAATATGTGAACGAATTGCTGCTAAATGGGTATTTAAAACTCCTTGTTGACTACATTGGGATAGAAAGTTAGCTAATATTTTATCACTTATGTGTGCATAAATAATTTGTATGTATATATGCAGTAGGTATATAATATTTATCTATAATGTGTTTATTGTTTAATTTTGTATTAGCTATTTTTAGTCTTTTCTTTATATTAATTATTTTATTGTTTTAAATTACATTGAGAGTAACAAACGAGGACACGTTTCACCTTTCTATTCCATTGTGGTATTTACTACCTGTACGGATAGATACTTATAACGGAATGGATAGACTTTTGCAATGGGTACTATTGATAGCTGATAGCCATCAGTTATTTATTACCCAAATTATAAGCCAATATAGTTCGCCATTGGCCCTTTAGCTATTGTAAAGTGTGGTGACAAAATTCGCAGTTTTCTAGATACACAACGCTTTATCTACTCTAGGACTGCGTGGCGACGTTGTTGGAAACCTGGACCCGTTATCGTTTCTCTTCGATCATACTGCACAAGCATTACATCAGAATAACGAAGGTGTTGATGTATTGTTGATTACATTGTAATATTTTCCGCGCAGTTGATGCCACCTGGTTAACCAGAAGTAAGTGTGACTGACAGTGGTAGAGCTACACTGCAGTTTGTATTTAGCTTTTGCAGAATGAATCGGTCAGCTCGACCGGGGCAGGGCTACGCTCTCACAGAATACCGGCGTGTAATAGCATCATAATGGTGCTGTGTGTATGTTGAGTGTAGGACCGGGAGACCTTTATTACTGATGACGAGGCATTCCATCTCAGTCCTCAAAGGTGACAACGCATCTGCATTATGATTACTTGTCAAGAATGAATGTAGATGTCGTTGGCCGTAGGAATCACTTGCCGTCAGTTGAACTGTGTGCTCGTTTGTTACTCTCGGTGTAATAAATAAAAAACTCCATAAGTTCGTAGCCGCGGTCGAAATCGATAATAAATACTTATTAGTACGTACCGTGTATACCACCTTCTAGTTGCTGAGCTATGACCAGCATGCCAATAAGTTACCTATTCTTCTGGCAGGTATTTCAAATGTTAACTAGTTACTCGGTATTTGCTTGCGGCGCCTTTCGTGTGGTAATCTTCAAAGAAAATTATTATCTTAATCTGCAAAACACGCATCACCTTCCATCCGGTTGAATATAGATTATGTACGGACAAACAACACTCCGTTATATAGTTAACAGTGGCGTAAGATTTTTTAAGTTAAAATAATTGAGACTTCAATAATATTAAAAGAAATGTAATATTTTTCTGTTTGTAGCCAAATTATCATAAAATGATAAGTAAAGCAAAAAGCTTTTCTTAAATAACAATGAACCTTTACAACTTTGAATGTTTACCCAACACACGTGAACTTTATAGGTTTAATAAAATGTATTAAAAGAATAATAATGAAGATGTGTCATTTCTTTCTTTATATTTCTTATTCTCCTCCCACTTTGCAACTTAATTATAGAGGGAAGACTTAAACTATATTGGTCACATCTTACAAATAGGGATACAAAGGGCGGACTTAATGCCTTAAAGCAGTCCACCCATGGCGTAGATAGACATTGTGGTAGGTGTAGTGCCTACATATATATATATATATATATATATATATATATATATATATAAATATATAAATATTTATATATACACTACCATATAAATATATTTACATATAAATAGCAATACATTATAAACATAATTAAACATATAAAAACAATGACAAGAGTAATTTACCATATTAATTAGCATCAGACGTCTTTAAATAGTGTTATACACACCATAGTTCAAACGTCCACGTCACATGCTCGGTGGTGAAAAAAATCGTGATTATTGGTAATCGAATCCAGAATCTGAACATAGCAAGTTATTGTCCAATATGTATAGACTGGAAATAATATATAAATTCTAACACACAACACATTACACTCGTACAAGGTACTCCGGAAAATTCTTCCTGCTAATTAAACGTAATCAATTAGATACTCCCGCGTCATCTGTTAATGTATTTGCATGTTGTTAGGTAGCTGGACGGTAACCTGAGAGGAATATTAAACGTTTCGCCTTATCACTGGCTAATTGCGCAGGCGCAGAACAGAATGGGTCGACGGCGTGCGGTCGGCGGAATAAAACGATATCTCTGTACCGGGGCGCCGGCTACGATCGCAAGGACTTGCGGTTGCTCTTAATTCATTTGTGATCATACGATGAGCTGTGAAGGCATAGCCAGCTATATAATTGATACCTATGTTACCTTTTGAGGTAGATAGAAGAGACCGTCGTGGTTAATATGACGATATCTTTTCGTTCTGATCAGAAGACACCTACTGCGCAGGATTTAGTATACAGTATATAATATAGAGCAGTACTCATTTATGTACAATACAAGTGCAATAAGCTCGGAGGAAGGTTGTCGTTGAAGATGAGAAAGGCAGTATTAAAGATACAGGACCTATATACAATATATCTTCTTTTTTTAATTACATTGAACAAACGAGCACACAGTTCATCTGATGGCAAGTGCTTCCCGCGTCCCATGACATCTACCATCATGGATAAGGAATCATAATGCAGATGCGTTTTTACCATTGAGGATTGAGATGGAATGACTCGTCACCAGTAAAAAAGGTCTCCAGATCCCTACACTCATCAGACGAAACAAAGCAGCGTTATGCCGCTACTTTACGCTGGTATTCTGTGAGGGCGCGGTCCTATCCCTTCATTCTGCAGTTTCGTGGCGAGACATTCCATCTCGGTCCTCAATGGTCAACGCATATGCATTATGATTCCATATCAAGGATGAATGTATCAGTTTGTTGCCATTATGGTAATAAAAAAATATGTTTTTTTATTAATACTTGATCTCTTCTACATCTGTGCATTCCGAACTTCGACAGCTCTGGAATGTTAAGGACACGTCAATAGTACAGTAAGGGAACTTTAATAGTCGTGTGTTACTTACTATAAGACGAGTCGATTCTTACAGGTGGTACGATTCTGGAATTTAGAACTTGTAGGTTTTATTTTTAAAATTCTTGTTTGTAAGAATGTTGGTATGTAACCTTGGTATGTGACTGGTAATTTTTTATTGTATTACCATTAATAATTATACCTAAATGTGAAGTGTAATAATAATTAAATCGGAGGAGTAAGGAACCACCTCGCGATTCCGTTACCCAAGTCACATGCACCGAAGTTGAGTCCATAATTAAAACCTGCGACCACGCAAGGCTCCCGGCCTCGACGGCATCACCAACAAGGTGATGAAACTCCTACCCATGTCCATTTCCATACCTACTGGTAATAATCTACAACGCGGCCATATCCAAAGGCACCTTCCCGAACACCTGGAAGGAAGCCGACGTCATAGGATTCTCAAGCCCTCAAAACATCCAACCGATCCATCAGCCTATCGACCCATAAGCCTACTCAAGTCTTGGGTAAGGTATATGAAAGGCTCATCCTCGCCCGCCTCAAGGACTTCATGCTGTCCCGAGGGCTACCAATCAATGAGCAGTTCGCTTCGCACCAACACTCATGCACACATCAAGCACCGCATCACGGAGCACATCCTCAGTAAATTTCTTCAGGGCTACCAAACTGGGCACTTTTCCTCGACGTGGCGAAAGTTGATTAGTTGTCTGGTAACGGGCTCATATACAAACTATATGAGCTCGGTGTGCCAGATCGACTCGTACTTATCATACGAGACTTTCTCGAAATCGAACCTTTCGTTACCGCGTCGAGGAACGCGCCCGAGGTTCACCCTATTTGTGCCGGAGTACCACAAGGCTCCGTCCTAGGTCCTATTTTGTACACACACTCACACCAACGACATACCGCGCACTCGCGGTGTAGAGCTAGCCCTTTCGCCGATGACACCGGCTCCTGGCGTGTCTGGGTTCAAACCAGACGCTATTTTGTAGACGCCTCCAATCTGCAGCCAACACCTTAGGGAAATGGTTTCGGAAATGGAGGATCGAGGTTAACCCTACCAAAAGTGCAGCCATGTACTTCTCTCGGCGCAACAAAACGCCGCATCTCCCAACTATAGAGTTATTTGATCGTCCAACTCCCCGGGAACAGACAGTCAAATGCTTAGGCGTTACTTTAGATGAAAGACTCACCTTCGGTCCGCATGTCAACCGCGTACGGAATCGAGCAGCGTTCGTCCTAGGTCGTTTGCACCCGTTACTCAATAAAAATAGCAAAATGTCCCTGCGTAATAAAATTACACTATACAAAGCGTGCATCCGACCCATAATGACATACGCAAGCCCCGTCTTTGCGCATGCTTCCCGCGTCACATTCACCGACTTCAGGTAATACAAAATCGTTTCATGCGCAAGGCCACCGGTGCACCGTGGTTCTTGCGTAATGAAAATCTACACATAGATCTTGAGCTGCCGACCATAGCTCAGTACCTGAAGCAGGCTTCCCGCCGATATTTCGACTCTGCCGTCACACTTAACCCCTTGATTGTAAGTGCCGCCACTTACAATCCCATCGCGAATCACAGAGTCACCCGCGTCCGAAGGAGACCGAGGCACGCTCTCGATGACCCTGACGACGTGACTACCAGGGCCCAAGCCCTTCATAAAACACAACACGCGTACATTGCACTTCACATCGCCCCCCGCCGACGGCGAGGGCGTCACAAACAAGGATATTCGCGATACCGCTACACTGGTCGGTTCTCTCCAGTCCATACAGATAGAAGCGTCGCTGGAGTTTCTTGCGCCACTTCTTCTCCAGCGCCCACGCATTCCGAAGTGGTGGTACAGATAGCTAATAATCATAGCGAATTTAAAGAATCCTCTGTCAGAAGCAACTGACCGAGCCGAGGGTTCATTCCCCGGGCACCCTCGAGTCAGACGCTCGCGAAACAAGGTAACGGTCTGCCGAGGCTCTCTCGAGCCCTTGTGCTGGTTACCTATATATAGAGGTCTCGACTGAGTGCCATTAGCGCTCGGTCACCTCTCAACCCGGTGAAACTGTGGTGCCCTCGGCTATCAGTGGCCTTCAGCCCGAAAAAAAAAAAAAACAAAGAGATATGGTAAGGATTGTTCTGGAGCGCGTTTGTATAATTCTTTGTTGCGAAACCATATGTGGCCTTATTATTAATTGAATTGGTATTTATGCTTGTGTCTAGCTTATGAACGGGTCGGCTCGACATTGGGGATGAACCACGCCCTTATAGAATAGCAGCGTCAAACGGCAGGACAAGCGTGTGATGAAGACCAAATTACCGGTGTGTACATCTTAAATCTTTTTGAGAATTCACGTATCGGTTCATAGGATGTAGTATTCACTTAACATCAGGTGAAGTGTGAGCTTATCTCTTTTAATTTATATAAATTTTTGTCTCTTTCTTCAAAGAATTTTCTTCCTCGACGGTTCGCGGCGGGTTTGGTAACTAACTCAGGTTGTTAATTCTTTTGATTCGGCCATGTAGTAAATGATTATTCGTATGTTTCAGATACTCGCTATAAAATTGTCTGGCTATGTTCAGTCGGGCTAAGATCATGTTCATTATTAATTTTCCGATCGTTTCTTGCATTTTTATCGTTTCTTATAACACTATTTTATATTCCTAGGGCTTTGTTAATACAGACAGTTTATTGTTTTTATTAGGTACATATAACGTAAATGTTTTAAATATAAACATTTTCTGTGTTTGGACAACCATATGGTTTAGCCGATGCATCCATAAGCGGCATGTCAAAGATACAACCCGGTATAGTTAACGAATAACACACATACGTACCAAATGATTTTGAATTGTCTTGCATCTTTATAAGGTTCAAAATTTATCGAAAGTATGGTAAAATTTGTGAGTGTACTGGCGTAGGGATATGCACTTTTATATAGGGACTTTATGATCGGCGTCCTGTTTACTGCTTTACACGAGTTGTATCTTTCGTTGTAACTGCAGCTTCGTGTAAATTACAATTTGGAGTAAATATGTGAACGAATTGCTGCTAAATGGGTATTTAAAACTCCTTGTTGACTACATTGGGATAGAAAGTTATTTTATCACTTATGTATGTATGCATATATATTTTGTATGTATATATCCAATACGTATATAATATTTATCTAAATTACAGATACATTTAATCAATGTATATATTATTTTTATTAATATATATTTAATAACATTTATGTACTCTTAACTACTGCTCAACCCAAAGGTAGGTGGTAGGGAATGCCATTTGGCATTACGTCCGACTTTTTATAATGTTTGTTTTACATATGTAAACAAAGAAAATTAAATAATTAATAAATATTGGACTTCAAATTTATAGATATCAATGATATCTGTTAGATTTGGCAGCATATTTTTACTGTAGATGTGTGATCGAGGACAGGTGAACTCACCTGATGCAGAGTGGATTCTAGAGTCCAATGAAACCCACGTAAGTCCTTGATAAGCAATCATAGATGCGTTGTCACCTCTGAGGAATAAGCTGGATAGCTCGTCACCGCTAAATATCGGTGCATTCTTTCCGTCCGAGTGTCGTCAAGAAAGGAATGAATAAGCATTTGCTGAACCAATGCTCTCTACCATTGACGTCTACATTACCACTTAGCAAAAGGTGGAGTTGTAAACTAGCACTGGTTTCTACAGTGGCTATCTATTTAAAAGAAAAAAATTGTGTATCTTTCTTACCCCAGACGAGGATTGGTATGGCTAAATTATTTTCTTGTTGCTCTTTAATCAACAATAAATAATTTGTCAAAATTTTTTTGTTAGTTTGTAAAAATATGTTATTTCTAGAACCATTGAACGATAGGTTAGGATTTCTTTAAGTACTAATGTTTATAAATAAAAATTATTTGCCACATGTTTTCATATATAGATAGTCACTTCAGAACGGCTCGATCGATGCGGCTTGATTTTTTGTTTGCATTGTTTCAAATGGTCAGTACAAAGTTGGTATGAAAGAAAATTTTGAGAAAACTCCAGCAGAAAGTCGGAAATTTGGTTGGATTTTATGGATTCACGATATACAAGGATGTGTCCATTCCCTTTGACAGTTCTGCCGTGGTACATAACTTTTATACTTAATTCAATTATAACATAAATTCATCCTTACGGCTCGAACAGCTTGTATTAATAATAATAATTGAATCTAGAGTCGTATAGTCCGCAGCTTTCTCTCCCTTTCGCCCTAACCCTCGACCGTTTGGGAGTCCTGTTGAGGCATTCCCGTGTGGTTGGTATTTATATATGTATTTTATTGTATTTTATATATTTCTTTATTATTTAGTATTTTATTTAATCATTTTATTGACCGACCAGGCGGAGATAGAAAAAAAATATCCTCTTAAGAATTGAATCTATAAAATCTGTTAGTTATGTATCAAGTAAACGTGACGTTGTGAATACATTGGCTATTAAAGCAAGGATTGATGGCTTTCAGCAATTAAGGGCAATGTTCCCACCACGTGGCGATCGTCGCCATAACGTCGTATTGCGTTTCCTCCAATTGGCGTCATGAGTGCATCCGACCAATGAGGATATACGGCGCCGGCGCATCGCGTGCACTCGAGTATCGTGACAGCTTTAAGTACGCAGTTTCATTCAGGATAATATTGATATATGAGACTGACGTAACTTATATGAATAATGAATATTCTAGAAACAATGAACAACAGCATCGTTTCTAGAATATTGTAATACTTTTTTATTTATTTAAACTTTATTGTTCGTATATTACAAAACCGTGTATAAAGGGCGGACTTAAAGCATTCTCTACCAGTCAACCTGTGGCGTGAAGAAGCTTGCGGTAGATGCGGTGCATGCATTTGAAAAAGTTATATATATATATATATATATATATATATATATATATATATATATATATATATATATATATATATATATATATATATATAAATATATTTACATATAAATAGCAATACATTATAAACATAATTAAACATATAAAAAACAATGACAAGAGTAATTTACCATATTAATTAGCATCAGACGTCTTTAAATAGTGTTATACACACCATAGTTCAAACGTCCACGTCACATGCTCGGTGGTGAAAAAAAAAATCGTGATTATTGGTAATCGAATCCAGAATCTGAACATAGCAAGTTATTGTCCAATATGTATAGACTGGAAATAATATATAAATTCTAACACACAACACATTACACTCGTACAAGGTACTCCGGAAAATTCTTCCTGCTAATTAAACGTAATCAATTAGATACTCCCGCGTCATCTGTTAATGTATTTGCATGTTGTTAGGTAGCTGGACGGTAACCTGAGAGGAATATTAAACGTTTCGCCTTATCACTGGCTAATTGCGCAGGCGCAGAACAGAATGGGTCGACGGCGTGCGGTCGGCGGAATAAAACGATATCTCTGTACCGGGGCGCCGGCTACGATCGCAAGGACTTGCGGTTGCTCTTAATTCATTTGTGATCATACGATGAGCTGTGAAGGCATAGCCAGCTATATAATTGATACCTATGTTACCTTTTGAGGTAGATAGAAGAGACCGTCGTGGTTAATATGACGATATCTTTTCGTTCTGATCAGAAGACACCTACTGCGCAGGATTTAGTATACAGTATATAATATAGAGCAGTACTCATTTATGTACAATACAAGTGCAATAAGCTCGGAGGAAGGTTGTCGTTGAAGATGAGAAAGGCAGTATTAAAGATACAGGACCTATATACAATATATCTTCTTTTTTTAATTACATTGAACAAACGAGCACACAGTTCATCTGATGGCAAGTGCTCCCCGCGTCCCATGACATCTACCATCATGGATAAGGAATCATAATGCAGATGCGTTTTTACCATTGAGGATTGAGATGGAATGACTCGTCACGCGTAAAAAAGGTCTCCAGATCCCTACACTCATCAGACGAAACAAAGCAGCGTTATGCCGCTACTTTACGCTGGTATTCTGTGAGGGCGCGGTCCTATCCCGGTCGACCTGACCCATTCATTCTGCAGTTTCGTGGCGAGACATTCCATCTCGGTCCTCAAAGGTGACAACGCATCTGCATTATGATTACTTGTCAAGAATGAATGTAGATGTCGTTGGCCGCAGGAATCACTTGCCGTCAGTTGAACTGTGTGCTCGTTTGTTACTCTCGGTGTAATAAATAAAAAACTCCATAAGTTCGTAGGCGCGGTCGAAATCGATAATAAATACTTATTAGTACGTACCGTGTATACCACCTTCTAGTTGCTGAGCTATGACCGGCATGCCAATAAGTTACCTATTCTTCTGGCAGGTATTTCAAATGTTAACTAGTTACTCGGTATTTGCTTGCGGCGCCTTTCGTGTGGTAATCTTCAAAGAAAATTATTATCTTAATCTGCAAAACACGCATCACCTTCCATCCGGTTGAATATAGATTATGTACGGACAAACAACACTCCGTTATATAGTTAACAGTGGCGTAAGATTTTTTAAGTTAAAATAATTGAGACTTCAATAATATTAAAAGAAATGTAATATTTTCCGCGCAGTTGATGCCACCTGGTTAACCAGAAGTAAGTGTGACTGACAGTGGTAGAGCTACACTGCAGTTTGTATTTAGCTTTTGCAGAATGAATCGGTCAGCTCGACCGGGGCAGGGCTACGCTCTCACAGAATACCGGCGTGTAATAGCATCATAATGGTGCTGTGTGTATGTTGAGTGTAGGACCGGGAGACCTTTATTACTGATGACGAGGTATTCCATCTCAGTCCTCAAAGGTGACAACGCATCTGCATTATGATTACTTGTCAAGAATGAATGTATCAGTTTGTTGCCATTATGGTAATAAAAAATATGTTTTTATTAATACTTGATCTCTTCTACATCTGTGCATTCCGAACTTCGACAGCTCTGGAATGTTAAGGACACGTCAATAGTACAGTAAGGGAACTTTAATAGTCGTGTGTTACTTACTATAAGACGAGTCGATTCTTACAGGTGGTACGATTCTGGAATTTAGAACTTGTAGGTTTTATTTTTAAAATTCTTGTTTGTAAGAATGTTGGTATGTAACCTTGGTATGTGACTGGTAATTTTTTATTGTATTACCATTAATAATTATACCTAAATGTGAAGTGTAATAATAATTAAATTCACTTATCCAACAAAACCTAACCGAAACTAAACTTCACTAAAACAGTTGAAGGATTTGATCGAATCATTTAGTTTCTTTATCATCCCACAAAACTGTTATTATAATATCTTGCGTGTATTGATCAAATACCTGAGGGATTCGGTGATATCTCCATCTTTATCATTTCTCTGCTACATATATATTATTGCAAAAGCGTCGACATATTTGTTTCAGGACTAATTGTTGATATGACTAATTATGTGGACCAATTTCTTTAAACATACGAATCAACAGTGCCACTATACGCAGATATTCAGTGAATGTACTTAACCTGCAAGAAAAGAGCCTACACCTTCCTGAAAGGCCGGCAACGCATTCGCAACTTCTCTAGTGTTGCGGATATTCATGGGGGCGGTGATCACTTACCATCGGGTGGGCTGCTTGCTCGTTTCCCACCTGTACTATATAAAAAAAAATGAACGAATGCAAGCGTAAAGTTTTTATCTTTCCAACGTACATTAGAAGAACCTAAAAAATAGAGTCTAAACCTCTTCAAGGTACGATTAGATATTTTACCCTAACTTATTTGTATTTTTTAGATTTAGTTAGTTTTACCAAAATATTTTAAGTAATACAAGTAAATATTCGAAATTATTTTAACTAAATAGGTAAATCAAAAAGAACAAAAGCTGAACTCTTCTAGAAACAATGAGATAATTTGTTATTAATATTTTTCAGTCAATCCTACCTTATATTAGATTTATCAAAATTATTTCAACTAGCTCTACAGTATAGAAATACGATACATTATAAAGGAATACAATCATCTAACAAGATAAAATTCTTTAAATATATTGACATATTGACACGCTGCATCGTTCGCGATCCGTCGGTCAGTTATCGTAACCTTATCAACAAACGTCATCAACTTCGAGGGTATAGGTCACGTAGCCACAATTGAAATGTACGCCCTGCTCCCCGGTGGAGCTCAACTAAACGATTTATTGGTGTTACCTAACCTACGTGGCTGGCATTTTAATAAACCAATACACGTTACTTGTTGACGTAATTGTTGATTACTAAATATTTATTCCTATGTATGTGTATATATATCTGTCTAAAAATATATAGCTTATATATATGTAAATTACAGATACATTTAATCAATGTATATATTATTTTTATTAATATATATTTAATAGCATTTATGTACTCTTAACTACTGCTCAACCCAAAGGTAGGTGGTAGGGAATGCCATTTGGCATTAAGTCCGACTTTTTATAATGTTTGTTTTACATATGTAAACAAAGAAAATTAAATAATTAATAAATATTGGACTTCAAATTTATAGATATCAATGATATCTGTTAGATTTGGCAGCATATTTTTACTGTAGATGTGTGATCGAGGACAGGTGAACTCACCTGATGCAGAGTGGATTCTAGAGTCCAATGAAACCCACGTAAGTCCTTGATAAGCAATCATAGATGCGTTGTCACCTCTGAGGAATAAGCTGGATAGCTCGTCACCGCTAAATATCGGTGCATTCTTTCCGTCCGAGTGTCGTCAAGAGAGGAATGAATAAGCATTTGCTGAACCAATGCTCTCTACCATTGACGTCTACATTACCACTTAGCAAAAGGTGGAGTTGTAAACTAACACTGGCTTCTACACTGGCTATCTATTTAAAAGAAAAAAATGGAGTATCTTTCTTACCCCAGACGAGGATTGGTATGGCTAAATTATTTTCTTGTTGCTTTTTAATCAACAATAAATAATTTGTCAAAATTTTTTTGTTAGTTTGTAAAAATATGTTATTTCTAGAACCATTGAACGATAGGTTAGGATTTCTTTAAGTACTAATGTTTATAAATAAAATTATTTGCCACATGTTTTCATATATAGATAGTCATTTCAGAACGGCTCGATCGATGCGGCTTGATTTTTGTTTGCATTGTTTCAAATGGTCAGTACAAAGTTGGTATGAAAGAAAATTTTGAGAAAACTCCAGCAGAAAGTCGGAAATTTGGTTGGATTTTATGGATTCACGATATACAAGGATGTGTCCATTCCTTTGACAGTTCTGCCGTGGTACATAACTTTTATACTTAATTCAATTATAACATAAATTCATCCTTACGGCTCGAACAGTTTGTATTAATAATAATAATTGAATCTAGAGTCGTATAGTCCGCAGCTTTCTCTCCCTTTCGCCCTATCCCTCGACCGTTTGGGAGTCCTGTTGAGGCATTCCCGTCTGGTTGGTATTTATATATGTATTTTATTGTATTTTATATATTTGTTTTATTATTTAGTATTTTATTTAATCATTTTATTGACCGACCAGGCGGAGATAGAAAAAAAATATCCTCTTAAGAATTGAATCTATAAAATCTGTTAGTTATGTATCAAGTAAACGTGACGTCGTGAATACATTGGCTATTAAAGCAAGGATTGATGGCTTTCAGCAATTAAGGGCAATGTTCCCACCACGTGGCGATCGTCGCCATAACGTCGTATTGCGTTTCCTCCAATTGGCGGCATGAGTGCATCCGACCAATGAGGATATACGGCGCCGGCGCATTGCGTGCACTCGAGTATCGTGACAGCTTTAAGTACGCAGTTTCATTCAGGATAATATTGATATATGAGACTGACGTAACTTATATGAATAATGAATATTCTAGAAACGATGCTGTTGTATCGTTTCTAGAATATTGTAATACTTTTTTATTTATTTAAACTTTATTGTTCGTATATTACAAAACCGTGTACAAAGGGCGGACTTAAAGCATTCTCTACCAGTCAACCTGTGGCGTGAAGAAGTTTGCGGTAGATGCGGTGCATGCATTTGAAAAAAAGTTATATATATATATATATATTAGTTGTTTAAACAGATCATAATTAGCAGACTATAGTGTTTAGCTCTCGCTTTAACCTATCGCTACAGACCGACATTTTATCTATTGTAGTCTTCCTTCGAGACGACATGATGTTGTGTACCATTCGAGCATAATATAACTGTCTGCTCGTTTGTCAAGTAAAGTAAACTCAGTTAGTTACTTAAACTAACGACTTCATTGAAGTCGACATGTGACTACATTTCGACATTTGATGACATTTTTAGTATCTTCTGAGGGCGGGTTGCTTCCATAGTCGAGGCGAAAATGTCAGCAAAATAAGCCACAGAGTAATTTAGAAATCGCAGACTCTATAATAGATAAAATGTCGAAAGCATACATCTTGTCTATAGCGACAGATTAAGACGACAGCCAAACACTATAGTCTGCAAATTATAATCTGTTAATTTAGATTTAATAACTAATGTGCACGTAAAGATGTCAATAGGCAATACAAAATAACAAGCAGAATGGCGATAAAACTCGTGTTAAGTACACGAACTCATTGAATATAAAAGAAGGCCATAAAAGAAGCTTTGTTTGAACGCAATTGTAAGATTTATTTGTTGCCATAAATGAAATTGCTTCTGTTTTTTTAATATGAAAATGATGTTATGTGTTATTGTATTTTTATGGCAATATTATTTCGTCAATTGAGTGTAATGATAATCTTTTGATTTTCTTAAGTTTTTTTAGAGCCACAACGTCTCTGTATATCTCTTGATGTCTACCATTTTATTTTTAATTTAATTACATTGAGAGCAAAAAACTCACACACACTTCACCTGATGGCAAGCGATTCCTGCGGCCCACGACATCTACATTCATCCTTGACAAGGAATCATAGTGCAGAAGCGTTGACACCCTTGAGAACTGAGATGGAATACCTCGTCACCAGTATTAAAGGTCTCCGGATCACTACACACACCAGACGAAACACAGCAGCATTATGCTGCTATTTTATGCTGGTATTTTGTGGGGGCGTGGTCCTACCCCGGTCGAGCTGACCCATTCATCTGCAGCTAGATACAAACTGCAGTGTAGCTCGACCACTGTTAAACCATGGCGATATCTTCTCGTTATATTACCAGGATATGCGCATCAATATGCCGTAAGCATTTGCGCGAAAACAGAGTCACTCCCTTATTGTCGCCTTCCCTAGTCCAATTAAATGCATGTTCATCTTCAAACAAATCATCTTAGATACGGGACATAAATAGAAAACACTCAGATCCGAAAACCAAAAGATTTGATACACAAAAAAATTTCACCACCGGTAAATGAATCTAGAGCTCACGGCGTAGAAGATACACCAGACTCTACGCCACGCGGCTACGTAAACCAGTTGTAAGAATAAAGTAGGGTATCTTAGTCCTCAAGGTTGACAAAAGCAGGTACTTCTGATTTGATCGATGATAAATGCCGAGGATCGACCTTCGAGGTTCGAGTGAGTTGCTCCCACGCTCAGGTTAACGGTCCAAGCCGAGGCTCTTTCTCGTGTACCCTCGTACTGGTTACCCATTAATAAAGGTATCGGCTGAGTGCCCTAAACACTCGTCAATCTTTTAATCCGGTGAAAATGTGAAAGCCATTAGCCGTAAAAAAAGATGATGAATGTGTTAGGCGCCGCAGCGATCACACAATTTTATCATCCCATCCCATTACTGTATCGAAGAAGTGTTTTTTTTTCGGCAGATGGCCGCTGTTACCCCGAGGGCTTTTATTGTGCTCAACCCAGACCTTTATTAGTAGGTAACCAACACAAGGGCCTCCGACAGGGAGCCTCGGCTTGAACTGTTACCCTGTTTGGCGATAGCGTATGACTCGAGAGTACCCGAGAAGGCCGAACCTCGGCTCGGTCAGTTGCTTCCGACTACTGATTATCTAAATTAATGTCAGTATTATTATTAACTATCTGTACCACTTCGGAATGCGTAGGCGCTGGAGAAAAAGTGACGCAAGACACTCCAGCGACGCTTCTGTAAGTGTTTACTAGTGACAGAAGTGTTCAAGTGATCTGTGTATACGTTTTTCATGTTGATACTAAAGTTATTGTCATATTCCTATGTGTCAAGTCATAAAATATAGTTTTGCTTTGAGGATGTCCTCCAGTTCGATTTCAACCACGGCGAAATCTTCTGGTTTTTGCCAGATGATATCAATTGTATAGAGTATATATAGGGCCGTAAATATTAGCGCAAACACAGATGAACTTACTAGTCGTTACCTTCCCTATTCCGATGTAATGTACATATGTGTAATAAGATCGGAGGATCAGATGCAGTGTTAGGGACACAGGACACTCATACAAGACACTCAGACAACATTTTCGTCTTATTATTGTCATATATCATGTGTCAAGCCATAAAAAAGAGTTTTGCTTGGAGTCATCAAAAAGCAATTAAAAACGTATTGGGCGGGCAGCTGTTTATTTGATTTGATCTATAAATCAACTCGAAAACATGTTTTTTTATGTTTCTTCAGTTGATGCCGAAATAATAAGGTGATAATGTCTGTCTGTTAATGTTCTATGTTAACATAAAAAAAAATGTAGTATTCATATAACAAAACTATATTGTTATCGTAATATAAACAAGATTGTATTTACTTCGGAATCTTTTTTTTTTGGATTTTTTTTTATAGAATAGATGAATTGTCTTTGTTTGTCACCTTTATTATTATAACAAAATATTTACTATATTATAAATTGTACATATGTCGCCGTAGACAATAACCTCGCCACAATAGCGATGTTTTTTTTCTTTATATTTATTTGTTTATTTATTTATTTGATTTACAATTACAATTTCAACCATTTATTTCTTCTCTTTAGCAACCGTGCTAGGTCTTAGACCTGTGTTACAGCTGCTAAGCCCCTCCTCCGGATGAAGTATAATTTAAATAAAACTTAGAATTACTGTTACGTTAAAACTATAGATTAATTAAAGAAAAAAGAAAGAATATCCCAATAAGGGAGGTAGTAGTAAATTATCTTAGTTTAAAATCGTGCACACAAAGTATAACTAGTCTAGTGAATTAACAATACTTGTTATATCATAATTGAGTGGTACAAGAGAAGGTTAAGGGCGATTTATAAAAATGTTATAATAATATTTGCTTAACTTAAATTTACAATATAAATATGTTTGTGGTATATACATAAAGATAGATATAGATATATATTTGTTAGTTTGTAAAAACATTTCATTCACATCCCGGGTAAAATTTACTTATTTATTTTTAATAGTTTAAGTATTCTCATACTTCAACGACATTAAATAACTTGTGAGGACTTGCTTACATTTGTAATGAGTAAGCGTATATATGGTGATGTCATTACTTATTCTTTTATATAGGTAGGGCCCCAAAAACATATATGTCTATGAGCATAGGAGGAACAAAATATGGAAATATTTTCTGGTTTTATAACTAAGTATGTTTTTTTAAGTTTTTAATCCGAAATTAAAAATTAATTTTAATTACTTTGATTCTTTTACATTTTTCGAATGAATTCGTATGATGTAAAATTATTTACTTAAAATTATCTTGCGCATTGTATAATGTAATCATATTAAACTAAAGATACTATTCGAAATGATTAAGTAAAAGTAAAGTTCAGAACGTTATTACAGTACTCTAATAGCACTGGAAACCGGGGTTTTCCGTTCAAAAACGTTCGAATTCAAAAAATTCAAATCCTGTTCACTATTTAAAAACCAAGCCAAAACTCTTCCTCGCGAAGTAACTGCTAATTTTCAATTCTTTTGTTACAGGATTTGTCACTCAATAGACCTACTATAGCTCAAGTAAGTTCTTGTTGAAGTAATATAAGTATAGAAATATATGGCAAAATACGAAATCACTTGGTACTTTAAATATTAATAATAATAATGTAAGAAAAAGACGGCACTTTTAAATCCTAAATGAAACAGAGAGAGAGAGGAAGTGCTACTAAATTTATATCAGACAAATGTGTTCACATTTTTAAAAGGGAAATATTTTTTTACTAACTACAGTATTCACTAGTGCAAGATCGTAAGTGTGGCGCCCTAGCTTCTAGGCTATTGACCTTCTATTTTAATAAAAAAAAAACATTCGTATATCGATAAAATTAAAATCCATCCCAACAGAACTCTGGAACGGCTACTACTATAACAATTAATTACATCGTAAACGTTTAAAACGATTTTATACACCACCATTTTGAATCCCAAAAAGGGTAGCAGCCCACACTCGTGTTAATACGTAGACCACCCACACGCCGGCGTGGGGATAAGCGTAAATTTAACGTACAGACAGACAAAGGTATATTTAGGTCCAATAAATATAATGATATAGCGACGCAAACGAAATACTGAAGTCAAAAAAACCATGCCGAGCAGTCTCTGTATACAAGGAGGGAACTAGCCGCTGCGTTTGAATATCATACATGGCGACATAATTTGAATTTACTCGCTCATATATGTATATATATATATATATATATATATATATATATTTATATCTATATATATGTATATTATAGGTTTTTTCTTTATTTCTACCAGGTCGCTCTGTGTCCCTTTTCTGTAATGAAACTTCAAACAGTATTAAATTTCATCGATTAGATTAAGTAATTTTGGTGGACAGAAAAACCTGAGCAAAATGGCGGGAAACCGATCTTTCTTTTTTTAAATGTCATCTATTTATTTGTATAATAACCAGTCATATACAATCAGTACAAACCAAAGATTTTATTGCAACTTTTTACCTATAAAATACGAAGAAACTTTTCCCCTGACCCATTATATGCATGTATATACAGGATATATATTTAACAGGAGACGCAGCGTTTGAGAAACTTTATGGTCCTAGGTCCTATGGTCCTATGGGTCCATTATATAGGTCTACAGGTCCTATAGCCCTATAGGTCCTGAAGGTGTTTTGACTTTCGACAGTCATAATCATAGTTATCGGCAAGCTTTTATGTCTTCAATACTTTATGGTATTTCGTTTCTTAAGGTCTCATAAGATTCGTGTGTAATCATTGCAAGTGTATTATTAATCCCTTATGAGTTTAGCGTCGATCAGAACAATTGAAGTTTTTATGTGCTCTCTGAATAGACGGAATATAGAGTGGGTTTGATAGCTTTTTGTTGAGTATGGTAGGTAAAAAATTGCCGGATAGCTTTTATTCTGATCGAGTTGTTTTTTTTGTCATTGTACCTACATTGTTGTAGCTGCATAATGGATAATTAATCGATAAAGTCAATCGTTGCAAGTAACGTATTTTAAATAACTTGATAACGTTGATAAATGGCGGAAGTTTGTAATTGACGGGTTTGGGCTTAGGGTATTAAAATAATATATTTTTATAATAATACTCAGGATAAGACACGAACACACAGTGATAGGGGCACGCTGCAGTTTGGTTGTAGTATGAATGCATCGGCTTGACCGGCTCACGGAATACCAGTGTCAGATTATAGCATAACGCCGCTATGTTTCGTTCGGCAAGTGTAAGGATTCGAAGACCTTTATTACTGGTGACGAGGTAGTCCATCCAATCCTTAGTCCTCATGCATGACAACGTATCCGTATTACAATTCTAAGTCGAGGATAGATGTCGATGTGATGGCCGCAGTGATCACTTATCAGGTCAACTGTGTGCCAGGTTGTATATAATAATATATAAAAAGCTAACTTAACTTGTAAACAGTTGTTGTTTTAATAAGTTTTGTAAGTCGATGTTGGATTATTAAATAAATAAATAAATAAAATAGCGTGATCCATCGATAAATTCCGTGCAGAATATACGAGTATTATTAACCCTTTTCGCTCCAACCAGTTTTAATAAGGCAAAAGACATTTTTTTTTATTATATTCGGGCGCAACCACCTTTATGTAAGAGTAAAAATATAGTTATTATTTATATGTGCTTTTTTTAAAAAAATTACATAACAAGACAAAAAATTATATATATAAATTATCGAATGTAACAACGGAGTTAAGTCTGCTAAGAATTAATATCGTTATTCAAGCAAGTAAAAGTGTTTATAGATGCAGTTCGTTTCTAGCTGCAGAATGAATGGGGCTCGACCGGAGTTTCGTCTGGTGCCTTTATTACTGGTGACAAGGTATTCCATATCAGTCCTCAAGGGTGACAACGCATCTGCATTATGATTCCTTGTCAAGGATGAATGTAGATGTCATGGGCCGCAGGAATCACTTGCTATCAGGTGAATTGTGTGCTCGTTTGTTAGTATTTTTTTATATAACTTTTAAATATCATTAAGAGTAAAATCGTAAGTCGAAACAAGGTAAAAAATCGGCCTCTTTACATGCATGTGTACATGTGAAACTAAAACATAAGAAGGTTTGGATACAATGCCAGAGAGATAGCCAACAACACACACAAACGTGTTTTAAAAGTGGTAGAGCTACACTGCAGTTTATTTATAGTTGCACAATGAATGGGTCAGCTCGACCGCGGTAGGACCGGACCACGCATTCACAGAATACCAGCATAACGCTGCTGTGTTTCTTCTGGTAAGTGCAGGGATCCGGAGACCTTTATTACTGGAGACGAGGCATTCCATCTCAGTCCTCAAGGGTGGGAACGCGTCTGCATTGTGATTTCTTGTCAAGGATGAATGTAGGTGTCATGAACCGCAGAAAAAAAAGTCATTATCTTGCAAGAATAATATTAAAATTTATAGAAAATTTTAAATGAACTCTCGTCACATGTAACTGCTGTTTCGTGTGAATGGGCAGCGCCATGTTGCTATTTCATGCTGATATTCGTTGAACCATTTATGCTGTAGCTAAAAACAAATTGCAAGTTGGCTTAACCAATGTTAAAGCTATTCAGTTGTGGTGTGAATAATTTGGCCTAACTGGGTCATGAGCATGCTTTTTTAAAATACCGTCGTAAAATAGCTGAAGTACCACTATAGTTCTTTTGGTATGGAAAAGGTCAGAGAACTTGCGACTGGTTAGGCATTCTATGTTTGCTTCCAAGTCTTAAAGTATTAAATTTAAGATAGGGTATCTGCAAGGTGGTTCCTTATTGAGGATAGATTTGATTGTCACCATTTATCTGGTCAACCGTTTTCTCACTTGGATTTAATGTCTTAAATACAGGTATTAATAGAGAATTAGAAATAAAAAAGCAAAACGGTGAATTTGGGCTTGATGACTTCTATGTAGCCGATTTATCAATTTGTGTTTTTTTTAATTTCGCCAATGTACAAGCCAATGTCTAGGAAGATGAAAATATGCTTTCTTTAATTTTATTTTATCATGCTCATTTACATGGTAATGATTTTGTTTTTTTATATTCATTAAGCAATATACTAAATATTATTAGTTTTACTAAATATTATTAAAAATACTAATAATGTCAAATATTATTAGTATTTTTATTAATATTATATCTCATATTATAATTAATATCACTAAGACGATATAATAAGTAATTAAGGCAACTAAATAATCTTTAATAAAGTAATAATTTTGTCTAAAACGCATCTCATTATTTTTTTTAATGAATGCTATAGTCGACGCATTTTAAACTGAGTCGTTGGGCAATAAAAGTCACTGACAGTAGGAATGTGCATGCAATGCAACCCGTTATCGATACTTAGCTACCTGCGCACGCGGGGTCAATGCGTCACCCTAGAAAAGATAAAAACGGGCCTTTTCAGGGCCACATTACGATCTATACAGTTTCTCTATGATTACGTCGAAACAAACATTTTATCTTACAAATTATCTTAAAACTTTATTTTCAGATAGCGAAAAATGATTCCTATCAATACTTAACATAATTTAGCATATCGATCGTACCTATCCCGTTATCGATATGCACCTCTACAATTCTTACGCACATCACTACACCTCTCCATAAGACCTGTAAGTGCGAGCGAGACAGACAGATAAATATGATTTATGACCCGAAGCCTCGGTTCATAATGCGTCGACTATAGCAGTGCCATTAAAATTATTGTAACTTCCGTTAACCACTTGCAACTATAATGCTAAAATGCTCGTGCTGTGAAATGGTTTATGATAGCAGTCGAATTGCGTTTCCGAACTTCGACTTTAATAAGACGACTTATTGACTTTACGATTTTTAACTATTGACGTTTTTTTGTCTTAAATTAAGTAAGAGACAGGTTATATATTTCTTGTGGTCAGTGTTGCTATTGTAATAAAATACGTAAAAAGAAAAAGACAAAACTCCCAGACGGAGTTTATATAGCCTAGTTGCAAGAGAGCGCCAATTTCGTAACAATACCGTACCGGTCGGTAAACATTCAAAATAGCTTATAATCATTATTAAATATAATTCCGTAAAAGGTAAAGTAACAAACTATATATCAATCCCATTGCTGGACATAAGCCTCCTAAAGAGAGGTCGTTGGAGCATAGTCTACGCAACTACACATGTTTTCCTCACGATTTTTTCCTTCGCCGCCGAGCACGTGTGAAATCTGCACTTTAAATTGTGATTAACGGAAAACGTGAAAACGAATAATTAATCGATTGTATCATTCGTTCTAAGTAATATATTTTGTTAAATAGCTTGATAACGTTCATAGAAACTAGTGAGATAGAAATACCTTAGCTTAATGGCGGAAGTTAGTAATTGAAGGGATTGGGCTTTGGGTATTATCTATTATAAAACTAATCGGGCTTATTAAAATAATGTTTTTTTAATAATACTAAGGAAGAAAGACACGAACACACAATGATAGAGCTCCGCTGCAGTTTGTTTCTGGTTGTAGCATGAATGGGTCGGCGCGACCGGGGTAGGACCATCCACTCACAAAATACCTAAGTAAAATAGCAGCATAACGCCGGTGTGTTTCGTCTGGTGAGTGTGGGTCGATGGACAGATATATAGATAGACATATAAAGGTATAAATAGATATATAAATTGATGCATAGATAGATAGATAGGCAGATAGATAGATAGATAGACAGGTAGATAGATAGATAGAGAGTCGAAGGATCCGGATACCCAGTTCTTAATTTTCAAATCAAATCAAATAGTTTATTTGCCAGAATATAGTACAAATGGCTCATTTAACTCACAAACATATTCTGCCACGTATAGCGTGCAAATATCATAATGAATTTAAATTTAAAACCAATTTAATATTGTATTAACATGATCAAGTCTAACCATAACATGAGTTGTCAATTACCTACTCATTCAGATTTTTAGTTTATCTTCTAGGAAATGTTTAAGATTATAATAACCTCTATTCAATAGCAAATTATATAATCGATTTCTAAACAATGTCAAAGGTAATTGTATAATGTTACCAGGTAAATTATTGAATATAATACAAATGCCATTTTTTTTTGGGCTGATGGCCTCTGTTAGCCCGTGGGCATTTACAGTTTCACCTGGTTGAGAGGTGATAGAGCACTTGTGGCACTCAGTCAAGACCTTTATAAATGGGTAACCAGCACAAGGGCTCCCGAGAGGGAGCCTCGGGTTTGACCGTTACCCTGTTTCGGGAGAGCGTCGGAATCAAGGGTGCCCGAGAGGGCCGAACTTCGGCTCGGTTAGTTGCTTCTGACAGAGGATTATCTAAATTAATATCGCTATTATTATTAACTACCTGTACCACCACTTCGAAATGCGTGGGCGCTGGCGCAAGAAACTCCAGCAACGCTTCTATCTGTATGGACTGGGTAATCCTTATAATTTTATCTAAGGTAAGCGCAGTTTATTTTTATGTCTAGATTTTAGATATATGCACTATAGCAAAATTTTTCAAAAACTTGATGTTTTCTTTACAAAGATACATATTTCTAGGATATATAGGCAGGGTAACGGTAAGAATTTTTTTTTTAAAAAATGGTTTGCAACTATCTAGGATGTGTGCGCTACATATTGTGCTCTGATAATTTTTTTCTGAGCTTTAACGACTCTATCTGCCACTACTGAATTACCCTATATAACTATGTCGTATCTCAGAATTGATGATATGTTAGCATGATAGGCTATCAATACAGTTTTATGTTGTATGTTGTTACTATTTGCCTAATTCTCTTTAATACATAGACAAGCCGATCTGTTTTATTGACAATTTTCTCTGCATGTGATTTCCAACTGCAACGATTGTCCACAGTTATATGTACCAAAGAATACACAATCAATAACACTTGAAAGTTTTTGTAATAAATATTCAATTCGGTTATGTGTGAGTGTAACGTTTGAAATAGTATAATGTTTGTCATATTTATTTACTTTATTTGAAAATGCTTGTGCGTCGTGATTTTTTAATGAAGCCACATTCAATCAGTTGAATTGTGTGATCGTTTTTACCCCTAAATTTAGTTTTAAATGAAAAAGTCAATGATTTAGAGTAGCATTCTAGTATTATTTAAATAAAAAAAACTTTCAATTGTCCTAAACATTCCTGCGTACGTATATATGTTTTTAATAAGGTGCTTTTTTCACTAGAATAAAATTCAAGTATACACTGACCCTTAACAACAAAGTTCCAAGTTCTATCTTGTTTATTCATAATAAACTTTTATTACCAGAACAAGAAATTGAATATTTATAAACACTAAAGACCATTCTCGGATATGTAAGTGATTCATTACAATAACAAATCTGTTATGTAAAGAGATCGATTAGTATGCTGGGCGAGACGGTAGAAGAGCAACGTATTACCTGATAACTTATAGTTGTCAATGAATTGTACACCTTAACACTTAATCGGTTTTGTTAAGGATTTTTTTAAAGACTAGGTATTGCACCGCTGCGATCTGTTAAAGATCCCGGGTGGACTAATGCACTGAGATATCTCAAAAAGTAAAAGATATCCTTATAGAAGGACCATGGTTACTAAATAATCAGATGCCAAATTAGCAAAGGATCTACAATATAAATCGTGAATATAGTGTAGATAGAACCGAATGAAGAAAATATGCAGGTTTGTGTGAAGACGATGGATGCAGGTAGCGGGATAGAGCTTTTCTGAGTCTTTTATTTAGAATAGAAGTTCTAGAGTCTATGAAGGAGGCTTGTGTATAAATTATGGCGTTGTTCTAATTCAGAATACTTTGATCAAATATGTGGTGGGCTCTGTCCAATCAGAATTACAGAAACAAACAGGACAAGTGCGTTATTTTGCAATGCATTCGCACTTAATATGGCGGCTTGGCGATTTGTGTGGGTGTTTGTTTATTGCAAAATAAGTGGGCTGCATACGTGGTTATGGTGAATTAATTGCAATTGAAATGGACGTTTATGGTTGAGTTGAAGCATCAATAACCTCATGGTTTAGGGTACGGTCTGCGAAGCTTAACGTTGCAGGTTCTAACCCACTCGACTATTTTCTTGTACCATCTAGTACAAGCATTGAAGCTTAGTACGTAGTATTTAATGGAAGTTGAAGTAATATTAGCGTTCTCTTAAAAAAACTAGATCAAGTGTCGTAGATTTAATCTAGCTGTAGCATAAGAAGCGGTTTGGCTCTACTTGTAAATAACACTACTCTTACCTGTCATTGTATCTCGTATTAACTAGAGTCGATAGCAGCGTAAAGACGGACTGATTGGACCACCTTACGCCTGTGTTCAAGGCTGAGTAGATTGGTTTCAGCTGCGGCACTAATTAGCCTCTTAGCCCGCCTTTGCATCGAGTCCAAAGCTGCGAGACGGCGTTTAGCGGCGCCTGCCCAAATGTGACAACAGTATTCTACACACGACCGGACTTGAGCTTTATAGAGCGTTAAAAGCTGCCCTGCAGAGAAATACCACTGCACTTTGACCAGGATCCCAAGTTTTTTTACAGCTGCAGATAGCTTGGATTTAGCCTTGGACTCGATGAATCGTTCATAGTTAAGGTTCGATGAAATTTCGATTCCCAATAACTGAAGGCGATCAGTAAGTTCCACAGATAGATCTTGGAAGGTAGGAGCCAAGGTGCACTGGCTCCTTTTGACTGAAAAAAGATACGCCTGTGTTTTGGTGGCATTGAATCTCACAAGATTGGAGTCTCCCCAACTGGAAACCTCCTGTAATGTGAGACTCATTCGCTCTACCATGGCTCTTCTTTGGGACTGTTCTTAATCCTTGGTGGTATTAGCACCTATCTGGTACCTCTCTGCAATTGTGCTGTCTGTGTGTCTGCATAAAAATATTTTATTAAAATTATTTTTAATACTTCACAAAGGGAATTGTATATACAGGATGATACATTATATACGTCTAGTGACGAATGGAAACTTTATTATTAGTAACGAGGTATTCTATATTAGTCCTTATAGGATTGACAGCGCACATGCAACATGGGTGCTTATCGAGTATTAATCTGAATGCCATGCTAATAAACCGTGAGAATCATTTGTATCACTCCGAATGCCCCAATAAACTTCTGACAGCAGTTTCACGGTGAGTTATCGATGTTTCTTTCTCACTGTATGTTAAATCGAATTTATCTACGCCATAAAAAATATAATTGATAAGAATATATTTAAATAACAAAGTATATTTTATGATTATGATTTAATTTAATACAGATATATATTATATAGAGAAAATAAAACGTACTCACGCTAGGCGATGGTCATCCAATGAGGTGCATTGCATCTATCTACTCGTTTCACTTATTGTGAGTTAGGTCTCCATCCCAAACTAAACCAGGGGAAGTAAGAGTTTTTCAAATACGAAACAAGTACGATATGGAAATATTTTGAACAAATTTTGAAATTTTCCTTTCCATAAAACTCAATTCAAACTTTTATAATATTAAAAAAGAACATCCAAATAGACGTTCTCAAGTGATGCGCTCACCAACGAACAGAATTTAATTTCTATATATATATAAATAATCATATATAAATACATATATACAACTACTCATTCCAAAGTGGAGAGACTTATCTGATTACGGAAGTCTTGGGTGAGTATTGATGAATCAAACTCTTGAAATAGCTATTTTTATTTTTTTTAAGAGTTTATTGATTAATTTTAATTTTAAGCGTCAATAGTCTAACGGTTTAGGGTACGGTCTGCCAAACTCAAGGTCGTAGGTTCGAATCCACCACTCGACTATTATCGTGAACCACAAGAACAAAGTCATAGTATATATTTTTTAGCTAAGTTGGTTTTTGTAGGTCAATATCTCTCAAGCGCTCGCTTTTAATTGAGGATACGCGAACTCCGGTGCCGGCATTGAGGAAATTTTTCATCGCAATTAAAAAAAATATGTGCCGATTTGCCACGTGCTCGGCGGTGAAGGAAACATCGTGAGGAAACCTGCGTGTCTAAGAAAAATAAAATAAAATGCACGTCGGTGAAGGTATATGGAAATATTGCGAAGAAATGTGACATCCGTCGATCTTCAGTGAAGCCGCGTGATGAATTAGGCTCTTATCTTCTGTTGAGAGGTGGCCTATGCCCAGCAATGGGATATATATATATATATATATATATGCATATATAGTATAACGATTAAAGGTTATTTTGAATGTTTACTGACAGTAGGCTTGTTACGAAATTGGCGAACTCTTTCAAGTAGGCTATGTAAACTTCGTGTGGGAGTGGTTTTGTTTACATGTACCAAAAGTAGCCGTTAAGAAACACAAACGTCTTGTTTTGACGAAATATACAGAATTATAATATATATATAGAATTGGAATCTTGAATCTTTATTCATTACATAAATCAATTTCAATAGCCTAATCGTTTAATGTACGGTTTGCGAAACTAAAGATCGTAGATTCGAATCCGTCATTCAACTATTATATATCGTGGGCCATCTCCTAGCTCAGGCATTTTTCGCTTTGTTGGAGTGGTTCATCGGAATGTTAATATCATTACTAATATTTTTTTAAATAAAAAAAAAAAAGCCCACTGCTGGGCATAAGACAGGGTGTTGGAGCATAATCCCCCGCGCGGTTCTATTGCAGATTGGTGATCTTCGGGAGTCTTCGATTTTTTTTTTTAATTTTTAATTTTGCAGGTGTCTCCACGGTGCATTCTTTCACCACTTCGTGCACGTGCTAGATCAGTACTTGGAATTGTAATTAACAGTTTCATAGTTGCCGGCACCGGGAACCGAACTCGATTTACGAACGTACCTTGTATTAAAAGCGATCGCTCAGACAGACATTTATTACTGGTGGCGAGGCATTCCATCTCAGTGCTCAGTGGTGACAATGCATCTGCATTATGATTCCTTGTCAAGGATGAATGTAGATGTCATGGGTCGCAGGAATCACTTGCCGTCAGGTGAACTGTGTGAACTTGTTTGTTAGTCTCCATGTAATAAAAAGCGATCGGCTTGATTCACTGGCCTTGCTAAGAGATGTTGCTTCTGAATGTATTTTTATTTAACAAATTTACCATGGAGGAGTTGCATGACATTACACACAAGGAGTCCAAGAGACAGAATTTGCCCCGAGGAGTTGTTCGTATTAATTTCAGCCGCTGAGTTTAAACATGACAGAGTTCAAAATTTCTTGCCTTTTCACCGGTTATAAAGGTCTCCGGACCCCTACACTCACCAGACGAAACACAGCAGCACTATGCTGCTATTTTACTCTGGTATTCCGTGAGGGCGTGGTCCTACTCCAGTCGAGCTGACCCATTCATTCTGCAGCTAGAAACAAACTGCAGTTTAGCTCTACCACTGATATGATTATATATCATACATATGTTCCTTTATGATTTCTTATCGAAGATGAATGTGGAATCCATGTACCGCAGGAATTACTTATCATCAGGTGTACTGCGTTCTCGTTTATCATCCTTAATTCGATAAACAAGGGAATATAGAAATGGAACTGGACTTTTATGGATTATTTCTTGAATTTAGCGGGAGCCCTACTGTTGCCTTGGTTCCTTACAAGGAGTACCTTTGATTCATACCACACTACACATGCCATTTCGCGACCTTAAATACCAGACGACTGATGACCACGTGTTCACCACCTGTTAGTCAAGAGCTACGGTAACTTAATTGCGAATCGAGGACAGTTATTCTCAGCCGGTCAACGCACGCAGCTTGATATGATAAGATTAGATTGTCGGAATCATTAATCCGTTATGTCTTATAGTTATGATTAATTTGTAGAGTGTTGGAGAATGCATGTAAGATTTGTACTTTTGTAAATGCAACATCATTGGATCGGTTAGATAGGGGAAGGGTTACGGCCTAACAGGATCTCAGTGTGAAATATATGTTATTCGTGTAGTGAATGTAGCAATTATTTATAGTATTATGGCAAACAGACACAATTCGTCTATTATGGTGCGGTTTGTTTCTAACTGCAGTATGAATGGGTCACCTCGACCGGGGTAGGACCACGCCCTCACAGAATACCAGCGTGAAATAGCAGCACATGCTGTTGTGTTTCACCTGCTGAGTGTAGGGACTCGGAGATTTTTATTACTGATGACAAGGCCTTCCATCTCAGTGCTCGAGGGTGACATTAGTATATATATGATTTTTATTGAAATTTGTATATATAGGATTAGTCGGAGTGGTTAACGGGAATGTTACTAAATATAGCACTGCATTCGTTGTTTAAAAAAAAAACATGACAACTGTGTGCTCATTTGTCACCCCTAACATTATAAAAAGTAATGTTCACATAATAGACATTTTTCAAATTTATGAATTTTTTATTGATATATTAATAAAACGGCTTTTGACTGTGTAACCGACAATTTATGCTCACACTAAAACTGTCCTCTGCTAGGAAGGAGATTCAGTAGCCAGTACCTGAACACCGGACTAAATTACTAAATAGAACATTATTAGACTAATATATATTTGTAATGAGGAAGCCTTGAAATTTGCAAGATTTTCAAAGATGTATGCCTCTCTATTAGTAATTACTGTAATAAAAGACAAAAAGATATAACATGCAAACACCATGAGAATATGACCCATTCAATCCAATTGAGCATATCTTAATCGCATCATATGAATTAGACGCCGTAATATTTTTTGCGAAGCTTTATCCTTCGCAAACGCAACACATGGGCGGAACGTACACCTTATTTGTAATACGTTGTTACAAAGTTATATAATTTAAGTCCATTTGGCCCTTTTAATTTGACCTTCAAGGATAATATATATCCTTATTGTTAATGTGAAATATTTTAATACGTTTCCTCAGTGTGGCTTGTAGGACCATAATAGGAGATGTGATACGGCCTGATTCAGGAAGGGCTTAAAGGACGAACTTATTGCGTGTTTGCGGGTTTTTATGTGACGGCATATTTTAGTGTGATGTCATTTCCTTAGTTTAGTACTTAGTGAATGAATATGTGTTCTATTTACTTTTATGAGTTATATATTTGATGTTAATTTATAATATCATATTTTGTACATTCGTAGAGTCATATTGGAGTTTGTTTGTAGTTCTGCAGCATGAATGGATTGACTCAACCACGTCCTAGCGGGTTCTAGCGTAAACTAGCTTCATAAAGCAGTTTCTTTTTTTTTAAAAAAAAATGCACATATATTAGCAATGATATTAACATTACTAATATTCTGGTTAACCAATTCAAATGAGCTGAAAATGCTTAAGCTAGAAATTTCCCACCAAGTTCACCCCAATAGTCGAATGGTGGATTGGAACCTACGACCTTAAGTTCTGCAAACTGTACCCTAAACTATTAGGCTATTGACGCTTCATTTGGTGAGACTAAGAATTCGAAGACTCTTTTTATTAGTGACGAGACATTCGATCTTGGTCCTCAAGTGTGACAACGTATCTGTATTATGATTCAGTATGATAGATGTCATGGGCCACAGTTATCTCAAACCATCAATTGAAGTGTCTACGTTTTGTCACCCCTTACGTTCAGCATAAGTTCCACAGCTGAACATAGATCTAACCCTACTACCAAACCTATCTCTTTGATTAAAATTCAAGAGTCTCTTTTCTTTGATTTACCCAATTACGTGGGGTGTTTTAGGGTAGATTCTCAGATACAGAAACGTTTAAAGACCATTAAATTTAACCCCTGTTCAGTCAGCTCTCCAAGTCGTAGCCCCTATTTAAATACAACCCCCTAAATTTATAACGAACAATGTACACACACAAAATATTTTTTTTATAATATTCATTCCAATAAACAAGTTAACCAGATATAACTCTTATTAGGTAAATCGTAAAAGAAAGTTTAAAGAGATGTTAAAATATTAACCGGATGCCTAAGCTCAAATACGGAACACCATAAACTATTTTTCTGAATCGAGTGCGCGGACGTTTTATGGTGAGAAGTATTTTTTCTCAACAACAAAATCATTGGTAAGATTAAAAAAAAAGCTCTCACAACTTTTATCCCAATCGGATTAAGTCTGAGATCTGAGTCTAAAATATTACTAGAGGTGACACGATGATGTATTAATGTCGTCTATGAATAGCCTAAGATTTTTAGGTTTGGTATATTTAGATAGATTTTCACCAACAATCGATTGCCGGAGCTTCATCTATATCCTAACATGATTTATCACGTGTAAATATGGGCATCATTTAGAGTAAGTTATTAACTCTTTCTCTTACATCACATTATTTTCTATCTCACATCTAAACTTTTTTTTATAACATTAGTCGTAAGAAACTAGTACACAGTTCACCTGATGGCAAGTCATTCCTGCGGTCGATGACATCTACATTCATCCTTGACAAGGAATCATAATACATATGCGTTGTCACCCTCGAGGACTAAGACCTACACTCACCAGACGGAACACAGCACGATCATACTGATATTTCACGCTGGTATTCTGTGAGGACGTGGTCCTATCCCCTGGTCGAGCTGACCCATTCATTTTGCAGCTATAAATAAAACCGATAGTTCTGATTACGATTTTTTTTCTAGTTTTAGGACACATTCCAGACTTCGTGACGACGAGAACATATTATCGTGCGCGTAGGACTTTTTGTAATATGCATTACTGCCATGAACCATTACTGGTGACATAGGTTCCAATAAATATTTCACATGGTGATTCCCGTCATAAGCAACTGATCGAGCCGTGGTTCGGCCCTCTCGGGCAACCTCGAGTCAGTTGCTTCCGCGCACAGGGTAACGGTCCAAGCCGAGGCTCCCGCTTAACCCTTGTGCTGGTAGCTCATTAGTAAAGATCTCGGCTGAGTGCCCTAAGCTCTCGGCCACCTTTCAACTCAGTGAAGCTGTAAAAGCCCTTGGGCAGCAGCCATAAAAAAAGCATCCACTGGCTGGGTAAAATCTAACGCGATGACTTCATCTTTAATAATTTTAATTTGTTTGTCTATCGATTTATAATGTAAGGAAGATGGTGTTCCTGCTGCTTTTATTATTTCTCTTTATGATTAAATTCTGTGAATAGATAGAATTCGAAAGATATTTCGAATTCTATATCCAACCACATTCGACCACACCATACATTATCTTCAATTTGCGTGGCACCGTCTATCTTAGTTTACAGGATAATGGGTACGAGTGGAGAGTTCTTTAGACATATGATATCAACTGAACATAATACACCTACAACAATTTTGTCTCCTTGACCCGGGACGTATAGGAGAGTACGCAAAATAAACAAATCCACCCTTTATTTTTTTTTTAAGTTTTACAATAAATAAATATTTTATAGTACCGTAAACATATGCACAAACTCCACAACAAAGATTCAAAATTCGTATGCGTTGACACCCCTAAGGACTGTGATCTAATGTATTACCTGTAATTGGTTCACCGGATTTGTACACTCAACATACGAAATAAATCCCACATTATGCTGGCATTGTGTGAAGGCGTGGTCCTTCTCAAGCCGAGCCATTCATGTTTGTAAACCTAGAATTAAATAAAAATAAAAGCATGTTCGGTGAGAGGGTCGAGCTGTCATTCGACGCTCAGCAGTCGCCGAGAACGGTCGCCCGGCTCCCCGCCACGATCGTCCCGAGCTACCTGCCCCCGAGCAAGCCACCTGCGCATCCATTGTTCCGAGAACAATACACCGAGCAATTTTTATTGCTGTTGCTATTGTGATCGGAATTTAGTTTCCAAGAAAGCTATTGTAAAGCCACCTGGGTGGTTATACTAGTGGATACCTTGCGGTGTTAACTAAGCTAGTGTAGGGCAAGCCCCGTACGCCCGCGGTTCCCCTTCTGGGAAACGCAAGATAGCGGAAGGAGTCAACGTAAACTTGGCCTTGGGTAGTGCCTAGCCAAGGTTGACCAACCCGCTAGACTTATAATTGTCTCACGCGTATTTTTAGTTAGCTCTAAGCACACACCCAAGTGCACAAATAAGATTGGCACTTGGACGCACTAGGGCTACACAACTAGGCACTCATCCTCCTGCCTATACCCGGCAGGGAGGGAAGTAGGCTACTCACCCCGGCACCCACCGGAGGCCACACATCCCGCGTAATAGTATTAATATTATTAATAATTTGTGTACAATGGAGAATCCAACAATGGATTTCCTTGTACACTTGGTCAGCTGCCTGAAGAGTAAATACCCCGATGTCTTCGAAGACATTTTAAAAGAGCAACCCCTACCGGAGGCAAAATCACCCTCAAGGTCCTCCTCAAGGGCCTCTGCCTCATCGTCCTCCTCGGTCTCCGAAATGGAGCTAGATAGCCCTTCGTCCCCGAGGTCCTCCCGCAAGACACCAGCAACTTCACGCTGGTGGAAAGAAACGAAAAAGCGAGCTTCACCCGCCCCGACGCCGCCACCCAAGGCGAAAAAACGGGAAAGCGATGTCCCCTCTCCCCGGCCATCGACATCTGTGGCCCAACCCCATGGCACCCCTCTGCAGCCTCACAGCAAGCCCCCGCCGCTCCTCAGCGCGCCACTACTGGCTCCCCCCAAACTTCGGCTGTCTCACAGCCATCGAACGCCCGCCGCCTGTCTTCATACAGGCACAAGATAAATGGCCGATTGTCGTATCGGCCCTTTCCAATCGCTACAAATATCAAGCGATCCCCACCGCTGTAGGCATTAAACTGCAGCTAGAAACCACGGATGACCATAGAGCGGTCACCCGCTACTTACAAGACAAAGGTGTATTCTTTCACACCTACACCCTGGCAGAAGAGCGCCAACTTAGAGTGGTTATTAAAACCTTCCGCGGGAAATCCCCGCAGACCTCATCAAAGAGGACCTCCAGGCTCAGAATTTACCCGTCCTATCCGTGCATAGGATGTACAGTGGGCATAACAAAAGCCATTCAACATGGTAATTGTGGCCCTCGAAAGGTCCGAGGCAGGGAAGCAGGTATTTAACCTGAAAAGTGCTGCCACCTTTCTGGGCTCACAATAGAGCGCCCTCATAAAAATGGCCCTCCGGGCCAGTGCCACAAATGCCAGTTATATGGCCACTCTGCTCGCAACTGCTTCGGGAAACCCAGATGCGTAAAGTGCCTGGGTGACCATGGCACCACCGACTGTCCGAGACCCAAGGACAAGGCCCTTTTGGCTGCTTTCGGGCCCCCCGCATGTGTCCTGTGCAACTCAGAGGGACACACAGCCAATTACCTTGGCTGCCCAAAGGCTCCCAAGCCGAAACGCCCGGCACTTAAAGTCGCACCTAAGGTAGCTACACCGATCGCCGCTCCGCGCCTATTCTCGCTCCTGTTCGTCCTCTACGTCCCGCATGGAAACCTCCTACTGGCGTAGTGACCGTTGCTCAACCGGTTGAGCAGCCCTCCATCAGCCGGACGGCCGGTTAACGAAAGCGACCTCGACCTTGTGTGTCGCTTCGCCGCCGTTTTCAACGGCGCCGACGTCTCAGCCCTTGCAAAAGCCTAAGGGACTCCAATGGCAAGCCCGAAATCAGGATTGCTGCCACAATGCGCTACCAACATGTAGTGTCAGCCATCGTCAATTTTCAAGCATAGAGGGCCTTTATAACGGCAGAGTAAAACCGCGTTCCCTTAACGTCGCATTTTTAACGCGAACGGTATTAATAATCAACGCGACGAAATCTTCAATTTTGTTCGCGATCACCAAGTCGACGTGCTCCTGGTGCAAGAGACATTCCTCAAACCGCACACTCGCAATCCCAACATCGCGAATTATAACATCATTAGAATGATAGAACTTCCGCCGCTAATGGCGGAACTCTCATCTACTATAAAGTCCTTGCACTGCGTGCCCGTCGATACGCCAACCCTAACCTTCCTAGAAGCCTCGGTCTGTCAGCTAGCCATGACCGGCCACGCCCCCATCACAATCGCGTCCGTCTACCTGCCTTGCAGACGTGACGCACAAGTATTACGAAGCGACTTCGTGGCGCTCCTTTCCTTGGAAACTCAGTCATTTTGGCAGGAGATTTCAATAGCAAGCACACTCGGTGGAATGCAACTAAAATCAACCCCGGGGTTGGCTTTAGACTCGCTAAGCGACGCACTCGACTTCGACGTCGTAGCGCCTACTACGCCTACCCATTTTCCATACATATTGGGTCACGCACCGGACGTGCTTGATATTGCCATCTGTAAGAATATCAATCTCGCCTTCCAAGGCATAGAGGTAATCCATGAGCTCGCTTCCGATCATCGCCCGTTCTTCTTCGGTTAGGGCCCTCCGCCCGAACCTCACCCTCCACCAAAACCATTGTAGACTGGCACCGACTCAGGAACGCCCTGAGGGAAGCCACATCACCGCACCTAGATGCTATTCCTAGGAACATATCTTCAGTCAACGACACGAACCTCGCAGTTCATGCCCTCACTAGGCACATCCAGACCGTAATCGTGGATTGTTCGGGGCAGGTTCCCTCGGTGGAAGACCACCGATGGACCCTGCCAAACGACATAAAGGACCTAATGAGGCGCAAGAATGCGGCGACTCGTGCCCACGACTTATATCCCACTGAAAGTAACCGGCTGGTGCTACGTACCCTTCAGCGTGAAGTCCGATCACGCATAGCCCAGTATAGGAACGATCGGTGGGATAATCACCTCTCCAACATCGAACCTTCCCATCTCGCCTACTGGCGACTTCCCAAATCCCTAAAAGGGGGCACCGCCCAAACAATGCCTTCCTTAGCGCGTCCTAATAAACCACCCGCCTTCTTAGACGAAGAGAAAGCCGAATGTCTGGCTGACAATCGCGAGCTCCAATGCTCACCGAGCACCCTACCGATCGACGCCGCTCACCTTGAAATGGTTAACAGCGAGGTCGACCGGAGGAGTAAGGAACCACCTCGCGATTCCGTCACTCAAGTTACATGCACCGAAGTTGAGTCCATAATTAAAACCTGCGACCACGCAAGGCTCCCGGCCCCGACGGTATCACCAACAAGGTGATGAAACTCCTACCCATGTCCATTTTACACCTACTGGTGATAATCTACAACGCGGCCATATCCAAAGGCACCTTCCCGAACACCTGGAAGGAAGCCGATGTCATAGGGATTCTCAAGCCCTCAAAACATCCAACCGATCCATCAGCCTATCGACCCATAAGCCTACTCAAAGTCTTGGGTAAGGTATATGAAAGGCTCATCCTCACCCGCCTCAAGGACTTCATGCTGTCCCGAGGGCTGCCAATCAATGAGCAGTTCGGGTTTCGCACCCAACACTCATGCACACATCAAGTGCACCGCATCACGGAGCACATCCTCAGTAAATTTCTTCAGGGCTACCAAACTGGGGCACTTTTTCTCGACGTGGCGAAAGCTTTCGACAAGGTCTGGCACAACGGGCTCATATACAAACTATATGAGCTCGGTGTGCCAGATCGACTCGTACGTATCATACGAGATTTTCTCCGAAATCGAACCTTTCGTTACCGCGTCGAGGGAACGCGCTCCGAGGTTCACCCCATTTGTGCCGGAGTACCACAAGGCTCTGTCCTAGGTCCTACTTTATACACACTCTACACCAACGACATACCGCGCACTCGCGGTGTAGAGCTAGCCCTTTTCGCCGATGACACCGGCCTCTACGTGTCTGGATTTAAACCAGAGGCTATTTGTAAACGCCTCCAATCTGCAGCCAACACCTTAGGAAATGGTTTCGGAAATGGAGGATCGAGGTTAACCCCACCAAAAGTGCAGCCATTTACTTCTCTCGGCGCAACAAAACGCCGCATCTCCAAACTATAGAGTTATTTGATCGTCCAATCCCTGGGAAAAGACAGTCAAATACTTAGGCGTCACATTAGATGAAAGACTCACCTTCGGTCCGCATGTCAACCGCGTACGGAATCGAGCAGCGTTCGTCCTAGGTCGTTTGCACCCGTTACTTAATAAAAATAGCAAAATGTCCTGCGTAATAAAATTACACTTTACAAAGCGTGCATCCGACCCATAATGACATACGCAAGCCCCGTCTTTGCGCATGCCTCCCGCGTCACATTCACCGACTTCAGGTAATACAAAATCGTTTCATGCGCAAGGCCACCGGTGCGCCGTGGTTCTTGCGTAACGAAAATCTACACATAGATCTTGAGCTGCCGACCATAGCTCAGTACCTGAAGCAGGCTTCTCGCCGATATTTCGACTCTGCCGTCACACACCGAAACCCTTTGATTGTAAGTGCCGCCACTTACAATCCCATCGCGAATCACAGATTTACCCGCGTCCGTAGGAGACCGAGGCACGCCCTCGACGACCCTGACGACGCAACCACCAGGGCCCAAGCCCTTCATAAAACACAACACACAAACATTGCACCCTCATATCGCCCCGCCGACGGCGGGGCGTCGCAAACAAAGTTATTCGCGATACCGCCATGTCAATGGCCGGTTCTCTCCAGTCCATACAGATAGAAGCGTTGCTGGAGTTTCTTGCGCCACTTCTTCTCCAGCGCCCACGCATTCTGAAGTGGTGGTACAGGTAGTTAATAATAATAGTGATATTAATTAAGATAATCCTCTGTCAGAAGCAACTGACCGAGCCGAGGTTCGGCCCTCTTGGGCACCCTCGAGTCAGACGCTCTCGCGAAACAGGGTAACGGTCAAGCCGAGGCTCCTCTCGGGAGCCCTTGCGCTGGTTACCCATATATAGAGGTCTCGACTGAGAGCCATAAGCGCTCGGTCACCTCTCAACCCGGTGAAACTGTAAAGCCCTGGGGCTAACAGCGGCCATCAGCCCGAAAAAAAAAAAAGGTCGAGCTGATCCATTAATATTGCGACTAGAAAGCAACTGCAGTGTAGCTTCACCACTGTTAGGCATTATTTTAATTTCTCTTAATCTGTAATCAACTCACCGGATGCCTAAGCTCAAGTTACGGACCCGACAGAAGTTTTCATGGAACTCTAAAATATGTGTTTTTTTATATGCTACGCGGTCTCGATATACCGTTTAGTTAATAGGACAATTTGGGTCTTCACACGTCATTTGTCATCCGTTATCTAAGCAGGATAAATAAGAGGCAAGAATTATTTCCGAAAACTTAAGATAAAGACCTCCACAGCACCACAATCAAGGAATCTATACGTTGTTATTTAATTTAGTCCAGTTAGGTTCGTGGTATCCGTTAAAATTATCATTATCCTATCATTCCAGATGTGTTGATAAAGGCCAATGCCATATCATTAATTAAATGAGATTATACCGAAACATTTTTATGACAAACATTTGCAAAATTGTTTCGGATTTCGTTCATTGAAATTGTATACGATTAATAATTTACCTTAAGGTTATCCTTAGAATATTTTAAATGATAATTTATATGCATACGCAATATGTGGGATTTATATATATATATATATATATATACATAGGCTTACTTACTTATCTACTCTTAGATGTGTCGTTAAGGTTTTCGTTAGTTCACTTGACACGCGAACAATTGGCGTCGCGTCGTTTCGCAGTCCAAACCTTGAGATCATAACCTAAGATCATAGGATCGTGGCATTGGAAATTACCATTTCAAGTTTCCGCTATCAATGGCGCCCTAGCTTACGTAGGTTTGGTCTCCCACCGTAAGCGTACGTGAGCACCTAAATAAGTAATCTCTGTCATCAAACTTACGTACCGTTTTCTGATTTGGTATGTAGGGTAGTCACAAAAATGTACACTATCGCCAATTACACTGAATTATCAACCTTAATTAAGTAACATAAGACATAGTTTTGTGTGCCTAATAACCTTACTTAATAGCTTTATGGTCGGGTATAACTTTGAACGGGCAGTGTGCAAAGATTTTTCCAGTTATGAATGGGGGAACGAGTTTGTTAAAAATAACTTAATGGGTCACGTCTGGTGCTTGGACTGCTAATAAGCATTGTTTCTTTTAATGCATACTTGACTGTATTGTAGTAATTGCTGGTTTCGTTTTTAGCATTATAGTTTAATTACAAGGCTACTTTGACAAGGACAGTTTATAAATTATAAGTCGATGTACTGACTACGAGTAAAAATGATGGGTTGGGTAGGTATGTTGTAAATGTAAGAAAAGTAATAATGTAGACGTTGTCCCCTGTCCAAATGCAATAAATTTGCATGTGTTTTATGAGTTTGTGTACAGTCCATCATTTGAATTATCAGTTATGGTCTTGAGTTCATGCAAAAATCCCATAGAAAGAAGAACTTGTATTTATTGATGAATTTACAATTTTCCGGGCAACTTTTCAATTTTTTTATAAAAAGTCTAATTATAACGGATTAATATGGACATTTAAAAATAATAACCAAATCGGTCCAGCCGTTCTCGAGTGATACGCGTACCAACGAACAGTTTTATATTTTATTTATATATTACTGCTACCGGCCACAAGTAATAATTATGGGTTGGGTTCTTGATAAAAAGTAACTTATATGATACATACTTATACCTTACTTTTTATAGTTCGTTCTATCCAATTTTTTTTTTTTTTTGAAATTTTTATATTTGTTCAATCATATATATATATATATATATATATATATATTAAAATATAATCCCATAGAAAAAATAACTTTTAGTTTTTGCTGAATTCGCCAATTCTCCAGGATTTTTTATAATTTTATATCTCAATCGAATAATTTACACGACTACGTTTAAAAACAATAATTACCAAATCGTTATAATCATTATCAAGTGATAGGCTAACCAACGAACAGCATATTCGTTGGTATTCATATTCATGCACTGGCCACAAGTAAAAATTATGCGTTGGGTTCTTGAGAAAAAGTAACATATATGGTACATATGACCTTATTATTGGTGACCACGCATGGAGATCCTTATGGGGAATAAATATGAATGCCATTGTGATAATCTGTGTGCCACTTTGTCACCCGGAATAATTTAGAAATATATTTAGTATAATTCTGATTGTCTTTTTACTTATGAACATTTTATTACGAATTTGATTATATATGTTATAAGTTCAATTCTCAATTTAAAAGTGAGTAAGGGTGATAAAATGACTAGTTTACAAGGTTATTTAATCAGAAGGTATAAAGGTTAATGGAGGAAAAATAAAAATTGTATAACATACTATATATCGGCCATTTTATGCACATATGTACATCATATCATATATATATGTCTTATATATCGGTATATATAACTTTATATTCTTATATATATAACTTTGAAGTAGTGGTAGAGCTACGCTGTAGTATGTTTCTAGCTGCAGAATGAATGGGTTAGCTGGACAGGGGTAGGACCACGCCCTCACTGAATACTCATCTAAATCTTTAAGGGTGAGAACGTATCTGCATTATGATTCAGGAATCAATTACTATCAGATGATCTGTGTGCTCGTTTCAATGTAGTTAAAAAACACATATCTTTCAGAATGGATTCAGTGTTCAAAACACCACAATCATAGAACCCAAAAACAAGCACCGTCTCTTCATGTATGTAGTACCTAGGTACGAAGTCAGAATTCCTAACCTGCACGTCATACGTATGGGTCAAGGTAGTGATGCCGACCTTCATTGCCTGTACTCTTATTCATGTCGCTTGTACGTCATTTTGTATTCTTATACGGTTAAATGCCTAACTTATTATTCGCTCACTTCTTGGTATCCGAGGACTGTTTAAGTCCTCGCATCATTGAATTATCAATAATTACCAATTTCTTCGGAATACGGTCATCTATTACCGTATATGGTTATTAACTGAATGTTCTTTAGAATTATGAATTGATCGAAATATCTTTAGTGTTGATTATTATGGATCTAATAATAAACAACGAGCACACAGTTCACCTGATGGGAGTTTTGACAGCAACTTGTAAACACCATCCATCCATTTTCATCCCTGGAATGTGTCGTGTCCTCCGAATCAGTGCAATCACTAGAAAAAATACTGTTATTATAATGTTTTACTCTGAGATTTTGGGCGTGATTTTCCCCTGGTCAAGGATTGTAAACCATTATAAAATTACTACTTTTTATGGTGTCAACTACACAAAATTATACTCACAAAATTATTTAAAAAATAAAATGCAAGAATGGCTTAGAGCAAAACAAAATATATATATTGTATTCAAGAATTGTTTGTTAATGCAAATTTGTAAATGAACTATTATATAATTATTTCTTTTACGGCGAAGTCTTGAGCCATGGTAGCTCTGTATCTAAGCGTTCGCATTTAATTGCACAGTACGCGAGCAAACCGAGTTCGATCTCTGATGGTGACACCAATGAAATTTTTAATTGCAATTTTACGTGCCGACTTACCACGTGGTCTAGTATTTTTTTTTTATATAGTAAGGGAAAATCGAGCACACAGTTCAGTTGAAAGTTTTTTTTTATATAGAATAGCTGGCGAACGAGCAATCAGTTCACCTGTAGGCAAGTGATTACCGCCGCCCATGGACATCAGCAACACCAGAGGAGTTACAGATGCGTTGCAGGCCTTTAAACGTTGGTCGTCGGTCAGCGTTATTTTTTATAAAATCATATATATATATATATATTTATATATATATATATATATATCCCAAGGCTAAGAACTGGTCTTCTGTCTAGAGAGAGTATTAGAGCGTCTACCACACGTCTCACATTGCGATTGGCGCAATGCACATGTTTTCGTAATTTATATTTTTCTTTATTTCTTATAAACGCAGATTTCCTCACTGGACAGGCATTCGATCTGAGTTCTCAGGGGTGACATCGCATCTGAACGGAATCATACCTTGTCCGGGATTAGCAACTCGAATCATTTACCAATTTCTTCGGAATACGGTCATTACCGTATACGGTTCTTAACTAATGTTTCTTAAGAATTATGAATCGATCGACATATATTTAACGTTGATATAGGTATGTACATATACTTTTTATTAAAAAAACGCTACTTAATGATTGGAAAAAAACTACTATATATGGTAACATCTTTCTATAATTCATATTATTATTAAATAAAGTATCTCAATAACGAATATAAATTATTAATAACGTGGAATGCTGGTACTATTATCTGTAATACCTATTATGATAAGCATGTTAGAAATGAACAAGGTTTCTTTGGTCCATAAATGTCAGTTGCATGTAAAATGTCTTTACATGATAAACAATTCAGGGGTCATTTATGTTTATGGCATATGTGGGTACGCGTCAAACTGTTGGCGCCACGGCGGGGTTAATAAGGTGCACGCTAATGAATGCGTCTTTGAAGTATTGCGCATAATTCGTGTGTTGAAATGATAGATGCCTTAATATAGTAGATTTATTATATTAGTAACGAACTATAGTTAGTGTCTCGCTGTAATATGAATGGGTCGACTCTACCGTGTAAGGATCATGTTCTCGTAGCGTGGAATATCATCATTATGCTGTTGTGTTTAGTATGGTATGTGTAGTTTAGGGGGTGAGTAAGCATATGCAACTTGAATCTTTGTTGAAGACGGATTTAGTATTCGTGGACCGCAATCTTTATTTAACATGAGTGTACCGTGCTCATTTGTCACCCTTAATATATAATGTTAAACCTTACTCGGTGTTATTAATGGGTTAATTGTTAGAATAGCGGACATAGAATTCCTATCTAAGTCACATGACTCACACTTTAAAAAGCAAAAAAAAAAAGTGATAAAAATTAAATACATATGTAATACCTTTCTACATAGCAAAGAATATATTATATTCATAATTATATAATTATTATAAAGCTTATGAAAACCTATTATTAATCTTAATTGAATTATGTAAAATAATAGTATTAGACAGCGGTAGAGCTACACTGCAGTTTGTTTCTAGCTGCAGAATGAAGCTCGACCGGGGTAGGACCACGCCCTCACGGAATACTCACGGTAAAATAGAAGCATAATACTGCTTTGTTTTGTCTGGTGAGTGTAGGGATTCGGAGATCTTCATTACTGACGAGGCATAGCATCTCAGTCCTCAAGGGTGACAACGCATCTGCATTATAAATTCCTTGTCAAGTATGAATGTAAATGTCATGGGCCGCAGGAATCAGTTGCCATCAGGTGAACTGTGTGCCCATTTGTAACTCTCAATGTAATTTAAAAAATACATTATAGAATACGCACCGTATTATAACGAGGCTGAGCGACATAGACCCTAGAGGTGATGTCGCAACTGCATTATGATTCCTTATCGGAGATGAATGTGTATCTCAAGGGCTGCAGGGATCATTTAATATCAGGTGAATTGTGTGATCGTGTCACCATGAATACAATAAAATACTGACGTTCGTACCTATATTTACGTGTGTGCACGCAAGCAAACATTCATACAAATCAATTTATATATTACTAATTAAATTTTGTCCTGTAAGGGAGCTGTCACAGTTTTATTATTAAAAAAAAAATAACCATTAATTTACTATCAAGATATGAAACATAAATAACCGAACAATTATTCCAAAAATGCAATACACAATAAGGACAATGGAACTTGATTTAAGTCAGGAAATAAAGTGGTGTTTATATGATGCTTTTTTACACGACCTTAATAAATATAGACTCGACGTGGCAATAATAATATTCAGAGTGAGGAAAATGTATTTATGTGTGAGGAGCTAAGAGAAAAAGAGATAGGTAATGCCTACCTTCGTATGACCAATCAAATTTAGATTACATTTGTGTCAAATTATTTAGTATATGAGTATGATGCTATTTAAAGTATTTACAAGACTTATAATTTTGAATGTATGGCTTGTTATTGTTGACGAAATAAAAGTTATAACCTATACATACTCGTATAAATCTCCCGCTGAAGATTGGCAGCCTCCATATGTCTTCGGAAGTCAGCAAAGTATTTTTTTTACGCCCGTAAAGTTAATTTCACTTATAATAGTTAGTAACAATTTCATCAGCGCCGGGATTGGGTATCAAACTTAATCATATCAAATATCAATCAATATCAAAATAATGAGCGCTTACACACGGAGCGGGGCTTCGTCGTTTGTTCGTTTAAATAATTTTGATCAGGTAGTACCGACGAATAATGCACCAAATATTTGAGGGCTATATGTCTAGGTTTTGTAACACAATATGGTCCCAGTTTCAGTGGTCGAACTTAGGACCTGAAATGAACTGTTAGAGATATTTTTTTTTGTTTGTGATTATTGCTTCTGGTCCAGAGACCTCTACAGCTTTATCTAATTAGACTCGCGAGCGGGGGCCCTACTGAGTAGGGAAGCTGTTAAAGTAATAATATTTTTTTAGTTACCTACAAGTTTTATTTTATTACCTACAATATTTTGTACTAAATACTTTTCTATTCTATATTCTTTTATTTTTTTTAATAAACTTTTTGTCTCCTACGCTTGGATGTTAAATCTGTTAAATACTTTATTTTAGTTTTAAAATAAAAGTTAATCGAGAGGCGAGGCAAGAAGTTGGCCTGTCCCGCGGAATTTATTCTGTTATAACGAGATACGATTTGCATGACAAATCAAATGGACTACTCGCATCAATTGGGTGCAATTGAGGCGAGGTGGCCAGCGTCCCATACGCGCAATGATGTAACTGACAAGTCATGATTGTGTATAAATGTAAAATAAACCATTAATTTTAAGAAAATTTACACCAAACATTATTGGTCGGAGCACACTGTCTTGGTGTCGGGTTCGGGGTGTTCCATTTGGCCCCCTCTGGCAACTTCGAGTCAGTCATTCACTCTCGCACAGGGTAACGGTCCAAGCAGAGGGAAACCTTTGTGAAAGATCACTAATACAGGTATCGGCTTAGCGCCCTAAGCGCTCGATCACCTTTCAACCCGATAAAGCTGTACAAGCCCTCGGGCAAACAGTGGCCAGCAGTCAGATAAAAAAAGGAAGGCGGAAATATCCATAAGGTACCCTACCTCCGGGGGAGCCAGGGTAGTGTGGGGTTTGTGCCCACTAATACACCTTCGGTGGCCACCTTCAGTGTATTGGGAGGGGCTCTGGTATTACCTACGTAATAGCGCCTGGTTAGCGCCCTCGCTGTGTTACGGTAAACCGGGACCACTTCGTGTTGCCGTCCTCCCTGGATTTGCTATCGTGGACGATCAGAGCCTCCCCCCTTTTAGTCGCTTATAAATTGTTCACAAATCACAAATTGTTGGTATTCGTGTCCCAGTGTGTATGTGTGTGTATGTTCCGTGCTCCTGACACAGCATCTGAACCTTCCTCGGATCCTATTGCACGGAATGGCAGATCGGAATAGGGAAGGGAAGGACGAGTTAGTGCCTCTGTGTTTGCGTAAATACATACTGCACTATAATAACATGCTGCGCAGTTGAGGTCGTCTGGCAGTAAACAAAAGATATCGCACGTGGTCGATCTCGACGATCATGATCATGTGATGATAATAAACTTACATATTGTTTTATTAAATTTAATAATACGATATGTAAGTAGAGCAAATCCATTAACATGTGGGAGCCAGAAATAGAGAGATAAGTTGTGAGATTTTTGCATTTTATTTATATCGAATCACCACCTCGAACCACCTGAAGTGATGGCCACGACCACTCTGTCGAGAGTGATACCAACAAAGAACAACATCGAACCACTTACAGAATATTACGAGTATATAATAATGAGGGTATTTTAGAAGATCGCGTTTATATTTGAGCAAATGCTTACAGCTCGAACAGGCTAACAGGCCAAGCCGAAGCTCCCTCTCGGGAGTCCTTGTGCTGGTTAACCACTAATAGAGGTCTCGACTGAGCGCCAAAAGCGCTCGGTCACCTTTCAACCCGATAAAGCTGTACAAGCCCTCGGGCAAACCGTGGCCAGCAGTCAGATAAAAAAAGAAGGCGGAAATATCCATAAGGTACCCTACCTCCGGGGGAGCCAGGGTAGTGTGGGGTTTGTGCCCACTAATACACCTTCGGTGGCCACCTTCAGTGTATTGGGAGGGGCTCTGGTATTACCTACGTAATAGCGCCTGGTTAGCGCCCTCACTGTGTTACGGTAAACCGGGACCACTTCGTGTTGCCGTCCTCGCTGGATTCGCTATCGTGGACGATCAGAGCCTCCCCCCTTTTAGTCGCTTATAAATTGTTCACAAATCACAAATTGTTGGTATTCGTGTCCCAGTGTGTATGTGTGTGTATGTTCCGTGCTCCTGACACAGCATCTGAACCTTCCTCGGATCCTATTGCACGGAATGGCAGATCGGAATAGGGAAGGGAAGGACGAGTTAGTGCCTCTGTGTTTGCGTAAATACATACTGCACTATAATAACATGCTGCGCAGTTGAGGTCGTCTGGCAGTAAACATAAGATATCGCACGTGGTCGATCTCGACGATCATGATCATGTGATGATAATAAACTTACATATTGTTTTATTAAATTTAATAATACGATATGTAAGTAGAGCAAATCCATTAACATGTGGGAGCCAGAAATAGAGAGAAAAGTTGTGAGATTTTTGCATTTTATTTATATCGAATCACCACCTCGAACCACCTGAAGTGATGGCCACGACCACTCTGTCGAGAGTGATACCAACAAAGAACAACATCGAACCACTTACAGAATATTACGAGTATATAATAATAAGGGTATTTTAGAAGATCGCGTTTATATTTGAGCAAATGCTTACAGCTCGAACAGGGTAACAGGCCAAGCCGAAGCTCCCTCTCGGGAGTCCTTGTGCTGGTTAACCACTAATAGAGGTCTCGACTGAGCGCCAAAAGCGCTCGGTCACCTTTCAACCCGGCGAAACTGTAAAAGCCCCCGGGCTAACAGCGGCCACCAGCCCGAAAAGAAATAGCTTACTGCATATATCCTCCTCGTTTTATGTCATTTTCAGTTTGTATTTTAACAAGATTTCGGCAGTGGTAGAGCTACACTGTAGTTTGTTTCTAACTGCAGAATGAATGGGTCAGCTCAACTGGGGTAGGACCACGCCCTCACAGAATACCGGCGTGAAATAGCAGCATAACGCTGCTGTGTTTCGTCTGGTGAGTGAAGGGATCCAGAGACCTTTATTACTGGTGTTGAGGCATTCCATCTCAGTCCTCAAGGGTGACAACGCATCTGAATTACGATTCCTTTTCAAGGATGAAGGTAGATGACATGGGCCGCAGGTATCACTTAACATCAGGTGAACTGTGTGCTCGTTTGTAACTCTTACTGTAATAAATAATAAATAAAAAAAAGTAAAAGTATAGTGCTGTCTATCGCATAGTGCCGTCTAGGACCACCCAAATGAAATAAAAGCATCATAATACTCGCGTACGTCGCCGCCGGGAGCACTAAGCCGATAAACGAGTATAAAATTAGCAACGTGCTTATGGGAGATCTTTTGAACATGTGTTATCCGTGAAATCTAAACAATCCAATTTGAAACTTATCGCAAGAGCCATAGACTTCAAAATCAAATAATGCACTGTTAGTAATCAAATACGTATACATAAATGCTGCGTATTACGTTTACGCAGTTTTTATACGTTTCGAGTATTGAAATAAAGCTAAATAGATATTTCCTCATTTGAATTACATTTAACTTTGAACTTTATTGTTTATCTATTATGTGTGGAAATAAGTTGTTATTAAAATGGGCTAATGGCCATATGGATGAGATATGAAGGGATATACATATGTACTTGTGTGATGTTATTATTTTCTTTTATATTGAATTCTGAAATAAAACATTAAGGCGCGATTAAAGGCTAACTTAGATCTCTCTCTGGCGGAAGTCTAGTCCGTTTTCACAGTTTCAGCATTTATGAAGGCAGTGACTGACTAGTATTTATAGTACAGTTACGCTGCAGTCTGTTTGTAGCTGCAGAATGAATGGGTCACCTCGACCGGGGTAGGACCATGCCCTCACAGAATACCAGCGTAAAATAGCACCATAATGTTGCTGTGTTTCATCTTGTAAGTGTAGGGATCCGGAGAACTTCGACGAGGCATTCCGTCTCAGTCTTCAAGGGTGACAACGCATCTGCATTATGATTCCTTGTCAAGAATGAATGTAGATGTCATGGGCCTCAGGAATTACATCAGATGAACTGTATGCTCGTTTGTTACTCTCAATGTAATAAAAAAAATATTTGGACTATAGGTATATATGTATGTTATATACAATTTTAAGCTCTATTCTGCCATATTGCTGTTATTTCGTGGTCTTTACCTGATTGACTCATTCATACTTCCCAGAAAAAAACTAATGTATGGCTTGACCAGTTTTATAGAACATATATAGATTATATATTTATGATTATGTATTTAATTTAAAAATTATCGATTTAAAAACGAATCGAATTGTTTATGTGGACGTTTTTAACGGTCTCGAATAAGGCAATGACCCCAGTGATTAGATAAGCCGACATGTGCTGCCTGTATGACCCATTTGATGTTGTCGGACCAATTGTCGAATTCCCAGGCCGGATGTATATCACAAGAGAAGCGGTTAGATGTAATGTGATATGGTATAAAATTATTTGGGTCGTCGGATCGAATGTCCCGATCCTTTGTTGGCGGGTAGTTGTTAAAAAAATTGTTGAGAGCCAATGCTCGGTTAGATTTATGGGTATCGATTTCCTAAGTTAATAAAGATCTCGTTGTGATGATTATGAATGAACACTTTAAAATACTGTGATAGTTCACTAATAGAGAGTCTCTGTTGGCTGGGGCATTTGCCTTCTCTATACGTAACAGGAAATAAACAATATTTTTATTAGTATGCGACAAATTGTTTATAAGTATAACCCGCAAGAGTTAACTTGAGACCTGAGCGGAATGCGTGCTCCCCTCCCGACCCCGTATAGAACCCTAGTATAAGAAAAGAATGGGCTGAGATGGAACGCCTGTACCATTATCTATAATGGGTCCTCCGGTTCAAGCACTCATAAAACGATACGCACATGAGTCAGTCAGGTATTCTGTGTCATCTTCTCCGATCGTGGTGTCCTATTCATATTGAAAATAGAAACTAGTTACAGCTTATCTCTGCGTGAAATAGATTATATACTTATTATAGACTTATTGATTTTTTGTTGTATGCGTAATGCTGTTGGCCCTACGGCCTCTACAGCTTCACTGGAACAGACTCGCGAGCAGTGGGCACGAGTATGGTGTACGACGATGCTGCTGCCACGATGACCGCTGCAACAAAGAAGAAGAACGTCAATGACGGCAGAGAAGAGCGAGTAACGGTCCGAAGGCCTCTCTTAAGGAGGTACGAGACCTCATCGCGGATCGTTATCGGAATGGAGGACGTGTCGATTTGGAAGTGGCCTGTACCACGAGCCTGATCGTAGTATAGAATCGTATTCAGAATAAAATAAATTGTAACCTGTTATTCTTATCTTATCACGGGAATATATTTTGGCAGATAAATATTATATTTAAATGAAACGGTCGTGGTGAGAAAAAAATTTCAACGTCGAATTTGCAACGTTTTTATATGAAACGTTTTTGATGCATAAGGGACGAAATATTATACTTGCCTAAAGAGAGAAAAAGAGCAAAAAGAGTAGTTTTGGTTTGCCACTTTTCTCTTTCTCTATCTCAACCCATCACCGGTCTTCACTGAGCATACCCAAAGTATCCTGAGTCACTTGTATCCATCGACTTCCCATAGACCAATCAATCCATCTAGCGGGGCTCTGTCCTACACTACGATGGCCAAGTCCAGTCGAGAACCTTCCTTCTCCAACGGTTATGGATTCAACGATTTTACCTTAATTTTAATTTTTTTCTTAATCTTATAAATCCAGGTTTAGTTCGCCAAAGAAGTTTCCCATCTGTTACGAGCTCTAAGCTCTATAATTTTAATGTAAGTTTAAGTGAATGGTCCAAGCCGAGGCTCCTTTTCGGGAGCCCTTGTCCTGGTTACCCACTAATAGAGGTCTCGACTGAGCGCCATGAGCGCTAGCTCACCTCTCAACCCGGTGAAACTGTAAAAAACCCTCGAGCTAACAGCGACCATCAGCCCGATAAAGAAAAATTGTAATAAGGTTACGACATTCATTATTCACACGACAATATAATACATTCTCTCTAATACTCAAATATGACAGTAACATGTTCAATGAATGGTCCTATTCATTTGTTATTTATGGAATATTACGTTACGTTCATATCGCATATTGATGTATGTTTTGGAGAATTAAATATATGAAGAGACTTAAACAGAGAGCATACGTAAATATATTTATAAACCATCCATGTTCCAGAGGTCACGTCGTGTGATATCATCGGGATCGTCCAGCCGTTGTCATTCTTGATAAACGTGACGATTTATAATAATCGTATATTCTACTTAAAAAATAAGCTTTATAAAGATGCTAAGCTAAACTGTTTTTAGTATTAGTGGTGACAAAACGAGCACACAATTCACCTAATGCGTCAGTATATATATACATATATATATAATTACTATACGTATATATATGTATTGTACCTTTTATTTTTTTTACTATCGAATTATTTGTAATTCATTATTATAATTTATATTATTTTATATATGTATATATAGTTTTAAGTTATTTTCTTTTCTGGTGACGAGGCACTCCATCATAGATATCTCAGCGGTAACAAGGCATCTGCTTTATGATGCCTTATTGGCTAAATGTGTGTTTCATGGGGTGCAGGAAATCGCTTACCATCAAGTGAACCCTGTGCTTGTTAACAAGAAACAAATCAACAAACCCAGATAAGAAAAGCAACTATTCGTGATACACAAATTACTGTTTCTTGGCCCGGAATAAATTGAAACTATAATTTACCATATTAACAAAACATTATTATATGAGTGGAAAATAATTAATTATATATTATTTTGAGTTCCATATCGAGTCTATTCAAAGACGATTCACTTATTTCTATTTGAATGGACCAAATATAAGAGTTCCGTACTCTGACCGACTTAGCGTCCTTAACCTTAAGAAGTTAGCCAATAGGCCCACGCTAGGGGACATGTAATTTTTATACAAGCTATTAAACAATCTATCAGATAATTCTAATCTGCTTAGTCGTTTTTCCTTTGATGTTCCAATTCGCTTGACACGCCACCCAAGGCCAATCCTCACTCACAGAACGTATAAAACAAATTTGGGCCTTCATTCCTTGGATCCGAGGTTGTGCAGTCTGCTGCAGTATTTCATAAACAAAGATAGCTCCATCGATATATTTCATGATAAATTACCAATGTTCAAATCCAAAATCGTCGGGGTATTGAATCCCAGTACAGTCGCAGACGTCTAATATTTTGTTTTGTTTTGCCATATCATAGACAGTTACATAATCATATAACCAATTGTCAATTTATAGTCCTTACACAACCAGTTTAATTTAGAGGTTAACTAAATATAATTTTTTCTATTCGCTAATTTAAAATTGGACTGTAGTTTTGTAATTTGTTTTTAAATGATTAGTGTTTATGCATAGTTACTTAACGCAAGATGTGTTTATCTTTAAGTGTAGTTACATGTTGCTATTTTTAACTTGATTTATAATTTTAAACCATGAAACCTTTTGAAAAATTTAAATAAATATAACTAACTGAATTTATGTCCGAAAAATGTTCCGTTTGCTGTACATTTTTTCCAGCAAATATGTTCAATAATTTCTTCCGTATATTAAAATACTTAAATTCTACAAAATACTCACTATTCTGGTTTGTGATTGTCGTTCACAATCGTACTTGACATTGTAAATTTGATCGACAAAAAAAGGCCACGATTTTTTTTACATACAAATAGATATTGCACATAATGTATATATAAATAATAAATTTATAGGTCAACATAATTATAATGAATACAATATTCAGCTGGATAACGTACGCCAATTAAAGTTAGTGTTAAAGCTGCACTGTAGCTTGTTTCTAGTTCCAGCACAAATGATTTGGCTCCAACCTCGTAGAATACCAGCCTGATATAGCAGCATAACTCTGCAGACCCAATTACCGACTACAAGGTGTTCAATCTTAGTTCTAAGGGGTCAATCCATGCCCATTCAATGATTTTTTTTAAATATATAATGGGTGACAAACGAGCAAGCAGCTGCAGCACCTGACGGTGAGTGATTTAAGAAAAATGTAGGCTCTTTTCTTGAATTTCCCTAAGTCGTATCGATTCAGCAATACGTACCTCTGGGGACAACTGATTATACAGACTATTTGCGCGTGCCAGAAAGTGTCGCACGGTGGTGGATCAAGCGAATTAAGTTTTGTGGGAAAAAAAGTTGAAACGTTACCTCGTAATTTTGGAAAACTGGAAGTTCTTCTTCTATGGGATTTTTGTATGAACTCAACAACTCACGATATGAACGAAGGATAATTTACGCAAATTTACAAAAATATTTTTTTTATTTAAATATAAATATATATATAATCTATCGAGACATCTAGTTTGTAATATATATTTATTTATTACTATACTAGCTATACTTACAGGTCGAATCTAATGCTATAGTTTTATCTTATATATATAATTTAAATCTAACAATCATATTATAAATTTCTATATTAAAAGAAAAAATATATAATAATAAAATTTAAAGAAAACTATATAAAAGAAAAATCTCGGAAACACTAATTTACCAGTAAAATAAAAAAAAAACCCTAACAGTAATACAATCTTATTTAATTTACTTAACACCACTTCGTCCTCGACAAGTCCAGACGTGCAAAAAATTGTCGAATGATAAATGATAGAGGTTATAACAACGGTTGAGATGCCGCTATATCTCTACTTGTTATGTTTAGATTGATAACGCACGCGGCAATGGGCCAGTGGATGAGCGTTTGTCTGTTTGTCTCGAGATTACGGTGATATCACCGTTTCAAAATACCCCATCTTCCTCCTAGTAATAAAAGAATAAATAGATGTCCTTTACCCAACCTCCAAAGCGTAACTGCACGAAGATTTTATGATTACTGTGCCCCACTATTTTATAATAAAATAATTATTGATAATGTTACTAAAACTTATAATAACCACAAATTTAAAAAGACGTTATATAATATCCTCAAAACGTTAGATTACGAGTCCACCGAAAAGCTTTTGGAACGAGTTGAATAGAGACTTTCTTACACACACACCATTCACACATGCACACACACACTGTAGTTTATAGCAATAGTTTTCAATTTTGTTTGTTTATAATTTTTATTTTATTTAGTTTTTTCTCTATTCCTCTTTTTTTTTAAATTAATTATGTTACTGAAGGATATATACTATGTCACTAGTGACATTAATTGGGAAGACACTGAAGCTTGTAACACAGTTTACACTAGCACAAGCTACAGAGTTACCACAAACTTGTAATTATGTCATAGTAAATAAATAAAGATTATTATTATTATTATATGTTTGCAAACGATATTTTAAAGACAATTAAAAAATGAAGTACTGCCCATTATTTCTCGGCAATTTTATTTTTGACATAGGCTACCCTACCCTACCTAAACGCTAAAGAGAGAGAGGGTCGGAGAGTAGTAAGTAAAAAAGGTAACAGAGTAAGGGTACAAAGGTAAAGTAATTAAAAATATACATTTTATGATAGTGGTTGATAAACGAGCGTACATTTTACCTGATGTTTGTATTAACTGTGCGAAATAATAAAAAAAACCAAAGCGGTATTCTGTTTCTACGCTATTATTATTTCAGTCTATATAGATTCTCTGTGAGGTATGCTTTCCAATAAGGCAACAGTAGATGCAGACGTAATTTTTATTTTATATCTATATATATTTTATATCTTGACCGTTGGCAATCCACCACTGTCGTTTACGTGAAATTTCCTGGCACGCACAACTACTCTGTGGAATCAGCTGTAGCCAGCGGTGTTTCCGAACCGATACGACATAGGGACCTTCAAGAAAAGAACCTACACCTTTTTTATTTATTTTTTTTATTCTATTTATTTTATTTATTTTACAAAATCTACAGCTTACAATATTAAAAACTAATTTTTATAATTTCTTTATGCAATGTTCAAGCCATTATAGGCTTACATTATTTATGCGTACATTGTTAGACATGACTACGGCAATGACAATTTTTACAATTAAATAGGTTTTTAAGGAACTTAATCTTCGTGAGCAATCGTGTGTGTGCGCGCGTGTGTGTGCGTGTGCGTGCGCGAGTATATGTGAGTGTGTGTGTGTTTGAACGTCCATTGAAAGTAATGATGGTGGTGATAAAGAGTGTAATCTCTAAGACTTTTTAAAGACCGGCAGTCCACAGGCGACTCCTCTGCTATTGCGGATCTCTATGGGCGGTGGTAATCATTTATCATCAAGTGACCTGCTTGCTCGTTTGCCATCTATTCTTTAAAGCGAAAGAAAGAAAAATAATAATAGAAAGAAGCAATGTTCAAGCTTACTTAATGTTCCTTACATTTACCCACATCCATCTATAAAATTCTGCAGCAACATGGCGACATTTGAGAAAAACTTTATCTCTTTGAATATACGCATAAAGCACACTATGGAGTAATCGCCAACTAACATGGAATAAGGTGGGAAGTGCAATACTAAAATTGGACAGCTATGAAAAGCTCTTCAAAGCACTCCCCATTGTAGATACGGTAAAATAGATAGGCTGAAAAGCTCTTCAAAGCACTCCCCAGTAAAATAGATTGGAAATATTTTCTCATTCCCACCACGCAGAATGAACATGATGGTAAGGGCAGTGTACTCATGGAATGATTTATTACAAACTTATAAAATAAGCATAAGTAATAAAGAAATAAGGTTATTATTACATTTTATTAGATATGATAAACGAGCACCTAAATGACCTGATGTGAAGCGAATAAACACGTGTATTCATTCTCAACACAATTCTGATATTTTGCGAGGGCGTGGACCACGACGGAGCCGACACATTCGTGCTGATAGAAGACTGTGTCGCTGTTACTGATTAAGATAATTCTCTTCCACCACCTAGACCGAGCTCGAATACCTCGTCTCCGGTCAAGCAAGTTCCTCATCAATCATGAGAAAGATTTTGGTTCAGCATATTCTGATAGATATTTCACCATTAATATATCGCCAGAACCTCGCTTGGTTAGCAAAGTAAAACCACCAGCTGACAGTCGGATGTTGTGTTGAGAAAAAGTTATAATTCCCCTTTCTAAATTAAACTAGAGTACACTTTACTTAACATAACTTAATTAAGTTAAGGTCAAAGTTGTTAATACGCCTTACACTGTCCTTTACTTCATTATAGCATTAACTGTATTATGTAATAGCAATAAAATAATAAGTGCGCCAAATGTCACAAAGGACAATAAAATTAGCGCGAAAGCTCAAAAGAGCTTTAACTGTCGTCCTAGACCCAGATGTATAAAGCTATAAACGACACAACCGTGTGGCCGCGTGGGTCTAAGTGACCTATTTACCAATAACAATAAAGAGGTTATGCGTCAACATGTAAAAGTACACGCGCTACAACACAAAAAACACATTAGCTGGTCTTTAACTTGAATTAATTAACAAACACATAAGAAAACCCATTAACGTCAATTACCAGGTGAGGAACAATATTTGAAAGTAAGAAATTATTGGACATCATGTTTGGGTGTATTTTATGCCCTGAGACTGCATTTTAACTTCTCCCCGATCTCATTGCACATTCATCACCTTGGAATAGGGAAGAAAGGAGAGAGTGAGTGCCTTAGTGTTTTCACTAATTCTTACGATACTATAATGTAGCCTATCGCCTTGGTCAAAATTGACTAGAATTATATCGTTTACCAAATCATCATCAGTATCAACATCACAGCTTATTAATAGTCCTCTGCTGACCAGTGGCCTCACTGATCGATGGCCATAGAGCACTATCCTGAGCCAGATGCAACCACCGGCTTCCAGCAAACTTACAAAGGACGTTAACTAGCTGATACCAGACTTTGTCCTGCCCATAACTTCAATAAAAAGAACTTTCAATTTTTCTCTAGTTGTCCGGGCAATTTTTCTTTTCAGAAACCCAACAAAATTTTAAAAACAAAACCAAATCGGTCCAGACTTTGATCAGTGATGCTATTACCAACGAAAAGTACTGAATCTTTATTTATATATTAGTTATTAGTAATTGTTCTAAACCTAATGTATATAATAATCTTTTTGTATTTTTTTTCGATTCAACGAACAATCCTTATTTCATCTCTTTGAGTTATCATTGTGATGTAAAGAAAAAAAGAGATTAATAAAGCTAGTTGATGGGGGAATAGACTGGCGTGTACGTAAAAGGTAAGCCACTCAGAAAAGATTTCACCAACACACACGAAATGAACCTGACACCTTAGTAAACAGTATGTATATAAGTATAGATAACGAGTTCAAAGATTTAATGAAAATACCTAAAAATAGATATTCATATTTACTATAAACTTAGAAAACCGTTTACGACAAATACATCTTCTGAGTTTCAAAGCAATATTGACAGAAGATATACATAGTTGACATCGTGCCGAAGCGCTAATAGGTTTCCTATTGTCACGTATATGTAAGTAAATACGAGTGCTGTCTGTCGTTACATCTATTAAGGAGGCAGTTTCGATTATATGGTCGACTTCACTTTGACTTTCTCTTATTTATTTATATCATCCTTATTTGCACATTATTTCGTCATATTTTGGCGATCTTGTGATGGTGTAGTCAGATTTAGTTGAAAATACAATATTATGAAACCTTAGTATCGGATAAATGATATCATGGGGTATACGATATAATATATCAGATTTTATATACGATTTTATTTTAGCTACGCAAGGAATAATAAAAATTAAATCATCGAATTCTGCTCAATTCATTTTATATTCAATTAAAGACATTATTATCAAATAAACAAGGAGCTACTTACTGGTTCTTTGTCTATTTTTCGAAGAAATGGTTACATTACGAAAGTAGGTGTCACACTTAATTCCCATGTAATAATGGTAATTTCACATTTCACAGTCACAAGTTGAAACGTACTCAGTGCTTTCCCGCTATTCTAAGAACGATACCACTAAAGAACTAAAGACAATAGACATTAGCGACCGATTTGGGTCGGTTTCCAATGGACATGATCGTGTGCCGCTTTATATGGGAACACGCGTGACATCTGTAATTCGCTATACTATGCTATTGATGTAGGCTTATTTTATTTAAAGTTATAAGAGCATAAAGCAAAATTGGTACGAGTTAGACATCATATGGAGTACTGTCCTCACCTCTAGGCACCCCAGTAAATGCTCCTTTCATATTACTGCATTCAACGAAGCGCGGTTCAAACTTTCCGATCGGTTTGATTCGCTGGCAGAGCGAAGAGATGTTGCATTTTAATATATTTCTTTATTGAATACAGAGTGTTCTGAGGGGCTGTTCGGATGAATTTCAGTCACAGAGTTTACACCTTGTATATCGATGTGTAAACTCGATGGTGGACAATCCACCAGTATGCGCTTTACGCGTTATCCTTTATGGGTTAAGCTGAAATTTTTTGCCACGCACAACAACTCTGTGAAATCAGCTGTCTCCAACGGTATTTCCGACCTTGAAGAAAAGAGCCTACATTTTCTTAAAGGCCTGCAGTGCGTCTTCGACTCCTCTTATATTGTGGATCTTCATAAGCGACAATAATTACTTATCATCAGATGAGCTACTTGCTCGTTAGCCTACCTACTTTATAAAAATACATAAATAAAAGTAAAATAAATGAAAAGGACAGTTCACCTGGTGGTAAGTGATGAAACACAAGATACATTGTCCATCATCATTCATCATTCATTGTCATTCATCCTTAGGGATGGAGATGGAATACCTCACTAAACCTAATTGCGTCCCCAGTTCCGTAAATGACACAGCAGCTTTATTCTGCTATTTAGTATTGGTTCTGTGCTGGCGAGCATGAATCGGCGGCTAGATCAGAGCCAGGCGACGCCCTCTCAAAATGCCAAAGTCAAATAACACAACCCTGCTGTATTTAGAGATTACTGATCAGGGGAGCCAAATACAGATAACCACTGATAAAGGTTAAGGCATTCAGACTCGAGTCTTCTATATCTGTTTTGAGAAAGGAAATAAGAGTCCATCAGTTGAACTGTGCCACCCCTGATGTTATAAAAAATCGCTATTCACCATTCTGTACATTTAAATATTAGATAATAGTTACATCAAGTAAAAATAACTATAGATATTTAAATCATTTATTTTGTGTACCGACACTGATTTATTATACGTTTTTACTTTTTTTTTGAAAACAGATTTAAAAAAAAATTGTTTCGGACCATGGATTGTTCTCATAACATGATATCTAAATTGACTATCATACCACAAAATTACCGATCTTCAAATCCTTTGTCGAATAAATTTGAAAACAAGCTCCATATAAAACCCTTTTCGACCCTTTCATCGATAATATCGTATCGTTTAATTCTAAATACAACTGCATGAGGAGATTGACCCCCGTCTGATGCACAAGGGGAGCGCAGTTCGCCAAGAATAGTGCATCAACATGCATAACTCCACGAATAGAATGCTAGTTCAAGAGCATGTGAGTCTTATGTTTTTTAACATAAGTAGTGATAACAAACGGACATACAGTTCACCTGATGATAGGTGGTGTCCCATGACATCTATATCCATTCTCAATAAAGGTACAAGATTCACATACGTCTCACCTACGAAGACTGTGATGGAATGTTCCCGCAATTGGGTCCCCCGGATCCCTACACTCACCACACGAAACACAGCATCGTTATGATGCTATAACACGCTGATATTTTTTTTATTACATTCATAGTTACAAACGAGCACACAGTTCACCTAATGTTCTATAAGTGATTCCTGCGGCCCATGACATCTACTTTCATCGTTAAGGAATCATAATGCAGATATAAAAATAAAGATTATTTAAGGCATTTTTAGAATGTATATAGAGAACGTTCAATATGAAGTAAACCAATATTGTTGGCTTGGTAAATTTATCAATCTTATATAATTATAAAATCTCAAAAAAATCATCTTACTGTAGATGATTTTTTTAATTATTATATATTGAAAGTAGACAATTCATCGTCATTTCATCATCGTCATCATCTATTGATGGCCGAGGTCCCATTATTAACTGGGGTCGCAGGTGTAGTCGTGTCCTTTCATTCATTTTGTTTATTTCGGTACACATCCACTTCCGCTGAGCATAGACAATATATAAAAGAAAAAATGGGATCCGACAAAAGCGAACCTTCTTAAGCATGTTTAATCGAATTTATCAATGCTTCAAAAAATATTAAACTAATTAACGTAAAAATATTTTAAATTACGAATAAATATATACATATATATATATATATATATATATATATATATATATATATATATATATATATATATATATATATATATATGTATATATATATAAAGATTTTTCTCGCCTACTCACATGGTCAGGATACGCGCCGGCCAGCCAATGAGGTGCGTTGCATTTTCCTGACCATTTGACCATCACTTTTCTAGTTAGGTCCCCATCAAGATGTTGCTTATAAAAGATTTGCTTACTACATCTTTCATATTAGTAAGCCGCACCAGATGCTGTAAAGATTTTATTAATATAATTTTATTAATTATACTCAATTCTTATAATTCATGTCAGCCTCAACGCATTTATATCTGTCTAATTAAGTCTTGTCTGATTATTAATATTAGATTATTATTAGGAGGATATTGTACAACATGGTCAACCTTTTAGAGAGGGACAGAGTACATTTTTGGGTATGTCTCTTGACACTTTGCGAGGCTTCCACGTACGTTACTACAACCAGAGTTATATCCGATAATGTTTAACAAACTAGCACACGTTGATTCCATTTAATATTATTGTGTAGATTAAGAATAAGGTTATCAATTTAATTCCAATTGAACGACAATTGTTCGTAGTCGTACGTCCCTGATCGCGTACTCTTATCGGAAAGTTTTGTCGACTTAATTGGTTTTGATCTACTCGTACATCCAAACATGCAAAATAATTAATTCCTAAAGATTAGTAGGAATTACTGGGATTTTATGGACACAATGGCCAATGATGGAGAGAGGACTAATTCAAGTTTTGCGGGAAGTCGTTTAATATCGGCTCAAATTGTCGATGTCCAGTTACTTTCCGATCTGATTCAATTTGTACCTTTGCATCGCTGTAGGTATGCATGTCTATGCATTTTTACCGTATTTACAATGGGGAGTGTCATAGTAGTTGTTTGAATTAATTGCAGTTCTAATTTCGACGATTAGCAATCCGCCATTGTGCGATTTACACGAAACTTTCTTCGAGCACAGAGTCTCTGACCCTATGAAATCAGCTGTCGCCGATGATATTTTCACACACTTTTCATAAAGGTTGGCTGCACAGTTTAAACAGTGGTAGAGCTACATTGCAGTTTGTTTCTAGCTGCAGAATGAATGGGTCCGCTCGACCGGGGTAGGACCACGCCCTCACAGAACACCAGCGTAAAATAGTAGCAAAATGTTGTGGTGCTTCGTTTGGTAAGTGTAGTGATCCGGAGACCTTTATTACTGCTGACGAGGCATTCCATCTCAGTTCTCAAGGGTGACAACGCATCTTCTTTATGATTCCTTGTCAAGGATGAATGTAGATGTCATGGGCCGCAGGAATCACTTACCATTAGGAGAACTGTGTGCTCGTTTGTTACTCTCAATGTAACTAAAATAAAAATAAAATGGTAAATTAATATATATATATATATATATATATATATATATATATATATATGTATATATATGTATATGTCTTATAAGTATTATTATATGTTATATTATACGCATATTTCTTTGAAATATTTACCGTCATCGACGAGCACTTGACGAAGTTGAAGGTTGAATAATATGAAATCGGTAGGCGTTTTAGTGAATATAAAATGAGCAGGAATCTCGTGGAACATTTCGAAAATCATCTACAATGCGACAAAATAATCTACGCGATTAGACGATATGCACTACAGTGAAGTCAGTAGAAACTGTATAAACATTAATTGGACGGCTTGTCGTGGATCGTGGTAATTAAATCCCACGTCGGCACTGCTGGGAAGTTATGCGGCATGAGGAGACTCTGGATCTGCGCCAAAATCGATACGAGCGGACAACTAACTGCGACACCCGACTTTGCACGCGAGTATTTTTTTTAAATTAAGCTGCCACTAAGGTCTTCAATCAGTGCGTGTTGCCAGTGATGACCTACGGACTCTGATACGCAGACCTTTACTGCTGGCCGTATGAGTAAGCTCAAAGTTATTCAGCGAGCTATTGAGCGCGGCGTTTCTTGCATGATTGAATAAAAACCACGGATATTCGCAGAAGTACTAAGGTAACATAGCTTAGGATCAGCTATAGACTGCTAAGTAGCAATAGACCGGCCATCTCTCTTAGAACCAATAACCGATTGGAAAGAAAGTTTCTCGATTTGGCCACCTCGTATTGGCCATAGGGCGACGCATCACTAGATGGAGTGACGATTTATCCAAGTCTGTGGAAAGTCGATGGATGCAGGTGTACCAGCTCACGGATCCCTCAGTTCCGTGAGCCCTGTGTCAGATGAAGCTGTAAGATCCGCATTGGCTAACAGCATCAACATCAACTGAATCAGGTGCAGGTGTCTTGGAATCGTACTCTATGGTAGCCTGTGGGGAGGTCTATGGTTAGCAGTGGACTAGTGATTGACTGAAATGATGATGTCGAAATTGCGATCCTAGATAAAGTCTGACGGCAGTTATGAACTTACTCAGATAGATATAGACAATACAATAATGTTGATGCAAATATATTTTTTATTGAGATTATGAAATTCTGAATAGTCAGGATCTTTACCGAAGATATGGACAAAGTGGAATTGAGATCCCCAATTAATCCTAACTGCAGTTATGAATTTATATACTAACAACTTTATGACATATCGATAATACAGTAATGTAGATGCAAATGTATTTTTATCCAGATAATAAATGGCAATCTCTGGCCAGACCTTTGACCAGCAGTGGGCCACTAAAACTTCCTTTGGTAACTTCCTGTTAGCTTCTATGGGCCGTTAGTTGTACACTTTTGATATTTTCTGAGCGATACCCGGTATCAACAATAATTAAATTAATTGCAATTTGATGGTATTATTTATCAAGTGATCGGTGGTGGAGGAAGGTCGTCGATCATGCATGTCCAAAAATGTAAAAAATATTTCAAGACAATGTGTCAACACAGTTCACCTAATGGTAAGCGATGAAGTTTACATCAATCTTCAACAAATCTTCAAGATGGCACACACGGGTGAAGACATACGTTCCGAGGAATGAAGTGTCTTTATAGCCTCCCATTCTTCTAGTCTTTATAACTAGCGGAATGCGATTTTTTTGTAGCCTCTCCATTAACTAGCAGAATGCGATTTTTTTATAGCCTCTCCATTAACAAGCAAAATGTGAATTCTTTATAGACTCTTTATTAACTGGCGGAATGTGAGTTTCTTACAGCCTCTTCATTAACTAGCGGAATGCACCTTGTGCAGTAAATACGTCTAAACTATATATTGTCTATAAAAGATCTTAAAATTATTTTCATACGATATTACGGCCAACGTTCGATAAGATTAGATATGTCCTTCGTCTTTGTTTGTATTGGAGTGATAATTGGCTCAGTAGGTCACTACAATTGAAGAGGGAGTAAATAATTACATGATTTATTAATATATTCATATATGTAATGTATGTTTAATAATATATGATAATAAATTCACTTACTCGTATAATATTCAGTATCAAAATGAATTGAAATAGAAGTATATTATAAATTTAAGGCGATAAGGAGTCTAAATGCAATCCCAATTGCAAGTTTATCGTCACTAAAAACCGTATCCCTATTGGTGAGCACAGATAGACAAAAAACTTGTTTATGATAAGGAAATCATATCTTAGAAATAAATAAACAAATATATTTAGAGGAGACGTATAGACATACTATATATATGGACATAGATATAGACTACTACTTTACTTTAACTTTTTTAAAGTCACAATAGATTTCATACAAACTTTCGTTTGTTCTGGATTTTTTCTTGGACGATTTGACAGACGGTATTATTCGACCCTAATCAGCGGGCCCCACTCTCGAATCTATTTCGTTAAAGCTGTGGAGGTCAAAAGACCAACAGCATCACACAAAACACAAAAAAAAAGTATTATTCACTTCTTTGCCGTGTACCATCTCCTAATACTAATCTTAGTTGTTGGAGTGATTAACCAGAATGTTATTTAAGTGTATAGTATTTCTAGCCTTCTTTATAGACTAACTATTAGAAACACGGACAAACGTACAACCGACAAGAGTTCAATATACAAATCCACATAGTTGGTTAAATTTAACAGGCGCCGTTAAGAATTTCTTGACATGATAACATTTCATTTACCGTCTGCGATTCATCTCGGGAGTTAGTTAGTTAATTAGTTAGTTCAACATTCTTGAAGCTTCGCTATTTCCGGATATGTACTTGCGTCACCGTGCCACCAATTAAGAGCCTTATCACTATTCTATGCATGCATTCCATCTCACTCCTCATGGGTGATCAGGCATGTTCATTTTCAATGTTAGTTGAGGATAGGTGTAGATACCGTGAACCGTATGCTCGTTTGACACCCGGAATATTTTATAAAAATATTGTAATATGAATTAGATTAAAGAAATGCATTAATTCTAAAACATTTTTGATATAATATATCTTAATAATATTTTTTTATTATTAAATTGGGACAAACAAACGAGCACACAATTCACCTGACGGTAAGTGATTCCTGCGGCCATTGCGACATTTACATTCATTCATGACAAGGAATTATAATGAAGATGCGTTGTCACCCTTGAGGACTGAGATGCACTCACCACACGAAACACAGTAGCATTATGCTGCTAGTTTACACTGGTATCCTGTGAGGGTGTGATCCTGCCTCGATCGAGCTGACCCATTCATTCTGCAGCTAGAAACACACCGCAGTGCAGTTCTACCACTGTTAATCTCCAGTAATATCAATACTAAAACCAGAAACATTACGAGATTGTGTTCAGTTTACAATTACCTTAACCAACTTACAAGGATTTGTGAATAATTTTTAATTCTTAGTCGCACGTAAGGTGGCGACCTCCATATATCAGGTGACCCCTCGTTTTAAAAAGAATAAAACATACCTTAACAAGTCAATAAGCGTTTCCTCGATTTGACACCTGATAAAATGTATTTTTTTCGCTACCATTCGTTACTGCAGCTCGATTAAATTTAAGGTAATTTCCATATATTTTTTTTAATATTCGACAATGGACACATAGGGTCGATGATAATAACAAAGTTTTAGTCTAGTACGTGGGTGGCACTGAAAGTTTTTAGAACCGGCCAGTTAGAAACGTTGGCGATGAAAACTTCTTTTAAATTCCAATTATAGAACTCTTTGGTTACCTAATGTGATATATTAGATTAATTTGTCATTTGTTTTTGTGAATTGGCGGCAAATTCAAGTCTTGTTACACCTCAAAATGAATTTAACGCCAGAAATTTTTGGTCCATGATTTATTATGACTTTCGTTGTAGTCTTAACCAACAACAAAGCTATGATAGACTTCGATTCGCATTTAAGTATAAAGCCCCATCTCGCGTCACTGTTTACAATTGGTTTAATGAGCTCAAATGTGGGCGTAGCAAACTCAGTGATGATCTGCGTGAGGGACGTCCTTCAACAGCGAGATCTTAAGATAACATCAGTGCTGTGCGTAGCATGACAGAGGAAGATAAGAGAGTGACCTACATACCAGCAGATGCGGGCAAGCTTAGGAATTGGTATGTGTCAACTACAATAAATATTACATGAATATTTAGGTGTCAGGAAGCTTTGCACCAGACGGATTCGGCATATTTTGACATTCATTCAGTAACGCCTTCGCATGGATCTCACTGCTCAGTATAGGTGTCCACTCTAGAACACTCCGAATTGGCTATTCCCGATTTTATACTTCGAATTATTAACAATAATTTAAAAGCATTAGTAAATATACGTTTACATTCATTATGTATGGTTAAAAAATTGTATGTTGCTGTAATAAATTTTTTCTAGGTAAGACAAACTTATCAACTCGTCATGACATAATCAAAGTTACTCTTAACTTTATTCATTTGTTTTCGCATCTCGCATGATTATACACCCTCGTATTATATGTTCACGATACGTTAATATTCTAAACACTTAGTATCTTAGCAACCTAAACTACGTTAAATGGTAATAATATTATAGTTTTAATATAGCACAAAGGTCTTCGCATTTTTCTTCAAACAAAATTAAAACGGTCTAAATTTCTTTATTTATTTGAATTTATTCACTACGTATAAATAGTATCCCAATGACTCAAAGGGAGAAGATAATTCGACGGATAGGTTATTACTTCGTAAATCAAACGGCAAGACCAGCTTCACCTAGCTCTTTAATTATGCTCTACCGTTGCGTAATGCGGTCCTGTTATGCGCCTTTGAAAATAAATCTGACTAAAGCTTTCAGGGAACGCAACACGTCACCACTTGTGCTCATAACACCAACTATTAGCTGAATTACTAGGCATAGGTATGGTTAGTCATATATTTTTTTTATAAAAAAGTTTAGAAAGCGTTTGGAAACTGATTGAAGATAATTTTTTTTACTGGATTGTTAAACACGTAATTTTTTTAAAGAAATGCTGTGTTTAGAAATTGATTTCAAATAATAGAAAAAAAAAATATTTTCGTTAGATTACTAAGCGCAGGTATGTTAATCATATATTTTTTTTAACAAAAGCATAAAGCGTTTATAAGTTGATTTCAGCTGATGGAAGAAAAAATGTTTGCTAGATTGGAATGATTAATTATATATTTTTTTATAAAAACTAAAGTGTTTAGAAACTGATTTCAAATGATAGAAGAAAATATATTTTTTATTATTTTTAAATTTAATTCGGATGATAGAATAAAATATATTTTTATCGGCTTAATGAATTTGATAATTTTCTATTATTTTTGCTTTATTTATATATCCTCCATGTTTTCTATCTATATGAATAATTCTAAAACTCTTACGAGTCATTTCTGAGTCACATTGATATTTTAGAAATAATTATGTATTAAGTATTAATGGCACGGACGCATCCGATTGCATGCGAATCTATTGATCTTTCTTCTTGTTCTTGTATATATAAACAGTACAAGGGCTTTACTATAAAATGTTTAATAGGTTCGTGAAATTTGATGTCCATAAACATATTGGACTTCAGTCGATATCCTACTTAACCTTTCTTTGTCAGTTCTGAGAACAATGCAATGTCTCTTCATCAGGATACATAGATACAAATAAGAATGACATATAATTATATTTTAGTCGTCGACATATGAAATTTTCGCATTATTAAATATATGTTATCCGTACCGTATGTACCCTGCGTTATCATTTGACTTATTGTCAATTCTTTATTTTGATTTTTTTATTATATTGAGTGTAATAAAAGAAAACTGTTTATATATCGATCAGTCATATACCGTAGCTCTTTCTTTGTTCCTTAGAGGAGTTCTATAATTTTCTAAACTATATATATATATATATATATATATATATATATTGGCGAGTTATGATCGACTTTCTTTCGAGTCATCTGTCGAATTAGTTCGATAGTACTGGCTCGATGTACCAATGTGCGACGGCGCCAGATCTATTGTACTATCGCGATCTTGACGAGCTATAAACGAGTTGGGCGTCAGTTGTGTTCGATAGTACTCGCTGGCTATAACTGGGTGATTGAGACACCACCAGAGCTAAGTCGCTATCGAGATCTTGGCGAGCTTTGAGGGCGTTTCTTTAAAGTAGTCCGTCAGTTGCGTTCGGTTGCAGTCGATCTCTGTAACTGCGTGATTGAGATGGGACCGGAGCTATTGTAATATCGAAATATTGGGGAGCTATGTGCGAGTTTCCTTCGAGTTGTCTTTCAGCTGTTTTCAGTTGTACTTCCTGTTTGTATCGAGCTATTGTACTATTGAAATCTTGAGGATGAGCAAGTGTCCCTAAAGTTGTCCTTCAATTGTATTGGGTGGTACTCTCTCTCTCTCTTTCTCTTTATACCAGCGTGGTTGAGATGAGACGAAATCTATTGTACTGTCGAGTTGTTAGCGCGTTATAAACGAGTTTTATTCGAGTTGTCCGTCAGTTGTAGTCGATGGTAATCTCTCGTGTGATTGAGACGGCGCCGGTCCGTTTCCGCAACTCCGCGTCGTTGCTTACTCACCGATGTCTGGACACTCGCTCTTAATGTTATTCGGGTATTATAACACTTGAAATAACACGCGATTATGCTCCGTGTCTTTTTATGGAGATGTGAACGGAATTGCACTGTTTGTTTGCGGTTAAGGAGATTGGCGGGTGCGCGGAAACGAGCAGATGGTTTACGTTTTACGCGTTTGTTTGCTTCTGTGTCGGCTGTTTTGTTTGAAATTTATTAAGTGATTTGTGATACACATTTATTATTATAGTTATTGTTCCTTTTTGAGATATTTACCCTTATTACCGGTTACGAGGCATTTCATTTTAGTCCTCGATTGGTCCATCTTAGTGCTTTGATTTGGGGATGTCAACACACCCTTGTATTTGGTGATGTTTTGGTGAGTTTGAGAATGAGTTTTGGTTTCATAGGCCGCAAAAATTACTTGCCAGAGAGTGACTATCTAGCTCGTTCATCACCCCTAAAGTTTCATGAATAAATGTCCTTATTATTTACTTCTACCAAACACACAATGAAAATAAATTATTGATTACAAAAAAGACGACTTGAAAACTAGGTGGTCGCTCCAGTTAGTCCAAGAATTTTCGGTGTGTTCGTTTTGTTTTATTTCAGTATAACTACTGTATTATACGAGTATTATTTGAACAACTTTGGTATAATGTCACATCCTGTATTCTGTATTCACTGAAACAAATTATAGAAACTTCCCCAATGCTCATTGGTACAAATTTCTAAATAAATTCACTCATGCTTTTACTTCTAATAAATAAAAAAACTTATCAATTAAACTTTTAAAGACAAAATATATAATGTATTCATACATATGCATGACAAACAACAGAGCCACGCTCCAGCTGGTTTCTTGGCAGCCGGAGGATCGGGTGATGATGAGATGGATCTTGATTCTTTGTCGAGGATGGAGTTAGGCGTTTATCGGTTGCATTTATGACTTAATATAGGGTGAACTGTGAACTCGTTTATCACTCAATAAAAAAAAAACATATATTATAAAATATTTTTTTATCACAGTTTCCTTTTTAATTTACAGCATTGAACTTAACATGCATTGATTTATTGTTACTCGATCAAAAGTATATATCCCTTGATCAGAACTAAAAATAGACGTCGAACTGATAACATGCGATGTTCGCTGGTGATACTGTGATACGTTACGCTATCACTGATTACGAGTCGAAGGTACATTGGAAATTATTATTATTAATAATAATAATAATTTTTATTTTCGTCTACAAAATAAATAAAAGTAAAGTAAAATATGAGATATATGTATGTACTATATGGGAGTAAAATATGGATATACATACATACATGCATGCAGACAACAAATAATAGGGGAGTCGAAACGGTCAAGGGGAAAGAGATAGAAACTGATATGCCTTATTTCCAGGAGTACGGTCTTCTGATCGTCACGATGATCTGACGATGGGTAGAGCCTGGGATGACATCTGTATTCATCCTTGACAAGGAATCATAATGCAGTTGCGTTGTCACCCTTGACGACTGAGATGGAATGCCTCGTCACCGGTAATAAAGGTCTCCGGATCCCTGCACTCACCAGACGTAGCACAGCAACATTATGCTGCTATTTTACGCTAGTTTTATGTGAGGGTTTGATATTTCCCTGGTCGAGCGTCGTCCATTCACGTTACACAGGTAATATAATAATAAACGACATAAAAAAATCACTTGTTTTTTTTATTTCAAGATGTGATAACGACATTGAATCATATTGTTTTTATCATTTTATATTACTCACTATACGCATGGACACACTTTATATATAGAGTTTCATTGTTATATAGCTAAAAGATATAATACTCACTTTTACTAATTAATACTCAATTGCCTAATGGTTCAAGGTGCGGTCTGAGAAACCTAAGAACGCATGTTCCAACTCGCCTATTGTCAGTTTGTTTCTAGCTGCAGAATGAATGGGTCAGCTCGACCGGGGTAGGACCACGCCCTCACAGAATACCAGCGTAAAATAGCAGCTTAACGCTGCTGTGTTTCGTCTGGTGAGTGAAGGGATCTGGAGACCTTTATTACTGGAGACGAGGCATTCCATCTCAGTCCTCAAGGGTGACAACGCATCTGTATTATGATTTCTTGTCAAGGATGAATGTAGATGTCATGGGCCGCAGGAATCACTTACCATCACGTGAACTGTGTACTCGTTTGTTACTCTTAATTCTATAAAAAAAAAACTAGCACTAGCATTTTATATATATTTCAGCTTAGTTCGAGTTGTTAAGCAAAATATTAGTAAAGTTAATAGCATTGATGATATTCTTTTTTTTAATAAATGTTTGCACTAATAGATAACACAGAAGAGATTTTCGAGATTTTTTCTTTTATAATATTAGGGCTGACAAACGAGGACACTGTTCAACTGATAGATTTTACGTGATATAGCTACGCTGCAGTTTGTTTCTAGCTGCAGAACGAATGGTTCAACGACAGGGGTAGGACCACGCCCTCACTGAATAAAAGCGTAAAATAGCAGTATAATACTGCTGTGTTTCGTCTGGTGAGTGAGGGGATCCAGAGACCTTTATTACTGGTGACGAGGCGTTCCATCTCAGTCCTCAAGGGTGACAGCGCATCTGCATTATGATTCCTTGTCAAGGACGAATGTAGATGTCACGGGCCGCAAGAATGGTTTACCATCAGGTGAATTGTGTGTTTGTTACTGTAAATGTAATAATTAATAAAAAGCGATGATTTGTTTATGGGATCTATATTTATCCTCAAGTTTATTGACCTAGTAGCGACTTGGAGCGAAGTTTTTATATAGTATAGTAGGCTTGTTTGCTAATTATACTATAAAAAAACGTAGCAGCTCACCTGATGCTAAGTGACAAGGGATGAATCATTGTCTAATTGCTGCAGTGGGATAATGGTGTCAACAGGCCGCAGTAGTTGTGTTGTGTGCAGTGTGTTAATATGAGCTGTTTTCTCTTTGTCACCCTAAGTTATTTAAAACAGCTAGATGACTCCGACTTTATCCACACCTTCTTCTTTGTTCAATCCGTTCTTCTATCGAATGTTCTCCCTCCCGAGGTCGGGGCGGCTACAAATCGTTACGCGTTTAAGATTAAGTTTCGGGAGGTTGACCTCCCTGATATTGATATCAGATAATTATGTAGTTATATATATGTGGATATTTGCTTATTTAATATAATAGTATTCTAGATTCTATTGATGTTGGTGCTGTTAGCCTATGCAGCTCTTACAGCTTCATCGGACACAGGGCTCACGGAACTGAGGTGTCCGTGAACTGGGTAGAGAGTTTGGTTCTCTTACTTACACCTAAGCGCTCATATATTGAGCGTGTCGGTCTGCTCTGATCACGTTCCTATCTGATTGCCACCTAAGTTGCCAGTTCCCTAGCTATGGGTAATAGTATTTTAATCACAACAAAGTTTTTAAGCATAAAACTATCTCATTTCATTTCTGCGTCACCCTCAGGGTGACTGGTAGTAAATGCCTAAGGCATTAAGTCGGCCTTTAGACATAACTGTAAATAAATCTCAAATAAATAAATAGATATAGGGAATATTACGCCTGACCTAAATAAGGATCGGAGTGACGTTTCCCATTCCAACTTCTGCACAAAAGGTACAGAATTGTCATGAAGAAACGACGACTTCGTAAAAGATCGAAACCGGCAGATGAAGATAAAAAGGTACAATCGAATAAAACATACCATAACAAGGAAACGTTTGTGTAACTTAATATGCCAGCACGACAAAACACGCTAAAGAATAAACTTACTGCAGTGCTATTCCCTTCTAGCTGCCAATCGTGAGATCTTCAAGCGAAGAGCTTACTTTAACCCTGTCTACGCATTGGTAATGAGCCTGATTAAGTAGATGTTCATGGATGGAGGTGATTACGATCTGGATGATCGAACGAAAGCCTCGTAATAAGAAAAAAACTGAAAGTTACCGAGCAATAATGAGTTACGTCGACAAGAAGCCTAACAATGTAACTATAAAATATGTACGTTGATGCCAATGGAAGATGTTTCCATACCTTTCCCATGTTAAATCGAGTTTTCTAATCGACTACAATGGGTAAGAGCGCTGTGCTCGCGATAATGCCGACAATAATCACGTCACATGGGTGGTTTAGTTATGTTGACGGTGAGGTGTTGTGAGTAGAGTACCTGGCTGCTGCGTCGGTTCAGAGGTCGATTCACAGCCGAGGAATGATATTTGTGCATTAAAAATTGTTGGTTTTCGGGTCTGGGTATATTGTATGTACCCATGTCTCTGACACTGCATCTGCACCTTCCTTCGATATTATTGCACATGCATTACATCGGAACAGGGAAGGGGAGGACAAGTGAGTGCCTCTGCGTTTACGTTCTGTTATTATTATTATTTTTATTACATTTGAGAGTATAAAACGGGCACACAGTTCACCTGATGGTAAGTGATTCCTGCAACCCATGAAATCTACATTCATCCTTGACAAGGAATCATAATGAAGATGCGTTATCACCCTTGAGGAAAAACCTGAGATGTAATGCCTCGTGGCCAGTAATAAGTCTCTGGATCTCTACACTCACCAGATTAAACACGGCAACATTATGCTGTATTCAGTGAGGGCGCGGTCCTATCCCGGTCGAGCTGACCCATTCATTCTGCAGGTAGGAACAAACTGCAGTTTAGCCCTACCACTTGAAAACGAAAGTTACATTAACGGTTGATCTCACAGTTCATTTGATGGCAACACTAAGCATATCACGTCTAAGGATCACTGCAGTTCGTAGAATAACGGTGAGAATTTATTTAGAAACAATTGAAATTCAACTTAATCAAATTGCTATACGATTGAAATTGATATAGCGAAACAATCATATTGCGTTGGGTCTCCCTGGTTCTTAGGTTCTCACTTACGTTTTCTAATGAAATAAAAAGGTTCAATAAATTTCAATTTGCGATTTTAATGACAAATTTTGTAAGTATGGGCATAGATCATGAAGGAAGGCAACCTTTGATTTTCCTATTTAATAAATTTAATAGGATTAATAATAGCATTCAATAGCAGAAGCCTAACCCACAAAAACCTTCGCTGGGCCTATGTCCAGAGGAGGAGGATCATTGTACGCTTTTCACCTAAATTATCGCCACGCACAACTACTCTGTGGAATCAGCTGTCCGAACGACTTACGGACCTTCAAGTGCCTACACATTTCTCAAAGGCCAGCAGCGTATCTGCAAGTCCACTGGTGTTGCGGATGTTCATGCGGTAATCACTTTCCAACAGTTGAGTTGCTAGCTCGTTTGCCACCAATTCTAAAAAAAAATACAATATTTGTACAGGAAGTTTAAGTGTTATCGTTGCAGAAACCGGTAATAATTTTATAAGATTTAATTACTTTTATTATATAGATTTAATGTTCCTACGTAGACAAACATAGCGGCCACGTTCCACATAATAACAGTTGATCTTGCATGCTCACCATATAAGGTAGACCGTAGGAAGCTGGATTGTGATTTTCATTTGTTGTATGTTCTGAGTCGACATATTATGATCCTTTTTTTGTTGTATTTCGAGTGTCACACGTATCATAAATTTCAATTGTTGGTACGTGATTCCTGCGGCCCATGACAACTACATTCGTCCTCGATAAGGAATCATAAAGCTGATGCGTAGTCATCCTTGAGGACTTGGACCGAATTCCACGTTACCAGTAATAGTGTTCCTCTTGATCGCTACACTTACCAAACGAAAGGAGCGTGCGTGATTCTTCCCTGGTCTGCTGCAACGGGAATGGGTGGGGTTGACATGAGAAGGACCTCTCCCTCATAGAGTACCGGAGTGTAATAGCAGTATAAAGCATATATAATGTATCATATGGTGCGTGTAGAGATCCAGGATTGGAGCTTTATCGATTCCTATCATTGATTCGCTTGAAGATTTACATTATAATCAGAGAGAAACAACAACAAAACATCGTTCCAATTCTCAACTGTACGCATATAAACGATATCTACAGCGAAAGGATGAAAACCCGTATCGTGCCTTCATATCCAATTGTGGAATTCCAATTTTAAGATTTCAATATTTGCTTCTCCGTAATTTTGGTTACTAATAGAGCCAGGCATCTTCCAGGCTTGAGCATGATTGAGTGGTATCGATTACAAAAGTTGCCCAAAATTGTAGTTTATATTGTATTTAGTACAGTGAGACGAAATGCAGAAAACGGTGACTTTTAACGATAACGAGACATTATCTGTTCTTCTTCCTTGTAACACCGCATCTTTTGATTTTAGAACGGATGAAGGATTTGCTCGTCAATTTGATCATACAAAAAAAAACGTGGTTGCACCTTATAACATGTAACACAACAAAGTGCTATATTGATTTACCAAACGGATTTCAAAATATTGCTATACCTAAAAAACATTTTTAACCAAATCGTTTATTAAAAACGACATACATCCAATTAAAAAGACAAGACCTTATCGAAGTACGATTCGGGACCCTTGGCATTAAAGGTCTTTCGACGCCATACCAAGTTGAGTACGACAGTGCAAAAAGACACAATTAAGATAAATCTCGAAATTGCATTCCGTCAAGGCCACCTGCCTCTGTTGACGGTACCGGGAGCTGCGCCCGCGCATCGCACGCGTCGCGGAACGAAACGTCAGTCGACCGCTGACGCTTAGCCAGTGAATACGTCCGCTCGCGCTATCGAACGCATCGATAGAACGGTGTAGCTGTTGCGATTATATCGATAAAAGTTGTGTTGTGTTTTTTTTGCGAAAAAAAGATTTTTTAGTGCTGTGACGCTTTGGGCCAGCCCGTTTCTTTTTCTGTAAAGGTATTATTTTTTTTATATTGTAAAAACGCCACATTCATTATATGTTGGTTTATTAAATGAAAAATTTATTTTTTTAAGCAAATATTTTATTTAATCGTTTTGTTTTATGAACAACGTTTCTACCAATGAATTGCAAGTTAATGTTATCGATAAGTGAAGTGTTTGCGTCAATGTTTAATCTAAATAATCGTTGGGCGAAGTACCAATCGCATACAATTAAATAATCTGAAGTTTATTCAATTGTCTGTGGCAATGATTTATCAGGATTTCTTTGTATTTTAGCATTTCTATATATATATATATATATATATATATATATATATATATATATATATATATATTGTAGATGCCCCTTATAATGATTACTTCGAAAATAAAAGAAAAAACTATCAGAGAATTATCATAGTCATTGAATGTTTGAAAATTGTCTAAATTTTGATGAACTTCTAGATTTGTTCTATGTAACATGTCTTTATATAAATGCAAACAATTATTTATTTATTATTCTTAAGAGCAATAAATAAGCAACAAAAGGAAATTTATAATAGTGTATATACTATGTAATAAAACCGTGTAGCGGAACCCGTTTGCAATTGTTTTAAAACACATTCTGTAATTTTTACTGATACTGTTACTACTTTAAGTTCGGTATTCTAAAATTGAAAAGGAAGTATTAATATGTCAGTCTATTCCAAGGAACTCCGCACCATCTGTGATGAATGGGGGATAATTTTACTTTTGAACGCCGGTTGGCGTCTTACGGTTAAAGATTTTGAAATATTGACTTTTTTAATATTTATTATCAGTTAGAGCTTACTTGGCACATTGGCTAAAGATTAAAATTAATAAATCATGTGCATGATATGTAATTTGCAAAATTACGAAACCGTTACATAAAACCTAAATCCCAAACCAATAAAGCTTTTACCGATAATGGCGAGCATTGGACAACTTGGTTCCTTGGTAGTCTGATCGATACGGCGTGTGATCGTAAAATAACATTGTTTAAACAAAAAATTAAGGAATAAAAAAAAATATTAAACTTGATACAAGGATACACAAATATCATGCGTCGACTTTATTTATTCGCAATGACTTCAACAGTTTTTTGAACAATCATATTTAACAAATCTTTATTAATAATACTTGTTTGTGAAAGGTCAAATTAAACAGACACAAAAGGTTTGCTAGTACAAATTGCTAGTTTTTTTTTCTGTCAAATCTTGCAGAAATCTGGTTCATATGTGTAGTTCTGCATCAAATTTATATCGAACTATAAATTGAAAGCTCTAATAAATTTATTCGGAAATGCTAGAAGTGTGAAATAATGAAAAAATACGGATAAATACATATTAAATATACTTTAAAAGCCTCTGTGTTTTTTTTAAGTTAAACTTATTATATTTATCTGTTAATTTAGGCTTTTCTATTATTATTTGTGTTCTTAGTGAAGTATAGTGATGACAAAGTTTTGTATTGATCTACACTTTATACAGGTTGAGATTTTTATATTTTGTTTTATAATACAACATTCTATTTACAATATTTACTACAACTTCGACTTCGACGTATTACGTCTCTTGCATCACAAGTGGGTGTCGACTTTATTCGTCCACAAATTAATAAAAATGACACATCCTTAACTGTTTGCATGTAGGATGTTTCACACATCTATATCCTTTTATCGTTTGAGTAGCGCCCAAGTATAGTATTAAATTATTACGTATATAAATTACGTATGTACTAATATTTATTGACGGGATTACTACACGATAAATACAATAAAACAATAAATATTGTAGTGACAAAGTAAGTTTTATAGTTTCAATCAATAAAATAATTAAATACGTATATACTGAAAGTTAGAAAATAACAAGAATACTTAATCTATACTAGCATTCCGGTTAACGACTTCAATTAATCGTAAATGATTGGGCTAGGAGATGGTTCACCTACTGTAAATTGAAACGCACCCTAAACCGTTACGCTACAAACAAATATATTTATGAAAACTAGGGGTGGCAAACGAGTTTGATAGTTCAGTTAGTAGATCACATATGCATCGATGTATATGTTATACTATTAATAATAATTTTTTTACGATGATGATACAAGATGCACACGCCTAATTGAACCTCTAGATCCTTTTACTGACCAAACGTATCAGAGCAGTTTTGTACTACTTTACGTATTCGCTGTGGACGTAGTCCTTCCCCAATCGAGCCGACCCATTCGATTTGCAGCCAGAAACAAGTTGCAATATGGCTCAACCGTTGTTAAATGTATTTATTCGAAGTATTTACTTGATTATGTTCAAATAGCTATAATACAACTAAATAACAATTGAATCAAAAAAGGAGGTGAAGTTCGCGAAAAATATTTTCGTTTAAGTAAAACAAACCTTAAAAAGAATCGTATTCGATTATTATACACTTACATGCTATCTTCGTTTTTTAAGACTCGATTTTTTTTATAACATAATATAATACAAAAACAAAGTATTGCTTTATTATTTACGCAAGGACAACGGCCGCAACTTAAATAGAGATGCTCGTGAAACTATCGATACCCTATTTTATCTTACCGAAATGGCTGAGTTAACTGCTCATGGACATGTGTTTATCGAATAATTTATAATTGTTTTATTTCCGTTTAAGTCGTATCCACTTTTTTTGCGTGTTATTAAAAAAGTAATTGTACATCCCCAATTGTAAAACACGCGCCCAATATTTGTCATGCTTAATTTGAACACTTTCTCGCTGGAAGTGTATAATGTTAATGCCATATCGCACTTGCTAAATAATTAATGCTGTTTAAATATCCGCTAGCATGTGATCTAAATTTTAATTTTTTAGAAATTTTTCGTAAAAACAAACAATGGTATTTAAGAAGTTTTTATTACAGTATTTTCTTTATTGTGTCAAGAAAATTTTGTTATATTATTTTAGACACTAAACATGAAAGATATATTTGGTCTTAATTGGTAAAAAAAAATAGTTATTGTGATAATGAAGGGAACAAACAAGAAGAATGATGACATAAGTTTGAAATAAATCTAGAATTTTTACACTCTTTTAGTTCTAGCGTTCTCTTAATCCATAAGAAATCATGGGTTCTGAGATACGTCTTAAACATATACAAAACATACAGGATAATGGATGTGATATTAAAACTAACATTAATATTTTGTTTTAATTAAATTATTTTTTTAATTTATTACCAATAAATTGAAAAGCAAAAGAAAGATTAGCAATCATTGGGCATTCGATTAACGCTCAACGCATTTTCGCGACTTGAGGTCAAAATTCTCTTTGTCCATACGTGATGAATTGGGTAACAGAAGTTGTTGAGTATGCTGTTTGATTGTGAAATTTAATTTTATTCTTTTAAATTTATATTCTTACCGAGTCCTGGGTTCGATTTCAAAAGTTGCAGCTTAATGGCTGGCAAAGTTTACTTTCGGTCTCAAGTGCGTATTTCCATGCCTTTACTTTATTGAAATATATATAATGAAACTATATTATCGTAAATATAGTTAGTATAAAATCAGAAAGCTAAAAACGTGTTGACACCTCTGCGTTGGTAAATGAATCTCATAACAAACAAAAGTTCTCGATTGCGTGTCAATATTTGAACAAGATCCAGATACCAAGCCTTAAACCTATACTCTATTAAAATGTGATATTTATATTAAAATATGTATTACCGTGTAGTAATCGTAAAACGTAAGAAAATAAAACGACAGAGGATTTATACTCATTACCAAATATGTATATTGTTAAGGGAAAAACCTAGATACAGAAATACCTTATTGAGTTACAAACCTTACAGAATTATTCTGACGGCCAATATGTCAATTTACCAGATTTATCGATAATAAATCTGAAATGTCAGCGCCCTCGCGAGGCCGACCCTACTCCACTTCCTTGCGACAAGGTCGAATTTCGTGCGAAGTTGTTACATGTGTTTGTACGTATTCGAAGCTCATTTGCCAATAGACACAAATTCGACGCGATGACAAATACGACCGTAAAAGCAAACAGGGAACTCTATTGGGTATTGCATGCAAACAATAGTTACTATATGTGGAGAGTTCTGTTTGCTTTTGTTAGTAATAGTGTTCGGAATAAACAAATAGAGATCGATGTAATACAGTAAACGAAGATAAATTCAAGTTAATGAAATCTTATGAAATATAATTAAGAAAAAAAAAATACCCCAAGACATGAACGACATTGTCAGTTAAAATTTCATTCTTATCAGTTCATTAGTAAGTTAAGAGCTGAATAAAGGCAACTTATTATATTCTCCAATATGCTCAAATCGAAACCTTAATTTCCTGTAAATGCTCTCAGGTTTTGTTTGAGTTTTGAAATGTTACTATTTACAGCCTGGCTAAGATAGACAAGTACAGAGCTTCTTTTTTTATACGACATTGTATATTTATATAAATATAATATATAAAATACAATACATTGTTAAAATTATTAATGTTTACCTTTTATGTTAATATTACCGTATTACCAAAATAAAATATATAGGTTGTAAATTTATTACAATTTGAAATATGATTCATTACTTCGTTTAATAAACATTGTACAACACTAATGTACATTACATTAAATTTATTTATTTAATCTTGTGCATGAAACAGATAAATTATTATTCATAGTGAAAATGCAAAGTAATCTTTTATAATACATAGATTTTTTTTATGAAAAACAATAAATATATTAATAGAATATTCTATCGATAACAATTATATTCTTATTATACTTTTATTAGTAATTTGTGTTTTTTTAATTTACGTAAAATCTAACATGGAAAGTATGACATCGATGTTAATATCCATCACTAGTTCCCGCACAGAATAAATAGGCAGAAGAACGGGTGACGCGCTTTAAATAGATTAGCCTAGTATCAGGTACCGTCGGCAGGTGCAGCCACTTTTACTCATAATTAATAATTAAAACTGTAGACTGCAGATTAAGTGTAGCACGAATATTTTTGTACTTCTGGGGAAGGACTGCGTATTCATAATATACCAGCTGAAAATAATATGCAGTACTGTGGTATTTCGCCTGAGAGTCCATAAAACTGACTTACTGGTGATGAGGTGTCACATCTTAATCTATGGTGGCATTATTGATTATAGATGATATGTAGGTGATATGCGATAGGCTACTTGTTGCTACCAAGTCATATAATTCAACTCTTGACTCTCTGAACATTTTGCATTAACGACAACCTTCTTCACGGCCTCTTGAAGTTCTGTTATGAAATATAGGTGACGGATTATATTAATTTGTGCTATAACACTCATGCGATTGTAGTCATACAAGTATATTGTATACATAGATTGATTCGTATTTTATATAGAAACATAGAGCACAAATAAGCATATTCGAATCATTTTCTTTGCTACCATTAGTTTAAAATACAGATTGTACTGGCTTATTAGCATGAAACTAAGTACTTATTCCCTTCGATGCAAAGATTACTGTAGAATATAAAAAATAGCACTTACTATTTTTTGCTGACGCTACCTACACGACAACGGAAGTTAGCGGAGCGCGTAGTTACGCAACCGGATCCCCAAGCCATTGTCTCTGCCGACCCTACCGTCGCATACTACGTGTTACGAGCCAACCTGCCTTTTACTCGCAGAGCTTCCTAGCACGTCGTTTAACTTGATGTTTGAGGTCACCTCTACGCTTTATTCTAATTAATGTTTGTTATGATTTATTATGTTTTAATTTCGATGCTACTTGGGAAAACTTTTTTAGGGCTTATTGCGCTCAGTTATTGTTGTAGTGATGTATGTACCGTGATCTTCTCAATGTATTTTAATATCGATGTACAATGTATATCTGTTGGATTTCCAAAAAAAAAAACTTAAAATATGTTGTTCCTAAGGAAACCTGTATTAAAAGTAATAACGAACAATTAATGAATATCGTAATATCCTCATTGTTTTCTTTTAAACGTTCTATTTATTTATACTAATTTATTACTCGTATCTCGGACTTTATCACGGTGAACTTTATTCTTCATATATATTTAATTCACCCAAGAAAAAAAAACTTCTGTGCTAAAGATGGCTACCACAAAAATATATTACTGCTTGTAAATCTAGAGTTCATTTAACAATGGTAAACATACTTACATCATGAATGGGTTGGCTCGACTTGAGCAGGATCATGCCTCACTGCCTACCAGCGCATAGTGCTAAAATTTTGTTGTTAATTACTAAAGTAAAAACTTATATGGTTACAATGATTAAGATAATTAAGCATTTAATACACTAGTGGTCATACGCTAGTGCTCAGCGTTATTTATAAATATGTAAAAAGCATTATCACCGCAAATTTCTGCGTAATCCTTGTATGTCTCCTTCACTATTTCATGGAAATCCTTTAAAATATGCCACATTTCACATCACTAGTGACGAAACAATCATTTAATATTCACGTGTACAGGAATTTCTCATACATAAATGACTAAGTAAGGGAAAATTTGGATTTATTGCACATTTATTGGGTAAACAACACCAATTAAAGACATGACGCATTTTGGTATTACGAGTTGCGTGGTTTGAAATACGTTTATTAATAATAAATAAATTTGTAAAATTTTCTAATAAATTAATCACAATTTTTAAAATAATGCTTAATATACTATATTTTAGCACCGTTTTAATTCATCGTTAAAATCATCTTATAGAAGTTCTAAATTGAACATGGGCTCCCCCAAGGCACTCTTCTTACCCCGCTTTTCTATGTTACGAATTAAGAGTATATACATTTCCTACTACTTACTTTTTATCTTCTCAAATAATTATATTTTTAATGATTAAATTATAAAAGAAATAGTATTCACTTGTAATCTGTCTCGATAAAAATAAATATTAAAAGCTAGCAATAAAAATTAAAAAAAATATTGATAGCATTTACCCATTGAACCAATTGAACAAAAAAGTTAAGATTCCTTGAAAAGATTTTAAAATAGTTTTAAAAATGTAAGCCGTGACGTTAACTTCTATCGTCAGGAAATATTTAGAATAAGCAAAGCGAAGATTAGACACGGTATCATTATGTCCAATTCCTTGATAAACTTGTTGGTGTAAACACACTGGTCGTGAGGATATTAACCTTTTAAGGTGGTTTTTGTTAACGAAGTGATTTGCACGGGCCATTCGGTTAACCAATACATTGAAAATATTATTCAATTTGTAAAATATTTATGTGGTTGAAATGAAAATCTAAAGGGACACTTTCCAAATGTTAATCGTTACCTGAAAAATATCTCATAAGGAATGTTTATTACTGAAGGAATGGTGGATATTAAGCGCTATGGTAAAAACTAATTTCGCTGAAGGACAAAACATGGTTTTGATAATTTAATGTTTAACTTTAGATTTTCGGTATTGCGTCTAATCCCGTGATCTATCGTCTATCTGATGCTGCATTTGCGCATACATTGCATCTTAAGTATTATATTCATTTTAAATATAATTATTCAGATGTGGTAAAACGAAGTTACAAGACTGCCAGTGTGGCTCAGGCTGCAGTTTTATCTAGGTACAGCAAGAATATGTCGACTCAACCAGGGTTGGCCGCATCCTAAAAGATTACCAGTGTAAAATAGCGACATAACGCTTTAGAAGTCACGTAATTGTTTTGGTCAAGTTTCGATTTATATCCAAACAGGATACAGGTCGAGGGTCGTTAACCTCTTCCGATAACCATTTCCCCCGTTACATAATATTATCGCAATTGCGTGAACCTTGTGATTTTTTGCCGCATCTGTGGTCATTCATTCATGAAATTAAAAATTTTGGTGCAGACGGTACCGATTTAATGTAGAAAATAAAAACTCGAACATCTGGTTTATGATTTTGAGGGATAAAATCTAGAGTACGCCTTAATAATATCTCCACGATACTCTTTTAGAAATTATATGTGAAATATTATAAAAAATATATAAAGATATACAGATTTTTGAGGTAAAACTTCTTTAAGCGCGACTTGAGTTGAGCTCATATCTTTGTTAGACTAACGTTCAGTAAAATCTAATAGTCCGTTTACGCAATTTTACATTTCTTTAGGCAGTAACCGACTGTCGTGTTTCTATTCTATTTTTGTATTTGTACTTCATTGATAAATATTTAATGAATAAGTACAAATGATTCATAAATCAAAAATAATAACAATCTAAATAAATACCCAAAAAAAGGACATAAATAATAATAATTTTCTAGTAAACGATTTTGTAATATTAGGGGTGATAAACTGGCACAGTTCACCTGATAGTAATTGATGAATGATCCCATGTTACGTGAGTCTACGACATGAGGTTACGATGTCTACATCCATCCTTTAATAGATTCAAAATGCACAAGCATTGTCACCCTTATGGGCAGAGATGGAATCCCTCACCTGTTATTGGTTCCCCGGATTCCGCACTCATTGACGAAAACGAACGAAAGACGAAACACACCACTGTTATGCCACAGCTATTTTCTGAGGGTTAGACCCTTCTTTGGTCGAGCCAACCTGTTAATGTTGTAACTAGACTAGATCTAGTTCAAACTACAATGAGACTCTACCATTCTTAGTATATCTTCTTCTTAACCGCGCCTATTTTATTATTTTATGCTGTTTATCACCGTTTATCTGGTGGATTTTTGAAGTGACAAAAAAGAATAGTTATTATACAAAGGATACAATATGAAACTGAATTAAAAAATTATGTATTACTAACGAGTATATGTTGAATAATTATGAACATTCTCTGCTTCTAATGAAAGCGAATGTCACGTCAAATCATGCTTGTATTTTATAGATCAAGGACTTCTTTAAACGTAAAGTTTTGTTTATTTAGTGTCCACTAATGTTCTTTTAAAATATACAGGATATTTTAGATTAGGAAACAACGAAATAATACTTTTTATTTTTCTTTAACTAAGGTGTAACTTATGCTAGTCTAGTGTAGGGTAATTATCGCTAATAATCACCTCCTAACAGGAATACATCGAATTACCAATAACCCTGTATACTGATAATTTACGAAGGTATTGTGTGGCATATGCTCATTAAATATAAACTTATATAGTAGATATATAAATATAAATATAAAATATCCACATAGGTATATAAGAAAGAAAATGCACCAATCTAAACGACGCTTTTTATGCGAAAAAATCTTTTAATTTTCTAAGTTATTGTTAGTTTTATAAAACCTGTTGACATGTGCAAAAACGTGTTTTAAGGCAATTGACCGATTTAATTCACTTTACGCTTAATCACGGCTCCGTCGATGGATTTTTTGCATAGTCTAGACGTTACGAAATCTTAACTTGTCTTAATTAACCATACAGCGCCAAGTAATGAATGATGGGATCAAATGAATGGTGGGTACCTATACCATTCAATTGAGTGGAATTTTGTACATAGTTAATCAGTGCTTTATTTCTGCCAAGGTCTGCCATATTTTTTTTTATACCTTGACGGGCACTTGAACACGTCAGTTGTGGTGATGCCTATTTGTACCCGTTATTTTTTTTTATATCTAGAGAATTGAACTAAAAATATTATTATTCCACTGTAGCTATCTATAATCCGTGAAAAAAAAATTAAGCTCAAGTTGTTTAGACAAACATATAAGACATAATTTTTGGTTTATTTAAGTTTATTATGAAATATTTAGTGGACATACAAGAGTGGTTGAGCTACGCTGCAGTTTGTTTCTAGCTCCAGAGTGAATGGGTCAGCTCGACCGGGGTAGGACCTGACTCACATAGAATATCAGCGTGAAATAGTAGCTGTGTTTCGTCTGATGGGTGTAGGGATTCGGAGACGTTTATTACTGGTGATGAGGCATTCCATCTCAGTCCTCAAAGGTGACAATGCACCTGCATTATGATTCCTTGTCAAAGATGAATGTAGATGTCATGGGTCGCAGGAGTCACATACCATCAGGTCAATTGTGCGCTATTTTGTTACTCTCAATATTATAAAAAAAATCATAAGTACAATGAAAAATCTAATCCCCAACTAAGCTTCTCTCTGTCCTGTGGGAGAGGAATGAAATGGTATAATATTTAATCTCACAATTTTTTTTTTTACAGAGCCCGTTATGTCCAACTGAAGATCTCTAAGTCAATCGAAGCGATGGCGAGTGCAGGCGCTTTGCTTTTGGAGGCGAGGCCTTTCAGGCCCTTCAAATCCTCCGAAGAGTACTTATATGCGATGAAAGAGGATCTGGCGGAGTGGCTAACACTTCTGTACCCGGAACTTAGAATCACTGCTGACAACTTCCTCGACAGGCTTGACACAGGCGTTGCTCTTTGTCGGGTAAGTTATTTACAAATCTTTAATCAGTATAATATACAACACAATTAATCTTAGAATTTCAAAGATTTGAAAGTTGAATCTAAAATCACTAGTGCAATAAATTATAAAGGAAATAGTCACGATAACTGGCTGTGAGATTGGAGATGTCGCTTAAAACTCTGATTGATACTTGATATCACTAATTTTATAACTTCTCATGCAACACAGACAGTTGTTAATGTTCGACATTTGTTTGTGGCGATTGGTATAATATTTATATTGCTAGATCGTCATGCGAGATTGCATATTGATAGAAATCCAATCCTAGATGATAACAATTTAATAATAAATTACCTCATTCTCCTAAAGAAAAAATATTAGAAAACTCCTAAGAATTTTAAATATACTCGTTTTTGCAAGCCGAGTTTTGTTGATGCGATTTACAAATATTATCACTATCTATTGTACAGCGGTCCCTTTTATCGATGATAATTTTATCTTGGCCTCTTTTCGCACGATAATTCATACATATTTTTCGCATTAAATATAAAATATCTGGTACACTTGTAATGTATTTCTATGTTTGGGCTTTAGAATTTCTATGAAAATAATGTATCATATTATTTTATTTTCATTTCAAGTTGTATATTAGAGTTTCACTATATAGTATGTAAATTAAATGTTTCATGTTCGTTATCTTACTAGCATTATGTCCATGTTTCTTTTTTCACTTGACGATAAGAATATTCGATAACATTAATATTAAAAGTCAGTTCAAGGTTATTATCTGCATTTGATCGCGCTATTGAGCAAAAATTCATTTATATTGCAACTGCGTGTACAAAAAAACATAATAGTAAATTTCATACATGATCACCTACTAAGGCTTTTAAGAAGCACCTGCAGACATATTAAGTCGTTAAAGTCCGCGCTTGAAATCACCAATCACTAAACAAGTCAAGAGATTACACCGAGATGTCTGCTCTCACAAGGAGTGTTGTGTTCAAATAGAAAAAGTAAATGTAGATTGCATTATAATGTAATGATGCAACTAAGCCGTGGACGCCGGTGTTATTATGGATAGCTTATCTTTTTGCTGGTACCTGTTTGTTTTGCGCGAATCAATATTACAAATACGGAAACAGTTCTGACGCGAGACGTTAATGTGTTTTATTTCTAACGAATCGGTATCGACTTTGTCTCGCTTTATAACTGAATGATGGCCAAGAAGGAGCACATGAGATTCCGATATTTAATTTTTATACCTAAAAGATTTTAGATAATAAATCTAGTTTACTCTCCTTTAGCATACTAAGTTTCCTCAATATTTTCTTTATACAAGATTTAAATAAATAAAACTGTAGTTTAAGAAAATTTTAATATTTTATTAACATGCACGTACATTGCATTCAGGTATCCCCAAGGCGCCCCATTAAGCCCGACGTGCTTCTTTATGTGTAGTTACGACACGTTTAATTACTGCAATCCGATAAAGTATTTAAAGAGGTTTTTAAAGTATGTGAAAGAAATTCGATTTTCCACAAAAAGGATACACACACTGTCACAAGTACCAAGATTCCAATGAACACCGAATAAGATGTTAATTTTCATGGTCACCGGAATCCAGATGTTTTTAGATCGATTGCATTATCTTTGAGATATCGACATCAACAACTCAAAGTGATCACTTTCGTCCATCGTTTTAATGGAACTACTAAGATAGTGGTTTAAAACATGTTGTTTATCATGGGTAATGTTATAAGATTTCAAAATTTGTTTTTGAACGTTTAGAATGGTCATGAATAAATTATTTGATGATAAATATTTCTTTTTAAGCCTATGTTTAGCAATGGACGTAACGAATGATTGACTACGATAATAAGTATGATAAATATAGCTTTGTCAATTTTTTTTTATGTTTTTTTTGGCAATTTCAATATGCTTTTTTTATACAATATAAACACATCCTTTTTAGATTTTAAATTAAAAGACAAAATGTCTAATGGCATCTACATACAAAAATATGGTCACTCCACATTCTCTTGTAGGATAGGCAAGAAATCGATCCATTTAACTTCACCATTGACAATGTTTGGAAGCTCATGTGATGACTTAAATCGGCTTCTTTCAGTTTTAATATAAGGATCAATTTGCGATATAATTATAACCTCGCCTACTTTTGACGGCTTTTACACATTTCCAGTGGAAATAAACACTTATTCTTTTATTACTTAAATTTTTTGCTTCAAATGGAAGTAATAATTTGAAGCTTATCTTGCTATTTGTTGTGTTTTAATATGTTATTTTTATTTGACTTTTTTTATCATATGCATCTATGTTCGATAAGAAATCAATATACAGTTATGTAATCATCCTTGACCAATAACGTGAATGCTTCGTTACCTCTAATCAGATTTCCGATTTCCATCACTGTAGGAAATTTGTCATTTCTTTCTTTCGATGTACCGAATTCGAGTTTCTGCTAGTTTTATAACCGCCATGCATGTGTCTGCCGCGACGTATAAACGCATCAAATACGTGTAAAACCATAACTAGTTTTCATGTGACATTTTACAAAACTGCTGTCAGATTATGTTAACGAGTGATTGGCACGTGCTAAAGAGTTGTGAAAGCCTCATTCGGATTCTTTATTTCATCGACACTTGCTAAATGGGGCATTACTAACACTGATTTTTTTTAAACATGTTTATGCGTATTACTTATTTCATCATGACGTTGTTCAATTCATGTGTTTAGAACAAGAAATCTTGTAAGGTAATGTTGCTTATAAAATTGTATTACTAAAATGATTTTTTCACGACAGCTTGGTCTAGTTATTAAAATACCTGACTACCTGGGAGTGGCTGCTAGGTTATTTGATTCAAGGTAAATATTTGTGAAACACAAATTTCTTTTTCGGTGTTTTTCTACTGTGTTTTTAAAATGACGATTCATTGCTACCAAAGCCGTCATGACCTATTCCGTATATAACGTAAAAGAGTGGAGGATGGGGGTAACTGTTTATACCCAAATACTTATAGTACCATAATGAACGTTAATAAACATTGTTATATAATGATGTTGAGTAGAAATTATCTGATAATAATTGGGTGATGTCGCCGTGGGAGAAAATGAAGAGGAGGAGATTAACCTTTGAGTCAAAATTGAGTTAAATTTGTTGTGTTTTGATTCGGGTATAGATTTTATCGAAATAAAGTTTGTCAATAGCATCAATTTACTTTTAATAGTTGTGTTTTGTGGTTTATCTTCTTTCTATTTAATAACAATGTTGATACTGGCCATGTAGCTCGTAAAACCAATAACCGATGGGATAGAAAGGTTCTCGAGTGCAATCTCGTAGGACAAACGCCCACTAGATGGAGTGACGCCGTATCCAAGTCTGTGGAAAGTCGATAGATGCAGGTGATGCAGGATCATTACTCTAGTATAGTCCATGGGGGAGGTCTAGGTTCTGCAGTGGACTAGTAATTGGTCGAGGTGATGAGGATGATAATGATGAATATATTTGCTTTTTTATAACTTTCGTTACTCCATTTCTTCTGAGTTAGAAGACAGGAGAGAAGGAACCATATTATCTAAAAAATATAAGTCAAGAGAAAAAAAATATATAAGAATGAACATGATGATACAAACAAAATAGTAATCCTCTGAACATTGTATTGTATATATGTATATATATATACATATATACATCTATGTTGTCTAGACTGTATATTTGATTGTAATTTAATTGGGAAACCTGGATTTCCTAAGCTGTCCGCAATGAATTAACATTAATATTTACTTATTTTCATATTTTAACATTGACAAAAATTAGCATGGTACAGTGGAAACAATCATTGTCTATTTGCGAAATCTCCGTGGAGTTGCGACAGGTGGACAAGGCACCCGCTAATGATTTGTTACAACACGCCGAGGCCATGTGGAAGCCATATCGATTCTTTACTTAATGAGCATAAATTTACACTTACACTGTATCGATATTTTATTTGCCGTTATGCGTAATAATCTTATATTTATTGATTTCGAACATGTAGAGGCCATGGATCGTGAAACAACACATATCGGTGAAGCAATGCCAAAATTAAGAATCGACTATGGTTACGTGCCTTTAAGGCGTACAGGAGTTGTTTTTAATAGATCAGGTGGGTCACTACTACACACACATCATTTATAGTGTGGGTCACACTATTAACGATGAATGTAAATAAGTACGAAGAAACATATGCCATCATGATTATTATCATATCAACTGTGAGTTTGTCCTCCATCCTTATGTTTAAAGAAGAAGTACAAAAATTGTTCTTATCTGTTCCGCTCCTATGCTGATGTATTTCGCTCAAGCATGCCACATCGCACGACTGCCAACGTATATGTAGGTAAAAACATATTATTGCATGAACCGTTGTTTAAATTATCGCAGGGCGTTGACAAGCGTACTCTGAGCACGTCATCGTTTATCATCGTATACTCGTCATAAATTCCCTGTGTCGTTGCAGAATGAACTCTACAGTTGCTATTTTTCCTTGCCAAGTGTGGTTTCCAGAATTATTTTCGATTATTCTGAACTCCTATATCTAAAGAAATTTATAGAATTTTTTATGCTCAGATTTGACAGCGAATACACCTGACCTGATGGTAAGCTATTCCCGCCGCGCGCGATTTCCACATCCATTTTCGATCATGATGATATTTTATTTCTACATTTCAGATATATTAAAATCTAATCTATTCTTCTGATTAATATACGAGTATATCACGAAGAATACCAGCGTAAAATAGACTTAACTGGAGCATTATTACTGCTTACGAGGACTTTTCTAAGCCCTCAAGGGTGATGACTGCATTATAATTCTTTATCAATGATGTATGTGTGTCATGGGCCGCATGACAATCACCAAGTGAATTATGTGCTTCCTTGTCATTCTTTAAATCCATTAAAAAGTATCGTAGTAATACACATCGATGTCATTAAAATCATATCGGAAATTTATCACCTATTGCCACTCCAGTCTAAACAGTTCGTTTGAACGGATGTATAACTTAAATATATCGTACATTTGTAACGTTGATTCATGCTTCATCGTCTTTCACAGAAATTCCTGATTCATTAGTCGCTTTGTAGTCTGGTTATCTGGTTGGGAAGTACCAGGTTTGTTTTTAGCTCTGTACTCTCTACTTGTACGGCTGAAATTACCGAGTCAATATTTAAGTTGAATAAGAATTTTGAAGAAATATTTGTGAGTTGTTAGGATAAAGCAATGTATATTGTGAATCCTTCTTCACTGTTACACATTTCTTGACTTATTTTTATTTATATTCTCGTACCATTACAAAATTACTAAATAGTTAGTGCCTATTAATTTTTGATGTCATAAGCTTTCTTAACGCCTAATATATACAAACAAATCGAAATTCATTTACATATCACTTTGACATAATTTTTCCGGTGAAATATAATTCGGCAATATTTGCATATTGCTGCAATTAAAATGTATCAAATTATAATAATTATATTTAAAGGCCACCGAATACATTGATCGTTAGACAAAATAAAATAGCATAATTTTTATCACAACTATAAAAAAAATTAGGATATGTTAATAATTTGAAAGCGTTACTAGGTCGATATTATTTATTGCCTACGGCTTCTAAAATAAAAGTATCCTTGCCTACGGCTAGCGAGATTAAATTAAAAAAAATATATTGATAATTTTAAGTTGTACTTTATATGATAATTATATACCAACATTCCACCTAAGGTTAATCGTGACAATCAGAGTACGCACGGACTCCTGGACCATACAATTAGTTGTTTCAATTAAGTCAATATTGGTTACACGGTGGCGATTCGTGCGTGAAATCCACTCGCTTGAAAACATCGTGAGTACTAATTCATCAATTTAGAGTTTATCCAGAAATTAATGCTTCATTTATTAAGTTTGTTTAAAGGTCATCATGTCATGTCTCATCTTGTTACATCAATCTGTGTAGATAAGCGTGAAAATGTTTATATGTAAAAGAGATTATTTCTACGGTGAAAGATACAATAAAAACGATTAATTTTTATTACATCTATAGTTTTTATTAATTAACAACGTATTTTTTTGTGTATATTTTAAAAATATCAATAAAAAGTATTATATATAGATCGGGCTATATATATGAGTGGATCGGACAAATATATATAGATTTTAATATAATATATTATCGGATTTATAGTTCCTTAAATTTTCACTAATCACAGGCAGTGCCGTTTAACACTATTTAAAGTGATGAGGAACAGAGAAATATATGGGGAGCAAATGAAAGCAAATGTTCTCCCTTCAGGTATACAGAGAAAATAATAAGTAGATGTAACGCTCTGTAGTATGTCAGATCAGGCACTAATGTCAGATCAGGCATTTATACTAGATCAGGCAACTACTTATGACAGTGTTACTTCCGTAATTATCTATGTCTTAGCAAACCTATTGTCAATGAAACGTTTCTTTTTTCCTATCGTATACAAAACGCTCGCAGTAATTGTTAAACTTTGTTAATATTTATTTTAAGAATTAAAACCGTTGATTAATGTTTAGTTATATAGGATTAGTAAAGCGATACTATTTACAACCAATATACAATAATTATTCCATTACTCAATTCTCTGCAAGTTGGCGCCGCAGTAAGCGGCGATGAGGGTTGCCAATTCTACAGAAAAATATAGCAGACCTCGTATTACATATTTGTATATATTTTAAAATTGAGGGATGCCATAGAAAAAATATACAGTTTTTTTTTTATATAGAATAGATGGCATACTATTAAGCAGCTCATCCGATGGTAAGTGATCACCGCCGCCCATGAACATCAGCAATACCAGAGGAGTCGTAAATGCGTTGCAGCCTTTAAGAAAGGTTCATTCACTTGATAGTGCAGCCGATGACACATTCATCCACAATAAGAAATATGCATAATGCAAATACGTTCTCTAGTATCCTCGTACATCTAGTATACAAATGATAAAGATGCCCTAATTGTATTCACGGTTGATGTGAAAGATCAGAGTGGAACGGCTAAGTCCAGAAACTGTTTCTGACATGGCATAAGATGATCACGATCGGGAGGTGACTTAGGTGGTAAATTAATGACAGGCCAAGAGAATATAAATGAGGATGTTTATTTTGTGTAAATTGGCATCCCTAGCGGCAACCTGCCAGAGTGTCTCCGCCCTCGTGCCTCCAATGCCTCGGTAATTGCCGCCTATCGATAGATACCGATCAGGGACGGCAAGGTCGCTTGGATCTATTGCGACCTTCCTTCATTTGTGTTTCTTTCACTATTCTGTTAATTTTAATTCGATATAAGCTAGCACGTTAGGTTTATATTTAATTTTAGATACAAATAATATGTCCATTGACCATACCACCAATAAATTTCTTGATCTCATCACTGTGTCGTCCACTGTTGTTATTTCTCGGCTGATTATCATTCGTACAAGTTACTTGGGATGCAGACTCGGTAATGTTAGATCTGTTACGACCATCGAGACCATTCGCCACGGCTAGACGGGTTGGCTCTTAGGGTCACGCAATGAGAGAATACTAGCTTTTAATAGCAAATCTGCCTATAGCTCAAATACTTAGAAACAAACCAACTGCAAAATAAAGAGTGCATAGTTATTCACCGTTTTGTAAAGGGATTTATATTTTCTGTCTCTATCATCATATTCTTAGATCATCAGACTCCCTCACAGATCCTGGCCACGATGAAGTAAAATCTGAGTCTTGCGTCAATTATTACTATATTTAAAAAATTTTCATCTGTAATGGATATTTTCTTATTTTATATTGATTACCAAAGATTGGATATTAACTTTAATTTATGACTCGACAAAAACAAAAAATCTATCATTAACTTAGGAACAAACAGTTATATTATTTGCAAGTACAACGATTAACGTTCCTCATTGCTATTTGTAAAGAGAAATGAAACTCTTATGAATCATACATAGAAAATGACGTTCCGAAATCAACATTCGCTGTGCAAACCGTCGTCACGATAGGATCTTATTCTCACGCCTCCCGTGGTGCGGATTCTAATACGGAATGTGGACCGTTAGACGGTCATTATTTACTTCGCTATACGGGTCAGATGAGCCATGAATAGACGAAGACCTATTCCAACAAATGTTTTATTTTTAATAATACTAAATATAGTTTTGAATTTAAGGGTGGTAAGAATAGTCTTAACATCATAAATCAACTAACCCTTTATTATATTTTGAATACTCATAACTAATCTATAATCTATGGTCTAAGCATAATAAGCCTCCGATCTAGTACAAGCATAAATATTATTTTTATATTATTATATTTTTTGATGTCAATACATGTATGTTTTTCTTCACCACCGAGCACTGAAATTAGTGAACATTTTTTCATACCAGGGCTCATTCAACCGAAAGTTGTTTTCGTACTATGAAGTTAAAAATTAAAATTGAGCGTCCGGGCACAAAGCTAACAAACGGCGTCGATTAAATGTTTTCTATATAAAAATCTTACGATGTTTCTCGTAAGTTTAAGTTTAAGGACATTTCATTCATTACTATACTGGTGTATATGATTGTTGCTTAAAAAAGATACTACCGTAACGTTCAAAACGAGTAAAGTTTAGTTACCCTATACACAAGTTATTTTACGATAAGTAGAAACTTAAAGTTAGAGTAAAACATTTACGTAAACATTAATTTCGTTCAAACAAAGGTGTATTCAATATCAATCAATAATAAATTCACGTATATACTTTCATACTTTCCTGCTTTTAGGCACGTATCGATCTAACATTCTTCCGTATGTACATGGACATTTAGTTCCATATTTTTATATATTAAATATTTTTTCCTTGTAAACGTTTTATATGTATCTCTTTATGTATTTTTCTTATCTGGAATCCGGTTAACCTATTGAAGTAAATAAGTTTAATATAATAATAAATTCAAGAATGAAAATAGAATAAAAGTACTTAAAGTGATCAGAATCGTATTATAATAATTCGATTTAATATAAAATTTATACAAATAAAATCCTGATTGAAAATGTGACATGTTTTAGTTCATTATTATGATAGCATCCATTATAATTCATAAATTTTGATACATATATATATAAATATATATATATATATATATATATATATATATATATATATATATATATATATATATATATATAAATATATATATATATATATATTTATATATATATATATATATATATATATATATATATTGAGGATTCCTTCATTCACCTTCAATAAAGATTCACAATGCAGATGTATTGTCATCCCCGAATACTCCTGCCGGCTGGTGAGGGTTGGAAGTTAGTAGTAGGTTTTGGGTTCATTATTTTTTTTTTGTATCAGAGATCTTAGGTTTTCTGGGCTGGACATACATACTATATATGTATGTCCCGTATATTTGACACTGCATCTGAACCTTTCACTGATCGTATTGGAGACGGGGATGAATTTTTTAACATGCCAGAGTAAACGCAGCATCGTCAAGATATTCTACTTGAAACACTTCCCGAGTAAATCCTTTCATCATCAGGTCAGTATGATTAGTAATAACTACTGGTTTAACATAACTAAAGAATAAAATTTATTATATTTTATATTTCTTAATAAATTATTCACCTTACATTTCTGCTTTATTCCTATTTGTATTTAAAGAAATTCGAAAGTGCGTTACTAAGTCCTAACGGCAATATTTACTCTTTAAATAATACTCGGTTTTTTTAATATTATTACATACTTATTAAAAAAACATACATGTGTACTTATTAAAAAACGGTGCATTGCTTATTTCGAAATGGTTGACATTACGTCAATATATAATGTTACTTTAAAAAAAAGAACAACTATTAGCAATGCTATTAATATAACGAACTAAATTGAAATTACTGTCTTGTTCAATTCTACATTTATTAATACAAATGTTATTTTTGCCAGTACAAATCATTTGGATAGTGGTCACGTTCTTGCTTTAACGCCTGAGAAATCTATGGAGGAATTCAAACACAACAATACAATCGGGACTCGATTTTAAATATGCTGTGTAAGCAAACCTAAATTCTAAGTCTAGAATGTGCTTATAGTAATTAGCACAAAAGCACTATTGCTTTTCAAATTCGTAAGCTACTCATTGTGGAAATTACTAGCCTCAGTTGAATTCTCATATAATTAGCCTCAAGTAATCTTTGAAGTGCTAATAAAATGCAAGAATTAGGGACTTTACACGTATGACGTGTTTAAGCCTTTAACAGACATTAAACAAATCTGATAAATCAATCCATGTGGCTAGCGTAAGAGCCCGTAATTGTAGCTTTATTATTTATTACTACTTACTACTTACATACTATTGCTTTGAGGTTTGTGTTCCAGAATAACAGTTGTTAAACCATTTAATAAATGCCATCCAATAGTAGTTATGATGATCGCGGAGTCCCTAGAGGAGAAGGGACTTCAACAATACACCGTGCGCGGTCCTGAATTATGCATATCCATTTGTTGCCAATTGGATTTTTTCAAATCATATAAGAAATGTTGAAATTAAATGTTTTTTTTTTCATTTTGCCACAATAAACTGCGAAAGTGCACGAATACAAACGCATATTTATTTTATTGAATATTGACTCGATTGAGATGTGTTTCTCAGCGAATTCTTAAAGACATAACTTACATCTTTTTAAACCAAAAAAATTGTCGGTGATCCACCAGACAAGGACATGAAAGTCGCTGAGCAGACACACTTTACACATACTCGAGCCAACGATCGCAAATTACGTTTCGCTGCCATTGTGTCGTTTTTTATTTATCGATTGTATACAGAAGATTTCGTTCAATTTATTTAAACGGTATTTGGTTATGCTGCTCGTAAATTTATGTTCGTTAGGTCGGTACTAGGTATGTTATCGCGTTGTCGCTGATAAGCGAATGTGCGACGTTATTGGATTTTTTTCTATTTGATATCGATTCGATATTTTCGAGTCCTAACCTCTCCACATCAATATCAATATAGGAACTCTATAAGTTGTGGACGTTGGTAAATAGATCATTTCATTATCTAATTGGGAGATTACGTGTTAAAAAAGTTTCCGTTTTAATTTTTTATAATTGCAATTGAACGTAAGTGAAACTATTTTTTTTAATTTCATTGCTGAAATGACATCTATATCTAAATTATCTCCGGTCTCCGTATCTCTATATTAATCAGACGAAACACTGCAATATTTTGCTGCTATTAAATTTATGTTTGTTGGCTACATGCTAAATTTTATGGTAATTATTTATGGCAAGTGACGAGCCTTTGTCATTGGTGGTTTGACATCTGCCAATTGTCAAACTTCCTCGACGAACAATTGTTGAAACTGACATATGATTTGAGATACAATTTTTTTATTTGCACGGTACACGGTTTTCAAAATGATAATGCGATTAGCCATAGATACTCTTTGAGTGATAAGTTATATAACAACGTCTTTTTTTATTCTAATAATATATTTTAGTTCAACGTTTGTCAGGCAATACTCACCGTTAAAAACTATTTTGGTGTCATAAGCGTTATAGGTATTACATATATATTATATTGCTGACTGACACTGACGTCTGTAGTATCATTGGTTTGATTCCTAAGTTAGTGTTTATGTAAAATCTAAATTATTACTTAAATTTTATAGAGAAAAAGCTCCCATCTTGCTTATGTATTACTGCCATTATCGGCTAAGCGAAGAAAGATAGACACAGAGATATATCTTAAAATATAGTTATTAATTATTGTAACAAAATTATATATCCAATGGCATCGCTACAATGTGTAAAGCCCTTAACCAACTTAAAATCACTTATATCGAATACGTTATTTTTGACATTAAAACATCAGTAATGGCGGCACCTGTGCAGTTTTTCGCGCCTTTAATGGTTATTATTAACAATCGAGCACGGGACGGCATCTGTCATTGTCAAAACTCATTGTCGACGGAACGCCACGACCTGTCCGTAGACAGGTGTGGGCCCATCAACGACCGCTGAAGGCCGCTGGTTAAATAAGGCATTTAAAAAAATTGTCTATTCCCCTTTAGGTGGTGGTTGATTTGCTAATTTATAAATAAGATTTGTAAATGCGACATGTGTGGGCCTGGACATATATCCATTTTTTTTCGTTTTCCCTTATTGGGTTCTTTCTTTACATTTTATGTAGTTTATAGAAGATTATATTACCAAAAGGTCCACTCTTTATATAATTGTATGGAACATTGTAGTAGAACTATTTACCTATTTCTTGTCATGTATATGAAAATCTATTCCTGGTTTTACACGTGTATTTACTACGTACTACGTACATGTTACGTGGATTAAATAAAAAGATTTTAATCACCTTAATTCTTATTGAAAAGTTTGATCGGTTCATTTCCTGCAAATTCTCAATCTACTTTGACCTCAACCGCTTGTCCTTAAATTAACTTTTCGAGGAGCTAAATGGGACCTTTAAGGCGCACACGTTTCCGCGCCAGTAAGACATGTTTATTACCGTTGAAAATTATGAATATGATATTAAGACTCGAGCGGAACGAAAATGGTGATTGATTCTTGATGGACACGGCATTACGCATGGCAATGAGGTGCGATTTATTGACGTGTTTTAGCTCAAGATAAATTATATGCGCGTGAGGATTTTTTTTGTTGTAGTTCATAAATAAAATAATTATAGCAATACAATAATTTTCGTTATAACTTTTTTTAGTATACAACCATAAGTTACGGTAATGTATAGAGGGTTGAGTTGGGTTGAGTTCGTCCTTCATGGTAATCTGTGGCGAAAGGGAAGCTTAAGATCAGCATTTGACTAGTGATGTTGAATAAAAACAAAAATTGTGCCATCAACAAATAATGAAATAGTAATAATAATAATTCTTTCCCTTTCGCTCTAACCCTCGACCGATTGGTCTCCCCTGTTGAGGGATTCCAGTCTAGTTGGTTTTATGTATGTCTTATATTATATTGTATATATTTGTTTCTCTATATTTTTATTGTGATTTATTTATTTATTCTATTGACCAACCAGCTGGAGATAGAAAAAAAAGATAGCCCCAAAATAATAATAATAATAAAAAAACAAACGGGTTAATCCCAACCATCCTTTCGAATTAACTGACGGAGTTGGGACTCCGGGACGGCCAGCTCTGGGCTCAAATGCAGGAGGCAGTGCTCCTCGACACCGCTCGTATAATCCGCAGGTTTCTCTCCCTAACCTTCGACCGTTGCCCTACAGGACTGTTGAGGGATTTCCGTCTTTATATATCTATATGTATTATACCGTATATACTTGTTTTATTATATGTTTATAGTATTTTATTTATTTATGTATTTATTTTATTGACCAACCCCAAAAAATAATAATAATAATGAAAAAAAAGGTCCCATATAATAATGAATAATAAATGTGATACCTATTTGAATATTACTCCAATATCACATTTCTTAAATTATTTTAAACTCAAATTCCTGGACCTATTTCATAGACTACCTTGAATTTTATGCTCAATTAATAGTAAAAATGTGTCATATATTAAATGTGTGTTCTGAAGTCAACTATAAATCTTCAAAAATAGCTTTATTTTTAATGAAAGATATCTGTTTCCCTTTCCTAGACGTTAACATGTTAACACTCTACCACCATTACTTGATTAAGTACTCTTCTTATGTCCTTTTTGTCATTTATTGGGTGAAATTTTTGAAAAATTTAAAATTTATTTGAAAACTTAATCAAGAAGCCTATCATAAATTTTATATAAGCAAAATTCATTCGTATGATAACGAGAATTATGCATAACTTATAACGCGTGAAAACGTGAATGATTCTTATTCCGTTTATTATTACAAAATTTATTGTTTATTTTTTTATTTTAATGACAACATTTGTATGATAACTTTCATACCCTATGCGTGCTATGTTTCTCAAGAGGAAAGCGATACCATCGCGACCATAAACAATCGATAAAGCACATTCGACTTTTTGCTACAGTATTGGCGCTATAATTAAAATCATCATAACGCAATTTTTATTAAACTGAAACCGCTCGTTAAGATGAATACAAAGCAGACCTATAAATCAAAAAAATTGTTTCGCTTAATACTCTGACCCAAGCGAACATACTACAAACCCCCGCGAGATGCGCAACTGCGCCTTATAAATGTAAAATTGTCAATTAAAAATTGCAATACATATTTTAAGGCGCAATTAAGCCCTTATATCGTAATCATTAGGGTTGATAATTGTAATTACAGGTGGTAAAGGCGAGAGAGACTTTTACGTAGAGACAAGGCCTAGAGATCGTGATGAATGGTCATTCGTCTGTTAATTGTTTTTACGGAATATAACGACGGTGTCATATTTTATGTCTGTTTAATAAAAATATGATGATGTTTTTTATATGTGATAATTTTGTAGGTGAAACGATTAATTATGTTTATCGACTTGATATTTCGATAAAGATTCTATTTTACTGGACAAGTTGCCCGAGACCTATTTTGTTTCTTTTGTATTATTTACTCGTAGAGTATGATGAGCTTAAAAAAGGGTCACCTAGTTTTTTGAATTTATTTTTGCACGTGGTAGAGCTACGCTGCAGTTTATTTCTACAGAATGAATTCATGGGTCAGCTCGACCAGGGTCGGACCGTATCCTCACAGAATACAGCATAATGTTGCTGTGTTTCGTCTGGTGAGTGTAGGGATCCGGAGACCTTTATTACCGATGACGAGACATTCCATCTCAGTCCTCAAGGGCGAAAACAAATCTGCATTCTGATTCCTTGTCAAGGATGAATGGAGATGTAAACGTCCAACGTTATAAAAAAAAAAAAAATTAATAAATTCCAAAATTTTTACTACACAAAGTTATTAGCGATGTTTAAAACAAGAAAATCTTTTATACGATGCCATTAACAAATAATATTTTTCTATTGTGGGTTGCTCGTGTTTGATTTGACGTTTTTTTTTAACATTACCACAATAAATTGATTGTGAAGCAATTATAGAATAGTAAAGAGGCAATCGTAATCATGATCTAACAGTATTAAAATCTAATCTCGGCTGACTTGTACCAATAATATTCGTCCATTGGATCATTACAGTTTCAAATTAATCTATATTTACAAAGAGGCCACAATGAACGCTTTTATATGATGATAATATTTTAAGAGAAGCAAATGGCAATGAGGAATGTCACTGGATTTTAGTAAGCACAAATCGCACACTTTTCCAGGCAGGGCAGCTTTTGAAGATTCTCCTCCCAATACCATGATTAAAAAAAGAACACACCTTAACAATAATATCAAAGGTTCAGATACAGTGTTAGTGACACGATGACATTTAAAATAATTTAATAACTCAATTATAAGCTATGAGTGTTTTTGAAGCAAGTGTACTGAACCAAACGGTCGTTGGTTTTATTAGTTTGTTATCGATCCAAAGTTAATCGAGTTATTTATCTCATCCTTAATTCAGTGGTGTAGTTCAATATATATTTAGATACAATAATAATTTGCACATATGCTGTGATGAATCTTGATTAAAATGGTGTAGAGTCAATATGCGATTCCTTTTTGACATAGATAGTTTAAAACACTACATGTACGGCGACTACGCCAAAACGGTTCCCTTAACTATTAAATTTATTCATCACAACACACCGATCTACTTACAATCTTATGTATTTGAGTTAAAGCTGAAATTACAATATCGCAAAACCTTGCAATAATAATAACGATTCCCTTCTAAACTGTGCCCGCTTTAAAATGGCCTGTTGCTAATTTGACTGGTTTAGTAAGTAGTTGACGGGTGCGGGTCTAGGTTAACTGGATAAAGTGAAACAGTGAACGCATGCTAACAGGATGTGCGCCAGCGACGCGACGTGAATGCGCGGTCATAGAGCAATTATAAAAACAGACTTGACATTTTTTTTAAATTATTTCCGATGTTTATTTAAATTAGCCTCAATTTTTTTGTATATGTGCTACATGTTTAATTATATTATAAATTAAAAATTATAACATTAATAAACATATTTGTATTCGAAAATTTATTTCTTTAACTTACTTTATATAGGTACCATTTTTAATTTGACGATTGGAAGAGACTATAGAAATTAGTTTGAGTTGTCAGAATCCTAGAGTTAACGCCTAGACAATAGACGATAGAAATCAATAGTATATATTACATATGTATAAGGGTTATGTCTATCTTTGGCTTAAAATAGCAAGATCTGGGTAATACCATATGGTATATCATAACTGTCAAAAAAGTTTATTTAAAGTTTTGAAAACTGGGCACCCTCGAGTCAGCCGCCTTCGCGCGCAGGGTAACGATCCAAGCCGATTCTCCCTCTTGGGAACCCTTGGCCGTTTACCCATGGTTTCCCTAAGCGCTCGGCCACCTTAAAACCTGGTGTTTCTGTGAAAAGAAGCTACAACGGATTATCAGTCATAAAAAGAGGCACGTCTTCCACCTCTAAGACCTTTATTGTGATATAGGACGAAATTGTGGAAGTGTGTATCAAGGAAGATCTCGTTAGAGTCAGTCTCGTGGTATTCATAGATGATATGCGACTACTATACGTTGTTTAAGAAAACAGAAGTACTATTACTGAGTAGGGAAATTACACTCCAGTCCATACAGATAGAAGCGTCGCTGGAGTTTCTTGCGCCACTTCTTCTCCAGCGCCCACGCATTCCAAAGTGGTGGTACAGATAGCTAATGATCATAGCGAATTTAAAGAATCCTCTGTCTGAAGCAACTGACCGTGCCGAGGTTCGGCCCTCTCGGGCACCCTCGAGTCAGACGCTCTCGCGAAACAAGGTAACGGTCCAAGCCGAGGCTCCCTCTCGGGAGCCCTTGTGCTGGTTACATATATATAGAGGTCTCGACTGAGTGCCATTAGCGCTCGGTCACCTCTCAACCCGGTGAAACTGTAAAAGCCCTCGGGCTAACAGTGGCCTTCAGCCCGGAAAAAAAAGGGAAATTACTTAATCCTATTTGCTCTTCTCTAGAGATGTTTGAGTGCAGAACGCTTCATACGTCTGCTAAATATTTTTATATATTTTATCATTAGCTTCCTTTCGATATTTTCTTTTACCGCCAAGCACGTGATCAATCGGCACTTAAAGTTGCAATTAACGGTGGTCTAGTAAATATTAGTTAAATTTGTTAGTTCTCATTAAAATAATATCCGCGAAGTTCCTTTAACCCATTTCTTCTTTAGAAGAGAGGAAAGAACCTCATTAGCAAATAGTGGTAAGTTTGTGTAACATGTACATTTATAACTACTTGTCCTGACTGACAGACTGATTCATCAACGCAGAGCGTAAATCGCTGGGGCTACAAACTAAAACTTTGGTATTGGATGTCTTTTATGTTGTAACCATCCACCAAAGAAGGATTCCACCCCTAAGGGGTAAGGGGTAAATTAGGGAATAAACGGTTGTATGGAAGTCCGTCATTTTCAAAGTATGAAACACGAATTTTAATATAACTTCTTTTGTTTAGAAATAAATGTACACGTTCATTGGCGTTTTTTAAAATTTTACCCCTAAGCGCACTTTCACTTTTGAAGGCAAAAGCATTTTCAAATTCATTTTGAACACTTTTTATATAAAGTTAAGAAAAATAAAAACAAATAACATAAAAAAGTTTACATCTAAACTCGGTAGGTGGCTTCGTGCACTGTTTCTGAATGGCGCTATGATTTCCTTACACGGCGTTTAGCTTTTTTGTCTACTCCAAGTACGAGCTTTAGTTAAATATACATACTTATATCTTCTCATGTGAAGCTGCAGGCAAAAGCTAATTTAGCATACACTGACGTTTGACAAAAGAAATTTAAAATTTTCACCAATTTTTATTTTATTTTAATACAAACATGATGTTCTAAGTCATTGTTTTGTAAGATCGTTCTAATATAGATAGTCACCACAATTAATGATACTGCATATAAAAAAATAATTAGGCGACTCTAATCGGTCAATAAATTGATTGATAAAAGTGATTGATGGATTGACAGTCACCTCTTAATGGCGTTCACTTGTGTGGTATGATGTGTTGCAAAAAATGACATATCAAAGTCGCACACATACACGAAAGCATACTTTTAATTGTTTATATTTCAGATCTAGTAGTTTATTGGAGATGGTTTGAAAAACAATTTTACAGTTGTAGATCCAATCTGGGATGGAAATTGTTTTAACTGAATTCAATAAAATACCAGAATCATCCACTCATATTAATTTATTTAACTATGATTATGTTTGTTACATTAGTAGTCTCACATAGCATATATATATAGATGTAGTCGACCGCGGAAGACCCACGACACCGTATAATGCTATGAATATAGGGGCGAAGTATTTTTCTACTTTATCGAGCACGGATGTGGGTGTTAATATGATTATTAGGTTATATTTATATAACTTTGTTAATCACAAGCCGTCATTAAGTAAGTAAAAAATAAATATAACATATATTTTCTATCATTTAATCATAGCTAAGCCATAGTTGCGTATAACTGATTTAAGAATCCAACTTGACAGTACCAGCCAAAATATAGCCAGTTCCTAGTTACAAAGCGAATGGCTCGGGTCGATCGTAAAGGACCACGCCCTCACAGAATACCATCCTATATGTTAGCATAACGCCGCATTTTTCAAATTATTCGAGATACCAGTACCATATATCACCTTACACTTATGAACGTAGGAGCGTAGCTGGAGTTACGCGACTCCTTCTCCAGCGCCAACGCAATCCGTCTCAAGTGGTAGTAATTGTCGTTTATAATAATGATATATGTTAAATATCCATTGAAAGCAGGCCCTCTCGGGAACCCTTGTGCTGGTTACTCATAAATAAAGGTTTCAGCTGAGCGCCCTGAGCGCTCGGTCACCTTTCGACCCGGTGAAGCTGTAGCACGTCTAGATCGCGTACCGTGTAATTAAAAGCGGGCACATGATATACTTTATAGCGTATTATATTTGGTATTGTAATAAAATACACGCGTCAACAGTCCCTTATAAGTCAGTCAGCAAGCGTGTTGACGCAGACGATTCTGGGTTTTGGCAAAGCTAAGCCTAATGCGTTACGACTAATTAGAATTATCAATAAACGTATAAAATTGTGACGCAATATCTTTAATTGTTTATATTTCAGATCTAGTAGTTTATTGGAGATGGTTTGAAAAACAATTTTACAGTTGTAGATCCAATCTGGGATGGAAATTGTTTTAACTGAATTCAATAAAATACCAGAATCATCCACTCATATTAATTTATTTAACTATGATTATGTTTGTTACATTAGTAGTCTCACATAGCATATATATATAGATGTAGTTGACCGCGGAAGAACCACGACACCGTATAATGCTATGAATATAGGGGCGAAGTATTTTTCGACTTTATCGAGCACGGATGTGGGTGTTAATATGATTATTAGGTTATATTTATATAACTTTGTTAATCACAAGCCGTCATTAAGTAAGTAAAAAATAAATATAACATATATTTTCTATCATTTAATCATAGCTAAGCCATCGTTGCGTATAACTGATTTAATAATCCAACTTGACAGTACCAGCCAAAATATAGCCAGTTCCTAGTTACAAAGCGAATGGCTCGGGTCGATCGTAAAGGACCACGTCCTCACAGAATACCATCATATATGTTAGCATAACGCCGCATTTTTCAAATTATTCGAGATACCAGTACCATATATCACAAGCTTACACTTATGAACGTAGGAGCGTAGCTGGAGTTACGCGACTCCTTCTCCAGCGCCAACGCAATCCGTCTCAAGTGGTGGTAATTGTCGTTTATAATAATAATATATGTTAAATATCCATTGAAAGCAGGCCCTCTCGGGAACCTTTGTGCTGGTTACTCATAAATAAAGGTTTCAGCTGAGCGCCCTGAGCGCTCGGTCACCTTTCGACCCGGTGAAGCTGTAGCACGTCTAGATCGCGTACCGTGTAATTAAAAGCGGGCACATGATATACTTTATAGCGTATTATATTTGGTATTGTAATAAAATACACGCGTCAACAGTCCCTTATAAGTCAGTCAGCAAGCGTGTTGACGCAGACGATTCTGGGTTTTGGCAAAGCTAAGCCTAATGCGTTACGACTGATTAGAATTATCAATAAACGTATAAAATTGTGACGCAATATCTTTAATTGTTTATGTTTATTACATTGTAAAAAAGAAGAAAAAAATGATCTACCTAGTTACGATACACTAGTTAAGTTTATTAAATTATCTGTTAATAATGATCGTCGGTCCTGTTTACGATTCCCAGCTGGACAATTTTCCCAGAGAAACAATATTTGTACATCACAAATTATTGGTTATCGAATCTGCGTGTACTATGTATATACCGTTTCTTTGACATCGGAACCTTGCTCCGATCTTATTATGTAGGTATGTGCGACGAGTGAGTGCGTTTATACTATAAAATATTGTGCGTAGTTGATATAATCTGACAAAAACCAGAAGATATCGCCGTGGTAAAAATCGACCATCAATCTCGCACGTGTGAATTTAATGTAAGAACTAAATGCTCTGTTGAAAAGTCGAAAGATCAAAATTACTATCTACTAAATTAGTAATAAGTACAATTGAGCAAAAATGAGCAAAAGAACATCGAGCAAGAACATGAACGCGATTATCTAGAGTTGTGCAAATTCACCGCCAAATCAGGCTATGAAAGACTCCCATTGTAATCATAGACAATACCCGATAACGTGAACAAGACCCGCTCAAGCGTTCCTTTGCGCCTCCGGCATTGCCTTATGAAGTTTTAGAGTGACCATAAACACTTTCTTTATGCTCTACAATTCGAAAGTGAGCTAAATTGTCGCAACCCGTTTTGGCTCGTTGTGCGCTTCAATATACTATAAAGACGATATTAAAGACAAATCTTGTTTACATATTACATTATGACTGGTGTGGGGACCACGCTTTCATTAAATGAAACTTCGATTTGTTTGGCGTGTGAACGATATCTTATAAAAGCGATATTAATTTAGATAATCCTTATTCAGAAGCAACTGACCGCCGAAGTTCAGCCGTCTCTGGCACCCTCGAGTCAGCGCTCTCGCGGAACAAGGTAACGGTTCTCCTCTCAACCCGGCGAAACTGTAAAAGCTCTATGGCTAACAGCCCGAAAAAAAACGATATCTTACTCTTGAGTCGTGACAACTCGTCTGCATTATAATTCATTAAAAGGATAAATATAAGTATGAAGTTCCTCATTCATTAGGTTTATTATTCTGTATATAATTACAATATATATAATGAATTACGACTGGGGAAGGAACATGCTTTCACAGAATACTAGAATAAAATAGTAGCTTAACGCTACTGTTTTCTCTGGTGAAGGGTGAACTTATTATTGGTGACGGGGTGAGTAAGATGAATTTTGACTTTGGGGGTCAAAAAGTATCTGCGCTATGATTCCTTATTGAGGAGAAATGTGGGAATGAACCTACCCAAACATGAGGTGGACTGTCTGCTTTGTTTGTTAACCCCTTTCATGATAGAATCGAAATCTAGATCTTTTAGTATATAATCATGTAAGTACTGTAATTAACAAAATCAACATCACTCTTTGAATCGTAACACAATGGAAATGTTGCGAAGTGGATTCTCACGATATTTGGCAGTATTCTTCAAGTGTCAATTAAAAGAAATGACTTAAATGAATTAAAGACTATGTAGGAAGTTCTCAAGGAAATATCCGAGTCGCACAAAAGCGCTCCAAAGATCCAATCAAATAATTGATACTAATACACATTGCCTACCGCCTGTCTTCCTTCTAATTGTATTGTCTTACAAAGTTGTATCATTGTGTCTTCACACAATTTTTCTTTGCGCTCTATTTAAGCAAATTATATTCAGATTATAATTATCTGTTGATGCAGTGGAAAAATCATTGATGGTATCAAATTTTTGAAAGTATGCTTCTAACAAAAACACCATTGTAATTTAAAAAGGAATTTGGGACTGACTCATTTTGTGTGTGTACTGAGTTAAGTCTCTGTTCTGCGTGTCACTCACCATCTGCACTGTGTGATCGTTTGTCACACTTAATATTATAAAAAAGTAATAACAGTTATATAGTGTGTTGTGGAAACGATAATCAATGGAGTACTATATATTTATTTTGTGTCGAATGTTTAATCGTTATTTTATTACATTGTCGTTACTCCTGCCGATTTGGTAACTAAATTATCAAATCGTTTCGCATCTTTGATGTTCAGACGTCTGAGTTAATTGACAACAATTAAAAGATTAACCGACTAATGTAAGGGATGCTGCAGGATGTCCAAGATTGTCTTATGTTTTGTCCGACGCTTAATGCAAAAATAATTATCAAATCGTCGTTTAGACGCAATTTACCGCCGTCAGTAAAGTATTTTTTTGACATTATTTCTTAATTATAAAATAACTTCGCTTCAACCTTGTTTCAAATTCTTTGCCGTAGTTTTTGTATACTTTAGTTTTAAAGAATGCATTGTCCTTGTTTTGATTATGAAGGTTATGTTTACGATTGCCTTTAAAGCAACAAATTCCGTTAATGGTCATAAAAACTTCCGTACGATCCTAAACTGTTTATGATGAACGCAATTTGTAGGGTTGCGGTTTACCTGGTTTCTAACCTTCCGAGTAATTTAATTAAAAGAGAAAAATATTGGTATCCCTGTCCTGGTTTCGACATTGATAAATGGATATTTCATTTTAGATACACGAACCATTTTCTTTTTTTTCGTGTGTGAGTATTGATGTTGGTCCAGAGACCTCACTGAGTAGGGAGACAACGATGACGCTGCGAAGCTGGCTCGGAGACTGCTGCTGCACCACCGCTGCACTCCGACCCCTGTGGAAGAAGAACGTCGACGACAACAGTGGGGGATTTTGTTGTTCTCTAAAGAAATGTATACATACGATATTTGAAATGTTGTTTAGTAAAAAAAATTATATTTTTAAAGACGTAAAAGCTTTAAAGCTCCATTAGACGGTTTAGGAAACAATATGCGAAACTTAATGTCATAAGTTCGTATCCATTCGATTAATCACCGTTCGTAACACAATCATTATAAGCTTAGTTGGTTAACAGGAATGCTAGCATTTGTTTTTGAAAGATATATGTTTAGGAATGCAACTTGAACATACTCCTTAAATGATAATCTTTTGATTATTAAATATAATGAGGAGAACAAAAATTAAAAAAAGTCATAGAATATTCTATTTATATTCGAACCAAAAACTGAACAATACCATCAATCATGACCATCGGTAGTACACAATAATAATTACATCAACCCGTGGGCCGACTCGAGATGTTGACATGGGTCCATCAATCTTTCGAAATCAATCGCACAGACTGACTGAAGGGTTTGATGGACGTCCGACCTTGACCGCGACACAGCGCGGTCTGATGTAATGGACACATTACATCATTGCGTTAATTTCGGACCAGAGATATGAAGAGATTTCCACGATACGGAAGGACTTCCTTGATTTAACCAAGTTAAAAAGATGATCTACTCTTATACGTTACCCTTGTTATAACTTTATTTATATTAAGTGTGATAAACGTGGATACAGTTCACCTTATGGTAGGTGATGATTGCGGTCCATGATATTTCCAGACATCATCCACAAAGTTTGAAGATGCACTTGCGTTATCAACCTCAGAGTTGGAATGTCTAGATAACATAAGCCTCCCCACACCTCCTTTTAAAGTATGACATGGGATAAACGAGAATACAGTTCACCTGATGGTAAGTGATGGCTGCAGTGCATCACATCTACACTTGTCTTTAAAAACCAAGATACACATACGGGCAATAAGCTCCCCGGATACTCATCATATGAAACACAGGTTCATGCTGCTTGAAATAGCATAGGATAACGTTGGTGTTCTGTAAGAGTGGTCCTGGTCCTTGGTCCTTCCCCGGTCAGACTGATTAATCATCTTCCTTGTCCTATGCCATCATGAGTCTACTGGTCATCATAAATGCATCGCTCCACCCCCTCATGAATCACCTCATCATTACGAAGGACGATTATGAACCAACTCCATCCACTGGATGCATCATAGTCAATATTTTTTGACTTTAGATAATTTCTGTTTCTTCATAATAGAAATATTTGCTAGAGATTTTAAAAGTCATTTTGCTTGAGATAGAATTGTGAGCAAACAGAACAAATCCACATAATCACTCAATCAATTATCAATCAAAATTTACTGATCAGCGCAATCACGGCATAACGTCATAACAATTCTAGAAATTAAAAAAAGTCGTACCGAAGCCTATCGCATGATCATTTTTTAATTTTGTCAAACTTGTTATAAAAATTAATTTAATTTTAATCCTTAAATTGTATAACTCACCGATGGCATAGAGATTCCACAAGTACGGAACTTGAATGGATTTTTCCTGATTTGAGAATAAGTCAAGACAGATTCATTCATTATTTTCATGAATAATTTATTGGTAAATTTATTGGTTCCTTTTTCAAATAAATAATAAAATGATTTCAAAAGATAATGACATATGACCATAACATCTACATACATTCACCTTCAACAAAGATTCAAGAGCCATACGTATTGACACCCCTGAGGAATGAAGTGTTACCTCGTTACCAATAAATTGGTCCTCGAATCCCTGCACTGACTATTTGAAATAAAGCAGCGTAATGCTGCAAATTCATGCTGGTGTTCTGTGTGGGTAGTCCTTCCTTAGTGTAGCCAACCCATATTGCAAGCAACTAGCTCTATCAATTCCAAATACATTATCTATATCTACATGTTAAAGTAGTCCGGCATGATGAACAGATATAATAATTAATGAAAAATAACAGAATTTAGAAATTTCATCCTGGTCGACGGTTGGCAATGGCAATCCACCTGTCGCGCTTTACGCGAAATTTTCTGTCACGCACAATTACTCTGTGGAATCAATTACGCCAGCTGTATTTCCGACGGGTACGACTTAGGGAATTTCAAGTAAATAGCGCACACCCTTCTTAATCAACTCCTCTGGCGTTGCGGAAGTCCATTGGCGGCGGTGATAACTTACCATCAGGTGAGCTGCTTGCTCGTTTGCCACCCGTTCTTTAAATAAAAAATATTCCATCTCGAAATTTCAAACTTTAAATATGGTGACGTCAAGCAGAGATTACTCCGCCCGGGGCTTGTTGTTAAATTTCACATGACATCTATATTTGACATAGGTGCCATTCAATTTCGTTTTCACACGCGACCGTGTACATAATCTTCACTAACGCTTTCCTGTGACCGTCGTTATTTTTAACTTTTAATTTAATACGTTTGGAAAGTTTTAATTGGATATTTTGTATGAGGAATTATATATATTATTATTAATTTTTTCCATAACGTTAAACTTGCATGATGGTGAAATCACACACGGCATGATGTTAAGATTTATACCTAAATTAGTAACTAAGAAATATATCACTGTATGTTTTCCGAAAACAATAAAATATAATAAATAAAAATATTCCATCTCGAAATTTCAAACTTTAAATATGGTGACGTCAAGCAGAGATTACTCCGCCCGGGGCTTGTTGTTAAATTTCACATGACATCTATATTTGACATAGGTGCCATTCAATTTCGTTTTCACACGCGACCGTGTACATAATCTTCACTAACGCTTTCCTGTGACCGTCGTTATTTTTAACTTTTAATTTAATACGTTTGGAAAGTTTTAATTGGATATTTTGTATGAGGAATTATATATATTATTATTTATTTTTTCCATAACGTTAAACTTGCATGATGGTGAAATCACACACGGCATGCTGTTAAGATTTATACCTAAATTAGTAACTAAGAAATATATCACTGTATGTTTCCCGAAAACAATAAAATATAATAAATAAAAAATAAATACCAAACACCCTTACCAAGTTAATCACTCATTATATGGTAATTGTGGTGCAGGATGCACTGGATTAATATTACAAGACTAGCAATGGGAATTTTTTTTTTAAATTGCTAACAGTGCTACGAGTATTAACATTTTTTAACATTCATGTTAACTATTATAACTAAGCTTAAAATACTTGTCCTAGAATATGGTTCACTGCAATAGTCGAATGTCGTACTCGTACAAACAACCTTAAATTTCGTAGATCGCAGCTTAAATCATTAAGCTATTTCCGCTTCAAAAACTTCCAATTAACCACTCCAATACACTCAAGTCGCATAGCGGATTCATATTTTTGTTTTCTAATGGCCACTGTTAGGCCGAGGGCTTTTACAGTTTCACCGGGTTGAAAGGTGGCCGAAGGCTTTTACAGCTTCACCGGTTAGAAAGGTGGCCGAGGGCTTTTACAGCTTCACCGGGTAGAAAGGTGGCCGAAAGCTTTTACAGCTTCACCGGGTAGAAAGGTGGCCGAGGGCTTTTACAGCTTCACCGGGTAGAAAGGTGGCCGAGGGCTTTTACAGCTTCACCGGGTAGAAAGGTGGCCGAGGGCTTTTACAGCTTCACCGGGTTGAAGGTGGCCGAGCACTTTGGGCTCTCAGCCATATGGGCTTTATTTATGGGTAACCAGCACAAGGGTTCTCCAGAGGGAGCCTCGACTTAGTCCATTACCTGGAAGCAACTGAGTCGATGGTGCTCGAGAGGGCTGAACCTCTGCTCGATCAGCTGCTTCTAACGGATTAAACGACAAACGGACAAAAAGGGTGACAACGAAGATGTATCTTCAATCTTACCTGAGGAAGGATTTCAGTATTTACGGTCTATAATCATTACTTACTGTCGTGCGAAATTTGTGGTCCATCATTTTTGTAAAAAAAATATCTGGACCTCATAAATTATTTTTCCTTCATAAAGAAGATGAGATCCTCATTTAAGACGGTATCGTTGCAAAGACATGTACAATTTTTTATTTATTATATTGAGAGTTACAAACGAGCATACAGTTCACCTGATGGTAAGTGATTCCTACGGAACATCTACATTCATCTTTGACAAGGAATATCATAATGCAGATGCGATATGGAAATGACTGGACTGAGATTAAATGCCTCGTCCCAAGTAAGAAAGCCTCCGGATCCCTACACTCACCAGACAGAAGCACCAGATAGACAGCAGCATTATCTTGCTATTTCAAGCTGGTATTCTGTGAGGGCGTGGTCCTACCCCGGTCGAGTTGACCCATACATTCTAGAGTTAGAAACAAACTGCAATGTAGCTCCACCACTGTTAATGTATGCGATGCATACAATGTTCCCATCATAATAGATTATCTGTCGTTTCAGTAAAGCCTGATTGGATCACAACTGCTTAAACAGTATGAATAGACAAACATATTTTTATATTTATTTCTATTATAATAGAGGTGACACAAAGGCACAAAATTTAACAAGTGGTATTTAATGACTGCGACCAATGTCGTCTATACCCAACCTCAGCAAAGATTTAAGATGTACTATATAAGTTGTTACCCCAAGGACTTATATGGTATGCCATATAATAGTTTTGACGTTCGTAATTGAGATATTAAGATTGACTCGGTTTGTGCAATAAGAAATCGGTAAAGATATTGAAATTGGACTCCGCAACCACAGGCGGACACTTCGTCTCCATTCATCTGTAATAAATAATAATGCGCTAACAACCACACTTTGTATATCGCTCTAGGCGAAGGCTTTCATGCTCGCGCCGAAATCGTTTCGATAATCGATTATTTGAATAGAATCGATTCATTAGCATCGACAAATCGGCGATGTGTCGTCACTTTCGTCTGGACTAACGCGATTAATGTCATAGCCCAACTCAAAGTGTTTATGATTCAACTTTTCTGGTGTATTAGAAAGTTGTGGGAAAAATTACTTTCCTTTATTTATGCTCCAGGGCATATCTCTAATAAGTCGAGGAGATTTGAGCGGAGGCCCGCTGAGTAGGGAATATGAGGGGACAACGAAGTCGTATGAAAACTATATAAGGAGTATTTATTTAAATGTCTATGAGTTAGGGTGACCATGATTAATGGTTGGTATATTGGGATGATCTTTTTTTTATTAAACGCAATGAAAATGACTACATTACATTTATTCCAATATTTACAACTTTATAATATTCTTCTTGTTAATTTCAATAAAACCGAAATCGACATGGGGATATCACCGTTGTTTGGATATAAAAATAATGATAGATAAAAAAATATACTTGATTAATATAATTTATTTAAATATAATAAATTATTATTACTTTAGATGCACTTTTGTAAGGTTTATTAAAAACTATTATAAATGTTTCACTCTCACACTCTTACACTCTGTCTCGCTCATTCACATGGATGTTACACGTTGCTCAGCCAATGAGGGGCGTTGCATTTTTCTGATCGTTTCACTTTTGTTAGTTATGGACTCCATCTCAAACGTGCATTAAGAAGCTGTGTAAACTACGACAGAAGAAGCACATAAATCGTTCATGAATTCTTTACAACAATTATTGAGTAATACGCTAAACAAAGAACCTTTAAGATCATACCTATGTTTTACCAAAATTCAATGTATGTACGGAAATTGGATAATATTGATAGTAAATTTGGTGGAAAAATCTAACGTTGCTTAGTCCAAGTGTGTTTATCTGATTGCCTGACTATAGAGTTGCGAACCCTGGTTCAAATTCAATCAAAGCGTCAATAGCCTAATGGTTTAGTGTACGGTCAGCGAAACTTAAGATTGTAGGTTCGAATCCACCATTCGACTATTGTCCTGAACCATCTCTTAGACTAAGAATTTTCAGCTTGGTAAGAGTGGTTAACCGGAATGTTAGTATTGTTAATAGCAATAATACTTTTTTTTTTAAAAAAAATCTGGTACATCATACAATTTTTTTTTTTTTTTCGGGCTGATGGCCGCTGTTAGCCCCAGGGCTTTTACAGTTTCACCGGGTTGAGAGGTGACCGAGCGCTTATGGCTCTCAGTCGAGACCTCTATATATGGGTAACCAGCGCAAGGGCTCCCGAGAGGGAGCCTCGGCTTGGACCGTTACCCTGTTTCGCGAGAGCGTCTGACTCGAGGGTGCCCATCATACAATTTTTTGTGTGTTTATTAGTACTTTTTACAATATCTTTTAGCGCTATATAGCAGTAAACGTTGTCATTGTTCGTATGGTGAGTATAGATATCCGTAGACCCATATATCATTATCTTTTCTTGCACATATTTCTTAGACATGCAGATTTCTTCACGGTGTTCCTTCACCCCCAATCACGTATTATACCACGTGATTATCAATTAAAATTGCAATCAATAATTTTATTACTCGTGTACCGTGAATTACACGGGCGGCGTAGATTTGATTGAATTAGACGGCTCTGTTGGTACCCTTATTAAAAAATGTCGTAAGATTTTTATCATTATTTTTTTATTAAATATAAATAATTACAAACGAGCACACAGTTCAGTGATTACTGCGGCCCATGACATCTACATTAAACCTTAACAAGGAATCATAATGCAGATGCGTTGTCACGCTTGAGAACTGAGATGGAATGCCTCGTCACCAGTAATGAAGGTCTCCGGATACCTACGCTCAACAGACGAAACACAGCAGCATCGTGTTGCTATTATACGCTGGTATTCTGTGAGGGCGTGGTCCTACCCCGGTCGGGCTGACCCATACATTATGCAGTTAGAAACAAACTGTAAACTTAATTTATAGTCATTTATTGGATCTTTAGTTCCAATGCCAGTAAAATAACATCATCACGAGCGTAAAATAACTACAAATAAGCGAGAGTTATAGTCGATACATACATTGTAAATGGTGGGGTAGGTCAATGCGTATAACATTGCACCTACATCTCTAAGAAACCACAATCTGCTAATTTCGAGCAATGGTATTAGATTTAACAAGTCGGGTTTTCATTTCAATTGTACAATGTCGACGAGAATTCATAACTCGTGCCAATAAATAATTAAAATTAATAATATCTTGTTAATAAAACTTCTCTATTCTGATTTTTATACTAGATTTTGTAACCCAAACTACTCCTCTTTCTTTTAATTATTATTTTTGGTCTGATCCACGCATAGCACCGTATCTCTCAAGACACGGTGAGAGCTCAAGACCTCAGTCTTACAGTGGTTTGGGATTTAATTTATTTATTCACAGGATTCCAAGCCGATGGTGGTATCTAGATATCTTCAAAAAAAAAAAACAAAAACGACAAAGACCGAAAAGAAATAATTATTCAATGTGCAGTATTTCAGTAAATACAAGAGTTAAACAGTCCTTAGGCATTTGTGTTCCCGTCTTGTTTTACTTACGAACTCCTAGTACTGTCTGTCGATGACGTGATAAGTATAAGACGTATGTGTTGCGTGACTTATCAATGTATGGGCGGTAACTAATGCGAGTTTTGCCTCGAACGGGTAGGATTTATCTCGTTTGTACACGTGGAATTTTGTTTACCACTTGAACGATAACGTGAATAAATGATTATTCGATACTCCGTTAAAATATCCGTTTTCTGTAAAGGTCAACTTATGTTTAAACACAATCGTCATATAATTTATAATACGACCAAAACAAGAATATAAAAGATAAAAAGGATACATGTTGTAAGAATAGGCGTTATGTTGGGTTTGAATCGGTCATCCAGATAACATGTACAGTAAGATACTATAACTATAATTCCACAAGAAAAATATTCAACGTACGTATAAGTATGCTAACATTTCCTTCTATCGTTCACAACTCAAGTGGCTCTCTATTCGACAAAGGCGTAGCTCTAGAATTCTGCCAGTTATCTATTCTATATTACGTGATTCGAATTATCCATCTTATCTTAAAGATGACTTCCGATTTCTACATTCTTCTCTTGACCGTGTACCTTGATTCCTAAATTGAATGAGAATTAGTGTTCCATACCATTGCACTGGGCTCTTTCGTTATTCTTTCATAGTACAGGTACATACTCCATTGGAACGACGTTCCGGATCATGTCAATAATGCACTCAGTAAAGTTTCTTTTAAATCTCTACTTAGACAACATTATTTGAAGGTCTGATATATGATAATCTGATATATATGTATATTTTCTCATGGTATTTGTATATATATATACACATATATGTAGGATGTTAGTGCATAGCCTGCCTATCGGATTGGTGAATTTCATACTTGGAAATATTTTTTTTATTATTTCTTAGACATACAGGTTTCCAATCCTTCACCACCTAGCACGCGGTAAATCAGCACTTAAAATTGCTATTAACAATTTGCATTGGTGCCGGTACCGGGGATCGAACTCGGTTTGCTCGGGACGAATTAAAAGCGAGCGCTTACTACACTAAGCTACCACGGCTACCCCCACTAATAAAGATCTAGGCTGAGTGCCATAAGCGTTCGGTTACCTTTCAACCCGCTGAAACTGTAAAAGCCCTCGGGCTAACAGCGGACATCAGCCCGATAATAAAATAAAATAAAATTGTTGTACACGTTCATCGTCCAGCGCGAATCGGTGTAGTTTCTCGCGAGGATCAAATCCGACTGTCGACGCGGTGGCCGTAACGTAAACAAGCGATAAGCAGGAATATCAACGATTCGACTCGAGTTTCACTATCTTCCATTTATTTGATAATCGCTCAGGACTACCTGGGATTTGGTGCAGTTATCCCAGATCCCCCTCCTTGGACCCGAGTTTGAACGGTTCCATTGTAGTAGTGTTCTTCGAGCTAGATATTTTCTACAATAATATTCCTGGATGAAACCTTGTCAACCCTAGTTGCAATATTAGTACTCGAATCAAAATGCTCGGCCGAAATCAAAGAGGTTTTCTTTTAAATACATTCATATATACCTAATCAAAATTAACTGAAAAGAAGAAAAGGGTTCCATAGGGGGATATTCCTTAATTCATAATGGCATTTAATGTGTTAAGACGCCAGCTACTTTTTTATAAATTAATAAAAAGTATACTATAATATGTATATATATAGTATTTTTATATTCCTGTATTCATATTTCAGCGCTTATTCCTTTAACAGCGATAGAGCTACGCTTCAGTTTTTTTCTAGCTGCATAATGGGTTGCTCGACTGGGGTAGGACCACGCCCTCACATAATGCCAGCGTAAAAGACGAGCATAATGCTGCTGTGTTTCGTCTGGTGAGTGAAGGGATCCGGAGACCTTTATTACTGGCATTCTATCTCAGTCTTCAAGGGTTTTGCATTATGATTCCTAGTCAAGGATGAATATAGACGTCATGGGCCTCAGGAATTGCCATCAGGTGAACTGTGTGCTCGTTTGTTACTCTCAATGTAATAAAAAAAAAGAAATTGCTTTTAAAAATCCAACTGAAAATTTTATTAATTTCAAAATATTACTTAGTAAATAGTACATATCAAATAAATTTATTATTATTGTTATTAATTTCAAAAAGAAGAGCGTCACCCACATTTAGTCACGGGCCCCCACGGAAGTACACCCGCCACCCAAATATTGGTGATGTGGCGGCGAACTTGTTAAACAAACACACTGTAATATTTTCGAGCACTAAAGAAAAGGAAAGTTTCACACATAATTTTTTATATCTCTCAAAACGTAATGTTTCACTTTTGCATAACGCTATTTGTTTAATAACGATAACAATCTTGATATGTTATTTATTTTTATAACTTAATTTTACAAAAGACGTGTATTTATTCCGTGTGAGATTGGAGTACAGGTTTTCATTAATTTTTAACGGGTTATAACTGCAACGAAATCTTTAAATAAAAAAAGCTGTTGATCAGGATATATAAGTATTTAAACGAACAGATTTTTACCCACCTCATCTTCATCATTCCGATGCCTCTCACGCAGTCTATCAACGGTGCACGATCCTGTCTTTGGATCTGCCACCAGCCAAAGCAGACATAGACTAGCAGAACATGCCATGATAGGGCGTTAAGTCCTTGTAAACCGTATTTAAGGGACAAACATAATAAATAAATAAAGAAAAGAACTTATAAAAAGCCTTCAAGTCGACACACGAATATTGAAATACCAAATTGGATAAACATCAAACGTCGAATGAATTCAGTTTTTTTGTTTAAGCCCAATTTAATTTATCATTTTACAGTATCAATAACTATATATGAATTAAAAACCAGTCAACAAGTGTTATTGAAATTATGTTCGCGCAAATGAACCCACAAATTTTGGAAGAAATCGGTGTTCGAGTACACATATATTTATTTAAAACTAAAAACGATAACCATCTTCTATTTTGAAGTCTTTGAAAATGAAATTTTGAAAGTGATACTAATAATTGTTTTTCTTTTATTGTTACAGGTATGTACCAGTATTGTTAAGTAATGACTCATAAGTATAACATGGTTAATTTAACTTATAATATAACTTGAGGTAAGTATTCTGCGTATTTTTATATATATATATATGTAGATGCCAAACCTATTACCTAGTTTGAAGTGATTACCGCCACCAATGGACATCCGCAATGTCAGAGGAGTCGCAGATGCGCTAGCGGCCTTATAACAATAATATACTTAAGCAGATAGGATTCATTGTGACTATTAAGTAATAGTCATGAATACATAATAAAATGGTATTTGCTAGGTACAACTAACTGAAAAATTATATAATGCAATTATTTATGTTGTAGATAAATTTTTCCTTTATCAACCAAAACTCGAGGATATAAAATTGAGAGATAACATTAGATATCGAATAACATACCTATATATTGGGTGGTGGTAAGCAACCTGCAGTCAGGTTCTTGCTACAGTGTGGATGGCCACTCGATCGTAGAATAATTACGCCCTCGTAGAACAGCAGTGTTAAACACTGGCGCGGCTGTGTTTCGTACGGTAAATATCGGGATTCGACCCAGTTACCGGTAACAAGGCATCACTTCTCAAGAGAACAATGCAAAGCATCCTGAATCTTCAACAAGGATGGATTGTAGGCCTTTATTGGCCGCTGTCATCACTTAACATAATGCGAATTATGTGCTGGATTGTCACATTTCATGTCACGATTTTTTTTTATTTGGCAAAATCATATTTTCCTTTATATAATTACTCGTTCATTTTTGTTTACCTTAACTCAGTACTGACATTCCATAATATACACTTTTCTTGAACGCATTAAAAATATCTCACGGCCTATCGATAACAATGCCGTTGCCTAAAGTTATTAAACCCTATTTAGGGCACGCTCGTAAAGGAGGAAATAAAGGCCTTTTCAAGGGTTTTTCCGTCATGCGTATCTGGTTTCGTGACAACCCATCATTAGCCAGTTCCTTTACACAGCAAAAGGTTGGGTTTGAACATTCAAAATCGTTGTTTTTATTTGTTATTTGTTACTATATGAAGCTATGAATGTAAAGAAAACACTTTGTAAGAACCATGATTTTTAACGTCTGACCCGTCTAAATACTAAAAGAATTACAGGATTCTTATAACTCCTAAGTAAAAGTAGTGACCAATATCGCCATTTTTGAATTGCTTTTATCATATGAAAGCATATAATCCGCTTTTGATAATTAAGCCATTCACAGTTTATTTTTGTAGTAGTATTTGTATTTAAATGTCTTTCTGGCCCATTTTAACCACAGTCTTAACTTCAGGTTATTATCAAACGACGTCAACTGCGTAGAAGATGTTATAATGCAGTACGCATTCGCGCTAACACAGAGGCACTCACTCGACGTCCCCTTCCCTATTCCGATGTATGTATATAAGATCGAAGGAAGGTCCAGATGCAGTGTCAAAGACACCTCAGATCACCTGATGCCAAGCATGACTGAATGACCGCGGCCCATAAAGATCTATATCATCAATAAAGATTCAAGAGACACAGTAATTAGGGTTATGAGACCATGCATTTATCACGATGTTTTCCTTCAACGCCAAGACCACGGCAATTTTTTTATTTTGTTTTATTACATTAAGTGTAACAAATGAGCATACAGTTCACCTGATGGCAAGTGATTCCTGCGGCCCATGACATCTACATTCACCCTTGACAAGGAATCAGAATACAGATGCGTTGTCACCCTTGAGGACTGAGATGGAATACCTCGTCACCAGTAATAAAGATCTGCGGATCCATACACTCACGTGTTTCATATATAGGTATATAAAGAGTCAATAGCCTAATGGTTTGGGGTACGGTCTGCGAAACTTAAGGTCGTAGGTTCGAATCCACCATTCGACTATTCACGTGAACCATCTCCTTGCGCAAGCATTTTCAGCTTAGTTGTCATGGTGACCCGAAATATTAGTAATATTAATAGCATTGCTAATTTTCTTTTTAAATTAAAAATATATATACTATACATGACACTGGTATTCTGTGAGGGCGTGGTCCTTCCCCGGTCAAGCTGACCCATTCATTCTGCAGCTGGGAACAAACTGTAGCGTAGCTCTACCATTGTAACACGACAAATCGGCACTAATAATTTCACTGGAGCACTGAAATTAAAAGCGTACAGACCTACCACGGCCGAACACGGTAATAAGTCAATATTTAAAACATTAATTATACCATCAAATAAGGCTTCAGACATGTGATTCGCTGCCAATACCGCTTCTGTACACGGGATATCTTAGGATCCGTGTGATGTAGCACGAAATGACTCAGTGCGTCCTCGAGATAGAGTAAACACATTGTATTTGGCATTAATTAATCGGCCGATTGTCTGCCGTGACCTTAGTCGAGCGGCCCGATGTGATGACTAAAGTCTGGTGCGCATTGAACATTAATTTTTTTTTCATTGTTTACGCACATTCAGGTAAAGAGTTCGATTCGGTCCGTTGTGTGCCCGATACAAATGCAACAGCTTTAAAAAAATCTCTGTTTCTCTCTTCACTTCAGCAGCAAACTGTGTCTGATATTCTGTGCTAGCACCACTTCTTCTTTATCGACTGTCTCTAAGGCCTAACCTCCTATATTCCTATAACCGTGGATATTAGTGAATCAAGCGGTTTGTGGTTATAATAGTGGTAGCGCCACGTAAGGCACGTTTTACGTTTTAGCCTCAGCGTAAATGGGTCAGCTCGACCGGGGACGGAACACCTCTTCACAAAATGATATAGCACCACAGTGCTATGCGGTGTTGGAGACCCTATTGCAGAGGTATTTCGTCTTAGTCTTCCGGTATTGAGGATGGATGTAGGTGTTTATAGGCCTCGTTCGATACCTTTATAAAAAAATATTTAGTATATGCCTGACATTGCGATCCCGATATTCGATTACGGTATGTTATTTCTTAAGCTTCGTCACGCAAACGCATTGTGGCAAAAACACCCCGAATTAAATGTAGGGGTGACATTTGCAAGTTTGTAGGATATTGAAGGATCGGACTTCGTATCAATATAATTATAATGATAAACAGAAGCTTTAACAAAGAGCACCTAGATTCTGTTGATGTTGATGCTGTTAGCCTATGCAGCTCTTACAGCTTCATCGGACACAGGGCTCACGGAACTGAGGGGTCCGTGAGCTGGTTATAAACCGTTAACAAAGACCACTAACAGCTTTTGGCTTTTAAAAACATTTCATTAAAACCCAAAACATGTTTAGTGTATACAGTGTTATCTCCAAAAAAATATGTCGCTACACTGCCGTCGTTTATTCGCTAAATCGCACAACGAATATAAAAAAAAAACTCGTTAGGCATGCTCGGCCCGTATTCGAACCGCACCACCTGTCGGCCGCCTCCGACGTTCCCTGGCCGTGTTGATGCAGGTGGCACGAATGTTTACTGTATTTAAGCTTTACTTTTATATTTAAAACTTGTTAAACTATTAACAGTGATAGAGCCACGATACGGCTTTATTCTGGTTACAACATAATAGGGTCGGCTCGACTGGGGAAGGACCACGGCCTCACAGAAAACGCACGGCGTAAAACAGCAGAATAACCCTTCTGTGTTTCGAATGATGTGTGTTTCTATCTCAGTTGTCAAAGGTTAAATTGAGGTTGCCCACGATATCCACGTATGGATGTGGATGTTGGGCAAACTTAACTTACTATCGAGTAAAATATGAGCTCGTTTGTCGTCGCTAATATTGTAAAAGAAAACCTCTGTGTTTGTTCGAAATGTTCGCAGTAGATCTTAAAGGATAATGACCAGAAACAATTCAACATATACACACGTAGAGATAAACATACAACGACACATAGATATGAACCAAATGTTACATCAAAAGATTCATAATTCATAATATATTCTACACGATTATAACAAGTAGAAGTTTTAGTTAAAATCGACCAGGGGAATATAATAACTTCCGCAGATAGCAGCTTTTGTTGGTTGGGAAATCCGTTACACTAATTTAGGAAACAAGAGTGACATCTCATAACTGAATATGACTCCATCCACGCCTTCCCGTATTTAATATACGGCTGATTGCGAAACGGATGGGCTGCACGATTGAAGGAAGTTTCTTACAATGACCCCTCGTTTACTGATTGCATCCAACGATACATACGATAATGAGAGCGATATTTTAACTTAGATCTTGAAATTTGGACGTCATAATTCCAATTTGTACCAAGTCCAACGATTGCCAAGTCTGTCAAAGAGATTTCATTGAATGCAGGTGGTTTAGGATTGTGTCTTTATTAATCTTTCCGTAATACATATGTTCAACAGTAGAGTAATGAATAAGCTGAAATGACAATGGTGATTGGAGATGGAAATTGGAGCGAACGAAACGTCATAGGCAGTAGATTTTTCTTTAAAGTAATCGTAATCATAACGTAACGTAAGTTAAAAATTATATTAAAATCGCCATATCTGTTCATAAACAAAAATAAAAATCAGGTATCATGTTGAAATTCATCAATTGAGGATGTATTAAAAAAAAATTGACAATACATAATTTTTATTTTTGGTTGTTTGTTGAACAGAAACGTTGATTGTTTTTTTATGTTCTTTTTATTCTGCTGTATACACGCGTTTTCTTCTAGGGTTAACTTTTTTTAATATAAATGCACGCTATATATGAGTATATATAGATTATAGGTAAACGAAATGTGTGAAAGGAAAACTGTGCGAACGCGCCAATCGATTTTTTTTATCACTCACCTAGAATAATTACTATTATAAATAAAGGTGTCAACGAGTGACTGCGAACGCGCCAATTGAAATTATCTTATCAGAAATTCGGATGTGGGTGAAGAGAGTGCACGCGGGAATTTTACCTGTATGTACCCCCAGCCCACATGTTAAAAAAAAACAAGGCTAAGCTGTCCCTAGCGAAACAATAGTCTGTGACAAGTTAAGTACATTGAACACAACTAGTTCATTGTAAGTGGATCCATTAACAGCCTTACCTTACCGTAAGTTGGCTGTTAAGTTATGAACTTGTGCAGAGGCCGCCAAACTTGATACGAGCTAATGTGTAGGCCCAACTCAATAAGCAATCGGTCCCTTTCAAGTGGATAACTGTCGCCTCCCACACGGTCTTTGTGACCTATATACATATCATGTTAGGTGTTAAATTCTTTCTTGTTTTTATTTATAACGGTTCTACTGTTCGGGCAGTTTGAATGAATCGTATGCTATTATGTGTCTGGGTTCTGTTGATGTTGGTGCTGATAGCCTATGCAGCTCATACAACAGAGGTAGAGCTAAGCTAAAGAATGTATGGGTCAGCTCTACAGGGATATATATATATATATATATATATATATATGTATGATGTAGTTAGATCATTAGAACTTTGGTGATAGTAGTTGCGCAGATTAGACATGCTCGATAGCGAGAGGTAAGTAAGAGAACTACAAATAACTAGCCCTGAATCAGATGAAGCTTTTTGAATGATTGATGAAGCACGCTGCTCACTTGATGGCAAGTGATTCCTGGTGTCCATAACATCTACATCCATCCGACAAGGAATCATAATGCAGATGCGTTGTCACCCTTGAGGACTGTGATCGAATGCCTCGTCACCAGTAAATAAAGGTCTCCGGATCCCTACACTCACCAGACTAAGCACAATTTTATGCTGCTACTTAACGCTGGTATTTTGTTAGTTCCTTCCCCGGTCGAGCTGTACCATACATTCATTCTGCAGCTATAAACAAACAGCAGCGTACCTCTACCACTGCTAAAATTCCCAGTCGAGAGACAATATTTGCCCGTCACGATTTGTAGACTTTTCGAGTGTCTAGGTGTATTGTATCGATGTCCCGTGTCCCTGAAACTGCTTCTGAATCTTCCTCCGAACTTATTGAACATGCGGAATAGGGTAGGGGACGACGAGTGCGTGTCTCTGTGTTTGCACAAATGCTTATGGCACTATAAAATATTCTGCCCAGTTGTTCAGACCAGGAGATTCACCATTATTATATATTATTATCAAATCTAGTAATTGTTGGTCAGTACTTAAGTACCGTGACCACTAATGGACGTGTGTACCCTATTCTTGTGACAACACACTTAAGTTTAAGTTGCCATAGGTTGGTTTTTAAATTACTAGCATTTTGTATTTCCTTTGTGTATTCGACACACATTTCCCGATGTCGCAAAAAGTGCTGTTTCCTTCAATTGTTTGGTTCCAGCCTAGCTGGTAAGTAGGCTGCGACCGGTCAAGGAGGATGTGTTTAGTAACGGGTCATGTGGGGTGCGACCGTCAGCGGGACTAGAGTAGGGGTATGAGCGGAACATACATATAATTTCTACTACTGGGCATAAGTCATAATTGTTAGAGAGGACTCTAGTGTGGACACAATCTGTGTTAGAATAGTCCGCCACGCGACTCGATCGCGGATCGGCGGACTTCACGTGTCTTCGAATTGTAAATTACATTTTATTTACTTCGTAGAAATGCAAGTTTTGCTACGCCCGCCAATCGCAACGTATTTAATTAAAGGTATGCTTGCGTACTTACAAGAGAGCTCTTAGGCACTGAGCTACCACGGCTTTAACAATTTTAAGTTTATTGTTATAATGAAACATCATAAGATTTGGTAGTATTTTTTCTCACGATAATTATTCTGTTATTTAGTATGACAGCGATTGAAGGATAAGAGAGAATTTACCATGGCGAGTGTTTTAAGTTGTTTGACTGCTGAGTTTAAACAGTACGACAGAATTCAAAATTTCATCCTCGATGGTTGGCAATCCACCACTATGCGCTTTACGCGAAATTTCCACGCACTACTGCTCTGTGAAATCAGCTGACGCCAGCTGCGTTTCCGGACCATTAGGACTTAAGGACCTTCAAGAAAAGAGCCTACGCCTTTCTTAAAGGCAACGCAACGCATTTGCGTGCTCCTCTGGTGTTGCGGATGTTCATGTGCGTCGGCATAATCACTTGCCATCAGTTAGCTGCATGCTCGTTTGCCAGCTATTCTATAAAAAAAGAGTATAAGACGAGCGGTTTTACGTAGTTACGTCATCATCACCATTTCAGCCCAAACTAATCCACAGCTGAAGGATCCCGAGACACCTGCATCTATCAACTATCCGAAGACTTGCATAGGTCTACTCTGCGATGGTCAGCGCAAGGTTGCCAATCAGGACTCTTATTAAATACCCATAATAACTTATTCTATGGAAATAAGTATAAAATACATATACACAACTAACGTCTGTCCGATTGGGAAAATATGCGTAGACTAGTACGTAACAACTATTCTTATCTTATCTCAGTCCACAGCGATGATTTTATGATGATGAGGCCTTAAAGAGACGGACTTCGATGGAATACTGGATATAACTGAACTTTGAACTCATTTGTCTTTTTAACTGTTAACACGAAAATAAAACATTAACTAACTAATCTATCTTTTCCGATTGAACTTCTGATATTCGGTAGCCAAATCACTTAATACCGAGGCGCTAGAGCAATTTCACAACATCGTTTAATGTCCAAGAAATTATCAAATCAACATTTCGCAACGGATTCAAACCAGCTCAACAAATTTGCCTAACACCGGTGCACTTTACAAGGTATTTAATCGGCAATAATTAAAGCTACGGTTCCGATTCGGGTCTAGTACAGCACTGGGCGTGGGATGGACGAATGTTATGCAAAGTTACAAATATCAGAATAACCGTGGGTTGGTCAAGTGACGGCGATGCCTGTCGCCAGTTAATTGTGAGGTTCATTCATGAAATTGGAGCAAACTGGAATTTGTAAGCATGTCGATTTGTGCTCGTGACATTTGTAACACCTGATAGAGTCACGTTGTTGAAAACTAGCTTTAACATGTAGAGACAAAATATTGAATACCGACATTAAATGGCAGCGTAACGCTGATGCGTTTGGCGAGTGGAGTAGTTCAAGGACTTAATTGCGGTTGGTAATGAGGTTTCCTGTTAGTCCTCGAGGGAGGCAACTAATGTGCATATTGTTTTTTCTTGAGGACCGATTGGTTTATCCGCAGTCTCACTTACTATCAGGTGAACCGTGTGTTAGTTTGTTCTCCGTATCATAACAAAAACTTCTGAATTCTCTCATCACTAAAAGATTCAAAAATTATTATATAAAGAAATACCCGCCTTACGAAATAAGTGGTGGCAATCCTTTACTAATCCTATTGCAAAACGCCCCCATTTCTGTTATTAATGTTGCCATTTCATTGAATTATTGTGCCCCGTTTACAGGCGGACTGGTACAAATAACTTTGTACCATAAACCATCTACGAAACATCCCAAATGCTTTAACCGCTTGGGTGGTATCTTTGCAATGTTTCGCTTAAAGTTTCATGACTTGAAATTATCCTAGGTGCTGTTTTTACTTTTGGATGACGTGAGTATCTAAAAAGGATGCGGGGTACGGATTTTAGAAGGTAATATACGTGTAACTTTGATTTGCTTTGCATCTGCACAGCTACCTTGTGGAACGATCTTCGGCGGTTTTTCCAAACCAGTACGCCTTAGGGTCCTTCAAGAAGCGAGCCTATTCCTTTCTTAAAGGCGGCACCGCATCTGCAGTTCCTCTGGTGTTGCGGTTGTCCATGGGCGTCGATGAGCACCTCGGTGTTACCGCCGCTCGTTTGCTCCCTTTTCTCTATAAAAAAATATCTGGTTTTATGATAATATTCCCTGACATTTCTATCATTCCTCTCTGTCAATGGTAGAGTGATGGTGCAGCTTGTTCCTCGCAACAAGTCTGTCTGTACGTCTGTCTATCAATGGTTGAGCCATTGATGCCAAAATCGGTGAGCTCGATCGGGGAAGGACCACGCCCTCACAGAATACCAATGTGAAATAGCTGAGTTTTGAATTAGTCTATTTTTGTATAGTATATGTAGGGTTCCGTAGACTTTATTATAGGTGACATTCCACCCCTGATAGTTTTCATTCCACCCCCGGCGCTCGTTTGCCAGTTAAGTTTCATAACAGTTATTTAATTTAGGTATCATAGATCACACGAAACACCAATAACTAATACAAAAGGAGGACGGTGTGGATGGCACCCTCCAATACTCCAAAACATCCTGATTCCATAAGTCAAATTGCCCACATTTCCAAATCCTTAAATGACATTGCAATCGTTGTTGATAATTTGACTAGAGATCCCGATAACAATTCAAGGGAGCACCTGATTCAATGCTAATATTTCCGAATATAGGACTAGAAACAAATATTCGTCTTTCCATAACTAACTACCTATCAAAAACTAACGACTAAAGGAACGGTCTACGAAACTTCGTAGGTTCAAATTCGAAAATCGAATATTGTAGTTAACCGTCTCCTGACACAAGCGCTTGAAGCTTAATTGGATTGGTTAACAGGAATGATAGTAGTATTAAAATTATAGCTAGCATTCTTTAAAATATTCCTGAACACGAAACTTTTCAATACAGATTTACCGAAGCGGTAAAAGCAATTCCTTACAGTCGTAAATCCTCCAGCCTGCCTGCACAAGGTGACAGGATATTTGTCAATGCGTAGCCGCAACTCATACTAAATTATCTACATAAGTCGTTGGTTACAAAATCTTTACAATAATTTAGCATGTATATCACATTGAAATAATATTAAGTGAGTCTTGGGCCGTAGGAATCACTTCACGTAAAAAATATGAAGTAAATTGAATATATTATAAAATTAGTTAACATCTAGTTAAACTCGTTTAACACAACCCTACAGATTTGCGTTGTCTGTAACATGTTAACCTACGGACCCCAAAACAAAAGCTATCTCGGTACTATTGTGTCCTAGAAAGTGAGTTCAATAACCAAACAGAGTGACATAGCGTGCGCAAGCGTATTGTTTAAATAAAACGAGAACGCACGAACACACAAACATTAGTTATATTTATTATTTTAAACGGTTTATTGTATTATATTAGGGGTAACAAATGAGCACATCGTTCACCTTATGGCAAGTGAAAAAAATCAAGATGTATATCCGTTGTCATCCCGGAAAACTGAGATGAAATGCCTGAAAATCTAGTTGATCGATGGGAAAATGGTATACAAAAAGGGAGAACAATAAAAAAAATATATCAAAAATTAAACATTCAATGTAATGCTGCGCTAGAAAACGGTGGTCTGAAACTAAACCTAGCGAAGACTGAGTGCATGGCGTGTAGTAGTAGAGACTCCGAACCCATAAAAGTAGATAACGGATGCGTCGGAAAGACCAGCAATTTTAAATACCTAGTACGCCGGGAATTCGCTAGGCAGGAGAAAGGAATAAATTAAACATTAAAAAAAATCACCATTTCTGTTCACAACCGAAAATAAAAATCATGTTATATCTTGAAATTCAGTAATCGAGTACAAAACAAATTTCAATACAATACATAATTTTTATTTTTGGTTGTGAACAGAAATGGTGATTTTTTTTATCAGTCACCTCACATAAGTAACATAAATAAAGGTGTGAACGAGTGACTGTGCGAAAGCGAAAGCGAATTGAAAGAATTTTATCAACAATTCGGATGTGGGTGAACGCACGAATTTTACCTGTACCCCCAAGTCCCCCCAAGTCCAATCCACAAGCCCAAAAATATGATACATGTTAAAAAATAACTTATTTGCCAACCCAATACGTTAATATATAAGAATGTATAATGTACTTTCAACATATATCTTGACTAAACCACAATCTTCTCTTTTGAGTCTAAAAAAGATTGCGCTGCCTCAACCAAGTAAGCGTTTCGTTTTCGCGGGGTAACAGAGGGCAGGCCGAGTGGCCGGCGTGGGAACGGGCGCGGCCAATTACGCCGGGTCACGGGTTATCGTGCATGCGACACACGGGGCCCCACAGACCGCCGCGCCGCTCGAGGGTTACAATAGGATTTGATAGTGTGTCCCTACTTGGCGCAGATTGACGGATTAAATGGAAAAAAAACCTGAAAAATGTTGATTTCAACAACTTAACGAGCGGACACATCAAGCAGTGCTTGTACTAACTTTTTAAGGAGTAATTTGTGTTAGAATATTCCTCTCTGCCATAGTTATTGTTAACATTTATTAAATTAACATATTGAAAGTGGCAAACTTCCATATTTAACTCCATTGTATGTGTGTGTGCTTGAAATAATTTTTCCTCTTTACTTTATAAAAATAATTCCCACTATTACTATAAAAACTTTTCTCTTATCGTTGTGTACGGTCTTTTTTTTCTTTTGGTCTTTTATGCTAGCAGAAAATGTATAGAGAGCTTTGGGAGTTTTTTTAACAATCTTGATTTGTTAAAGTTATCCATTTATAAAACATACATATATTTTATATGATATTAGAAACAACAAACGAGCATTCCACATGGTCCTAAGTGGTTCCTTCGGCCCATGACATCGACACTTGTGACCATAATACAAACATGCATCAGTTTTACGCTGCTATTTTGAGACTATATATTTTGAGATAGCTTGGTTGTAGCTGCGATAAGACTCTTCCACTTGAAAAATTCATTATAATATAATTATAATCAATCATACAACAAATACGCCAACGGTTATACTGTAAAGACGCAATTTATTTAAGACTATTTCTGTATGAACTCAATGTCTGTACACAAACTGCTTAAACATACGGCGCACGTAAGGACCGAGTTCGGTTCGTGCAAGTTAACAAAAAACGTATCGCAGTCCGCGAACTGCCAGACGTATGGGCATCAGCGCAATCTGCACGATCACGACCCACCGGCGGCGATCTACAAAGCAATTCCGAGGGACGTCGCCGCGTGCGCCGGCGCACACGATGCACTTAGGGTTGTCACCTTTTGTGCAAACATAAATCAACATCATGTTTTGTTAGGTAACAATTGATTTTTATAACTTTTTTAACGTCTTTTATAATCCATAGAGACTGCCACAAAGATGAAAATTTACATGCCCTGAAAAAAAATATGTAGGAGTTATTACGAAGAGTTTTTAAGAGTATTTTAATGATGAAGGAAATCGGTAGCTATTATGAATATTCCAAAATTTTATAAACAAATGATTGTTTGGTTAGCAACCAACCCTATTTTTTTGTTTCTTAATTAATCAGCATGATTATGAGATGCGGTCGAGTTGCGAATGCACAAAATGTTGTAGGAGACTATCGTATTACAGCTTTTACTATTTCACGATACTTTTCTTCCTATATTTCGATAAAAATAATTTAATGTATAGATTAGTTGGATCGAAAACATGATCCACGAAGCGATAATCAAGTACTCTAGTCATAGAACCATAAGATCTTCAGGAAAAAAATACGTTACTTTCACCCTTAAGAAATACAAAAGTGCACAAAGCAAGTAAGAATAGAACTAGGAAATGTTAACGTAGCGGTGAAAGCAAAAAAGTTATCTAAATAAAAGACAATTTATGTGCTATTCGTTGGTAAGTGCATTATTTCAATACGGATCGATTTGATTTTTTTTTAAATATTCGTAGTAGAATGAATTAGATAGATGAATAAGAGTTTTACTGAAAGAAAAATGGAAAAGCTAATTGCGGAAAAAGGCAAGGTATTTTTTTCTTTGGGATTTTTGCATGAATTTTTACAAATTCACAACAAAATTGCAAAACGACGCTTTTCACTGAATAATATTCCATTAAACGTTAGGCATATTTTATTCAGGGATTATATTGTATCTATAAATTGGGAAATTAAAAAAAACCTATTCAATTCTACTCGTACGCCGTTTATCTACCTTTATCGTATCTATAAAAAATAATTTCAAAACATTAAATGTCTTAAATTAATATGGAAAAGTCAGTTTACTCAAATGTAGAAATAAGTGTAATATTGAATAATTTAACTTATGTTTAGCCGCTAGTGAAGATGTGTTTTAAACAGCTGCATAGTTGCGATGGTGGTGTAATGGTCAGCATAGTTGCCTTCCAAGCAGTTGATCCGGGTTCGATTCCCGGCCATCGCACATTTTGCTTTTTTATATTTTGTTAATATTTAAAGTGCAGTGCTTTTATTTAAAAGTTAAATAAATATTGTGATAAAATACTTATGAACTTAACAAAAATACACAATATTTTGTTAAAATTACTTATAAATTTTAAAAACTATTTTTTCTTATATTTACAATATCCAGATAACAACGTGAAAAGAACCAGATACTAAAAAGGAAACTTTTTTTTTTATTACACTATTTATAAAATATACCTTTATTCCAATAAAACAAATAATGAATTAGAAGCATTTGCATATCATCTACCTATCTAAAAGTTATTTTGTTTTGACATCCGATATAAAATATCGATTATCGACACAAGTTGATTTATGATCGCGTAACATCGTAAACGGAACGTCACTATTTAAATTGGTAAGTAAAAGTCTTCATGTCGGTTAATCGGTTTCTGATAACTTTATTGCATCAGTCATCGATCAAAGTTCCGAGATATAATTATAATCCAATCTTTTTATATACGTTGTCTCCATGATGGGAACTTCCTCTTCCTTACTGCTTAATAAGGCATTTTAAGATTTTCTTTAAATACAAGTTGTTTTGCAGTGGAAAATTCTTAAAAAGCTCGCATGAATTCGATACTATAGTTTTTTTTCTAACTGCACAATGAATGGGTCTGTCTTGAAGTATATTTTTGTTTCACCTGATGGGTGTCGGGACTCGGAGAATCTTATTACTGGTGAGGAAGAATTGCATTCTAGTATTCAGAGGTCTCGTGAGAGAAAGGTGCTACTGTGTTTCGTACAGTGACAAAAAGAAACTGGTGGTATTCTTATATAGCATTACGATATAGCAACACATATATAGCATACATCCCAACCAGACCGATAAGGAATCATAATGAAAATGCGGCATCACATCTGAAGACTAAAGGGAATGTCCCGTTACCAGTAAAATATTCGCTGGTTTCCTTTTATCATCGTACGAAAAACAGTAGCACTAATTTACTATTTTACTCTAGTATTTCGGAATGCATGGTCCGACCCCGGTCGATTCCACAAATTCACGTTACTATTAAATAACTTCGCTGTGGCTCGGCTACATAAAAATCAACATAATTGGCAATATTTAAAAGTTTTAAAATATTTTAAACCAGAATTTGAATTGATTTTATTATCGATTTGTAAATTTGTGACAATTATTCAATTTACAGGGCATTTTTTTCTTTCCATAAAAAACTAATTTGTATAGTAAAATAAACGAATAATAAATAAAAACCAAATCGATTCCCAAGTGATGCGCTACCAACGGACAGAATTCAATTTTTATATGTATATATATGTGACAAATTTTAAAGGTAAGATGAAATGAATACGCAACCAAAATTTGAAACATTTTTGTTTAGATTTTAAAGCCCACCGGAACAAATAAGTTTATTTCATAAAAGGAATTGTTGACGGTCTCTTTACTTCCTAGTAACCTAGTAAAGATAAAAAAATTAACGACACGTTTAGAGGGCCATTGCCGAGCAACTTCTCGCCAGGGTCATCAAGAGCACGTCAAGTGTTTCTTACGTGTTGGTAATGAATGTGAGAAATTTAGATGTAATTAAACGTATAGCAATGTGGAAACGCCATCTCACACGAGTTAACTGTCACTACCATATAAGGGTTGCGCTGGCGCCGCCCCGTGGCAGTCGAGGCCAGGCGCCCGCCGCGCAAGGTCGTCCCGCTTCCTCGTCCAGGGGTAACTGACTCATAAAAAATCTCACCGATCTGATTTACGACTTTGATATCCCTCTTCGGGATATACACGGAAGGAAACTGTTTAAATGCCATTTAATCTTATTAATGGGGAGAATAAAACCGTCATTCGTGTATAATATGAAAACTGATTATTGGAGACATGATCGATTTATGAAAGGAAATGAGTTCAGAGATTTATTGACAGGACATTATTTGTTTGTTGGTTAAAATTTGTATATATCGTCGTTAATTTAATTTATAGTGGTAGAGACTACTGCATCTAACTTCTAATGGATAGGTTCGAGGAACGAGGAAGAGCTTTGTGCCCCATAGAATACCAACGTGAATTGGCAACTTAACCCTGATGTAATTTGTGCTTAGAGTTCCGGAGACAGTGTTATTGGAAGGAAGGTATTACATCACAGTGTTGACAACCCACGAGCATTGTGATGATGAATCTAAATCCTTATGTGCTGCAATCATCACCTACTATCAGGTGAAATGTAATCGTTCGACACCCTTATTTTTGCTAACAAAAAGCTTTCAATGCGACGGACATTCCAGACAGAATGGTGATTAGATGTTTGTGAATTCGATTAAATGTATAAACTAATGATTTATTGGAATACCAAATTTTAAGTTGCGTTTTAGTATTTAGTAGTATAGTATATGACTCTAGTGACCTATTCGCACGTTCACCTGTCCGATTTTTTTATAATATTAGAGATGATAAGCAGTCAATGGACACGATGGTTAGTGATGAGTGTGACCCATGACATCTACATCCATTCTCCAATAATTCAAGATACTCAAACATAGTCTACCTGATAATAGAGATGGGATGGGATATCAGAACCGATACGACTTAGGGAGAAAAGAGCCTACGCTTTTCTTAAAGGCTGGTAGCGCATCTGTGACTCCTCTGGTATTGCGGATGTTCATGGACGGTACTTAACATCAGGTAAGCTGCTTTCTCGTTGTTTTACAGTTACTCTAACAAAATCTCATTACCTGTAATAGGGGTTCCTTATTATCCACTAGAACAAACATCCTACCGCGTTTCGTCTGTGGTGCTATTTCACGCTGGTGTTCTCTCACGGACCCCTCAGTTCCGTGAGCCCTGTGTCCGATGAAGTTGTAAGAGCCGCATAGGCTAACAGCATCAACATCAACAGAATCTAGGCTGGTGATCTGTGAGGACCGTGGGCTTTCTACAGTCGAGCTGACCCATTCATTTTGCACCTAGTAACTAGTTGAAATGTGGCTCTATCACTCTCACTAGAAGAGCGCTAAGTAACATCGACTTACGGTTATTTACAAATAATATATATAATAATGCTTGCCATGTTCCAATGTTCTCGTGAGAAACCGATGAGGAGGACATGATACACACTAAGATGACTAATTACTGTCACAATTTATAAATAATAATAACAATCGAAGCTATAAAAACCTTGAATTGCAACAGAATCCATGTCGCTACCATGTTCGCTCTTGTTGGATAGATTGCCTTGGATAGTCGATTATTATGATCATTAGTCGATATCTCCGCCCATATAAGGCGTTCCGATTTCAAGCCTCAACTCTATTTGTAGATATTCAATTCGATATAATTGGAGTCGAGGTGTCACTTCCTGATGCAATTATTTTGAGTCGTGTGCAATTGACTGATATATGGGCACACGTTTAGTAAGACTATTTAATTGACTATTGAACAGTCCAGTCTGTTATTTATTTGTCTAATATAATGAAGTACGGTACTAAAGAGTTGTATTGTAGATATTGATGACTTATGTACGAAACAGATTATTTAAGAACTTAATAAGAATAATTAACGCATCTACAATTTTGATTATTATTTTATAATATTAGGATTTTATGATCATACAAAATTGACACAATGATACAGTCGGGTGTCTTTTTCAGTCCACCTGCACTAAAATAATTATTTACTTTATTGATATTTCTTTCGTAATCAACCTTGTTTCTTTTTTTTTAAATCGGGGAACAGCTACTCGACGTCAGATATGTTAATTTATATTCACTCAGTCATTAATCAAGGACGAAGTATGTCAATCTTTGGTCTTCCATACATTTACAAGATAAAACGGGTTAAGCATTATGCCCAATTATAAACGAAATATATGGCGATAACGTTAAAAAAGCTTTATCGTTATAATCAGGACACGCAGATTAACTGCGATGTCAACGTAACGTTCATATGATGAGTTTAGGAAGGATAAGGTAATGGAAACATTCTATCTCAGTCTTCAGGGTTAACAACGCAACTTGAATTGTCTCGAGGATCGATGTAGGACGTAGTTATATTATCAGGTGAAGTCTGCTCGTATGTCGCAATGTTTCCATGCTACTAAGCAATTTCATGGTAGAATCTAACAGCACGTATTATTAGAATAATCTGCTCTTATATTGACCAATATCACTTCGGCTCCTAACCCAATGTTGAAATAATTTATCATTTACAAAGCGCAGAAAACAGGACAATGGGGTGCCAGCGCTTCTGTGTCCCGTATCTCCAAATGACTCGGAATGATTTATCAGCTGTCATAGTAAAGCTGTCGCGCTTGTCACGATAGTAAATGAATGGACGCGATAAGCGGAGCTGGCGGCAGGAAGGCGTATTATTTATCTTGCCGCTGATGATCTGAGTACTTGGTTATGCAGTCTAAGGGCATGGGTTCGATTCCCAATCGAAGTTATTTTTTACAAAGTTCTGTTATAACGGAATTGTTCAACGTCTTTTAAAAAAATAAATAGATCGAAAAAACTGTTTATTAATTAAGATATAAAATTATATTGATTTACACGATTATTATGGTGACTCAGTAAACGTGTGTCGCGAATGAAGATCGGTAATGAACTGATACGGTGAAGCTCTGGGACTTAAGATGATTTTTGCTTATGGGAATTGGATCTATTTCATTTAAATCTAACAGAATGGATGGAGTAGGGAAAAGGTCAGCAATTTAGCAATCAGATCTGGGATCAGTTCGACTCTAGATGAAATATGATTGTCACGTAACGGTACATGAGAACATGATGACCCAACGCCGTTATAGGTTTTAGTGGATAACTATAGAAAGAAAAAATAAGAAAAGGTGATTTTAAATAATTATATGCATATTTTTTTTTTAATAATATTTATATTCCGGTTACCTGGGGTTGACTGTTAGTGTATGCTTTTTAGCATTAAATCCGCATTTGTAAGCCTTCTTAGAAAATTTGAAATAAATGGAAAACTTAGTGATTTTTTTTTATTTATTAAAAATAAAATAATTACAGTTGACATAATGTAATATTTATCAATTTCTTAGTAATTTTTAATTTAATTTCGCATTTGTACGCTTTAAGTGGATTATGAATAAAATATGAAAAAAAATTAGTTATTTTTTTATTTATTTAAAAATAAAATATTTACAGATATCATAATGTAATAATTATTAATCTCTTAACCGGCAAGATTGTTAATGGTAGGTTATTTTTTGTTGTTTTACTTTCTTTTATTTTTTATCTAACCATAGGTTATTAAGTAACGTAAAATACATAAGTTAAAAATTAGGGTTGTATATAAATCCTGTTGGTGATCATTAATCTCATCCTTCGACCGCCTGTAGATTGACGGTATGTTTTTTTAATTTTTTAGACAGCATTACTTGAAAATTCTATCACCGCCGAGCACATATGCACTCAAATTGCAATAATAAATTTAATTTGTACCGGCATAGCGCGATCGAGCTTTGTTTCTCGTTGCTGACTCACCGTGGCTCGTTGATAAGGAAAAACGTATAAAATTTACTCTGGAATAATTTTTGTGTATATACGGTGACCAACCTATCTACACTAAAGTTATTCTTTTGATTTAGGAACTGTGATATAAACTAAAAACTAATTATTAAAATATTATAAAAAACGTTGAATACTGGGTAACAAGATAAAATTTTTTGCTCGATTATCAATGTTTGTTTTCGACACACATTCCCTCGTCTTGTTTTTTTATCGCAACCCTAATAAAATATCAAATATAAAGACTCGCAACACGAAGCCTGTACTGCCAATGTTTTCGTAAGGAGGGTATTATCGCAAGCGTCGAAAGTGAAAACGACAATCTGGAACGAGTGCTTCGACCTTGAACCACACAATCTGGTTTTGGACGTGGCGGTTGTCGAACCCAGTGTCAAGTGCATGAAGCAGATGAGGATTTGTTTTTTAATTTTATAATATCAGTTGTGGCGAAGCAAAGCTCATTGTCCAAGCGTTAACTTTAAATTCAAGTTACGTCAATTGCAATTTGTTAAATTGCGTTTGTAAATTGCAATTTTATGTTTCGTTCACGAAGATAGTTGCTGTTGAGATTCTAAGGCGATATCTAAAGCTTTCGGCTATGACGTTCTTCATAAAACGAATAACAAATGCCTAATATTCAAATATCCAAATTGTCTCTATATTAAAAAAAACAATTTGTTTGATAAAATATGGACGACAGGTTTTGGCATCTTTTAAAACATGTTTTTCCGGCTATATATTAATAAAATATTATGATTCAACTGTTTCTTTGTAGTCTTTATTGAATATATTATCCTGTTTTTATGTTTTTATAATTGGCAAATACAAACTCAATCAAAATGATTAAGTCAGTGCTGATTGTAAATAAACAATTCTTCACAATTGTATAAGTATTGTACTGTAGAAAAACCATTATATTTATCGTGAGTGATTTATTCGTTATCAATTTTATATATTAGTATCGAGATGAATTTATGTTTGATTCATGGAATCACCTCACTCGTTCGTCGCTTTTTAGCCACCTGTTATATAAAAATAAACGAGAGATCTAAGGAGAAATAAAACGACAAACGAGCACTCTATCAAATAATAAATGATAACTTAACCACATATACATCAATACTTAAAAAAGACACAAGTTCTCAGCCCTGAAAACGTTCGGTTCTCTGCACTCACTGACCGAAATACAGCAACGTTAAGCTGATATTTTACGCTCGTAATATATGAGGGCTTGAATCTCCCCTATCGAGCTAATCCATACATGCCTACCTAAACAAATATGCCTTTTTAAAATAAAATATACTAAATAATACTACTAATACGTATTAGTACAAGTAGTACATTACTAACATTTCCGTCAACCGCTCCAATTAAGCTTAAAAGCTCTAATGCTGATGGTCCACAAGCTAATCTAATCTAAAAGGTCTAATCGTACATCTTAAGGTTTGTGAGTATTCCATAATCCTTCTGTATATGAGCAAGAAACCAATAGACTATAACCTGGCTCTGCAATTGTTAAACCTTCGATCAAAACTAATCTTTATCCATATTTACTGTTGTATTTAAAAGACACATTGGACATCGATTTAAAGATATTATCGCTTAAAGTTAAACGTTAAAAATAACTTCGTTAAAATTTCACCATTATATAATATGAATAATATCTCTCTTATTCCACACGCTTCGGTGGTATTTTCATAAGAGTTACTAAGCATTCAGCACTGGCTTGGCCCGTTACTAATCGATTACGAATTAGTATCGCTTGATTGTGATCGCTTTGTGTATGCAAATATGTATATGACTTTTTTTTCCGCGTACTAACTCTCGTGTAATGATAAGATGACGTAACAAGTTTCCGTGCCCTCCCCCCCCCTCCCCACTATATGGAGCGACCTATGCTAATTTGTGGGAATTCGATGGATGCAGGTAGCTCTGTTTCATGTATTGTGTCAATTTACGGGGGAGGCCAATTGTCAGCAGTATACTATGGATGGGATGTGATGATGATGAATGTAGTTAAAGTTAGAGCGCCTTTACATCACTCATGCATACATATAATCTACATACATACGTCACTGCTCTAAATGTCACGAGCCACGTCCATAGCATGTCTCTTCGCTTGACAAGGGCTTAATAAAATTCTTTATGTTCGATTTAAACTTACACTGAAACTAAAACCTGATTGTTACATGAATGGGTCGACTAGTACGAAGAAAGACCATGGTTTCATAGAAGATCATCGCAAAATAACAAACCTGTTCAGCTTTTTATAGGATAGGGAATGAATAGTAATTATTAGTGCTCTAATGCTGTATATATATATATATATATATATATATATATATATATACAACTGCTGATAATACTCATCCTGTCTAGGCAATATTTTATAGAGCATAGTCACACGCCTGTTAGTTTTTTTTGATTATGAGTTTTCCTCACGATCTGTTCGTTCACCGCCGAGTGCTAATAGCGATTCAAACAGGGTCTTTGTATTCAACGTAATTCCTATATCAACTATCAGTTCAGCTCGTTACTAATAAACATTTAATAATAACAAATAAATCACTCACGATAAATATAATGGTTTTTCTACAGTACAATACTTATACAATTGTGAAGAATTGTTTATCTACAATCAGCTCTTACATAATCATTTTAATTGAGTTTGTATTTGCCAATTATAAAAACATATAAACAGGATAATGTATTCTATAAAGACTACAAAGAAACACAAATTAATCATAATATTTTATTAATACATAGCGGGATAAACATGTTTCAAAAGATGCCAAAACCTGTCGTCCATATTTTATCAAACAATTTTTTTTTTTTTAATGTAGAGACAATTTAAATATTATATTAATTGGCATTTGTCATTCGCTTTTTGAAGAAAGTCAATAGCTGAAAGCTTAAGTAAGTAAAGGGGTATCCCTTCGAACCTCAACAACCACCATTCAACCATTGCCGTGAACCATCCTAGTAAACTTTTAAACTTATCTGGAGTGGTTAACTGGAATGTTAGTAATGTAACTAACTAGTCATATTTTTCTTTAAAAAAAAGTAGTTTTTCTAGATGTGGCATGGATGGGTTGGGAACTCGACTGTGGAAGGATACCAGCGTAAAATACCATGATAAGGCTGGCGTTTTTTGTTTGATGAGTGTAGGGTTCCGGAAACCTTATTACTGGTGATGAGGCATTCCATATTAGTGTTCAGAGGTGACAACGCATCTGCATTATGACGACGAATAAATATGGGTTTCATTAGCCACGGGAATCACTTACCATCACAGAAATTTGTCACCCCCCAAGCAGTACTGTTTAAGTTACTGCTTTGGGGGTGACAAATTATTACTGTGGTGTCGCTTTACTTGACGTATGCCATCACTTATCGAGTGCACAGTGTTGTCACCCCTAATAATAAAATAAATTTAACTACCAATATAATTTAAAAAAAAAATACGATGTTAATTCAGCCTGTCACCTCACTCGAGTAAAACGTATCGTAATTTACACGTCGGTTATTTCGTGGGCGGCCGCTGTCCTTGGTCTAATTAATTCAATTCGGAACTAATAATCGTTGCCTGCAATCGGTAATCGAATTCATAATCGTTTAATTGAATAGTTTGAATCGATTCACAATAATTTTACTTAGATTAGATCGATTTACACCTTATTCAGATAGAAGCAACTTACTGTACGGAGGTTCGATCATTTCGGAAAGCCTCGGGTCAATTGCTTTCGCCTAGAGTAACGGTCAAAGCTGAGGCTTCCACTTGCGAACCTTGTGCTGGTTACCCAGAAATAAAGGTTCAACTGAGTGCCCTAAGCGCACAGCCGCCTTCAACCCTGTGGAGCTGTGAAAGCCTTCGGGATAAGTAGCCATCGGCCCAAATAAAAAAAAAATGTCACAATGCAACACTGTCTTCATATATCATAAAACATTTTTATTTATTCACTAGTTACTCTTGCGATTTCGTACGCACAACAAAGCATAGCTGTTTCTGCAAACAGAACTATAGAAACTATAAAATTTAAATATATTTTTTAATCATGAATTAAAATATTTTTACAGTGTTTATCCAATTTTTAGCTGCAATGCAAATATGTCCATGCCCTCACAGAATACAAGCGTGAATATCAGCATAACGCTGCTGTGTTTCGTCGCATGAGTGCAGGTAACCGGAGACCTTTATTTCTGGTGACGAGGCATCTCATTTCAGTCCTCAAGGGTGACAACGCATCTGCATTATGATTCCTTGTCAAGGATGAATGTAGATATCATGGGCCGCAGGAATCACTTGCTATCAGGTGAATTGTGTGCTCGTTTGTTCATCTCAATGTAATAAATAAAACAAATTATTTAAATCATTTATTAGCGTGAACAAACGCACAGACAAAAAGTAAGTCAACGATTTTGTTATATCTACGATTATTACGATATTAATTATTAAAACGGAACATTTTATCAGGTATGATATGACCAATCATGTCTGAATTACTAAATTGAGTTAGTAAATATGCAAGATGCATAATAAATAATTATAGGCGCCTGCAATATGAATGCTATATTCGTAATTTATTGTTTCCTTGGTTGATATTAATGCAATTGAATAAATATGTACTAAGCTATATGATAAGTAAAACAAAGTAAATACTCCTCAAATAAATAAGAACACTCTAATTGCGAAGTTTTGGAGAAGACCACCATTTAAAAGTATTTTTATTATTGTATTAAGGGTGACAAACTAGTACACTGTTCATCGGGGCTGGTTCCTGCGGGCTGACACCCATATTAAGTAAGGAATGAAAATGCAGATGCGTTGTCACTCTTGCGGACTAAGATCGAATGCCTCACCAGTAATAAGGGTTTGAAGAATCAGTAATAATAGTAATGAAGCGTCTATAGACTAATGGTTTAGGGTACGGTCTACGAAACAAGGTCGTAGATACAATTCAACTATTCGGCTATTTTTGTGAGCCAACACGTATTCTAGCACAAGCATTTGCTTAGTTGGAATGGTTGATCAGGATATTAATAACAATCCTATATTATTAAAAGTAAATACATAAATTTGATGCCACTGGCTTCTGGTGGTATTGGCCACTGTTGATTGAAGGACTTTACATTTACTCCCTTTTCTTATTTATTACATGAACAAGCAGATTTCCCCCCGATGTTTACCTTTTATAGCCATTCACGTGGCAAATCACCAGTTAAAATTGCATTTCAGTTTCATTCTACCAGTGATTTGTCTAGCATTGCTCGCAGTAACTGAGTTCCCACGGCTCTTGTCTTGTTATTTAATGTGAAATTTTATTATCGTCGTGACAAAGCGCACAGTTCTTGTTAGACTGTAGGGAGCCTATAATCCTTTATCTAAATTATTTTTACATATATCAGTAGTATCAGAGCCAATTAGCCTCGAACTACCTCTATGTATGGAAAAATTTATTCAAAAGTAATAATTTTACAATCACATCAATTGTAAGTTCAAGTAATGCAGGAATCACTTACCATCACAGAAATTTGTCACCCCAAGCAGTACTGTTTAAGTTACTGCTTTGGGGGTGACAAATATTACAATGGTGTCGCTTTATGACGTATGCCATCACTTATCGAGTGCACAGTGTTGTCACCCTAATAATAAAAATAAATTTAATTACCAATATAATTTAAAAAAAAATACGATGTTAATTCAGCCTGTCACCTCACTCGAGTAAAACGTATCGTAATTTACACTTCGGTTATTTCGTGGGCGGCCGCTGTCCTTGGTCTAATTAATTCAATTCTGAACTAATAATCGTTGCCTGCAATCGGTAATCGAATTCATAATCGTTTAATTGAATAGTTTGAATCGATTCACAATAATTTTACTTAGATTAGATCGATTTACACCTTATTCAGATAGAAGCAACTTACTGTACGGAGGTTCGATCATTTCGGAAAGCCTCGGGTCAATTGCTTTCGCCTAGAGTAACGGTCCAAGCTGAGGCTTCCACTTGCGAACCTTGTGCTGGTTACCCAGAAATAAAGGTTCAACTGAGTGCCCTAAGCGCACAGCCGCCTTCACCCCGGTGAAGCTGTGAAAGCCTTCAGGATAAGTAGCCATCGGCCCAAATAAAAAAAAATGTCACAATGCAACACTGTCTTCATATATCATAAAACATTTTTATTTATTCACTAGTTACTCTTGCGATTTCGTACGCACAACAAAGCATGGCTGCTTCTGCAAACAGAACTATAGAAACTATAAAATTTAAATATATTTTTTAATCATGAATTAAAATATTTTTACAGTGTTTATCCAATTTTTAGCTGCAATGCAAATATGTCCATGCCCTCACAGAATACAAGCGTGAATATCAGCATAACGCTGCTGTGTTTCGTCGCATGAGTGCAGGTAACCGGAGACCTTTATTTCTGGTGACGAGGCATCTCATTTCAGTCCTCAAGGGTGACAACGCATCTGCATTATGATTCCTTGTCAAGGATGAATGTAGATATCATGGGCCGCAGGAATCACTTGCTATCAGGTGAATTGTGTGCTCGTTTGTTCATCTCAATGTAATAAATAAAACAAATTATTTAAATCATTTATTAGCGTGAACAAACGCACAGACAAAAAGTAAGTCAACGATTTTGTTATATCTACGATTATTACGATATTAATTATTAAAACGGAACATTTTATCAGGTATGATATGACCAATCATGTCTGAATTACTAAATTGAGTTAGTAAATATGCAAGATGCATAATAAATAATTATAGGCGCCTGCAATATGAATGCTATATTCGTAATTTATTGTTTCCTTGGTTGATATTAATGCAATTGAATAAATATGTACTAAGCTATATGATAAGTAAAACAAAAGTAAATACTCCTCAAATAAATAAGAACACTCTAATTGCGAAGTTTTGGAGAAGACCACCATTTAAAAGTATTTTTATTATTGTATTAAGGGTGACAAACTAGTACACTGTTCATCGGGGCTGGTTCCTGCGGGCTGACACCCATATTAAATAAGGAATGAAAATGCAGATGCGTTGTCACTCTTGCGGACTAAGATCGAATGCCTCACCAGTAATAAGGGTTTGAATCAGTAAGAATAGTAATGAAGCGTCTATAGACTAATGGTTTAGGGTACGGTCTACGAAACAAGGTCGTAGATACAATTCAACTATTCGGCTATTTTTGTGAGCCAACACGTATTCTAGCACAAGCATTTGCTTAGTTGGAATGGTTGATCAGGATATTAATAACAATCCTATATTATTAAAAGTAAATACATAAATTTGATGCCACTGGCTTCTGGTGGTATTGGCCACTGTTGATTGAAGGACTTTACATTTACTCCCTTTTCTTATTTATTACATGAACAAGCAGATTTCCCCCCGATGTTTACCTTTTGTAGCCATTCACGTGGCAAATCACCAGTTAAAATTGCATTTCAGTTTCATTCTACCAGTGATTTGTCTAGCATTGCTCGCAGTAACTGAGTTCCCACGGCTCTTGTCTTGTTATTTAATGTGAAATTTTATTATCGTCGTGACAAAGCGCACAGTTCTTGTTAGACTGTAGGGAGCCTATAATCCTTTATCTAAATTATTTTTACATATATCAGTAGTATCAGAGCCAATTAGCCTCGAACTACCTCTATGTATGGAAAAATTTATTCAAAAGTAATAATTTTACAATCACATCAATTGTAAGTTCAAGTAATGCAGGTAATGAAATAGAACACGATTGTTTGCATTTTTCTTTACAATATCTAAAGTTCATTAACCCCTTCAATAGTCAGTCTAGTTGATACTTGGCGATACTTTATAAATAGTAAGCGTTCTATTTTAAGATACTAAGGGCGACGAAATTGCACTGAGTTATACCTACAGTAAGTAAAGTGTAGCTCATAAACATCAACATCCATCTGCCACAAAAATTCAAGATGTACTTGCGTAGGTATGTCTCGAGTACTGAGATGGAATGTCTCAATACTAGAAACTGGGTCTTTGGATTCTCACACTCACCAAACAAATCACCGCAGCTAGACACAAGCTCAATCGTGGCACAAGTACTGTTCACTTATAATAATAGTTCTCATATAATTCAGATGATTCATCTCCAGAGAGGCTTTCCAAGTTATTAATGACTCCAACCACATCTGAAAACGGATGACCTATTTGCATCATTCTGTCATATTTGTAAACTGAACCTTATTTGTATATTCTGTGGTGTTATTCTCGAAAACAGAAATTTTAAATAGAAGTGGCGTTGGTATCAAAGTTGACATTACGTAGGTTATTATTAATATTTTGGAAATGATGATATCATAACATTCTTTCGTTTAATATTAAGTAAATAATTTGTATGTAAATGTCGAGCACGTGTACATACTATATATAAGCCAAGTAACAAGGTATTTCGTCTAAGTCCTCAAGACGACCACATATATGCGTTTTGAGTCTTTGTTGATGATAGGTGTCGATGTCATGTTATCATTCATCTGATAGTAACTGAATACTTTTTTGTAATACTTAATTTTGTTTTAAAAAATATATACCGAGACCATCACATATCACAAGCACAAAATATAGCAATCACCCATGTATTAAATGGTAAATACACGAGTTAATATCGAAACCTGTTTTATAATAAATAAATAAACATATACATAAATAATATATACACACAATATTTTCTACATTTGTTGAAATACTCCTATATGCTAAGTATGTACATATACACGGGTCGATATCGAAACCTGTTTCTGTGAAAGACAGCTACCATATCAAGTATTTTTGCCCGGAAGAAAGTCTGGGCACTCTTGGTATAATGGAGTCGAATTTATCACCGTCATATAAAACTAATAATTACAAAGAATCCAAAAATTCTCATTTAATAACCCGAACGGCCCTATTAAGACTTGCATAAAAAATAATCACTTCATACTAAGCGGTTAAAATGACATATAATTGTATATCTCCATTAAATGTTCAGATTGGATTTCATATAATTAACTAAACGATCCGGGCCGGGATGCTGCGCGTATTACACGTTTTATAGGAAGAAAATTTCGTTGGAATCCAGTATGGACGATATCGTTACGGACTGTTTGGTTAATGGGGCGATCATTAACACACGCATCTGACAATTACGAGATTGTTTAACGATATTTATTGCGTATGATACTCTTAACAGTATAGTTGATACTACCATGCTATGTCAGGAAAAGATATATTAAAAAAAAATACAAATGCGTCTTTTACATTATTTTTTTAAGTAATTTGTACTTTGTCCTCCTTGATCAAATTAGCTTACTGCGAAATAAACGTACTTACATATATTTTTATCATATATTCAATTTATTTAAATAATTAATCATGTTAGTTGCTCGACATAAATAAATAAACTGTATTTATGCTACCAGTACCTTACTTACATTAAAATAACCTTCCTTTTGTTATTTAAATGCCACCTTACAAAAACAAATGACGGAAAGCTCTAACTTGTCACTGTAATAGTTCCATCCACTACAGATATTACCAATTCACGTCGTGTCCGTTCAACTTATTACAATGCTAAGGAAAACAGTTTGCAAATAAAAGAGTTCAACGCGTTCGATGTAAATCGTCGCCAGCAATACTTATTGTAATACTCGGTCTTGTCGTGTTTCACTATTGAAAAGTGAAACAGGGAAAGCATTTTAAAGAAAATCAAGTTTTTAATTATTTCAAAAGCATATAGTTATATTTATATGATGATTATGGTAAAAATGGATTGTCTGAAGAACGGTATGGAAGTAACAACACACAATAATGGGAATGAAGACGGCCTCACAAAATACTTGCGTGAAATATCAATATAACGCTGATGTATTTCGAAATGCAAGGATTCGAGTAACAGCGGAAATTTAAATTACCATGTATGTACAAAGGGTTGAGAATTTTATAATATAGGTGGCAAACGCTCAAGCAACTTACCTGATGGTAAGTGATCACCGTCGCCCATGGACATCGGCAACACTAGGGGAGACACAGGTGCGCTGCCAAACTTTAAGAAAGGTGTATATAGGCCATAACTTAACCGTGTCCTCGTTTGTCACTTCTAATATTGTTATGTATTTTTAACATAAAAAAAGAAATAGATGGAAGATCATAACGTACTGCCAGAGTTAGGAATAGGCGGCGTGAGAATGTCGAAAGTTACATTTATATATCTTGATTACATAGAACTGAAAGCGACATATCTTATAAGGTCTTAGAAGATAAAGTTCTGAGTATACTAAGATTTAAATGTATTGTCATCGTTTCTCAAACTGGGTTCGCAAATTTTTCAATAAATAAGACCCGTAAACACAAAATAATATGTATTAAAAGAATAAGTTTTAAATGTAGTTTCATAAAGTTAATTATTACTAATAATAACAACAGTAGTAATAACTACATGAAAAAGCAAAGTAATAGCTTGCTTTGTGTAAATAAACTATTAATTTAATGTTTTTTCAAGGTTTTACTACCTTATTGGCTTATTCGTGGGTCTCCACCAATAATTTTATAGCAATGGTTTAACTGATATCCGGAAATGAAGCCCGATATACAATTATCGTTAAATGTTTACAATGTAAAACCATTCACAATATATTTAAAATTAAAACCACATATAAATAGAAAGAAAAAAATCTAAAGTACAACATTCCTATGCTATGTTCAGTAGCCTTTTCTGTAATAAAAATTCCTTGCAATATATCTTAGTATCAATAATGATCGACAAGTCAATATATCAATCCATGTCCATACTTTTGATTCTGACCATGTAAGCGATTCAGAGGGTACCCGTTCTATGGTAGTTTCTAAGAAAGACTTAGTACGTACGACTCTACGTAAAGGGCTGCTACTGGCGTTTGCAATACGTAAGTTTAGCTTCATTTGAAGTACTCAGTTCATATAATTAGTCACATTGACAGTGGTAGGGCTACGCTGCCGTTCCTTTCTAGCTGCAGAATGCATGGGTCAGATTGACCGAGGAAGGACCACCGCCCACACAGAATACTAGCGTGAAATAGCATAATGCTGCTGTGTTTCGTCTGGTGAGTGAAGCGAACCGGAGACCTTTATTACTGGTGACGAGGCATTCCATCTCAGGCTTCAAGAGTGACAACACATACCATCGTCTGAACTGTGTACCCGTTTGTTACTCTCAATGTAATAAAAAATAATATTTCGTTTTTAAAACTAAAACTGTTCGATTACTTGTATAGATACATACATACACGACTGTTGTGTACGAGGAGTACAGTGAATACACTCTTCCCAATTTCAACATAATTATATAACCATACAAACCTATTTAAAAATCGTACAAAAAGTCTTGCGTTGAAAATATCATATATACTCTTAAGTACCATACCTGTCAGTATATTTGAAGATCCCGTACTGTGATGTTTGTTATATCTAAAATATAACATAGAATAAGAAAACTCATGGCAATATCTGTTAGAATGATTTTAGATTTATAGAAAATAAATATATTATAGGTTTTTGACAACCCTGCACTAAGCTACCATAAAAGCGTTCGGATATCGGTAGTTGCCACACCGACGTCAGTATGCGCACTGTCATGAATACCAACTAACTAACTTTTTATTCCAGTCGCATGGCGCTAAAATTATTTCACTTCTTGGATCGCTTCAGTGCAGTTTCGAATTGTATTAGAAAACTTGCATTGCTGTACATTACCTTAGAAATAAAAATTTCTTTATTTCATTCATGTTTTTACTTATAACACAGATTGTATGTTTAGAGGTACTTGTTTCCTTTCGTTTAGCATGCATGAATTTCAATTTTATATGATGTAAAAATGATGTACCCAATTATTGGCAAGAAGACAAAAGTTCATCGTATATACCGAATCTAAACGTCTCTTGTTGGGCAACTGCTATTTGGATTTAAATTGTAGAACCTGAGTTTTGAGAAGGGCTATGCCCTCACTGAATATCACCAAAAGATAGCAGCATAACCCTGCTGTGTTTAGCTTGGTGTGTTGGTATCCGATGAATGTCCTAATTACAGGTTAAGAAGGATTCTATCTCAGTACTCACGGGTGATAACGTATTTGCATCTTATATAATTCTTGAAGATGAATTTTGATATCATAGCCCGTACTCATCATTTATCACTAGGAAGGAACTGTACTCTTTTGTCCCTTATATTGTAAAAAATCGTCAAAGCACTCGCAGCAATACGTTTGCCCAGAGTGGTGGTGCAATTTCAAAAAGTTAAATTTTTTACGATTTTTTGGTAAGGCCGACCGCCTGCAGTGACCATAAATACCCAAATAGAAAGGTGTATATGCCTGGCGAGAGATGTCTTCTGATTATAGACAAAGGGTCTATGTCAGAGTTACGGACCTTGGGGACACTATTGCCCGGGCATACTCTAAATCGGCTACGGCTCCCCCGGTCTTTGTAACCATGACTACGGCTTTTGTTGAAAATTTGCCATGACAACAATGTGTGGTAAAGTGTGTCTCTAATACTGTTGTGTTCGAATAACATACCTCAAGGTCCATGGTCTTTCGAATCATGTATATCCGAATGGTTTAGTTGGGTACGGTTTGCAAAATTTGTGGACGTAAGTTTGAATACGACATTCTACTATTGTCCCTAATCATCTCGTAGCACAAGCATTTTCTGTTGTAGTGCTTATCGGGAATGCTATTAATGTTAATATCTTTATTATCATTATTACAAAACAAAAGAAAAACAGTTTTTAACCCTCCTAACGATTGTATATGGTCGTCTATAAGCCTTTTTATATTCACTGACACTGAGCTTTCCTTTTGTTGTCTAATAAAGCCTTATCGCTCGATAACTATCTCTAGCTTTAGATTAAAGATATACTGGTTAGATATGACCTATCGTAAGCCTTTAATCGTGACAAACCAATTCTATGTTGTTCACGGCCAACGGTCTCGCCTAATGCTTTGACCTCAGGTCAGTTATTCGCATTGCACGATCGTAGCCGCTCCTAATAATAATAAAGTTTTTGGGAGTGGTTGCTGATGTCATGTGTGCATGAGTTAGTCGAGACGTAACAATAAAAGGGAAAATACACTATGTGTTCTCTCTGTCTACCTCGGTGTTTATTTCTCCTTCAATAGAATTCATTCTATTTTTATATCTAGTGCTATGCACCTATGTGATCTGAACCAAAATTTAGATTCATTTATTATAGAAGTTGTAGTCTTAAAAAGGTAGTTAACAATAGTAACTTATAAAAAAAAATATGATGCACAAAAGACCATCTAGGTTATATTTGTTTCTCTTTTCACCAAGACTATAGATGACAGTATTTTTTTTATTTGTTACAGCACGCTAACGCAGTGAGAAACTCAGCCCGTCTCATCCTGGAATCATCGACACCTGAAACAGAAGATGCTATAACCCTCGCCAAGGCTCTCCGCTCCCGACCTCCAGTCAACATGCTGCCAGCGGCTAAGGCTGGAACATTCTTCGCCAGAGACAACGTTTCAAACTTCATCGAATGGTGCCGACGGGCCCTTGGTATACTAGAGTGCCTACTCTTTGAAACTGACGATCTGTGCCTACGAAAAAACGAAAAACATGTAGTTCTTTGCCTTCTAGAAGTAGCTAGGAAAGGCGCAGTTCTAGGCATGCCGGCCCCTCTACTGGTACAAATGGAGAAACAGATCGAAAGAGAATTAGCTGGAGAGGAATTAAGACCAGATGACTCAGCTTTGGGCTTAGTGCCTCTTGGTCCTCAGCCACAATTAGTCACAAATGACTTGAGAAGCTTGGACGAAAGAGTCAGGGATCTGGTAGAGAGGTGCTCTTGCCCAACACAATTCCCAATGGTACGGGTTTCGGAAGGAAAATACAGGATCGGTGATACTAGAATTTTGATATTTGTCAGGGTGAGTTGATATTTTATCTTGCCATTAGTTTTTAACAAAAAGAAGTTAATGACAAAAATGTAACTAACATTACGGGTTATTGATATATATACTTATACTTAGACTTGATAGAATTATGTCAGAGTGTCATGAGGTCAGAGCGTTTGGCCACTGCGTTGTGGGAAGGTAGGTTTCCCAGTAGTGAAACAAATCTTTCTGTATCAATTGTTGGCTTTTGAGTCTCGTGTTATATGTACTATATTCCTGACACTGCATGTGAATCTTCTGATCTTATTTCACGGAAACAGGACTTCTGCGTTAGAACGCTTACGCAGTTTAATATTTCCTATAAGCTAATAGTCAGCTGATAATAACCAGAAAATTTTGAAGGTCTACTAGAGGGTCACCATAATTATTGTTATTATTTAGTGCTAGTAAAGGATGTGGAAAAAAATATTCTGTTCTATGTAGATTACTTAAAGGTCATATGAATATTAATATACGAAAAAGTACTTCGTAATCACAAATTGGTAAATTTAGTAACTTAGTTGTAACTCTGGCCAAATAAAGTGAGTTGTTACTGATTCGTAGATAATTTATCATACTCAAAGCGAAGAAAACAGGACAATGAGACCCAAAGCCTACTCTCAACTACCCCGTATCTCCAATCGAATCACTATGATTTATCAACTGTCAAAGCGAAGCTGTCGTACTTGCCGCAATAGTGAATGAATGGATGAGATAAACGGAACAGGCGGGAGCCAAGACTTTATTTATTCTCGGGACATTTTATAAAAACATTCCGCTTAACCAGTCCACCTTAGTTTAAAACGCTCGTGCCGGGAGATGGTTCACGACCACAGTAGAATGGTGGATTTGACCTTATGTTTTGCGGACCGTACCGTAAACCATTAGGCTATTGATGCTTCACATTTGTCTTGTAGATCGTGTAGACAAGTGCTCAGAATACTGTTCAACTACTGAAACTGTGGTTGAGACATATTGCAGTTTTTTCTGGCTGTGTAATAGGTAAGCTCGATCAGGGCAAGGACCTCGTCAGTAGAATATACCAGTGTGATAGGATAACGCTGATATGTTATCTCTGGTGAGTGTAGGCATCGGGAGACCGTTACAGTACCTTAACCGATCGATTATCGAGAATAAATGTGGGTGTCACGGGCCGCAGGAATCACTTACTATCAGATAAACTGTGTGCTCGCTTGTCACCATCATTATTGTTATAATAATAATAATTATGGTAACCAATAATAAAAAAAACAATAGTTATGGGTCTCAGGAAAATGCATTTGTTCCAAAGTAAGTTGTAACAATGGCAATAAAACATCATTAATGTGCTTTAAAAGATAGAATAAAAATATGGTAGAGCTAGCTAAGGTGCAGTTTGTTTCTAGCTGCAGAATGAAAGTGTAAGCTCGACCGGGAAAGACCACGCCCTCACAGAATAACATTGTGAAATAGCAGCATAACGCTGCTGTTTTTCGTCTGGTGAGTGTAGGGATCTGAAAATCATTATATTACTGGTGTCGAGGCATTCTATCTAAACCTCAAAGAAGACAACGCATCTGCATTATGATTCCTTGTCATGGATGAATGTAGATGTCATAGACACCGGTAATCACGTGCTCGTTTGTTACTCTCAGCGTAATAATAAAAAAAAGAGATAAAACATCCTATATCCCACAACACTTTTGAAAGGAATTGCGACTTTTCTCATTGAGACAAGTTCATTGCCAAGTTACTGAATCACTTCCTATAAAATACTTATCAACAACAATGTATCTAATAACAGTCCATTAGTTAATCGTCACGTCTAATCTCCGCGCGATAAAAACTTGATTAAATAATACCTTATTTGTCAACTTGAGCCATTCTCCCGAGTGAGCTTAACGAGCGCTCTATATAGGTCAATCGATCATATGTAAGGCGTTTGTTTGTTTCCTGCTCACCTCAGTGCAAAACGTCGCCGTCAAACGACATTGCATGTTAGTGCCGCAGTGAATTCATTACAGTAGGAGCTCCACGAATTAAGCTAATTAAGGATTGAGGATTTTTTTTTGTATTATAATTAATAATTAAGTAAGCATTGCATATATGTTTTTAAGTACATGCCTATATGAAAAGTATATATAACAGCAAATTCCTGGTAATATGAAGCGTTTAATATTAGACGCAGATGTGTTGCCATCTACGTCTTAATTCTATATATATAGTTGTTAAAATGGGTCCTAGGGACCATTAACAATGAATTATGTCATCGTTTGTCACCTTTATTTTTATAACATTAAATTCCCCAAATACAAAATGCTATTTTTATACTGTAATATTTTTTACGGATCGCTCATAAAAGAGTGTAGTTTATGTTAAAAAGTTATAAATTAAGTGACATACTTCGTAACATTTTGTCATAAATTAATTGAAAAACTCTGAATGCGTAATACATTAGCCGAATGGTTTAGGGTACGGTCTTCCGAACTTTGGGTCGTAGGTACGAATCCACCATTCGACTATTGAACCGTGAACCATCTCTTAGCACAATATTTGAACTTAGTTTGAGTGGTTAAATGAAATGTTAGTAATTATATCACTGCGTCCTTTATAAAAAAATATATAATAATAAATTGCAATATTGCATTAGTTTTTTCAAGACTTGTCCAACATTTTCTTCTAATATGGTGTCACTATTAACGCGTGTATAATTTAAATAATTTACCATACTTATTTGACGTTGAATAATAATCATGTATCGGTTATTATTATAATCAGTAGGTGAGAAAATTTATGACGCTAAACGGTGTAATAGTTCGACGTTTACCTTTGCATAATTGGTATTAAATTGGGACATTATTAAAGTGCCAATAGACAAGAGCCTCAATTAGGGTGTCACGTTATTTTTATCTATTGGTAATTGAGTCATATTTGAATTTAAAAAAAATGGTAAAAAGAGTTATTACTATTTATTAATTAATTATTATTCTTGCTAATTTCTGCATTTTAAGAAACGAAGATAAATGGTATTTCTCTTTTTTAATTAAAATGTTGACAATTTTAATCAAAGCAGATTAAAAAAACACTTTTAATTATCTGTGGTAACACACAATATCGAATATCGCAAGAAAAAGCTACACACATTCTTCCTGTTCGATAAAAGTTGTTGTCCATTGTTGAATGTATTTCAACAAAAATATTAGAAGCAATGAAAGGAATTTTTAAATTGAAAGACCTGACGACGCAAATATAATATCCGATTGGCGTAATAGAATTTGGAGAACGCAAAATATATGAGAAACAAGCATTACCATGAGTTAAACGGAATAACAATATTTAAAGCATTTTAGACGATTAGCTAGACACTCATATCTTCACTTCCAATCATCGCTACAAAACTAGCTTAGTAAATTATCATTGTCTTGCCTTTGCTAACTTAGAGTGGATAGACCAAACCATTCTTTTACCATAAATCATAAACAAACTCGTTAGATTACAACGTACACTGCAACTTCTTTAATATTAGTTATTATTGCTTATGATATTTTTACTTAATCAGTGTCCAAATTAGGCGTGCATTGAAAGATAGAAACAATAGAAGCCTTACCGTTTACATAAGCATTGGTTAGGCAATCGAGGCGTGTCCGCGTATGCAGAATTCGCGATCCGCGAACCCGTGTCGTGGGAACTCTAGGAGCAACCTTGAGTGGTCCATTCAATACGAATGGTAGCGAGCGTCTCATGGCCTCGTGCGTTTAGGACCTCGCCTTGTTACCCTTAATATGGAGCGTTCGATACCACCGATCTAACCTGATCCTTTATATCATTGACACATTTGATATTAGAGACCATTGTCAATTGGTTACGATATACATCGACCAGTTTAGCGTGACCTGCCTCTAACAATGAAATTTTCGTTTCGAAATGTCACTTGTAAATGGTTGTTAATAAGGTCGAACTCCTATAATTTTCTTTACAATATCAAACAAGCTTTGATTTGACCAAAGATGGAATCGAATGGTAGATATGAATCATCGATCCGCGAGACTTTATATATGGAAACGAGTCGTTTGTATGGTTTTATAAGTAAATTGGTGTTTGTCGACTAACATAGACATGGTTGAGTATGTTAGGTTTTTATATTAGACGCGTGCTAAATCAACTACGGACTCGTATAGATTGGCGAAGCAATAAAAATTATTTCTTACTTCCCTACTTTTTCAATTCTTTAAGTTTTACACACATTGATTTGGAAGTTGATATATTTTATTCATAATGCATCCGCCGGTTTGTAAATATACAGATGACCATGTTTATCAATGAATAAATTTACCAATAAAGCTAATAGCAATAGGTTTTCCTAAAATACTTAACAAGTGCAGGCGTGGTTATCGAATTGAGTGTGTAATAAATAAAATGCACACGTTTTCGAAAAGCACTAACAATGTCGGCGATCAGACATAAATTAAATAATATACATGCACATATAAAACTTATACAAATAGTATAGCATTGCAATGAGACTAAAGTCAATGTATAAGTGTTCGCAAGGAAACCGAGTTCGATCCCCAGTACCAGCTGAATTACCATGTGATGGATTACCGTTGAAGGAAAACATCACAAGGAAACTTGAATGTCTTTACTTTCTTTTAACAAATAAGGAAAATAAGAAAAAAAAAGAAAAAGCACAAAATAAGATGCATAATGCATATCCATATGCTTTTTTTATTTTTTTCGGCCTGATGGCTGCTGTTAGCCCGAGGCCTTTACAGTTTCACCGGGTCGAGAGGTAACCGAGAGCTTATGGCGCTCAGTCGAGACCTCTATTAGTGGGTAACCAACACAAGGACTCCCGAAAGTGAGCCACGGCTATAAAACCGTCACCCTGTTTCGCGAGAGCGTCTGACTCGAGGGTGCCAGAGAGGGCCGAACCTCGGCTCGATCAGTTGCTTCTGACTAAGGATTATCTATATTAATATCGCTATATAGATAATAATAGTCCGATATTAATCCACATGTACAGACATGAATCTATGTATACGAGAAATAAGTATATAATATATAAATATAGTATATAACATATAATGTAAAAGAGTGTTATATATCAACAAGTGTGGTAAAGACGTCCTTGCTTAATTTGGATTATCAGCCGGCAAAGTCCACAGAGTATAAAATATAAAGCAAATTTAATAACAAGTTTTTTTACTTTTAACAGATCCTCCGTTCCCATGTGATGGTACGCGTCGGCGGCGGTTGGGATACCCTCGCCCACTACCTGGATAAGCACGACCCTTGCCGTTGTCGCAGTCAGCACCGCACCTCGCTCTCCGCCCGCCTGGCCCGACCCAAGCACGACCTAGCCGGCGCCACAGTCACCTACGAACGTCCCGATGCTGGCCCAACCTCCCTACCATACACAAAGACCGAGAAATACGAACCAATGTCTTTGCAGTACTCTCCAAAAGTCTATAACGAAGAACCAAGGGCTCAGCACTATCATTCAAATAACAAACTAGATGCTCCATCGAGTCTCCCCTACATGGGAGAGGTGGACAGGGCATGCTCCCCTGGTAGAAAATATTTGACCCCACGAACCCATAGTCCAGGAAGGTGTTCCGCTTCCCCAGATAGGAGAACCAAAATAGTGACGTCGAATCATCTGGTCCCGTCACCTCATGCTATAAGGAATAAGAGTCCCAGGCCGGTCTCCCCGGCTCCGGCAACAGAGAGCGCGTCAGATAATGGATCGGAAGTCTCCGATGAGGGTTACAGGAGTTTGGGCGTAGTAGCTGGATCTACACAAGGCTCGCCGTCTACGAAGACCACGAACCGTTATTCGATACACAGTCAGAATTCTATGGATGACGCGGAGTATAACGGTGAGTCTCAACTTATACATTTTATTACACATCTAAACATGGTGTGTTTATATTAGTACTCGTATATTTTAAAAGAACCTTGCTACAGCGTCATGGCTCCTGGGTTCGATCGCCAATCGATGAACAATATTTATTTTTATTAATTACTTTTTTGCTACACCTGTCGTACACATATTCCACCACACTTTGGGTTGACTGGTAGAGAACTGTATACAAGTTCTCTCAAAGTCCGGCCTTCACGAACCTTTAACTTTGTTAAGGTTAATGCAATAGAGATTAAATAAATAAATAAAGAAAAATTTATGTATCATAATATTTGTTAACTTTCGAATCTGGATGTTCATTACTCGTATCCTTGAAACAACATTGAAACCTCCTTATTGCATATGCAGGATAAGGAGATTTCAATGTTGTTTTCATGTTGTAGGTTTCATATGAATTACATTACTAGACAAGAGGATAAAGAGTGTGAGACGAGAAAGTGAGTGTGAATGTGTCTCTGTTTGCGCAAAAAATAATATTAGACAGTGGTAGAGATACACTGCAGTTTGTTTCCAGCTACAGAATGAATGGGTCAGCTGGACCGGGGTAGGGCCACGTCCTCACAAAACACCAGCATAAAATAGCAACATAATGCTGCTGCGTTTCGTCTGGTAAGTGTAGGTATCCGGAGACTGATATTCCGGAGACTGATATCCGAGATATTCCATCTCAGCCCTCAAGGATGACAACGCATCCGCATTATAATTCCTTGTCAAGGATATAATGGGCAGCTTGAATAATTTGCCGTCAGCTGAACTGTTTGGTCGTTTGTTACTCTCAATGTTTTTAAAAAATATATATATAGTTTGCGTCCGACACTATAACATATCGTGCATAGTTGATGTCATCTGGTAATAATCAGAATATGTCGAAGAGATGCCATGGTTGCTTAACGACTAAAGGCAACCATTATATCAATAAATATTAAATATTAAATTACATACACATTCAGTTCAGCAGGCTAGGCTGTAATGATGTTGATGATATATACTTTCAGTTATCCAACCAGAATATGTCAAAGGTATGCATAACTGCTATGCAACAAATAACAAAAATATCAAAAATAATTTTAAAAAAAAGTAATCGAAGTGACCGAAGAGGCAGGAGAATATTGCAGTCAAAACGCTTAACAAAAAATTTTGAATCAACATCCTGTTTTTGTTTTTCCCTGATAAATAAAACATTTTTATTTATACCCACGACCATTACCATTCCCGACTACTAGCCGCCTTTTTAAATTAATGCCGATATATATATTAATGACTACAAATATTACCAACGCTTTAGTATTGCTTTGTCATAACACACAAAAGGCAGGAACAAAGTATCAGATGATAATAACGTATCGCTCTTCCTACTAATTGTTTGTGAGATATTGGAGCTTATGTGACAGGAGAAGGCGTTTAAAGAAAAAGCAAAGTATCAACCTATACATATATATTGCACTACGGATTCTTGGACAACACATGTTTTAAAAATATTTTTTAAATTATTATTACTCTAAGGCAAGTTTCTTTACGATGTTTTCCTTCAGCACTGAACATGTGGTAAATCATCAAATATTACGATTAACAATTTCGTTCATGAAGAAATATGTTAATATATTTCTCCAATAAAGCTTGAAGATTAATAAAGGCAACGAGAGCGATACACGAACTGTGCGAATAGATATTTTAGATCTTTCACAGATATTAGAATACTGAAGTAAGGAAATAGCTTTCTAAAATATCAATTTAGGAGAGTGTGGGCATGAATAACATGTGTTAATTTCACCCTCCTGACCAGACGATTGGTGAGACTTCATTATTACGTTTGTCGACGTTGCACTGTCGGCTTTCTTTGAATAAATGCAACCAAAAAATAATCTAGCATAACTTTTCAAGGGTTTATAATACGGGGACCTCAATACTTGCTAGAATAATCGCTACCGCCTATAACTTAGAGCAAGGTAGCGGTCAATGGTTTTGCAATAGTACGCTGCACTCGCGTCCGCTCTTCCGTTAAATTGTCGGCGTTATGCCTGAATGCAAGTCCAAAAGCATGAAGCCTAGATTTCTAAATGGTTAAAATAGCGCTTAATAATATAGTCTTATTAATATAGTAATAGTCCCGGAAACATTGTTAATCTAATTCCTTAATACTCTAGTTTAGTTTTTAAAATTGTATTTCATTGACCAGCCAGCCCCGTGGCGTTGCAATTAGACTCGTTGCGAGTGTCATATATTTGTGTATCACAAATTTTTCATTTTAGTCTAAGTATAATGTATATATTCCTCGATCGATACTTGCCATTAAACATGAAACTTATTTTTCATAAGCTTTTATAGCCCTATAATTGAACCTGCGGAGTTGACCTAAAAAAATGTAAAAATTCCTGGTAATGTCCAAAATATTTCGCCGTTGTGGCAATCTAACTCCTATTCGATTGTTTCCTATAAGAAGTATAAAGAATAGAATACATTAGATAGTATATCAGGTTAATTATTCAGGAGTCTAATACGAGGGCAACAAAATTTGTAAATGGATGGCAAGTGTTGAAAGACTATGAATGCATCTGACAAGCAATAATTTGTGTATGACAGATTCGCTAATTTTGAGGTCAGAAGTCACGGTGATATTAAAAAGGAAGATACAGTGAAATCAGCTGAATGGCATTCTTGCACGATCAACCATTGTCTGACAAGCGGTCAGCTGTTTTAGTAACACAATGTGAATTCTTCCTACGACATTATACTGATAAATTATCATTTACTCTAATTTGAAAAAGACGTATGTATAGACTTACTCTTAGGGCTGTGTTAACTTTTGGAGTTAGCATTATAGGATTTTTAAAATAGTATTCTGAAGGTGAAAGACCATAATAAGTATTAGTAAAAAAAATATAACATATTTTTTTTTTAAATTAAGAAATGTGTTCATGTTCTCTAAGTCCTTTAAAAAACTTAGATATCAAATAATAAATCGTAAATATAAAGAAAACTATTATCAGGATTATGTTATATATAAATTGAAAAAAAAATGATTAGATTTTATATAACGTTAAAATATTTGTTAAAAAACACACCGGGACTCCCCTGTGTAGTGTTGTAATAGAAAAAATTATTACTTAAAAACAAATCCAAAACATTTGGCTTTAACATTTCCATCAGTGTGTAAGTGAGGATAATCGCAGTAAGGTCCCATAACTTAATTACGAAATAATAACTTAAGGTCGTGTCAAGGTGTAAAAACCTATTAATAATTTCCTCGAGGCCCTCCACCTACCCTTGGATTCGGTACGGATTTTAAATACCACAATTACTGCGGTCAAGTGTCAAAAGGCGTGTAAGGGCATGTCTACAAGTATTACTAAGTAATGATTAACTATAATTGTATAAACACACCTTTACATCATATGCTTTTATGTATTATATCCCTTAAGGGGCATTATATTAAATAGTCTAAACTAAATAATCTAAAACTCCTAAATCATCATTCCTAAGCAATGCTAACCTTATAAGAGCGAGTATTACAAAAACCTTTCATTCTGGTACACACTGTAGAACAAGTATGACACGTGTTAGACATATCACACATGCATGTATGGATGAAATACGACTCAACTCAAAAACCAAACCAATTTTTGTTACCCCTGAGGTCTAAGATGGAATGACTCGTCACCCGCAATCGGAATCTCCGGATGAGTGCAGTATAAATTTCACTGGTTAAGCTAGAAACTAGCTACAGCATCGTACTGTCAATGTTAAGATAAATTGTGACTGAATGTATGAGGAGAACACTAGACTAGTTTAGACTTAAAATAGGCTATAGGACATAACAGTATGAAAATATTCTATAAGCTATTCACTTATAGCACTCAGTCGAGACCTCTATTATGTGCTGGTTACCCACTAATAGAGGTCTCGACTGTAAAAGCCCTCGGGCAACAGGCCGGCCATCAGCACGAAAAAAAAAAAATCAGCCATAAGTTTGCCTCACCTCTAAAAAGACGTCGTCGTCGAAGTTAAATCGTTCTATTCCTTAGCATATTACGAATGTGCTATTGATTTCAAATTGAAATATCGTTTGCGTCAAGTTTGGGGCTGAATGTCTCTATTGTGTGCTTGGGGAGGGATGGCGTCATTTATATCGTCATATATAGCCCCGTTTTTTTAAATATTAAGGATAACAGGCACACAATACATTCGTTGGTAAGTGCTGCCAGTGAGATAATACATTCTGTAAATAGACCCAAGACGGTGGCTTCGCAACTAGTTACTGAGTTACGGTATCAAATCACTAAATGAAATAGTCTTCTGTGAGAGCGTCATTGTAAAAATTTCCACCTCTAGAGGGGTCGTGTTTATTATTAAATGGGGTCAATAAATAATACATGTATACAAAATATTGGTTTATGAAAGGAAATAATTAAAAGCAAGGATTTTTACTTAACAGTTAGGCTTTTACGTGGGTCGCGGCATAAAAATGTTTGAGAAACAATGTTCTCATGAATCGAATATAGTATAACACGAAATACTCGAATATAATCATTATCAACTAATACCGCCTTAGTAGTTGATTATCTAGACCAGGGATTCCCACGTGGTAGATATAATAAACGAAAACTGATATTGGAAGTCGACGAGGTCTAAAAATCGACCCTATTAATTAACACAAGTACTTATTTGAAACATTCAAGATACTGTAGTTGTGTTATGTGTTCCAACTTGTTATAAGAATAACTAATATTTTAGTAGGAATTATCATTGTTGTGCTTTTAAAAAACTCAACAAGTCGACTAGTTCGTACAAGATGAAAAACTCGCCTATTTTATTTCTATTTATTTTGTTAAATGTTGATGAGGAAATGACGTCAAGTTTACGCATTTAACCAACCCCAAACTTTTGAAATATTTAAGTATTTTGTATCAATAGAAAAAAAAATTGGCTATTGATTTGGCATTTTGGAAAAGAGATACTCTTGCCCAAAATAGTTTGGGAATCCCTGATCTAAACAATGCCCTCTCTAGAATATATACATAGACAGTAACAGTGTATAACAGTGATAATAAAATAACTATTGTGATAAATTAGTAGATTTTTTTTTAATTCTGCTTCAATTACTAGCAGGGTATAGCATCGATCAGTTCACCAGTTTGTCCTAAAATATTATAGAGAGAAAGGACATTGAACACATTTCGAAAACAATACCATGTAGGGAATCAGGTATGTCAAGAAGCACCTACTCTCAACTCAATACCGAGAACTCGGAGATCTTTATCACAGGTGAAACCATGCAGCTGCCGTACACTAAAAATATCTTTCAAAACCTCCAAAGGATAAAGTGCGTACGCTATTCTTAGGACAATTTTTTTTCCATCCGTACCGCGAAACATTTTCGAAGTGACTATATTTGGCCCCATATTGTTCGATGTTCTGACTCAGTCGGTATGCGACTGTTTTGAAATACTCTCACGTGGTCGCTATTGTAACAATTCTAGGGATTGCTACGGGAATTTAGTTCTTATTGCAAGAGCGAAAGGGGGGGTAATGGAACTGATGTATATAATCTAAAAGTCCAGTTCGAAAGGAGTCTATTGTGCCTGCATCGTTTGCTTTCGTCGTGGCTATATCCTTGCGTATCGATACTACTCTATTTAGTCCGATAATAGTAAAAATTAAAGAAAATATTTGATATTTATTTATTTTTTTATCTTTATGATCATCTTGACGATTTATAAGCTCATTCATGATTCAGATCCTCAGAAGAAAGCGTCTGCAAAACTGCACAAATGTCGAAGTTAATTTCATACTTACAAATGAAGAGCTTTTTTTAGAATAGAAGATAAATGGATGAAATTTTAATTTAAACCAAATTATATTTAATTTAATAAATAGATATTTATGTGACCTACAATAATGTGAAATACAACTAAACTAATTATAATTAATATATAAATTTTTTATTTTCAAACTTTCCCAGTCTCGTTGAAATAACTAACTTCATGGAAACCAATTAATTATCAATGAATGCAATATTGCAAAAACTGTAATCGACCGCGTATACTGAAGTGAAAAAAATTATACGAACTTAATATTGAAACTTATATTTCTAAAGTAAGCAAAGTTACGGCCTTTATATAAATCCCACTGCTGGGCAGAGTACTACAATTAATAATCTCATTTCCGAGGATCGAACTCGGTCTGCTCGCGTACCGTGAATTAAATGCGAACGCATAATCACTCAGCTACCACGGCTCATTCGTATTTCTATGGAACAAACCCAACATAAACGATATTAATTTGAAATTTAAAAGAATACTTTCGTCAATAATAAATTTCTAGATCACAACAATTTAAAAAACGTTTGTTTTAATGTACTCAATACTTTTTTTTAAATCTATGTATAATTAGCGAATTTATTATTTAAACTAAAATTCAATTTTTTATGACTGATGGCCACTGTTATTCGCAGGGCTTTTACAGCTCCATCGGTTGAAAGGTTACCGAGCGCTTAGGGCGCTCAGCCGAGAGCTTTATTTGTGCGTAACCAACACCAGGCTTCCCGAGAGGGAGTTCGGCTTGGACCGTTACTCTGCGCATATATTAAAAGCGAACGCTCAATCACTGAGCTACCAAGGGTCACTCGTATTTCTTCCCAACATAACACAATCATGCACACGACTGTACCTCATGGTTTGTTTCGTCTCGGGCGAACAATCTCGTCGTACCTTTTATGTCGAAGAATGCGGTCCGGATCCGGCCTAATGGAACTAAAAACGGACCGTAGTCTGCGTTTGAGCGATACGGTGATCGTTATATGGACAAAAATAGATTTGCTATTTGCTAAATTTAGTTTTGATCGTCCAGTCATTCATTAGAACGGCGCTTTAAGAATTAATTAAGGTTATAAAGTGCCTTTCTAAAAGGCCGGCAGCGCATCTGCAACTCCTCTGGTAATACGGATGTCCATGGGCGATGGTGATCACTTACCATCAGGTGGGCTGCGTGCTCGTTTGCTACCTATTCTATAAAAAAAGCTTTTACAATGGAAGTATTATTATTATTACATAGCGAGTAACAATGGAACGCACACAGTTCACCTGACGGTACGTAATTCCTGCGGCCCATGACTACATGGCTACATTCATCCTTGACAAGGACTCATAATGCAGACGCGTTGTCACCCTTGAGGACTGAGATAGAATGCCTCATCACCAGTGATAAAGGTCTCCGGATCCCTTAGCTCACCAGACGGAACACAGCAGCATTATGCTGCTATTTGACGCTGGTATTCTGTGAGGGCGTAGTCCTACCCCAGTCGAGTAGAACTATTCATTCTGCAGCTAAAACTGCAGCGAAGCTCAACCACTATAAAAGTAGTACCACACTGCAACCCATGACTTGCTGTAACATGGAGGGATCGGCTCGATCAGGGAAGGACCACGTCCTCACAGAATAAAAGCTTGAAATAACTTAACGTTCCAATGTTTCGTTTTGCTATATCTAGCTTGGATCCGGGAAACCAATTACAGATAATAAGATATTCCGTCTCAGTCCTCAAAGGTCTCGACGCATGTGCATGTTGAATCTTTGTTCACAATCTCACGGGCCTCTTAACAGTGGTTTAGCTACACTGCAGTTTATTTCCAGCTGCAGAATGAATGGGTCAGCGTGAGCGGGGTAGGACCACTCCCTCACATAATACCAGCGTAAAATAGCAGCATAATGCTGTGTTTTTTCTGGTGAGTGTAGGGGTCCGGAGACCTTTATTACATGTGACGACGCATTCCATCTCAGTCCTCAAGGGTGACAACGCATCTGCATTATGATTCCTTGTCAAGGATGAATGTAGATGTCTTGGGCCGCAGGAATCACTTATCATCAGGTGAACTGTGTGCTCATTTGTTACTTACTTCTCAATGCAATAACAAGAAATGCTACTGTGTTAGGCCTGATGAGTGAAAGAAACTGGTGAGTTACCTAATAATTAGGTCATACGCCTTACTCCTCAGGGATGACAATGCAACTGCATTATTGTTATTATTAAGGGGATATTTTTTTTCCATCTCCGCCTGGTTGGTCAATAGAATAAATAAATAAAAACTATAAACATATAAAGAAACAAATATATACTATATAATATAATACATATATAAAGACCAACCAGACGGGAATCCCTCGACAGGGGAGACCAAACGGTCGAGGGTTAGGGCGATAGGGAAAGAAACCTGCAGACTATACGAGCGGTGTCAAGGAGCACCGCCTTCTGCATTTGAGCCCGGAGCTGCCCGTCCCGGAGTCTCAACCGCCTCAGGTGATTCGAGAGACTGGTTGGGATTAACCCGTTCGCAGATATGTCTATAGGAATAATTTCGGTCGGCTTACCACCCCATGTCGGTCACCTCGTGTGCCAGGTCCGGATATTTTTTTTTATTGTTATTATTATCTTATCGAGGATTAGTATGGCTGAACGTGTATACCACAGTAAAGAAATATAAATTGATTATTTAAAGAAAACATGTGTACTTGGCAAGATATCTATGGCGTACAGCACGATAGGTCGTCCGCCATTACTGAGTGGAAAATGGCAAAATTATGTGTAAAGGTCTTATAAGGTGGATTTGTTTAGAGGATACGGTTGACGATTATGACATGGGAAGTACATAGGATTATCTTATACCTTACAATTATGAGAACAGTGTAGTGCAGTAATGAATAGATGATCACGACTTTGAATCAATTGAAAATGCTTGAAATTATTAAGGGCATTGGGTATTTTGTATTTGTTTATAAAATTTTCTGCAAAATTGTAAACATTTATAATTGACACGATTGTGGCAAAGTGGTGTAATATAAACATATATAAACAACCTTTCCATCGCTATATTTATATATTTATATGTGTTATATTTGTATGATTTTAATTTTCGGTCAATAAATATATTTTTAATTTTCCCTTTTTTCTTGGCCAATGTTTTTAATGATGAATTTAAACATGTTCTTTTGATTTTTAATCTTTGTCATCTACGTAACAAACCAAAAAAAAACGAGGGTAACGTTGATGGTAGTAGTTTGTTTGCTCTGCACTAATTTTTTTTTAAATTATTTTTCTAAAATGATTTTTCCCAAACACCTAGTTATCTCGATGCGATTACAAAAAAAGGAAAAAGAAATTGAAAGTGAGAACATATCACTCTCATTCTAACGATAAGAATATTTTTTAATTTTTTTTAAAATTGTTTTTACTATTATCGAGCTCGCTCTAAGCGTACTCGTGTATTTTTGGAGAAGTTCGTATACGCCAAGCAAATTAAGATTTTTACGCGAATATCTTTTTTTATTTCTAACAATGTATAGATCACTCACTGTATCACTAAAATAGTAAATATGTATTCCGTTATAACAACAACCTTTATTATCATAACAGTTTGGACCTTTCACATTTCTCGACATTTACATATATCGAAAACTAAAGCCGGCGGAGATATCGGAATCTCTAATTTTCCATTTAACGGGAATTTTGTCGATCTATCTGCCCTTTTAAGGTTTATACTGTCTTCCACTTCGAATCACTGTCACTAAACAAGTTAAAACATAGCCCCTCTACCGGAAAATACTAAAACAGATTAGGTTTTCAAATAGGTTATCAAATTTTTTACGATGACTCTAGAGAAATTTGTATATATTAGTAAGACAATATTCCACATATAGGAGAAGTCAGATCTAATGTCTCCCAAATTTAAAAAAAATACAAAACTCCCATATTCAAATTCGAATTATTGAAAGTTCATTGCAATGAGTTTAAAAAATGTTTCCATGTTTTTTACAGAGCGTCTCGAGCATGATGACGGCTGTCACATGGATAAGAATGAACGAGTGGACGATTACGTCAGCCTGACTACCGGACTCCGCAAAACAGACTTCTCCGACACATTCTACGGAGGCCAGAGCAGGAAAACCAGCACGGTGGACGATAAGTCTAACCGCGCCAGCCCCGAATGCATCATAAGCACAGAAAACAACGATTCCCCAAGCAAAAGCCTCAGAGCCAACAGAGAAGTATCAGAGTCACCTACGAAAACCATACGGAGTAGACAAGCCAGTCGCATTCCACACTCGCCTGTGCGGAACAGGACACCAAGTCGTGGCAACACGCCGAGCCCCAAACACACTGCGAGCCCAGTTCAAACGTCTCCCAAGTTGAAGCCTAAACTACCGCCAACAGCGAGGAACACTTGGAGTGGCAGAACTGCTCCTACCCAAACTAAGACGAAGACTAGGCCTTCGATTGGAGCAGACACCTTCGATAACCCAAACAAATCACCGAAACCAAAGGCCAAAGTGGGACACACAGAAGCGTTCAAGAGAAATTCACCTTTAAGGGCCAGTAGCGCAACCCTTCGCTCACCGTCACACCAGAAACAATTAAGCCCTTTATTGGAACAGATCTTAAGGTCCGCTGAGACAGCTAAGGACGATGCCTCCGTCTTGGAAAAGATGAAAGAGATCATCAGAACATATTCTAAAGGCGAGGACTCTTTATCGAGGACGAGTTCAAAAGACTCTGACTATGCAGACTTCACATCAGCCTGGGTTATGTCTGATGGCAAACTAGAGAGGTCTACCAGTACCAGACAATTGGCAGCGCCCAGGAAAGACCCCAGGACAGGCGCGTCAAGGATACCAGCCCCAGTTTCTATTGGCTGCAGGAGGTCAACTTCCACATCGCAGTTTCAGTGACAACTTTCGCTGGAGGCTGCGTCAAGTGACTCTAAGACTGAGCAAGAGTGATTGTGAATATACGTGAAAAACTTGACTAATGTTGGATGGGTCGTGGTGAAAATTTCTCTACAACAACGATACAATTATTGGTTTATTTCCAATATTTCGATCAAACAAAGGCATTTTTATATATTTATTAACATTAATAACTACCATATCTTCGTGAAATATAGTATTGCTAACCTAGAATTTTACAAAAGGAAGCGAAAAGCGAAAAAAATTCGAATTCCCTTTTAGCGTTAGTTCTAACATTAGTATTATTACTAATTATTCTATATAGAGTAGACAATTTGTACTAACCATTGCATGAATTAGTACATCCACGACCTAATTTATGTTATTTTTAATATTATCTTTCGGGGAATGTGTTAAAAACAGACGACCAATGATTGACCTGGTTATTCCGTTATATAAAAGGAATTATGGTGCTAAAAGAAAAGATCATGTTAAGTTGCCTAGTTGTATTTTATAATTTTTTTTTACGTTCAGTTTAAATTTGGAATTACATAATCGAAATGTACTGTCCAGTTCAATTGAAACGAAGAACTGAGTCGAATACAAATTAATACAAATTGAATATATATATTTTTTAATATATATATATTTAATTGATATCACTAAATAGTAGCACTCGGTAACTCGATTGAGATTTTTACCCCTTTACGACAAAATAAAGTTAAATTTCTAGAGTATGGATTATTTACGATTTATTTAGATTTATTATTTGTAGGTAATAACTTAAGTTATATTTTAAGTGATGATTGCTACATCCCCGGTAAAGCTTTACCTTTTCTACTAATAAAAACAATCGGAAAGCATTTCTTTGCATTTAACAAGACAAAAATATCATTCCGCACCTATGCCGGGAGTTTTGGCAATTTTTTTTTTACTTTTTATATTCAGCAATCTCATTGTTATTTGATAGGTTGTGAAGGGTTTAGAGCTTATAAATGTGAGAAATTTTGGCTTAAGTTTTATATGTTACAATCACTTGATGTTATCTTCACGTAGATATCTTTGACATTACAATAATAAATATAATTAAAAATATATAAAACCATTTTAATGTTGTAGAGTGTAATGACATTAATAAGTAAAAAATAAGAATAGATAAGACGCAATAAATTATCGATTTACCTCATAAGTATACTAAAAACAGAAAAAAAAATATTTTTCCACTTTGAATACATTTGAATTACCGTCCAGTTAAAAGGTAATCTAATACACGTCCCTTCCTTTGTTCTTATGTAGAATTTAACTCGAAAGTTAAATTAACAGAAGAAGCGATTCAAATACCTTATTAATCTGTCTTTTACTTTGCAAATGAAACCAGTAACTAAATAAAACTTTATATTCACGCAATTTTAGTCTTTTTATCTACTTGTGCTACGTGTATACGCTATCTTACATTAAGTATTATCGTATTTTGTATTATACTAAGATAATGCTCAGTTGTAATCACAGCGCGCTGAGCACAATACAAAATTAGTTATAATCATAATAAAGCCAAACCATTGCATCTTATAATGCTCTACCCGTTCTATGAGCCGTTATCTATTTATTTATTTCTTTACAATTTTATTTATGTAACATAAAACAAGTAACACAATAAATTCATAGATAACGCCTCATAACTTTGATATTTGGAGTTTTATCTAACAGGTCATTGTATTAAAATTCTTTAGATAATACTCGAAGTATCAACTTTAATCTAAAACGCTATGCAATCGATAAATGTTACACTATTAATGAGATATATACATTTATCTAAATATATTTATATACATTTAGATATATACGTATAAAGACAATTTGAAAAATATGTACTTGAGCATAATGTGAAGGATACGACTTCGGAGATTTCGATAATAACGCTCAAGGTAACCGAAGGTTATCAAATATTTATTTTTGATTGAAAATATTTATTAAAAGTGTAACACAATCGATCACTACCACACTAGAGGCTAAGTGGAACTTAGTTATGTGACAGTTTCTTCTTCGAAATAACGTTACCAGTGACTATGCCATAGAAATTGTTGTAATTCACTCAATAAACCATTAAGATAAATATCTCTATACTCATTTCATGCCCTTGCCCCTATACTTATTTATTTAATTAACATATATACATATATATATATATACAACTCAAAGATTGCAAGCTGAAGTGGCAGTGGGTTGGCAATTGGCTCTTAGAACCGATAAACAATGGCAGACGCAGTGTAATATGACCTCCCACTAGATGCTGCGATTCAAGGATGAATGTAGACGGCATGTGTCGCAGGAATCACTTGCCATCAGGAGAACTGTGTGCTAGTAGATCTGAACATATGTATCGCTTCCTAGACTTGAATTTGTCTTTTGATTTAATTATATTAAGAATAACAAACGTGTGTTATATTAAGAATAAAAAAAAGAACTGTGTGTTCTTCTGAAATTAAGTGATTCCAATTATTCCAATAGAAGTAACTGATCGAGCCGTGGTCCCACCCTCTCGGGCATCCTCGCATCAGCTTACTAACGCGATCCAGGTCGGTCGGAACTGTCCAAGCCGAGGCTCCGTCTCGGGAACCCTTGTGCTAGTTATCCTATAAGAGAGGTCGCTGAGCACCCCAAGCACTGGACCACCTTTCCATCCGTTGTAGTTGTAAAGTTGCCTTGGGGACAGCATCAATCATCCGTAAATAAATAAGTGATCCCTGCGACCCGTGACACGCACATTCATCCTGGATAAAGAATCATATTGCAGATGCGATGTCACCGGAAGACTAAAAGGATGAAATGCTTCTTTACCAATTATAATCATTTCCGGATCCCTACTCTCACCAGACGACACGCAGCAGCATTAAGTTGCTATTTTAGCCAATGAGTCTGCAGCCAGAAACAAAATGCATCATGACTCTACCACTGATAAAAATACTATTTCAACCCTGGACAGAGGTGTACTAGCATCACTCCTTCCATATGAACGCATTTAAAAGTAAAGCTCGAATCTTTGATGACCAGGTACTTTCCGATCGGCTTGATTCACTGGCTTCACAATTAGATATTGCATCTTTTACAACAGGGAGTGTTGTGAAGAATTGTTCTGTTTACTTCTAAGCGATGAGTTTAACAATCGTACGTCAAGACAGGTTGCCAGCGCTAATTATATATATATTTCCGAATTGATATTTGTCTATTCACTTTTCAAAGGCCAGCAAAACACTTGCAACTATTCTAGTGATAAATAATCATCAACGATTATATTAAATCTCTTCTATAAAAAGAATGGATTCCGATCCTCATTGATAGACACAACCATTCAGTATGTTGGCATTACAATTAGGAAAAGAAGCTGATTTGCAAAAAAATTAACATAACGTCCTCATTGGTGGAGTTTCTAAATATTAGAGCCATAAAAAAAGGCTTGAGTAGCGTTGACAGATTATGAAAAGACATAAAAAAAATTGTAAAAAAATTTAAAAACTATACAAGCTGTATAATCTAGAAGTTGGCATTATGTGAGCAACCTTTTACCAGCTTTTAATTCAAATAAAAAAAAACAATTAAAAGTCTGTCAGATATTCTGTGAATGATTCATTTTATTGATTAGGCAAATAATATAAAATCGGAAATTGATTGACATGGATCAATAACTCTTGAGATTGCTTCGGTTTTACAAAAAAAAACAAATATTAAGTAAGTTATGTACATTTAAAGTTATCTAATTAATTACTTACTGTACGGTTTTTAGACGTTAATAACACATGAACCTATAAAGACATTGGCTATGCATGTATTTAAATCATTAAGGACTTGCCTATGTACATGCATATCATTAAAACATCATATTTTTAAAATTAATAATTGAGTAGCCTATTTTTTCGTTCACAAAAGTTGGTAAATAGAGTTACCGATAAACAAAATAAATATAGATTGACTAGAATTTATGCATTCTTCATTCTTTATCCAGTCTGTTCTTTTATGGAATGCGCTACATCTCGAAATTAGGATGGCGAAAAAGTCGTATCTTATTACAAAAAAGCCCGAGAATACCTGCTTAAAAAATCATCAGCAAATTAAGTCCGTCATTAATATATATGTATTTATGTATGTATATATATATATATTTGATGTGTATGTATGTATTGTATTATATTTATATATAATTAGAATAAATGTAGTTCTTATGTATACCCATTCTGGTTTATTTAAAAATGTATCAATGCACCTACTCAATCTTTCCTTACCACCCAAAGGTCTGACTGGGAGATAATGCCTTAGGCATTAAGTCCGCCTGTGTACACTACATGTGCAAAAAGTTTTAATAAATAAATAAAAATAAATAGTTACTAATAAGTCCATAGCTTAGAAATGTCGCGTATCGCTTAAGTTAATAGTTCCTGAGTGACCTGCACCTTTAATAATATCATCGTCATCATCATCTCAGCTCATCCCTACACTGCAGACCTCCTAGACTGCAGCAAGGCTCGATCCTAAGCCATCTGCGGCACTCCATCTAGTGGGAGGTCATAATGCACTACCATGGTCAGTACGAAGTTGCCATTGGAGAACTTTTCTTCTCTATCAGTTATATGTCCTACATGTTCTTTGTGTTAAATTATCGGTTTTCAACCAGATAATCGCATTCGTTATTAAAAAGGGTCCGATTACGTTCAATAAATAAAATCTGTTCAAATAAGATTCGTTTATTAAAGGATATTGCATGATTTTGCGTATTATATATTTAGGGTCGCTGTAAATTTATAACATGTTAATTGAATTTTAGGCCAAAACTCCTATTAACGTTGGAGTCGACAAGAACACTAGCAAAACTGTTAGTTCCAATAGCATTAACCCTATTCCGGATACAAATGCCTGAAGTCACTTTTGAAGTGATTTAACAGGCACCCAACTTTGTGACACTAATATTGTTCGCGACAGCGTACTGGTACTACGAACAATACGCCACGCGGCCGTCGATCAGCTATAGAATAGTAGATCTAACTACAAGATCAGTAACAGAGTGGATGCGGTTTCATTATTAAAAAAATAATAAAATAAAAGAAATAAAAACGTCTCATATTTAATGGACGTTGTTATACACGTCTCAAAGATAATATCTTTTATTTTTTATATCACGGTGCTACGGCCAAGCACCAGTTTCTGTTGTTGCACGAATGGGAAGGCTCGATCGGGGAAGTACCACCGCCTCACAGAACACTGGCTTAAAGTACTGCTTCTGCATTTCATCCGGTGAGTGAGATAACCGGAGCCCCCCACGCTCTCCCTCCTCCCTAACACAACATGGTAGCGGTAATTTTTAAAAATTTACCCCAGAAGGGTACCAGGACTTTCGGTTTTGTAGAATCCCTCACAGGGCGTCCACGTTCAGGCTACCTTATGCAACCTGAGCGTGTATGCTAAAGTTGCCTTGCGTATTCTTGGCATTCCCATTGCCATCCTGCTAGTGGCAAACAGAGCAAAAAGGCTACGGCAGACCTTGCCACGCTCGTTCTGCAATATCAGGGGACTTCATTTTAACCTTAACGCCGTCCACTACCATCGGATGGATCGGTGTTGCGGATGTTCATGGGCGGCGGTGATCACTTACCATCGGGTTAGCTGCATGCTCGGTTGCCACCTGTACTATAAAAAAAAAATCTCGGTAAATAAAAACACAAATATATAATAAAAAGTTTTTAGACAGTCACGCAATAGTAGTTTCTATTGCAGCATGAGGTCGACTCGACCGGGGATCTGCCACACCCTCACAGTATACCAGCGTCTAATAGCAGCATAGCACTGCTGTACTGTCTGGTGACTGTTATAATCTGGAGACTCTTATTACTGGTTACGAGGCCTACCATCTCAGCCTTGAAGGTTGACATAACAAGCTACGAGTATGTGATTTCATATCTGTATTAATATTAAACTGAAGAGTTTGTTTGGTTGAACGCGCTAATTTCATAAACTAATGGTTCAAATTGAAAAATTATTTTTGTATTATGTAGTCCATTTATCGAGGAAGGCTATAGACTATATAGCGTAGCCTGATATGTATATATATATATATACGTACATATATACATATACAAATCACTATAGAAATTCTAAAAAAAAGCGTTTTTTAGCATGAGGCATACTAAGCATCCTGATGTAGTCTACGCGAACGAAATCGCAGGCGCAGCTAATATAGGCTAGAAATGCGAGTGTGATGGGCCGCAAGATTCACTTACAATCAAGCGAACACATTGTATTACGCTTGTGGAATAATAAAATTGAACAAAAATCAATATTATTTCGCTTGTTAAAGAAAATCGATTCTATGTGTTGATCAATATAGAATAACACTAGTTTAACCCTTTGTGGTTTGTGTATAATAATTATTATTATTTATTATACTCGTGTGAAGTAATAAAAAAAGTCTAAAGACATTCATTCTTGTATTTATTTAACTAAATCTGCCACTACTTGGCTCTAACTACGGTAAAAACCTTCGTTCGACCAACAACCTTCTACTTGTGTCCTTCTCATAACTTCGACTTTATCCACTCCATCTTCTTTGTTCAATCCGTTCTTCTCTAGAATGCCCTCCTTCCTATAGTCAGGGCAGTAACAAATAGTAACGCGTTAAAGGTGAAAGTTAGGGAGCAAATTGTCAACATTGGCAGAATCATCTCAATATTGAATAATCATGTATTTATATGTACACAGTTTTTAATTTACCAATCATTTTTAATTTTGCTGAAAGACAACGGATTAAGGATGGCGATGACTCAATGCTTGCCATTTAAAAAAATATAGATGACTTGTAAGAATTTATCTAACAATGGATAGGTAAGATATATACGTAGATAATGATAAGACAGTTGAATTGATTACAATGTATACTATTTAATTATTTTCTAATTATTTTGAAATAAAAATCATACATATATATATATATATATATATATATATATATATATATATATATATATATATATATATATAGATATATATATATATATATATATATATATATATATATATATATATATTTAATGAAGTAATGTAATAAGTAAATTTCGCCATTGCTTGCTTCAAAGATTTTTTAAGAGATTCAATGTCGCCGTGTCGTTTAGAGCAGGCCATGTCCTCTAAAAGTGACCATAAATTGAAGTCTAAAGGGTTGAGGTCTGGGTTAGATGAGGGCCAGTGTTCAGCTCTTATAAAGTCCGGACACCCCATTCCATATTGTAATTTGATAATGAACGCGATGGGGAAGAAAGGTTCTAGAGTGGCAACCTTGTATCGCCATCGCAGTATAGAACGACCCCCCACTAAATGGACTGAAGACCTATTGAAGTCTGCGGAAGGCTATGTATTCACCATAGGACTAGTTGTGGGCTAAAATGATTACGTCATTTCGAAGATTGTTAACAAACGAGTACATAGTTCACCTGATGGCAAGTGGACCTTGAGTACTGAGATGGAATACCTCGTCAACAGTAATAAAGGTCTCCTGATCTCTGCACTCACCAGACGGTACACAACAGTATCATACTGCCATTTCACGCTGGTATTGTCTGAGGGCGTGGTCCTACTCCGGTCGAGCGGACCCATTTATTCTACAGCAAGAAACAAACTGTAGTGTAGCTCTACCACTGTCAAAAGTTAGTTAGTTTTTCATAGAACAGGTGGTAAACGAGGAGTAAAACTCACCTGTAAGTGATCACCGCTGTCCATGAGTATCACAAATGAAATTGCACATTAAAAGGTGAAGCTCATGTTAGTTTATATATCCTATTCCAGATTCACAATGGAGCTGGAGGCGGCCATGTTGGGGCTATTTTTATATTTACTCCTTGTTGGACTGTGTTAGTACTTAGTCACATTTTTTTAGATTTCATTAATAATCATTTTGTTTTTGTTATCACAATAATAAATTTAAATTTGTAAGAGCCGTAGTAACTTATTGTCTAAGCGCTTGCTTTTAACTCACCATACGCGAGAAAAGTTCGATCCCAGGTGCGCGTAACAATGAATATTTTTATTAAATTACGTTGAGAATAACAAACGAGCACACAGTTCTCCTGATGGCAAGTGATTCCTGCGGCCCATGACATCTACATTCATCCTTGACAAGGGATCATAATGCAGATGCGTTGTCACCCTTGAGAGATGAGATTGTCGATGCCGATGTGGCAATTTACCAAGTGCTTGGTGGTTAAGGTGATAAGATTATAGTTCATTTAAAGTTATTAATATCTGCGTTAGTGCACATTATAATTATTATTATTAAAAAATATATATGTGAATGTGTGGAATTGTAATACAGTTACATTGTTACACCTCCTGAAGTTTACGATGAAATGCCTCGACCACGGTAATAAGATCTTCGGTTTTTTCGTTAACCATACGAAGCACAGCAGCATTACGCTGGTATTGCGGAAAGCGTGATACTACTTGTGTCACGGCTAATTTATAACAACGACGTTACTCTACCACGTTCAAAATGTATTAATGCATCACAAATTGTTAGTTTTCGGGTTTGGCTGCGTTGTATGTAGATACTATGTCCCTGACATTGAATCTGAACCTTCCTCCGACCTTATCTGTTAGTTGGGCTAGGGAAGAGTGATATCTGCGTTCCGTAGTCCCGACCAAGGGTGTCGAGAAGAACACCGTGGGGTTTTAGACGGAGTGCGGCATAACCCTTCCGACGACCCCACGTCGGAGGAGTATCCATGAGGATTTCCACACGAAAAAAAAAACAAAACGGGGGAATAGCGATGCGAGCTAGTGTCTGAGTATATGTGCGACCTTACGGCACTATGATATATCCTGCGCAGTTGATGTCGTTTGGTAATTACTGGGTGGAGTCGTGATGATAAGCATCGTCATAGTAATGCATTTTATTAATTATTGCTGTACATACCTACCTATTTATTGCTGTATATACCTATTTATTGCTGTATATACATACCTATTTATTGCTGTATATACATACCTATTTATTGCTGTATATACCTATTTATTGCTGTATATACATACCTATTTATTGCTGTATATACCTATTTATTGCTGTACATACATACCTATTTAAGAATTCTTATTTGTCCTATTTTATTTAATCTGATAATTTATTTTCCACTTCCAGTAATTGTAGTCAATGAAGCTTTTTGCAAAACCACTTGCTTGCAAAGGGCTCGACGCATGAACGTTGACAGTAATGCAGAATTGAACGAAACGTTAGCTAAAATACCACCAACATTGAAGAAATACACTTGTTTACCAATAACGCGTCCACCGAAATATAACAATGGCAGCAGAGAAGCAATATACGCAATAGAATAAAAGATTTTGGTACGATTTACTAGATGGCGTTAGTTACGAAAGTTAAGATGGCGTTAGTTCTTATATCGTCACAATATTTTGTATACAAGTATTAAGTGAAATCACTTAAATAAAACAATTTTTTACTTAATATTATATTCATCATGGTTTATTAAAGCATTTTCATAAATACAATAAGTACTCAGACTGGTTGGTAACTTCTTTTGTAAATGATTGTCTTTTAAAACTAAACTTATATTTTAAATCACTTTCACCGGATTATCACCTAAATTCGATCACTTTCTTTGCATTTAAAATAGACTTACGAACAAATTCTTGATCACAGGTATAATTATTGTTACTAATCTTCTGGGAAGATTTTGTTCATGGGAACCTTGTCGAATATTTTATTAGTGACGTCTTCGAATACGGCGCTCAGACTCTTTTCGTAAGATTCCTTTAATTCGTTGAACACGAGGTCGGAATTTTGATTGAGGAACCTGAAATATATAAATATTGAAATACTGCTTTCTATCAATCAATAAATGAACTAATGTCAATTCCAAAAATATTATAATTAATATATTTTGAATTATGAAAGGATGACGGAAATAAACAAAATTATTTACGTGTTCATACTATCTCCTAAAGCCTTGTCGCCATTGAATAAATTAGAGAAATGTAGAATAACTTTTTCCGGTACAAATTTGATTTTGTAATTTTTGATATGCATGTAAGTGTTGCCATCCTTAATTACAGGTTCGCCGATTAAGTCGTGCTTCACAACCAAATTAACTGTAACAAAAATATATCAATATTATATCACGACCACTCTATATTATATTTTTTTATAATAGAAAATGCAGAATATTTAATTTGTCAAATAATGTTATATTAACTATTTAGGTTAAATTGAGATCTGTGAATCCCCCCACCCCCAGCCTGCGAGTTGTTGATGGTATCCATATAGTGGAGTGGCTCTGGATTAGGAGTGAGGCGTATTTATCGTAACAGATACAAATCACAGGCATTCGTAGATACTAGATAACAGTTGTTCCTATGATACCATATATCTATTCAAAAATATCATTCACAATTCAAAATACTCAATCACAATCTGCATCTGCACTACACTCTCCTTCGCAAAACAAGAACAACCTTTTCGTGTTATCTGTTATTTCTTCTTCGTAGGTATTAATCTGTCCCGTTCTAACCCTCTTGATGAATTGTTGCTAAAACGAGAAGCACCCTAGTATTACTAGTACTAAAAATCTGTCTCGCTCACACTCGCTCGATTGAATCTTGCTAAAACGAGAAGCACCTCGCATTAATATATTATTAACCGAAAATTCAAATTGTAGTCTTACAAGACGATTATCATCCTTGAAAAGTGACAACTATTTCTAGTCGTATTATCTGTTTCTAACTTTCAGTTCGTAAACATTGTAAGAATAATACTAACATTACTGTGTGTATAATTTTACAATGTTAAAATATTACTTCCTTTTATGCATAAAATTATCAATATATAAATTCTAAATAATAACATTATTATTTAAATAGGTTTTTGCATTATAGTATAATTACAACCGAAATCACTTGAAACGAAACATTAAAATAATGGCGCGTATCCGAAACTTCCGAACAGAACGTCTTTATGAGCATCGTCGGCAAAAAGCATGAAGGATAGTGTTTAGTTTGAAATTAATAAATAATACACATCACGGTTATTGGTAACACGTCAAACCATAATTTTTAGGATGATATCAAATAATAATACTAGTACTCATATTTGTACGGTACGTCAATTGTTTAGTAACAGACTGTGCTTAGAAAAATAACAGGCTGTTCGTTATTTAATAACATATAATGATATCTGTTATTATTGCGTAACAGTAACAGGATTAACAGATATCTCGTTTGACCTGTTATAACCCAAGACTACTCTGGATGTAATTATATGACAGTCTATTGGACAGGACGGCATTCAGCAATGGACTGAGCTAAAATAATAATAATGATCACGAGATCTGTGAATAAAAAAATCATCGTATTCACAGGATATTTGTTATAAGATAAATAATTTACGTATTAATGTTTTAAATACCTAACCTAATTAACAATTATATAATTTTATATTGTCATATTAATATTCATTTAATGTCTTCACTTACCCAAAGTAATATTGGCGATTCCTTTCCCCTGGATAGGTAATACGAGTATTCTACCTTTCATAACATAATCCGCGATAAATTCCATCTTGGGTGTAAGCGAATCCGTTCGTAATCTGTAGTTTTTGAGGTCCGCTCTGAAAAGATATTTACTTGAAGTACTCATAGTGTTAAATACAAATATCAAAAAGTTTTTAAGTAAAATTCAAATTAGGTACCATCATGATAATGATGATATTAATTTATCCCTAATGGGAAAGGCAAAGGACTTTAGTCCATACAGCCAGGTCTTGTTCGTATGATGGTTGGTCTGAAACTCATAATGGTAAATCTTAGGTACCATCAAATTTGACAAGTGCGATACCAGAAACAACATAAAATCAATGGTATTGCCATGCGCCAAATGTAATTATTATAAAAACAGATTTTAGATCGTATAACATCCCATCGATTAATGTGATTCAGCAAGAAGTGCCCAAAACTTACACGTACTGGCGGGAAATATTAAATCATACAATGTGTAACACATTTTTCATTATTCTCTGGACCCAATTTTGACGTACATTCAGAGGAAGACGCGGACATATGGTAGTATGTATTGAAAGGAACAGGTAAGGATAATCGAATTTGGGCCCTCTTACTTGTCCTTTCAAACTATACAAGATATACCGTTAAAATTAGTACCGGGAGTAAATTTATGCACGCCAATTTCGATAAATCATACTTACCTTATATTACTGAGCGCCTATCACGAGCAAATAGCAAACATCGATTAGTTTATTGTAGTTTTATTTTAATATCAGGAACAAATATAAGTAATTTTTCTATCTTTATTCGATCCTTTTTTATAGTTTATTTAAACTCTGACAGCACCAGTAGCAACACCATTATGCATGAAAAAGATCCATTATCTTTTTCAAAGCCGGTAATTTTAATGTAAAGGGATTGATGATTTAGACAGTAAAAATGTAAGTCGCTTGTGCACAAATGTATGCAGAACATTTATTACATATACAGAACTTTTTTCACACTAATGATAAAATACAAATTTAATGGGTAGGATCTTTTGGTAGCCGTTATGAAGACACAAAACAGAGTAGCGCATATGGGAAAGGCGTTATTCTATTATAGAAAGTGGTTTTGGAACGAAGCACATACGAGTAATGACTATAAGTGATAAGCCATTCAGGCGTCGAATACAACAGTATATATAAAGTATTTTTATAATTACCAGATATATAAGATATTGGGTTGACGCCTAAGCTCATCAGCCGTATCTTTTTTTAAAAGAGATAATGTATTCATTTTCTATTGTTATTTAACAAGTAACCGTTCAATAAAATTTTCAATACTTCTGTGAAGGAATCACCCGGTTGCGATTGGAAAAATTAGTCCAACCAAAATTTCATTCCTGCATCAGTATTAACTGAAACTCCGCGCATTGCATTTGAACAGTATTAAATCCACTTAAATGTAGCTCGAATAAAAATCAAAACATACATTCCGGTACAACAAAATAACAACTTTCAAAAAACCTAAACATTATGCCAAAATATTTAATGAAATGATCAATATAAGAACATAGTTGCAAACCAATACATAATTTCATCATCATTACGTACTTGTATGATGTAAGAATGGAGTCAGTAAGTCCGTGCAGCTGAATGTTCTGGTAGACCTGATTGATGACGACTGGACCTGCGCCAGAGTCAATGTTTATGCCAGACACCAGGAGTGGCTCTAGCGGTGGCACGGACAATGCGGGAATACCTGAAATTGCAGTAGACATTTTGTTTACTTTTTGGTATCAATAACTTTAAGCATTAAGTTTTAGAGCTAGGCCGCCATCGAGGAAGAACCACAAGCTCACAATTCCAACATTAAATAACAGTTTAACACTTCTGTTTTTCTGAGGGATCCGGGGAAACAATTACAGGTGACGAGGCACTTCATCGAGGTCTTCAGGAGTAAGAACGTATGAGCTTCTTAAACCTTTGTTGAGGATAGATGTAAATACCATGGGCTGCTTTCACCCCTTACCATCGGTTTATGGTTTACTCGCTTTTAACCCTTAATATGGTAATGGTAACCCTTATAAAAAAAAATATTTTAAGTCCTCGAAAACAGACAATCAATAGTATGATCCCAACCATCGATTGTCTGTTTCGAATCATCCATCAATATCAGATTCTAAATTACTAACGATTACCCATTTACTATTATTTTTACAGAGAAACCCGCAAATCCGAATTCAGTTACTATAAGCACATCACGCTTGTAACAATCTAGTAATTTTATTTCATTGAAAGCATTATAATAACTGTTACCTTTGGTCATCCTTCTGAGCGCGTCAGGCACGGCACCTTTGAGGCAGTTGTTCAGCTTGGAGTCCTTTTGGCGACATCTCGTGAAATCTTCGGCTGCAACAAAAATGCTGTTACTTCGGAATAGCAGCTATCATATACGCATATATAAATAAACGCGTAGAGCGTGAATTTCCGCTTTGTTTTGATTATATCTTATTTTTTATCTGAGGAGTGTATGCATATAAAGTGATAGATCCACTAGTATAAATTGTAAAAAAATAATAGAGATGCATTATCACCCGTGAGAAATAACATGTCAACAAATAGCACCATTCCTCAGCTTATACCATTTAGCTTACACCATTTCACTAGTGGTATCAATACAATTTTTTTTAAAATATGCCTACTGTTACTATTACTAGCGATAAATATTTACAATTATTACTAACTTTGACAGTGGTAGTTTTGAATAGTAGAACTTTGATAGTTTTTTTAAATTTATTATATTGAAAGCAAAAACAAACGAACAACATTTCACCTGATGATGATGATAAGTGATTCCTGCGTTGTCACCCTTGAGGACTGAGATGGAGTGCCTCGTCACCAGTAATAAAGGTCACCGGATCCCTACACTCACCAGACGAAACCTAGCAACATTATGATGTTATTTTACGTTGGTATTCTGTGAGGACGTGGTCATACCCCGTTCGAACTGATCCATTCATTCTGTAGCTCGAAAGAAATTGCAACGTAGCTCTACCATTGTGAAAATGCTTATTGTATTTCGTTAGTGTTTCGTTTATTTTCGTTATCCTCTAATGTTTTCTATGAAGAGGAAGCTCATTTATAAGCTAATATTTCGAGTTACTTCAAAACAAAACATTGTGGCCTTGTATTATTAACAAACTGTTGTTTCGCTTGGACACGTTACAAAAGGCAGCCAAATTAGTTTTACATATAGCGCAGTAGACAAGCATTGCATCAACAAAAGGGTCGAGTTTTGATAGATATAAAATATTGAGAATTCATTGCCATTGTTTTATGTCATAAATAAAAAAAAATACTCAAGGTATTTTCATATATTTTTCTTATTCCCAGACCGACCACTATATATCGTGGAAATTTATTCGAAATTTTGATGCGAGCAGGCGAAAAATATTACACCTATAATTACTTAGTAGTGAAGTTAAAATATTATTCTATTTCGCGTATGTTGCTATTTCCTTGCGGAAGGCGTTAACACTCTTAAAAACTTTAATTGTTTGATTGAAGAATTAAATAATAAGAATTCTTCATATGCTATTTTAGTTATTTATGTTAGACCGCTAAATTTAATTCATATTTGAACTCTAAGATTATTATTCAAAAATATTATTTTAATTATTCTTTTGCTGATCAAGTTTTAACTTATTGCGATTCCCTGGAGTGGAATTATATCGGCTAATCGAAACGATAAATTTTTAATACTTGGAGACTTCTATAGCATGGCCAAAATCCCTTGTCAGTCAAGATAATCTTATTTATATTATGATCATTACAAATATTTTATAGATACGATTGCCTTCTGCGACTTAACAGCAATATAATTCAATTCGTAATTCGTAACTCATCGAGCTAATGGCCTTGCTATTACTCGATGTAATACAATTAAAGATCTTGGAGTTATGTTAAATAGCAAACCTTTGATCATATTGAGATCATTGTTAAAAAAGCATACAAAGGTCTTGTTTATTATTAGATCCCGTCACAGTTTCCGCCAGCTAAAATATTTAAAAGATCTATACTGCTCGCTAGTTACAAGTAATTTAGAATATGAATGTCAAGTTTGGAATCCCAATCACAATGTTTACATCAATAAAATTGAATCGATCCAGAGGAAATTTATTCGGCATGTGCGTATCAAATTCAAATTACGTAATGAAAGCTACGAACAATTATGCTCTCGTATTCATCTTCTTCCATGGCTCACTCGTCGGTGCACAGCGGATATTGTATTCCTATCAAATATTTCTCAAAGTCGCATTGATTGCTCTGAACTATTTAGTGAGTAATTCTCCGCTTGAACTGTCCATTGCATACTCATCGAAGTAACTCTAACTATATGCGGAATAGCTACTTTGTTGGAGTGTGTAATGCATGCAATGAGCTTTTGCAGGAATCATAATAATGTTGAACAATTTTATACCAGTGATGCCTCCATACGTAAGCTCTTTATTGATATATCTATTGATGCTGTAACTCCAGGACATTGATGTCACGATTTTTAATCTATGGTGCCTGGACTTGAATATTTCTATTTTTTATAAATACATATGAAAACTTATTATCTGCTTAATTGTGACCTAACTGTATATTTTAGATTAGTATTGTATTGCTGTAAGTTTTCCTATAATAAATAAATATAAAAAAATAGATTAAAATATTAAGACTATAATATTATTATATAGTTTAACTAATGATTATATACTATGTTGTTAATTAGCTAATAAAATGCAAAAATAGACGGCCATTAGCCTTGGACATCATTTATCATATTTAAATATTGTTGTTCATCAAGTGCTTCGCCTGATATTTCCTGAAACGTCAACGAGGATTTGGAATTAATAAAACGCTCGTTTGCATTTCCGTAATTAGACCGTTTAGTGAGTTACTCTTGATTTATTCACTGTAAAGGTCAAAAATGTAATAATAAAAGGTCATGTTTTTACGTAATTGTCTTAACATTGCGATTTATAATATCTAATCTAAACACGCCATGTATGTGCGATAATATATAATAAATTCCTTATATGGTCTGTGGCCCTCATAGTAATATATTTAAAATATATATTTTGCTATTTCGAGAAGCACTTTTGAAGCTATAACGTTGTCAACTGTGATAAGTCTCCTTCTATCATATAATATATGCAGCAATTGACAGATACAAAAAGAAGGAAGAAAAATAAATACTTGATTTCTTGTGTTAAGTGATGATTTACGAGAATAGAATAAGGTATCCCTAAGATTCTAAGTTTTCCAGGATGTACCATAAACCATTGGGCTATTAAGGCTTTTATAATTTACTTTGTTTTTGTATTTAAAATAGAAATAATTGAAAAGACGGCCGAGTGCGTAGGGCCCTCAGACTTTTATTTATAGGTTCGTTCCCGAGAGGGAATCATGGAGGGGTTAGCCTTGGTTTGGTCCGTAACGCGGAGCGCGAAGCGACTCGAGAGTGCCTGAGAGGGTCGAACCTCGACTCGATCAGTTGCTTCTAGAGTACACTATCACTCCGGAATGCGTTTATGCTGAAGAAACTATGTTACGTACCGAGATGTGTGAAGATCAATATTTTTCTTGACAGTACTGACCTCTGAGATCCAAGACCCGCTCAATCCGAATCAATAAATCATTAACAAATAATAACCAGTTGTTATCCGTAGTCGGAAGCAACTGACCGAGCCGAGGTTCGGCCCTCTCGGGCATCCTCGAGTCAGACGCTCTTGCGAAACAGGGTATCGTTCCAAGCCGAGGCTCTCACTCGGAAGCCCTTGTGCTGGTTACCCACTAATAGAGGTCTCGATTTAGCGCCATAAGCGCTAGGTCACCTCTCAACCCGGTGAAAATGTAAAAGTCCTCGCAACAGCGGCCATCAGCCCGAAAAGAAATAAAACATCCAGTTATTATAAATAATTCATAAAAGGTTAGCATGAGGCATACGGCTTACGTAAAAGGCACAATGGACCTTCGGTGGTCCCATATAGTATTGTGTCCAAGTGTCCCAGTGTTGTCGCTTGCCAAAAATAGAAATAGATGCGTACGCATAAACATCACCATATAGTGCAATGACTACGAACATAATGATAATTAGTTTCTTAACTAAGTGTGACAGATGAGCACACAACAACTGATGTAACACACGTACAAAGAATGAAGGTACAAATGCATTGTTAGCTTTGTGGACTGTGATCGAACGTCCCGTAATCGTATTCCGGTTCCTCGCACTCATGTGGAGCTAGGTTGCCCAACCGCAAGATTGTTAGGCAACGCCTCCCCTAGGACGTCATTGGGCTCCGTTTTGGTAAAATGTCACATAGCCCTGTCTTCCCTCCAGGAGCCAGGGTATCTTTCGCAGATCCACCCCTCCCATACCAACAAAAAATTACCTTTTGCTATTAATACACGTGGGTCACAGTGTAATATCACGTCCCTATTTAAAAATTTATTAATGCTCTACACGAGAATGTTTTTAAATTTTTTGGAGCAATCATTTCTGGTATTTATTAATAAATCTCAATATGGAGGAAATCATTACTCACAAACGTTAAACAACGCATCAAAACCTCCATGAATATATAATAAAAAAGAAGTTAGTTACCATATAATTAATAATGCTCCATACATCGCGTGCACAGACAAAAAATATCTTTAAAATTTAATGTTTTTATAGATTTAGCTTTTCTACACTCAAGCAGATTATTTATAGCAGATAATTGAGGTCACAGTCAAGATCAAGATATTTAAATTAATGTAAATTACGATCATTTTAATCAAATGCCAAAATAATAATGCATCGAAAATACAGTCTGTGGTAAGGTCATACAAAACATACAAAATATGATATTCAAAATAAGAATACCGTATAGACCTCAATCTTTAAAAAAAATATTATTAGTGATGTAAATTTAATTAATATTTTTTTATTGAATAGATGCACTAGATGCTTGTTCGTTTGCCGCCAAACGAACAAGCATCTAGTGCATTGATCACAGCCGCGATGGAGGAGTTGCAGATGCGCTGCCGGCCTTTAAGAAAGGTTTTCTTACAAGCCGTATCGGTTCGGAAACACCGCTGGCGACAGCTGATTCCACATATTTCTCGTGTGAAGAACGACACTGCAGTTAAGCTGCCGCAATATGAATACCAATCTGAAATAGTAGCGTACTGCAGCTGTGTTTCTTCTGGTGAGGGATCCGGCCCATGACCCATATCACTGGCATTCCTTCTTAGTACTGAAGAGTGACAACGCATCTGCTATATGATTCTTTATCGAGGATGAATGTTTTGAACTGTGTGCTCGTTTATCACCCTCAATAATACAAAAAATCGGTCTGATGGCCGCTCTTAGCCCGAAGGCCCTTACAATTTCGCCGGGTTGAGAGGTGACCGAGCGCGTACTGCGCTCAGTCGAGACCTCTACCAGGTAACCAGAACAAGGGCTCACAAGAGGGAGCCTCGGCTTCGACCGTTACCCTGTTTCAAAAATGACCTCCCCGGCGGGGAATCGAACCCCGGCCTCCCGCGTGACAGGCGGGGATACTTACCACTATACTGCCGAGGATACGCCTCAATACAATGAAAAAATATATTGTATGTATGTACGTTACTTTATGCGGCTGTTTAAATTTGTTCTAACCCGATAGCGGGAGGCCTACTGAGTAGGGAGACAGTGACGATGCTGTGAAGCTGCCGCGGAGACTGCCTCTGCACTCCGACCCCTGTGGACGAAGAACGTCGACGACAACAGAGGGGGGCGATAATACGATCCGAGGGCCCCTCATAGTGAGGTACGAAACCTCGACTCGGATCGCTATCTAAAGGGGTATGTGTAGAATGAGTGCGAAAGTGTTGCCTCGCCCTGCCGTATGCGGCAAAGATGAAACGTCGTGGGCTTAAGATCTATACTGTCTGTCCCCACCAAGGTATACACAAATTGCCATACCAAAAAAAAGGGCCGTCACCTCAAATAATCGCAGTTACCATGTTTAAATTACAAAATTATTTACAATTTCTCTCGCTCCCTCATTATTCTGTACGACCTTGTATCAGATACTTGTGTTGACGCTCGTGCACGGTACAGTGACAGCATCTCGTAATACCTGTAATCGTTACGTTACAATTACGAAAGCTTCTGTAATATACAAGACCGTAATTGCGAGGTGTAATACGTAGCTGTAAATACTTAATAATATCGGTTTCGCATTTCTATTATGTTTTATATGAAGTTTACATTCCTACATAATATATATTAAATATAAATAAGCTATGAAAGATTTTTTTTTGGGATTGTACAAATAAGGAGCATAGTATTTCAGATTTATATTAACTTAACTATTAACCAATGAATTGTAAAATTGTTAAAAAAAAATCCCTACTTTAAATAAAATCTTTGTAAGAGTCAAATTTACTAATAATTACTTCCGACAGCTCAGAACACAGAATATTCGGATCAAAACGAATCTAAGATAGTATGGGCATTGAGCCAATTATTTTGACGTTTCTCAAAAGACAGCTCCTTAGTCCCGGGCTTTTGGATAGGGCTTAGGTAGCCCCTGACTGTCTAATTAGGCCACTAAAAGGGGATAGTGGGGAGACGGCAAAAGCTCGAGGACACGAGGCCTCCCTGGCCTTACTCAAAAACCAAAATTTGTTACACAAGTATTGTATATTAAACAATATTTTAAGCCAGGATATTCAATACTCTAACATTTAACCATTACGCGGCGTGGACGTCAATACTAATTCAGTGTTTCCAAGATTTAAATCTACTTTACATATACGTAACTAGCGAGACTGTAATCACAGGAATTTGTGTCAGAATACCAGTTTAAAAAAGATCCGACTGTCACTTTTACAGATAGTGAGATCCATCGAGTCAGTCCCTCTCGCGCAACAGGGTAACGGTCCAAGCCGAGGCTCCCTCTCGGGTGCCCTTGTGCTTGTTACCCACTAATAAAGGTGACAAGGCGTTCTATCTCAGTGCTCAGGGGTGACAACGCATCTGCATTATGATTCACTGTCGAGAATGAATGAAGATGTCATGGGCCGCAGGAATCAAGTACCAACTGTGTATGGTTTATCTCAATGTAATAATAATAAAAAAAGCCCTCACAGAATACCAGCGTAAAATTTCAGGATATCGCTGTTATATGTTTCGTATGTACAAAGTTTCAACTCAATCGGACGGAGGATGCGCGAAGACGAACACACAAACAATATTTTTAAAATGTATATATATTTTGGTATAAAATTGTTTCAAAAAAATTAAAATGTCACTATTAAAAACGAAACGTGAAGTATTCACTTTATGAATGTTTATTTTTTTATTTAAAGTTTTAAGGTTTTAAAGAAGAATTTTAAAAAAAATATTTTGGTAAAAAATTTAAGCGAGTCAAATTAGTCAATGCCGGTAAAATATTTGAAAGTGTATTTTGTTACTGTCAGTTAGCAACGTAAGTACCGGCAACCCAAGTAGCGATTTAGGGATGCCACCTTTTGTTTTGGTTATTAATTTAATTTTTCAATAGAAAAAAATTATAAAAAAAAAATTACACTACTCAAATACTATATCGCATAGCCGACAGTTATGAACTATTTCTCACCGCTAAATCCCTATATAGTCTAAATCTTTTTATGACACTAGAAATAGTAAAATCTTTTTTATATATTTTTAGGAATGAAAAACCACAGTTCAACTGACGGGAAGTATTATTGTGCAGTAACAAATATTGATTCTTGTAAAGGAATCTTAAGATACGTTGTCACTCGAAAACATTAAGTTAGTATGCATTACTATCAAAGATAAGATCTCCTGTTTCATTCTTTCACCAGATGATATTACATTTACATTCAGATTTACGCTTGACAGCCGCATGCTGTAGTTGTTAGAGTACGTGGATGTTGCGTCGCGGATTCAGGGTTCGGTTCCCAGCCGAAGAACAATATTTGTATATCACAAATTGTCGGTTTTTCGGTTAATCTTCCTCCAATATTATTGCACATCCATTACATCAGAATAGCGAAATAGGGAAGGAGACGCCGAGTGAGTGCCTCTGTGTTTGCGCATATGCTTACGGCACTATAAAAAAATCTGAGCAATTGATGTCATGTAATAATAACCAGGAGATATAGCAGTTGTCGAAATTGACCACGACGTCATCATCACTTAACACTTGTATTACATGAAGTGTATTACCCCGGTTGTGCTACAGATATTTTATAACTGCAATGTATCTCTAGTATTTATTTATATATGTGTTTGCTGTCATAAAGTACAAAGCAAGTTAGATTGGAATGGATCACAATACATTATTATAACGAATGGCAACCCTAGCCGTGACCTATCCCAACACGATACGGTATGAGAGTTTGTTAGCGTAATATTGAAAGTAGATTACGCAAGAAGTGAAATTGTACGCTATGGGCACTAGATGGTAGTTTTAAAGGTAGTATTAAATTGCTTAGTATCTTTTTAATTTGTTATTTTTTGAAAGGCAAACAATTATGATGCATGCAGCCAAACCGTTTTCGCTTTAATAATATACAAAACACTGCATTAAATATAGAACTGACTTATCTTAATAATAATACTAAAATTGAGTGACTAACATTTTTTTAATTAAAGGCTCTGGTATTTCTTAATATTATACAGTATCATAATTTATCGCTGTTTTAAATTTTAAGTTACGATTATTTCCTTTCATTTCGTATTAAAGTCATAAAACGTTAATTATCATGTATTTGTAAATGGTGGCCACTCGTAACTCTACGCTGTGTGCCGTTAGTTTTATTTCAAATCCCTCACATATTATGTATTATATAAACAAACTGTTATGTATAAAACTTTTGTCATGAAACACATGATTATGTTCCCGCCAAAACCTCCCGAAATGTATTTAGAAAAATATACGAGTTATTAACAACTATTAATAAATGTGACAATTACATATCTGTTAATATTCTGCAATTTTAATAATTAATCTGTGGAATACTCTTCCTGAAAAACATCAGTGCCACGAGTACTGTCGTGCTATTTTTAAAACTAGTGAAGAAACACTTCTTATCTTTATCCAGTTGAATATACAATGAAATATTATTTTAGCTTTATTGTATGGTATACATATATTTATTATTTATGTATTAATTAATAAATTTATGCATATTTGTAAATAAATATAGTTCTGTATTTATTTTTATCATATGTTCTTTAATTCTTTTTTTGTTATTTTGTGAGTACACTATGTTTTTTTTCCCCCAATAATATGTCCAACACCGGGCCTGCTGGAAGAGATTTTAATTGTAAAATAAGCTGCGCCTTTGTACATACCTTTCCTATATTAATTTCCCTTATATAAATCCTTCGTGTACATAGAACGAGGGTGACCGGCATAGCTATAAAAAGATTAGCAAGTTGAATTGGCATAACTGAACAAGTGTTCTGAGTGGAACCTCGAACCAACAGGACGATCCCCCACTAAATGGAGCGACGTCATAAGGAAGTTTGCGGGAAGTCGGTGGATGCAGGTGACTGACTCAGGGTCGTGCTTCGTGGCAAACTATGGGGGAGGAATATGTCCAGCAGTGGACTATTGTGTTGATTGAAACTGGCTGAGTCGTTGGCAAATTCTAACCTTCAGGCCAAACGTCAGGATCTCACGGTTTACCCGATACATGCGATCAATTTCAGATGTTATCAAATACATTGTGTACTTTAATGTCGTATATATTCAAGCATTAAGACCTCTAAAGCGAATTTCACACGTTCTCTGTTATATAAGAACTCCATTGCTCACTATTTTATTATGTACAAATTAATTTTTTATCTGTTTTTTTTTTTATAATTTTACACATTAGTGTACATTTGTGTAATAACCTCAACTTGAACTTGATGGATCACAAAAACATTTTTTATTGTTGTTATATTCAAGTTATTTTCGTTTTCGTCATGCTAAGCTCTCGAGGCGGATTATAAAATTTCGAATATATATGTCTTTTTTAAATTGCCACAAATTATTATTTATCTGAGAATAATTTTAAAATTGAACATTTCTAGTAAAGGCGAATTCACAAACGACAGTTATAAAGGGCGTCATAACCGCCGCGCGGTACACGTGAGCCCCGGTTGCAGATGTTTGTGCAACCGGCGTCGAATGACCTTCGCGTCCCGCATTCTGTCCACGTGTGGCAACAACGGGCCATTGAGATTGCGGACTAGTGATTGCACGCGACTTCTTCTTATGCAGGTCTAGGTAAATGAAGCATGTACTAGTTTTAAAATTAAATGTTTGTTTAATCAAAATGTCGGAACATTTTACGGATGAACTTATGGTTATGGTATTTATTGTAATGTACGTATGTTATAAATAATTCCTATTGTGCAACTGAATGTTATAATAATATTATTCGGACAAATACATGCTGGTACTTTATCTGTTTCATCATTGGCTGTTTGGACGTACTTCCGTCGCCTACTAAAAAATTATCCTCAACTCTTTGAATGAACTATGACTTCAAATGGGCACGAGATGATAAGAATAGAACCTGCGTGGAATGAGTATTAGCGTAATGCTGTTGCGTCATGTAGCAACTGCCCAGCAAACGTGAGACAGAACTTTCCATGTCTTTGAACTCGACTAATAAATAATATTTGTTATTACATTTTGAGCAAAATATAATGATGTGTATACACTCTATGATAATAAAAATGCGCAATGAATATTATGATTATAGGGATACCCTTCGTTCTATTCTTACGTACGTCGCCGTATCATACAACAGATGAGTCACACACATAAAGATGCATTACAAAACTAAAGGACAAGCAGACCTTTTTCCCAAGACATTAAACGTTTACTTTCGTCTTGATATCTTAAAGATTACCTTTTTTGTAAAATTTGACCTATAAGTGCTATAAACAAAACGATATTGCGCGCGACACTAATTTAAGATACTAAAACTTGTGTAACTACAACAAATTGGAATGGATTTGGGTTAGCTTTAGTCCAATAGCGACCTGACCAAAGTTTGTGATGATAATTTTGACGACCATGAACAGTTTACTAATTAGTTTTTTTCCTTTAAAAGAATATTAGCAATGCTATTAACATATAATAATATTCCGGCTAACCATTCCAACCAAGCTGAAAACGCTTGTGCTACGAGATTGTTCACGATGATACTTGAATGCCGGATTCGAACCTTTGACCTCAAGTTTCGCAGACCGCACCCTAAGCAATTAGGCTATTGACGCGTAACCAAATCAAATCAAAATAAACTTTATTACAACTGGTTTATACAAAACCGTTTCGGAAGGCAGATGCTAGGGAGAAGAAACGGCAAGGAACTCGACTAGTTGCTCTTTTTTTCTCAATAATAATTTACATAATCTCGCAAGAGTTGTCCAGTATTGAATCTAGAGCTCAAAGTTTAAATTTCATTAGGTTATTAACGCTATATAGTTTGTTGTGATTCATTGTTCATTGTTCATTCAAGTGTTCATTCACGTCATGGTTATAGTTTACAATTTGTAACGTCTCTATTTCTTCTCACTCACAATATGGAGCACCTTAGTATTTGGTCTGCACGTGGTACTTGCGCTACGATATTTTTCGGTTATGCCTGATGACATCAACGGCGCAAAACGTTTTATAGCCATAGCAAACACAGGCATTCACTCGTCGTCTCTTACTATTTCGATGCAATGCAAGTACACTAAGAAAACATCAGATGCAGTGTAAAGAACTCATGACAAACACGCAATACACGCAGACCAGAAAGTATTTTTTTATGATACTTTATTATTGTCCAGTATTAGCGTAGTTACTACGGTCGTTATAAAAAAGGTCCTTGTAAAATTTATACATGTTATATTTACTTCGTAAGATATACCCCTAACATCAACCACGGTCCACGCATTGACCAACTAATGGTGAAGTAACGCTGATCTACAAACATACAAACAAAAAACCCGTCGCATCAAGTCGTGCGAATGTTTTCGTAAATCGTTTCTTCACGTCGCGTATGGGGAAAGAGTTGAAAGATCCATCCATATATTGCAATACAGTCATCTAAACTTGCCTACGAACGATTGCGGGTCAACTATTTCAGCACAGTCCAAACAATCTGATGACTCGGTTTAATGTTATATTTTTTTTTAAACATTTCGCAGAAACATTCAAGTTGTACAATTGTTATATAAAAAAAATGCTATACGTATATCTTTCAGCGTTTATTTTCGATTACTAAACGCACAGTTTGTAATCAACCTAGCAAGATACTTTTTTTATCAGTAACTATTCTATTTCAAATGTTGACACGGGCATAAAATTGTAAATTGTTTATTTTTATTTTTTAATATAGTTTATTATTTTATTTATGTTGTATACAGTTTGACCTAATGAAACTGGTAACAATTTACCGAGTTTTTAAAGCAATTACTTTAAACTTCTTGTTAGTAATGTTCGTAAATTTGCTTTGTATATTTTATGGAAAAATAAAACTTGATTTACGTATTTGTTGCAGCACCGTGCCGCAAACATCTTGTGGGCATTCATTGATAAAACATTGGCCTCTTAAGAAATTTAACCGGGTTTACCATATAAGACTTTTTGGTGTTGAAAAGAATGCTTTGACAGTGAGACAATATCAGTCATTTGACAGTTAAAGTGTTTATTACGTGCTGTATGGGGATGCAAAAAAACGAATGTGAACGATTACATTGTCTTTGAATAGTGTGATAGAACTAAGTATAAGGCAATGTTTTCATTATATAATACTTTAACAGCCGTGGAACATCATAAAGATCTCATGGAATATTGTATATACGGGCTATGGTATCAACAAAGATTCAAGATACGCATGCGTTGTCAATCATAAGAACTACTCATTACTTGTAATCGGATTTCAGGATTCCTACTCTCACCAAACGAAACACGACAGCGATATGCTGTTATTCAACGCTCTTGTTCACTGAGACATTTTGTAGCTAAACAAACTTCGCCAAGGCTATTCAAATTTTTGTTTATTGTTTTTGGGTGTAAGTTTATTTTTGATTTTCGATAAAGAAAGCAGTCTTCCAGTTGAACTTAGCATGTAAATTTATGCCAAATAATACATTAAATTATCGGATTTAATTGAGCTATCACGAAATGAAATATTTAAATACATTACGTTTTTATTACTGAAATGAAAGTAACGGTAAAGAATGTATTTATGCTTTAATTAAAATGAATGCTTATTTAAATGGGCAAATGACTATATATATATATATATATATATATACAAATATGTAGTCGTGACGCATTCATTTTATTGATATATTACCCGGGCAAATAAAAAATCATGTTAAATATGGCCTAATGACGCTTACTTATATAATAAAACGTGACATAAACAAGTTTCGAATTTATTGGTGTTGTTGCCATGAAGCAGTACGAAAAATTTAATACGCATATGGAGACGAAAAGTGTTAAGTGTTTTCTTAACGTGTTATGCGGAAATTTATTTCATTTTCTCATAATTATTAATATCTTGTCAGGTCTATCATTAGTAAGCACTTTATGCTTTAAACAATACAATATTGATGTATTTTAATAAGCAAAATATTTTTTTTTAATAAACTCTGCTCACGTGCCAGGTTTATTGGAAGCGGAAGTAATGAGGTTTTCTACCAAGGAGACCCATCACTGAAAATGGTAATTAATTATATATTTATAAGTGATTTGCAAGTCATTCTCTTTGTTCCTCATTGTAATGACTAATGACACAGAGATTCATCTTGCCTTGCAGACATTGGAATACAGTTTTGAATACTAATAGGCACTTGTGTGTCCGTAACATTAACCGCAGCCCAGCAATCTAATGGAGCTTTGGTTTGTCATTAAAGAGAAATGAAATATGTATATATATATATATTATGTAATGTTAATTAAAATCAAATTCGTGTAAAGGATAACCATCATGCATCATATTACATGATGGTTATTCTTAATAAGGATGATCAATTTCCACCTCAGCGTATTTTCTAGTGATAACATCAATTATCCTGGATTTATTATTGTGCTGTAATCATTCGCACAAACACAAAGGGACTCACTTGTGGTTCCCTAGCCTTAAAACGCCGAGGGCGTCGCAAATAAGGTTATTCCCGATATCACCATATCACAAGCCGGTTCCACCAGACAATAATGATAGAAACGTCGCTGAAGTTTCTTGCACCACTTCTTCTCCAGCACCCACGCAATCCGAATTGGTGGTACAGATAATAATAACGATATTAATTTAGATAAATCCTTAGTCAGAAGCAAGCCGACCGAGCCGAGTTACGGCCCTCTCAGGCACCCTCGAGTCAGACGCTCATGCAGAACAGCGTAACGGTCCAAGCCGAGGCTCCCCCTCGGGAGCCCTTGTGTTGGTTACTCGCTAATAGAGGTCTCGGCCGAGCTCTATAAGCGTTCGGTCACCTCTCAACCCGATGAAACTGTAAAAGCCCTCGGGATAACAGCGGCCATCAGCCCGAAAAAAACAAAAATAGGGAAATGTTCCATACACTACCGTAATTTGACTCTGTGTAGGCACCGTTGCCATCCGTAGGAGATCCTGGACCCCCAACCTATGCAATGAGGATGGCCGCCGAAGTGGTTTTAGTAGATATGTATCCTATCATATATCGGGCTTACAGCGGCCATAAGTTCGAAAAGGCAAGAAAAAATCGTCGTCCCCATTCCTATTCCAATAATATTGGAGGAAGTTTCAGATGCCACAAGCACATATATACATTACAACACACCCAGACCCTAAAACCAACAATTTGTACTGTACAAATATTATTCCTCGGCTGGCAATCGACTGGCCCGCGTCGCAGTATCCATGTATTCTAACGTCTTACACCGCAAGCCAAAATAAGTAATCTGCTAGTTTTGTAGCTCTACATGCTTGTCGGCGAAGGTGTGCGTGAAGTGTGAAGGTCGTCATTGATCGTTAGAAGCATGGCCATTGAATTTTAAAGACAATGCACCGATTTACATTCCGTAACGCTCGCCCGTGAGGACGAGTGAACGTTCTCTTGAACTGGCCCGATCGGTGGTTGTTTTATAATGTGCTGTTTAGTAATAGCATAATTGTCCATGGAGGTTCAAGTTCAATTTGAAATGTTTACAAATAAAAATTTAATGTTCTTCGTTGGTAAGCGCGTCACTTGATAACGGCTGGCCTTTTGTTTTTAAATGTTATAATTACGAACATCGACAAAAAGGTCCAGCATTAGATTTTTGTGGAGAGAAAAATCGGAAAATGGAAAATTATCAGTTACGGGAAAAATTGAAAGTTCTTTTTCTGGATTTGAAATGTTTATAAATAAAAATTAAATGTTCTTCATTAGTAAGCGCGTCACTTGATAACGACTGGACTTTTTTATGTTGTTATTACAAACATTTTAAAAAAAGTTTAGCATTAAATCTTTATGGAAAGAAAAATTGAAAAATTACCCAGAAAATTATCAGTTTCGGAAAAAACTGAAAGTTCCTTTTATGGAACTTTGAACGGATAGTTTTCACAAATTCACAAATCGATCACAAACTTATTTATTGAAGCTTGGACAGGACAACGTCTGTCGGGTGAGCTAGTATACAATAGTGAAAACATCGATCAAAATACCAATTGTCAGCATAACCAGGTTCCCTTTCTAACTGGAGTCGGAGTAGTATATGTTCATGCATTCTTATCCTTCTAAGCATCTTTATTAACGCTTTATCATGTAAAGGTGCTCTTTAGGTCCTACCTCTGTGGGAGCTTTAATACTAGAAGAACTGTGTTAGTTTGCGCGATTATACATATGAATTGCAGATGTGTTTCGTGGGAATCTGTGGGGGAGACATGACCAGCAGTCTGAAATGATAATTAGTACGATTGATAGCTCAACTACTATGTGTGACTCTTAAAAAGAATTGGAAGCCAAAGCCTACGGCCTAGGCTACGGTCCGCGAAACGTAAAGTCGTACGTTCAAATTTGTCATTCGACTATTTAACTCTGTTTTTTAATTAGATAAACTAAAATGGCAGCTGCAATCGACCTTTTTTAAAAGATTGCAAGCGTAGACCATAGTGTTGTTGTATGGCTCATTATGAATGATTCATTGATCTGTTGTTACATGACATTTCGATTTAATTTTACTTATTGAGATAAATAAATATTTAATAAATATAAACGTAATAAAATAAATACAACAAAATTAATAAACATAATACGTAAAATTTTTATTTAATAAATAAGTAATGAACAATAAAATAAATGATCGATAGAATTTACTTTTTGTTAGTAGGTATGTGTATTGTCTTGCGTTGACATGAATATTCATACGCCACAACAAACCTTTCTCGAAGGTCTAACAACGGGTGTTAAAGCTCTTACAGGAAAAGGAGGACGAGCAATTAATTTACATAATCCATAGTCAGAAGCAATTGAACGAGCCGAGGTTCGGCCCTCTTAGACACCCTCGAGTCAGTCGCTCTCGCACAATAGGGTAACAGTCCAAGCCGAGGCTCCCTCTTGGGAGCCCTTGTGCTGGTTACCCACTAATACATGTCTCGGCTGATTGCTATAATGCAGGAGATTTTGAGGAGTGGTTAAAGGGAATTTTACGGAGATTAAAAAAGGATTCCGTTTTGGTGTTAGATAGTATACCCTTTACCACTCCAGTAAGGTATAAAAAACCTTTAAGGCGTTACAAATTTAAGAGTCGTTGAAATCAAAGAATTTAACGAAGACACAATGATTAAAGCAGAATTACTAGAAATCGTTAATAAAGAAAAGGTTAATTATCAAAGAAATGTAGTTGATGAGTTCGGTGCCACCATTTTAAGACTGCCTCTTAATATTGAATTGAATCCTACAGAAGCAGTATGGACAGTAAAGGCATGTCGCAAGAAATAACAAAAGTTTTAAAAAGTTTTGTGGCCGAAATTAAGGATTTGTTTAAAGGTTAAAGTTGTTAACACTGCAACGGTGGTTGAGTTGTATTGATCGTGTTATAAAAGAAGATAACAAAATGATGCAACTCCACCACCTTATTGATGATGAGACAGAAAGCTTTATAATAAATGAAACAACTAATAATGAAAGTTCAGAAATAAAGTTATATAAAAAAAGTTTAGTTTTTTTTACCGTTTACTGATTCAAATTCAAACTAAACCTGTTAAAAAATATTATATAAAAGAATAAAAGAAACTGAATTACAATAATAGGTTCTCGATCGAAATACTCCATCACTCAGGCTACAACAGTAATTTTACTTACGAAGCAACGAAAACGTAGCAAAATCAATGTCATTTTAGTCTTATCTAATTATAAATCAGAGTATAGCACAAGCATTTTCAGCTTAATTGGAGTGGTTAATCGGAACGTTAGTTATATAAATATGACTACTAGATTTCTTTTTTTTTTTAAAGTACTACTTCTACGATACGCAAAAACTAACTCGCGTTATATTAAACAAAATGTTTTACATCAACATTAAACGTAAACGTTTTCTACGTGTAAACGACAAAGAGGACAGAATTTGAATTTGATTTTGTTTCTTTTTTGTAACATTGATAAGTGTCAAATTTGTATATATATACATAAAGCGCGCCCAGATCTAAAAAAAAAACAAAATTTTTGATACACAAATTTTAGATGTATAATGAATGGAGGGCAAACCAAAACAATTTTTGATACACAAATTATAAATGTATAATGAATGGAGAGAAGACCAGAACTATTTTTGATACACAAATTATAGATGTATAATGAATGGAGAGCAGACCAAAACAATTTTTGATACACAAATTATAGATGTATAATGAATGGAGAGCAGACCAAAACAATTTTTGATACACAAATTTTAGATGTAATAGAGGATGTGGGATGGGGGGATGTGTAGAGGATGGTGAGGATAGATGCCGCGTTCTAAGCCGAGGTACAATATTTTTGCATCTCAAATTGTTGGTTTTTGATTCTTGATTATTTTATGTACCGATCTTTGCTGCTGTATCTGAAATATTTTCCGATCTTATCGCACATGCTTTACATCGGACTTTGACGACTAGTCCGTCTGTGTTTGAGCGAATATTTACAACACTAATTTCTCCTCCATAGTTTTGATATAATAATAACCAGAAGGACATCGTTATCTAGCTAATAATTTTAATGTAATTTCTAAAAGCCTATTGGTACAATCGGTTTGTAGATAACAGGTACTTAACTCACGATACCTAGGCATGAATAAATAATTCACTCTAACTCAATAGAATAAATAAATCTACGATAATATCATGAGAATTTTCATATCAAATAAAATAAACATCAACTTCTTTTTACTACGATATTAACGTCAATCTGCAAATAATTATATGAATAACTTAACGCGATAGTAAAAAAAAGAAAAGAAACATTAACGATTTTAGCGATATCAAAAATGAACACGTTGATGTCAGATAAAACAAATTACTGTAAAGCTTCAGGACTAAGCCTGATGACCTCACATTTTAAATGCTCATAATATATAAAACAGTCTTAAATTTATTATTTATTTTATTTTATGATGATCGTGTTTTTTGAAATAAAGGGTGACAATTGAGCACACAGTTCTACTGACTGTTATATTCATAATGTATGCAGTACATCCATCCTAAACAAAGATTCGAGATACAAATGACATTTATTAGGACTGAGAAAGAATGTAAAAAAAAGTAAAGAAACAGCCTATATAAATCCCTCGGTTGGAATTAGGGCTCCTCTATAGAGAGGGGACGCGTAGGTCTCTCCTTCGGATTGGCAGACTTTACATGTTTTTTTTTAAAGTTTGGATAATTATGGGCATATGTGCTGTTACATCTATGCAATTTCTTTATAACTTTCGGAAATGTCTGGAGAACATTTGGTTAGGTTGAATCGTAAATAATATCACCTTCTAGCCAATCTTCGAACGTTATTAATACATCTTCCAAAACACAAGTATTTCGAACGAATTCACAATTCATTCTGCGCTAAGAGAACTAAACAATTAAATTTCTTAAATTATAGAATATGATTATTATTATTATTTGGGGATATTTTTCTTTACTATTAGATATTATTTACTTATTTACTTTATTACTTTAGATATTATCATTATTTTTTATTAAATTGAGATTAACAAACGAACACACAGTTCACCTGAAGGCAAGTAATTGTCGCGACCCGTGACATCTTGACAAGGAATCATAATGCAGATGTGTTGTCACCCTTGAGGACTGACTGGAATGTACGTCACCAGTAACAAAGGTCTCCGGATCACTACACTTACCAGACGAAACACGGAAGCATTATACTGCTATTTTACTCTGGTATTCTGTGAGGACGTGGTCCTACCCCGGTCGAGCTGACCCGTTAATTCAGTTGCTAGAAACAAACAGCATTGTAGCTCTGCCACTGTTAGAATATCTTATATGTGTACACGTAAACCCGTATCAATATGATTGAATAATCACCATCTCAGTCCATAAATAATCTACTGGTGAATGTCCCTCACTGCCATCCAATGATTATATGTTTTTACTCTAGAATTTTGGGAAGGCGTAATTTTTTTCTGTTCAAGCTGAGTCATGATTAAGTATTTAACACCAAAGCTGAGTTCAGTAATATAATCAGGTATTTCTTCAAACATCGCCACGTAAATCACTGAGTTATTCCTAACTAGCGCCCGGTACGGTTATATTACGAGTGCTTGTTACGTCTCCAATCATGTAATAGTTTTAAACACCGCCAAGAAACAGACCATGTACTATTTCCTCGCTCTTTCATATTCGAATTGCGCAAATAAAATAAAAATTAAGTAGCGATCTGAGAGATCAGAAACTACTGTCCTTGAAAATACCAGTTAAATCAAATTAAATAAGAAAGTATGATTTTCTTTTAATTTGTTAACGTATTTAGAGAAGTATTTTAACAGTGGTAGAGCTACACTGCAGTTTGTTTCTAACTGCAGAATGAATAGGTCAGTTCGACCGGGGTAGGACCACGCCCTTACAGAATACCGGCGTTAAATAGCAGCATAATGCTGCTGTGTTTCGTCTTTTATACGCATCTGCATTATAATTCCTTTTCAAGGATGAATGTAGATGTCATGGGCCGCAGGAATCACTTAACATCAGGTGAACTGTGTTTGTAACCTCAAAGAAATAAAAAAAAAGATATGGTATTTCAATAAAATTTTAAAATTTATGTCCCTCACATTGTGTGGGATTTCATTACATTACTTATTTAAATATGGATTGACTAATGATTATATAATTCACTTGATGATATTTGTTTAAAAATTATTCGATGCTATTTATGATAAGATTTTGTTAAAGCGTAATGCTTCCTTAGATTATGTATTCCCGTTACAGAAGTTTAAAACCAGAAAATATGTTTTATAAAGCCAAAATAAAAACGTTAAACTTCTATATTTTAATGTGTTATGTGTTGAATTCTGAAGATCTAGACCAGAGATTCCCAGCGTTTTTTACTGGTAGACCACTTTCAAAATTTAGCTGGTTCCGGTGGACCCCCTGCAGATACATTTCTACCATATAAAAAATGTAGAATATGCAAATTAAACTTCATTGACAGGTGAAGCCAACATTTTAGTTCTTCATTATCGAAAGCAAATAAATTTTTATGGACCCCCGTTTACGAATTGTGACCCCCATTTTTTGTCACGCCAACGCCACGGAAGACTTGGCGGGGGGCCAAGTCTTCCGTGGGCCCCTGGGGGTCGACCTGTACCACTTTGGGAACTAAGGATCTAGTTTGTAGTAACGAGGAATTTCATCAAGTCCTTAGGGGTCCTCAAAATATATCGATCATGTCTCTTATTATTATCAATATGGATAGATGTTGGTATCCGCCGGATAAAACGTTGCCACTCATCTATAGAAAGATTCCTTATCTTATGTCACTCAAATCCTAAACAAATATTTATATCACATTAATTCGTCTTTAATTTTAAAAAGGTAATTTTAAGTTTTCCTATCAAGGAATCTAGATTCAGAAACAAAACAAAATTTAGGGAATTGAAAAAACCGAAATACAAAATACTGGAAACTAAATAATTAATAACTGATCAAATATCAGGGGCTATTCTTATCAAATGTTGACATACTTTTTAAAATAATATAAGCACAGAAGTATCTTGTCAATTTGTAAACGGATAACTCAAAACTTTAGTAAGGAAATGCTAGAAAGAATATATAAACTATTCCCTATTTCCTCTTACCTAACATCTATTTTAAACCTTCACCAAATAACGAATAAAAAATTACTTACGCAACAGATACTCTCCGGCAACTAATGTTGTTATTGTAGCGAAAATAAAAATTGAATTCATCATTTTCATATTTGTGTCACAGATAACTTATACACCGGAGTTACGTTCGGTAAAACGCAGAGCGAAAGTGACAGTTGCCGAGCAATGGCGTCGTGCGACTGATTTCGCGCGCATTTCTCGCTTCTATATATTTCCTTTGGCCGGCGATTGCAAAAAGACAATACGTAAACGGCTAGTTGAGACAGGTTGTGTTGATGGCATTATACAGCTTTAATGTTCAGGTTCAATCGCTAACGGCCCTGTGGAGTCGTGGTCAGAGGACTTGACTGTGATGGAGTCTGGATACGACTCATAGTGAGTGGTTTTAAGGTCTGATAATGTTGTATGTTCCCTGTACCTGAGACTGCAACGGATCTTCCTGTGAAAAAAATAAATCCAATGCAATAATTATGCATTTATCTTTTTCTATACCTATGTATCATATATAATTATGTATTTATATTTGTTTTATATTTCTATTTATATATGTATTTTATAATTACGCACATATTGGTTATTTTATAATTAATATCGTAGTATTTTAATCACACACCTACTTCTATATTTCTTTATCACCTTAAGGTTGACTGGTAGAGAACACCTAAGGCATTAAATCCGCCTTTATACATAGCTGTATATGAAACTTATGTGAATAAATAAAAAAAGATAAATAAATATAAAGTAGATAAATAAAAAATAAATAAAAAAAATTGAAAATTAGGTCCTGTTACACTTCGAAGACTCGAGGACTACGAGGCAATGTCTCGGTGATTGATTGCACGAATATTATGCATCGTTGAAATTGTCTGGTAAAAAATCAGATGAGATAATTTTAGCACCCGTTGTAGCTTTATTTTTTTATTTTTTTGATTACGTCACCCCGCATAGCCAAGTTCTAGCTTATGTCTAGCTTCAGTGCATGTATTTCCGTTGGTGAGTGCTGGAATCGGAGGTGGAGGGAGCCATTCTATGTTAAAACCTCAGGGTGTTACAGTGTACATACATCTTGAATCTTTCTTGAGGATGGATCTTCATGTTGTGAGCTGCATGTAGCGTCGCCCTCACATAACGCTGTTGTGTTTCATGTTGCGTGTCATTGGATGGCAGTGAGTGATATCTACGTTCACCAGTAGATTATTTATCGACTGAGATGGTGATTATTCAATCATATTGATACGTATTTACTTGTGCACATATAAGATATTTAATAGTGGTAGAGCTACACTGCAGTTTGTTTCTAGCTGCAGAATGAATGTGTCAGCTCGAACGGGGTAGGATAACGCCTTCACAGAATACCAGCGTGAAATAGAATCATAAATTTATAAGGAATTATAATGCAGAAGTGTTGTCTCCCTTGAGGCATAGGATGGAATGTCCCGTCAGTAATAAGGGTCACCGGATCCTTCCTATTTCGCGCTGGTATTTTTGATTTATATCCCAAGTGGAAGCAATCTAGATAGTAGCTCTATATTATCATACTATTAAGTTGTGTGTCTGTTCGTCGCATGTAAAGCCGCTTTCATACCGTGCCGTCAATGGGTGTGAGCTTCCTTAATCTCCTTTTTATTTAAATCCCCTAAAGAATAATCATAATAAATTGACATATAAAAGTATCATTTACTAATAATTGAATGTTATGTAACTAAATGGCGCGAAAGTTTTTTTTCTTACTATACGAGGTAGATGGGACAGTCCATTGCACGCTAGACGATAATCTATGGTGACAAGTGTTGGACTCTCGTATTATTGTTATTGTCTTATACTATAAATACAATATATTTAATATGTATATATATATATATATATAAATACTGTTACATAAAAACTTTTCTTTTTTTCAACTTTTTAATTATTTTGAATTTGGAACACGTATATTATTTTAAAAACTTCTTTCGATTTTGCGCCATTTCACATATTTTTTCGTGTTTATTATCAAATTACAATATGGAATGGGGTGTTAAATAAAATAGGATTAGTCATCGCCTTGCACAAAGTGGGTATGGAGCCGTCGGTCATATTCCAGACACTTCAAAAGCTTGGTATCAGCCGTATGTTCGTATATCGTACTATCAACAGATACAACAACACTTCCTCTGTCGAAGACCAGAAAAGATTGGGGCGGGCGCGTGCTGTTAGAACTACAAAGGCTGTTAAAGCCAGAATTCGTCGAAACCCCATTTCGAAGCAAAAAATCTTATAACTCTGTATATTAAACTCTGTCGCGTATTATAAAATAAGACCTGAAGCTCGGTGCTTATCGTCAATATACAGGACATGCCCTAAATCAATCTTTACAATTAAAGAGAGTGGATCGATCAAAACACCTTCTGTAGCGATACGCAGGTGAAAGGCACAGAAATATCCTCTTTACCGATGAAAAAATTTTCACGATTGAAGAACACTACAATAAGCAAAATGATAAAGTGTACGCTCACAGTTCTAAAGAAGCTGCTCAAGTGGTCGGAAAGGTACAACGTGGTCATCATCCTGCGTCAGTGATGGTTTGGTGGGGCGTGTCTTATCAAGGAGTCACAAAACTACATTTCATTGTAAAAGGAGTGAAAACTTCATCCGAAGTGTATCAAGATACATCTTGTATCATATTTTGAAGCCTCTCAGCAATACACTTTTTAAAAATATACCGTGGGCTCTGCACCTGGTCACAAGACAAGAACTACCCAAGCCTGGCGTGAAACCAACGTTCTGCACTTTATAAAAGCTGTAGACTGGCCCAGACCTCAACCCTTTAGACTTCAAATTATGGTCAGTTTTAGAGGACATGGCCAGCTCTAAGCGACACGGCGACATTGAGTCTCTTTAAAAATTCTTGAAATAAGCAGTGGCGACATTTCCCTTGGAAACAGTGTGTAAATCCATAGATTCGTGCACAAACAGATTAAAGGCCTGTATAAAAGCAAAAGGTGGCCCTATTACGAATAGAATATTTTTTTATTTTTTGCTGAGGCTAATAAATATGTAGGTATTAATTTTAATAAAATTACATATATTATTAAAATAATATTATTATTATATATAAATATATATATATATATATGTATTTATACATATATATATATATATATATATATATATATATATATATATTAACAGTGGTAGAGCTAAACTGCAGTTCGTTTCTAGCTGCAGAATGAATGGGTTAGCTCGACCGGGGACCACGCCCTCACAGAATACCAGTGTAAAATAGCAGTATAATATTGCTGTGTTTCGCCTGGCGTGTGTAGGATTATCCGGAGACCATTTTTACTGGTAAAGAGGCATTCTATCTCAGTCCACAAGGGTGAAAACGCATCGACGTTATGATTTCTTGTCAACGATGAATTCAGACGTGAAGCGCTCGCCTTTAATTCACGATACGTGAGCAATCCGAGATAGATCCCCGGTGCTGCCAGCATCAATGAAATTATTAATGAGTTATAAGTCCTAATTTACCATGTGCTCGGTGGTGAAGTAAAACATCGCGTGGAAACCAGCGTGTCTAAGCATTAATAAAAAAAAATATTCAAGGATTTGTGAAGTCCGCCAATCCGCAGTGGACGAGCATTCCATCTCAGCAGAGTGAATTTATATATTTAGTATATAGCTAGCTTTCAGTTTACTTTATCTATCTAAACTTTCTGAAATAAATTATTATAAACTTTTTAAATTTTTAAGATATTTTTTAAAATGATCCTTGTTAATAGTAATGCCAGTTGTAAAAAAAATGTGTTACTACTAAATTTCTTAGAATTTTTGTTTTTAAAATCCTTCCTTATAATGACAGCGCTGGGCATTTCACGCATACAAATGGCCTTTAAACATCGTAGAAATTGCGCAAATCTAGGACCCGAGTGCGTCAGTGGTGTTATATTGTAAATATAAATTACTCTCCGCGTCTTTGCGTGCACGTATGTATAATTTTATTTACACGGTTTTTCTTAGTTTTAGTCCGTGTCGTTAGCCCACGGTGGAACATAGACCCGATGCCACGGAGCGCTGTATTCCTAGGCTGTTAGTTTAGAGGGTCCTGGGGGTGTGATCATCACGCACGCCTCCGGGACGGGCTAACCCAGTGAAGCGCAGGGGCGTTGTTGTTGCGTACCTTACAGAGACCCCACGACCCCTTAGCAGCACTGGTGGGGACCACAGTGGGGTTTTAGTCCGTGCGGGTCCGACATAATCTGTCCTCGCCCCCCGAGGGCGGCTATGCGTAGGCATTTCCCCATGCTAAAAAAATGGCTTATAGTTTAGGGCTTATAGTATGAAATAGATGGCAACACGGAGACCATGGTCCTGAATTGCAGTAGCACAGAGCGGGTCATATAAACTTGCGCCCTCTCGGGCAACCTCGAGTCAGTCGCTCCGCGAAACAGGGTAACCAAAGGTAATCCAAGCCGAGGTTCCCTCTCGGAAGCCCTTGTGCTGGTTACGCACTAAAAGAGTTCTCTGAGCGTCATAAGCCCTCACAGAATACCAACGTAAAATATCAGCATAATCCTGCTGTGTTTCGTCTAATGAGTGTAGGGTTCTGGCGACCTTTGTTACTGGTGATGAGACATTCCATCACAGTCCACAAGAGCGACAACGCATTTGCATTATGATTATGATGAATGTAGTTGTCATGGGCGGCAGGAGTCACTTGCCATCAGGTGCACTGTGTGCGACTTTGTTTCATACAGTGTAATAAAAGAAAAGGTTAACTATGTCTTTGTTCCCTTTAATTCCATAAAAACAAATAGACATATATGGAAACACATTTGGTCGTCAGTGTGTAATTGTTTATATCATGATTTAGTTCTTCTTTTTGAACGCTAGCGTGACTGACAATGTGTGTGAGTAGGACATGTATTATTTCATAGTAGTGGTATGTATTACATTATACTCCCTTCAACATGAGATTGTTGGTAAATCAATATATGACATAACATTTCATAATTTACCCGTGAAACATAAACTTTATATTTTTTGCTTCATATCATGCACTCCACAACCAAAATACGCGGTTATATGTAAATAGATAATAATACTGCTTAATTTGAAGGCAATCTACCGACACGACTTGTGGGAATAACAACTTAATATTTTAATAGAGATTTAAAAAACTTAAATAACAGATATGGTAAAGAGGTATCGCTTGTACAATTTCAGATCATTCAGACGTTGGTAAGTGGGTAAACACTGAATTTAAAAAAAAAACATATACACACGCTTTTATGTTGAAAAAAAAAGAAAAAATATTCATGTTAAAGTTGAACAGTTATTATCAATGCAATTACTAGTCAGTAAATAATTTCTTACAAACATATTATACATATTCATATTTAAGTGTGACATGCGATATACTCTATATCTTTAAATAAAATTTAAAGCAGAGAGCGTTTTTCATTCGTTTTTTTTTTAAATAATCTAACAATGATAGGTACAGTTTTGGTACTGCCAGATCGCTTGAACATTTAGGAAATGGTAGAAGAATTCGGTTATGTGTGATTGGAAATTAAGGTATGAACTAACATTGTAAGTGTAATATATAATATATAAATATAATTAAAAAAAAAGTAATATATACGTACGACGGTAATGAGTTATATGATGAAAAAAGTAAGTTTTTAAAAAGAAGACAGAATATACGATTATTTCATCGTACGGGTAATTAAGTTAAGAGATTAGGCCCTACCGGTCACCTTCGAGACAATTGTTTAGCGCAGAGTAACGGTTCAAGCCGAGATTCCCTCTTGTAAACCCTTGTGCTTATTACCCATGTACAAAAGTATCGGCTGAGAGCCAAAGCGCTCAGCCACCTTTCAAGGTTGAAGCTGTGAAAGGTCTCGGCCTATCAGTGGCCACTGCGCCGCTAGCCCAAAAAAATCTTATCAACTTGGAAGGTCAATATATGTGACATTTTGTTTCTGTCGTACGTCATTCCTAGACTAAGCCAATAAAGCCCGTTTTTATTTTCATTCTAGTCAAGGCAAACAGCGTTCTAGTTTTTGGAGACCATTTATATATTTTTGTGATGTAATTAAATCTTCAGCGTTATAGTTTCTATACATATTTCCGAATATTAAATGGAAGGTCGTATTTTTTAATGAAGTACCAGAGGTTAATTCAAACAATAGACAAATATATACATATTTGTTCTAGATAACGAATAAAGATGTCAATGCGTATATATATGGCCCACTATAGATATGGCTCTATGGTGCAAATTGTGATGAATCTGGGTCACTACGTTATATTATACTAGTATTTGTCCGCGACTTCATCTACGTGGACTTAAGAATTGGGGTTCAGGGAGAAATGAAAATTTTGTTTAACATTAATTGATAATAATCGTTGGGACATCTCATTTGCCGGGATTAAAAGTACCCTAGATGTTAATTCAGGTCATAATATGTGCCCAATTTCATTAAAATCCATTAAACAATTTTTACGTGATCAAGTAACAAACACCCACACATACAAATTTTCTCATTTATAATATTAAATGTATATATACCTTACAATACACCATACCTTATATTACATTTGTATTAATTTTATTTATTTTACGGTTTTTAAAAAATACCTTTATAAGACGCGTTCCCTACAGAACAAAGCATGATTCAGAGTTGCCAGCATCCATCGACTTCCCGCAAACTCGCATAAGTCGTCGTTCCATTAAGTGGGGAGAAAAACCACGCTGTGACAGCCAGTCCGAATTTGCTATTTAACACGTTGAGCACCACGCGAATTTTTAAGAGAATCCCCCAGAGGCAACGTGCAACAGGGCGAGCGAAACGTGTTCGATACCTAGCACTTTTAAATGCTGATATATCACATGCTCCAGCCACTCCCATCTCCCTTAGATGTTATGCGGGAGTCGTGAGAATTGAAGGCTTCCCAATCACCATCTAAAAGTTATATTTTACAACCTAGTATTGTCTCAAATACACGAATAAAAATTGGTACACTTGCTTAGTATATAGGTAAACATTTTTAAATATCTCTATAATTCGAATATTTATATTTATTTCGACAACGGTGATATCCCATGATTATGCCGACATCGACTCCTTCGTTATTCCGAACCAATGCATCGAAGTAAGGTTCAACTGCACTGTCAGGGACATGGAATATACAATACAACACACTCAGACGAGATTTTTTATTTCGGGCCGCTGTTAGCCCGAGGGCTTTTACAGTTTCACTCAGACAAACAACAATTATATACATATAGGTTTTATGTGAACGCACGTAAGTTAGCCCGTTTATAAAAAAAAAAAAATTGTTAATCGTTAACAATAAGTAATAAAAATATTAATTTATTAATATCAAGTGCAAGACATGCCATTCATGTCGACCACGGCTTAATCTCTTGTTAATTACTTTTATTACGAAACTAAAGATGACATAGCATACCCGACCTTAATGACAACACTATTAACGCTGAAATTCTGTGAAGGGCTGATTGGCTCCTAATATTAAAATTAATTCACTTCTTTATTAAAGGTTATACATATATTTTTCATGCATTTCCTCATGAAGTTATTTAAAAGCGGTTGGGGATAAGATGACTCAAAGTTGGAATCCTTTATTTATTTTATTTTAATCTAGCCTTCCGGGTAACTTAAGACCAGTGATAACATACATAGCAAGGTAGATCACACTACCACCAATAGATGGCGTTCAAAACAATTATCTTTCAATTACACTAACATATTTTAGAACTTTGGAGGTCACTAATATATATATATATTTTTAATTTAATCTATAAATTAAAAATAAATTGATAATATTATATGGAAAAATCGTTTATTCATTAAAATTGATATTTTTATTACAGTTAGTGAATTATATAAAAATATTCTAGTAGTAACAAATTTTTAACTATTTTTATTACTGCATTGAGGGTAACAAGTTAGTTTACCTGATGGTAAGTGATTACTGCAGCCCATGACATCCACATTCATCTTCAGTAAGGAATCATAATGCAGATGTGGTGTCACACTTGGGGAATAAGGTGGAGTGTTTAATCACATGTCATATTATTCTGCTATTTTACACTGGTATTGTGAGGGTGTAATCTTTCCCCAGACAAGCCAACACTTTATAATTACATACAGCAATTTCATATGTGTTTCATTCATAAGATATAGTTTAATAGGATATTCTGAGTGAAAAAAATTTATTGTACATTTCCTTCTTTACTAACAATGAATAAATATTATTATTATATTTCTATAAGCTGAAGTGGCAATATGATCTTAGCTCATACAACTGATATCCAATGGGGAATGATTCTAGAGTTAGGACCAAGCATAGGCCATAACAGTGTAGGCAGTCTACAGTCTGTTACTCTCATGTAATAAAATATATTGATAATAATTTATTATATTATTCTACATGCTTAATAAGTTAAACTATAAACTTTTAAACCTATTTATAATTATTTATTTTTCATAAATTCAAAATACATATTTAGTTGAAATAAAAATTAAATTATAATAACATCTCCACTGGCAACACTTTCATATTCATAATTATCATTAGTTCTAAATTCCTTATACCCTTTCTGGTACTTTAATGCTAATGAGTTACTTGGACAGGTACTATTGTAGATAGAATCACCATCTGGCTTTAGTTTTATGATTCCAAAATATAGAACCTCTGGATTCACTATGCTTTGCAGTTCCTTTCTTTGCTCCTTAATTATCAGATGTTCTTTTACAGGCAGCATTAGAATCATATCCTGTACTTGGTTGTTAAACTTGACTTTAGCTTGAACTGTCCCATTAATTGAAGATGATATTCTTGATTCTTCTACTGGTAATTTACAATCAATGCATCTAATATTATTGTGGTGATCTGTATTCAGAGGAACTGGAAATAAGCGCTCGTTTAAATAGAATCTGTATTGGCATTTATGTTCACCTAAACTTGTAGTACTGCCTTTCACTTTGATCCTAGATTTAGCAGAGTGACATTCAAAGTAATTCCTTCGCCGGAATTCATTTATTTCTTTGATGTTCTGTTGTTTTTCTAGATCAAAGCATCCTATCTCCTCAGGTGTTGATTCTGGATATATTTCATATAAAACATTTTTTAAGGATTTTATGTCAGAAATAGTTGTTTCAATTGTTTCATTTATGGTGCTTAATGATGGCTTTTGTTTGTTTTCACTTTGAGCTATATGAACAGATTCAGACGAGAGAGCGAAGTTTTCGTTTTTATAATATTGCTGTATTGCTTTAAGATGTTTATTTGCAAGATTATTTGAACTTTGTCTAGCCATTTTATATTTTGACGCAAATTTGTTACGCGGACACACGTAAGGATTGCTTATTTTACTTTGGTTTGCGAGGTCTTGTACAGTTTCCACCATGTCTCCACATTGCTTGCAAACGTTTGATTTCACATTGTATTTAGGTACGTCCTTGTCGAAAGTTAAATCTGATTTTGTACTTTTCTTTGATTTAGAATGCGATTGTTTCTCGGCGTGATTTATTATACCAGTGGAATAACTATTTCTGTCACTATGCTCATATTGAACTAAAGCCTTTGAAGATATAACCTTTTTCAACGTCCTCGGCTTATATGAAACTGTTTTATTCCTTTCACAATTGTAAGAGTTACAATGATTATGAGATCTCTTTAAAGCCACAAACTTTTGGTTCATTTTACAAACCAAATAGTTAGAACTAAATCACTGAATTCTACACTGCAAATGGATACACGGTATGTCAAATATACGATGACATGACGCTGTTTCCTTGGCAACCATTTTTAAAATTATCTCTCTAACTCGGTATCCTAATGTTCAATTAATTATGTTTAACAAATACAACATATTTTTAATAACATTTTTAACTAAATAGTTTATTATGGGCAATAAATGTTATTTTACTTATTGTTGTTGTAAAGATATACGTTTTAGTTGAGTGACATCTATTATCGATAAAAATAATCACATCTAGTTAGTTATTTTACTTTGAAAATATAGATGGTGATTGAAAAGTACGTACACGTAAAGTTTTCATAATATTTTATCTGATATTATTTGGTTTAAAATTATTTTATATCAGGTGGCAATTATGAATAAGTAAGTATTCAAGTAATTTTGAAATATATCGCGATAAATTGTTTATTATCATTCTTGACGTGTCTGTTTTTAAATATTATTCGGGTACCAGTACCAGTAGTTGGATTTAGGTTTTAATTCCATTGCAAGGTCTAAAAAATTAAGCATTTACGTTTTTTTATTCAATAGACAGTTATAGTAGTGTAGTAGTGGAATCAATATTTCCACTGAAGCTTAAAGTATATCACGTTTCGAATGAGTCAATGGGTGCAAGTGTTGCCAAGCGATTTTGGTATGTAATTTTTTTTTAACTAAATAATATCCATCTGAGTTTTTTTTTAACTAATAGCCATTCCTATATTCCAGATGATTGCACTCATTTTCATGGACTTTTTGAGCCTCTTATTGTGTTATCTCGGTTTTTATGTATATCAATGTATTGTTATTTATATAAATTAACCGTTAAGTATCCTGCGGTTAATCAGAGAAAGTGGTTCTTCCACTTTCATTCGGTAAAGTTCATTACGGCTACCTTATAAGGGTATTTGTTTGACCTTACTTTCGGGTATTGACTGTTTTCGATCACTTATCAAGAATCTTACTAATAATAATACGTCATATTACTGGTAATTACGAGTCATTTTTATTTAGTTCCTCTGAGGTGACAACGCATCTACAATATGACATGACTACCACTCCTTATTTAATAAAGAATCCGATATTTTTAAAGAAGTCTAACGTCTTAGCCTTAACGAAAAAAATGAGTTTTTGGGAATTATATTTAATATGCGTACATATCCAAGAACGATTTCTGTACTTTTCTAAACGATTTGTTTTGTTTCTTGTATTGATAGCGTGTTATTTCCTACGTATAAGCAATTACAAATATGTATATATATATATATAAATATATATGTATATAGGTATACATATTTAGGAAATCCGCCGGAAACTGAGTATTAGTCGTATTTGAAACTCAAAGGGAGTACAGCATTAATGTAACTTTGCAGCTTAAGCAAGCCTAAGCAATTTAGTAACATTTGTAAGTATAAATGTTGCGGCGAAAGTTTTTTCATTTGGGTAAAGTTAAGGGCCAGGCGGGTTGTGTTGAATGTCTTACGAACTTTGACCGGAATTATTTGTTGAATAAAGCTGTGTTGCGGTATAAGAACGGTGGTTCGGAAATTTATTTAGCCGCTGTAATACTTTATGAGCGATAATTTACCTCTTACCACTGCGCCACATGTGGCCTGTTTTCTTTTGGATATTGGGGAACATCTTCTAAACAAGTTTTGTTATTACATTGGGGAACATCTTCACACAGAAAGCGTGTCAAAAAAAATCCTCACAATAAGCGAGCACAAAATTCACCAGATGGTAAGTGATTCCTGTGGGCCCATAACAACTTCACTCATCCTCGATAAGGAATCATAATGCAGATGCGTTGTCACCCCTAAAGACTAAGATGAAATGCCTCGTCACCAGTAATAAAGGACGTGGGACTTCTACTGAATAAAACCGTTTCGGTGATCACCCACAGTGCATTGATTCTTCGGTATCCCCTGCGGAATACACAGTCTTAGGCTCGGTGTTTCCTTGCCTCAGCACGTCCAAGGACAGACGTGACTACCCCTAGCACCTTCTCTGTATTGAGGCAAACCAGGCACTCTATCCTGTGTGGCCATCCTTCCCGAGTTCTGTTCAGTGAATGCGGGCGATCAGGTTCACACTAAAGAGCGTATGGCTGAGTGGTTAGAGTAGTAGAGTTAGTTAGGAGTCGTAGAGTAATAATCTAGAGAAGATCTAGCAACAATCGTCAATATTTTGGAGTTTATGTCTTCTTTGACCTTGTTTCGGATCCATGCTGATACATGATCCATCGAACGGGGTTGACGAGGGTGTCTTCGTGTTTTCGTCAATGATGACATTTTTGTGAATGGAAATCCACAATTTGATTTGATGTTTTATTTATTAAATGATGACATTGAATTTTTATCGAGACGGAGTCGCAATGTAGCTAGTTTCTACCATGAATGGGCAACTCGTCTGGAAAAGTACCGCGCCTTCAAAGTGCAGGGGAGTACAGTGTAGGAATCCGGAGATCCAATTACAATTAACGAGGTATTACATCTCAGTCTGTAGGGGTGATATTTATCCTGAAACTTGTGGACCGTATCAATAGTGGAGCTACATATGTTCACGTTTGCCAACCCTAATATTATAAAGAAAAATAAATCTATTTGGCGAAACGGGACCATGACTATGTTTTTTTTTATTAGCGGAATTTATTATGTGCTTATTAGAAGATAATGAATAACGTATGTATATATAATAATAATGAGAACTATATAATGTATTATTTGAATATTTGTAATAACATTAGACAATAATATTCTTTACAAACATTACGTAAAACTATTACTGTTTTTTAATAATCATAATATCATTATGATATCAATGAATGAAGCTCGGTAGATGCAATTCATTGATTTCCCGATCACGAGAACATGCGCACGCGCTGAGGTCGCCTATGTAGGGTGACCAATAGTTTGTAAAGGATATTTAACTGGCTATTTTATTAGTTGATATGTCTGATATATATATTTATGTATTAGATTTTTTTACAATGTACCATATCAAATATAGCAGCAACAAAACCAAACATATTATTCCACAATCACAATAAAGAATCATAAAGTATCTGACTTTTTAATACCTATGGATTCAAAATGGAATAATTGTAGAGGCGATCTTTTCGTTGTACATTTAATTTACAGCCTCGACCTGGCTGTACCATGCAAGAAGATAAGAATTGGGTGAGAATAGTAATATATTTAGCAAGGTTAATTTCCTCTCTATATGAATAGAGAATCAACCCTCATGTTTCTACTATAGGACGATGCATTATACTCTAGGACGATGCATTTGGACCCTTTATAATTTTGTTGGTTTTGTCACTCTATGGTTATACACATCATACTGCTCTTTGGAAGGTATAGTGGGTAGGTTTGGAAGGTACTATTTCTCAAATATTGCCTTTAAACAGATATAAAATCATTTGAAACCAGCTTCGCAAGCAAGTAAAGCATAACCTAACAAATATATTAAGTTATTTAAAATAAAATACTTAATATAGCAGTGGTGTTATTTGATGTTTTATTTAACATATTACATTATGTTTATATTTTAAATAAGCACTGAAATACCTTCCGTATGATACACATATTTTCTCATAGGCTTCAAGTTTATATCTGCTTAATTAATTTCATGGTGACGTCATAGAGCCTACGATTTTGTTATTTTGTTACCGCCGCAATTACGTTAAATATTTTGAGATCTTATTTGTCAAAATCCAACGATTAGTTCATAGGTAACGTGGGAATATAGAATTGTGTTAAAGTAAATAATTATATACATACCGGCGGAACATTACCACCCTTTTCGGGATCCGTTGCAGTCGGGTAAAAATATTATGAGTCAGCTATAATACACAATTAATGAGTATATATAAATAAAGTAGATTTTACATTTTACAAAAGTGTAACTAATTTTGTAAACCAATAAAATGTATAAGACAATGTGAAATATAAATTTTGAAGTAAATTTAAATAAAAAATAAAATCTAATAATATTTGCTTTAGAAAGCTAACGTTTGAAACCAGTCTGGTCGCGGACAAATATCGATAGAAAGTGTGTGTGAGAAGGTTTTATATATACATATCATTATGCATTTCGTCCTGTTTGCTTTGAAATTTTAATACAAATCGTCGTGTTTATTTTGATAAATTCAAAATAAACATATTTCTTCCTATTTAAAACAATAATGTTTTTATATCATCGAGGTTTCTATCTAATGCTTTTGATCTATCAGTATGTCAATAGATAACAAATTTATGATAAGATTGTTATCACCTTTAGCTATCCTATGTATACTAACATATGAGAAAGTTATAAGTAAAAATTTAAGATATTGTCTCTTAAACGACATTAATTTCTTTCTGTGTCAAATCTCAATGGCCTTATGATTTAAGGTGCGTTCTATGCCCTCTCAGCCCTCTCGGGCACCCTTGAGTCAGATGCTCTCGATGAACAGGGTAACGGTCCAAGCCATGGCTCCCTCATGGGAGCCCTTGTGCTGGTTACCCACTTATAGAGGTCTTGATTGAGCGCCATAAGCGCTCGGTCACCTCTCAACCCGGCGAAACTGTAAAAGCTCTCGGGCTAACAGCGGCCATCAGCCCGAAAAAAAAGGAAAAGAAGGGAGCGGTCTGCAAAAGCTAACTCCGTAGGTTCTAATCCGCCACTTACCAATTTTTGATATGTATGGGATGAGAGTAAAACTTAAAGGTAAAATTTGAGTTATAATATATATATATATATATGTTGTATAATAAATAACATACAAAACGACCCGATGACAATAGATAGATATATATAAATAATTTAATTTGATAACACGGTTTAGGTAACATGTGGTACCTAAACCATGTTATCTAATCCACACCAATATACATGCGTTCTTTAATTTAATTACGTAATTACTGAGTTGTAATTTCCAAAATACCTTAATCACTACTTTCACTGATACGATATGCATATTATGTCGTGTCTTTTATTGAATTATTTCTCCTCGACGATTTTATTTCAAATTATACTCGCGTAACTATGTATTTTCAAGTAATATATTTTCAAAGATTCATTACATGGAGTGAAGTTTGAAAAAAAATCCTTAATATTATATAACTATATTCACACTAAAAATATTGTCCCCCGTCCTTCGGTGTAAGTGTCACCCTACACCCGATGCTTACTCGGATCGCGGTTCAAAACACCACTTGTCGTCAGATGTGCGTGCGCGTAACCCGACTGTATCGACTCTGGCGATTGAGGCGCAACAAAAAACATCTGGCAACACTTAGGCGACTGTTCCGAAAATGAGGGTCATCACTATCATCGCTTTCGGATTGCTGGTGAGAGATCTTCGTCTATTGTTATTTAGTATGTGTCGATATAATTCACAAGGTAGTTCACATTTAAAAGGTGTGTTTTGTGGGTGGATCTGAAATGTGTTTTGTAGGAGCCCTACCTTGAACTAACGATGAGCTGATCTACCAATATAAAATAGTAACATATCGTTGCTGTGTTTCGTGTGGCATACCCTCGATAAAAGCCGTTTTCTCTTGAGAGCTACTTTTTGCCGGAGATATAGACGTCGACGGGTCTCAGAAAAAAAGTCCAACAATCTTTTATGCATAACCATAGCTCACGGTTGGGACTGAATCCAGTAACAAGGCTCAGTAGCGAGGTTAACAGGATCACACTGTCGTCATAATCTCCTTACACCTTCGATGTACAACGGAAACACGGGCCACTCCCTGTTGTTCCCCCGCCCCCGAGTTCACATTAGGCGAGTATATTGTTGTCCGCGAAACCGATGACGCTATTTAGTCGCCTAGTATGACAGGTAGGGGATTTTCTTTTTTTTTATTACATTGAGAGTAACAAACGAACACACCGAATACACTTACCATCACGTGAACGAACAGCTCACTCACCAGACGAAATACAGCGGCTTCACGCCGGTATTCTGTAAGGGCGCGGTCCTACCCCGGTCGAGCTGATCTGTTCATTCTACAGTTAGAAAAAAACTGCAGTGTAGCTCTACCACTGTTAGAAATATATACATATTATATATATATATATATATATATATATATATATTATATATGTGCTAGTTATTAGTATTTAAAATCTAGCAGCTACTAAACATCAAATAAACTGTTCGATCGTTTACTTGTATTCTTAAAAAGTAAGGAAGGTCTCAAGATCTCTACACTCACCAGACGGAACAGCAGCATTATATAATATGATGCTATTTTACGCTGGTATTCTGTGAGGGCGTGGTCTTACCCCGGTCGAGCTGACCCATTCATTCTGCAGCTGGAAACGAACAGTGTAGCTCTACCACTTAGAATATACTACTTTAAACCTGTTCGATAAGTTCCAGTAACTACACTCATAGTACGAAAAGCAGCAGCTGCTAATTGACGCAGATATTCTGCGAGAGTGTGCTCAGCCCCGTCGAACTAACGACGAAGCACTCACACTGGGTCTTACATAAAACATCACTCTTTCGTTAAATTTGTCGTTATCGGATAAAAAGGCTGAAGTTAATAAATAAGAATCTTAAATGTTCCCTTATCCATTGTTTACTTTCTCCTACACGCTTCTCGGGGTTATATTGACTTTCTTTTCTAGTTTATATTCTACTAGTTATTGTAATGGTTCAAGTGTAATTGGACCGGTCATTTTATTATAGAGTTGAATTGTTGTACGTTGTACGTGTGTAATGACTTCTAACAAGAAATTCACGGTAAATAGTTGAATTGAGGCATCAGTTAGAAGAATAGTTCCTGTTTTCTTCTTAAATCTAAGGTGACAAATAAGCACACAGTCCAGATGGTGAGTGATAACTTCGTTCAAAGAAGATTCAAGATCTAAATGATCTTGTTACAAATATATCGCGATCAACCACTTACAATAAGTTGGATTGTGTGGTCATTTTTCGATTCCATTACGGAATATCTCGTTATTTGTAATTTGGTTTGAAGTCACATTTGCCTTACAAAACACAGCAGCGATAACGACGCTAGTATTCTGCGAGGGAATGAGTTGAGAGTTCCCCTATTCATGTTGCCACGTTTTGTGCACTATCAGAATGCCACGAAGTTTCTGAGTCCCCTGCATCCACAAGTTTATATACCTAGCTCTTCACTCCATTTAATCAAGGGTCAACCTTTTCTACATTTTTTCTCATCGGTTATCAGTTCTACGATTAAAATCAGGGACTGATTTTAATCGTAGAACTGATAACCTCTTCCGACCTCTTTTTGATCCTTAAGCTGTCACTTTTACTGAGGATTTACTCGTTATGGATTCTATCACGCGGAACCACTGACGCTACTGCTTCATGATTCCGTCATATGCCAGCATTGATTGGTCGTTTACCTATTCGATACTCAGCCATCAGAATAGCTGATTGCTGCGTTGCGGATCATGGGTACGATTCCCAATTGAGTAATAATATTTGTGCACCAATAATTACTGTTTTTGTGTTCTTCTTTATAATAGGAGTGAGACACGAGAATGGGCCATCTAATGGTAAATGGTTTAAAAAACCCTTGACAGAGATTGAGGGCTAAATTAGAATACCTCTTTAACTGTATTTCGTTCACGGGGCATCTACACTAACCAAACGAACCACCGGAACGTTATGCTGGTGTTTCACACTGATATTCTGATGCCAGCGTGTTCCTTTCGACCCATTCATGTTACGACTAGAAAATAGCTGTAGTGTAGCTCCACTACTGTTAAAACAGTTCCACTAATCCTTGATAATTAATGATATAGATGTCCAATGATAGTACGGCGATGTCGTCTGTATTTCATGTGGTTAGTGTAGGTACCCGAGGAATCATTGTTATCAGAGTTCACACACAAGGAATGTGTATCATGATACTTTGATAAGGATGGGAGTAGATGTTAGGGCCGCAGTCGTCGTTTACCATCAGGTAAACTGTGTGCCACCTTATATTGAATAAAAATACCACTTCTTATAAACGACATTCAGGCTTTAAATATTTTTTTATTTAGTTTTTTAGCGTGCGTGCAAATACCTAACCTAATATTATTAAAAATCTGTCCTGCCCAGGTGAAACTGACAACCAATTAGATAAACAAATATAAACACCATTATTCTAAAGTTAACAACAACTATTATATCCTCTGAACGTACAAACAATTTTCCAAAGAGAAAAATATTTTTTCAAATTATACCAAAGACAAGTAAATATTTTGTTATCTACATTCAATATTGACTGAGATGCCACGACACTTACAACCATAAACAAACAATAATAATAAGACAATAAAATAAAATTGTGCCATTGTCGATGGTTGCCCTTTTCGGTGGATATAGATATAGGCAGGCTACGTGATTAGACTTGGCATCGCTTTGGCATTGGCGCCAAGGACCTAGACTGAGCCTGTTTATTTGGGTTACGCTGTCGTAGCTGTTGTATGATTGGTGTTTGATGTTTTGGAAGCTGTTTGCGTATAGAATATTTTTAAATATATTTCAGACGTTATGTTGTATCTTAAATAATAGAAATATCGTAATTTAATCAGAATAGAAAATCCAGATACATTCTTTTCCTGCCCTTATCGTGCCCGTCTCATACGTTTGCTTTCTTTAAGAATATAAGTACGATCGCACAGTTTATTTTATGTTTTGTAGCTGCTAGATTTTGAATACAAATAACTATATATAAATATAGTTATTTGTATATATATAAATTTATATATATATATATATATATAATATGTATATATTTCTAACAGTGGTAGAGCTGCACAGACACTGCAGTTTTTTTGTACAATATAACTGTATATATATATATATATATATATATGGCGAACAATTTTCTATTTTCAATCAATTTTTTTCATTTCTGCGGCCCATGAGATATTAACACCAGCATTAATCATAGATAAGCAATCATACTGTAGATGCGTTTTCACCAGTAATAAGGGATACGTGTCCTTTCTACGACCGAGTCAAGTACTTGAAATTAATCTTTTTTTAACTATTTTTTGTTTGAAATTACACGCAATAATAAGTTAGGAAGTTATATCACTAAAGGCAACGTCGTTTGAACCACGTTCGGGCGATGTCTTTTTGTACTTAAACTTTGTTATTGTTCAACACTTATAAATAATTATATGTCTATATTTATTTTAATAGTTCAGCAATTCTAGTTGGATTTCCACGCGTTTCTTGATTCGAGAAATTATTAATAGCAATATTATTTGCTTATTTAACACGTGTTCACGCGGTGAAGAAAAACATAGTAAAAACGAGGATAACACGAATTTATTATAAAAAAAGGTGATTTAAAATGACTGTGAAATCTATGAAGACGGCAAAAGAACTCCTTAGCAAGTTTAAAGTATTATCCCCTCTTAACGCCTTCATACGTTCAATCTTTAATTTGAATAAAATTAATTTTTACATGATTATATCGCGTTTAATTTGTTTTTTTTTGTCCCGACCGTTTTGAGTGCTTTACCGTACTCATGGTTACGGGGAGTACTGAGACGTGTGACGTCATAGTTAACCATTTCCTTTTAACAAAGAGAGCTTTTGCTTAATTGGGCGATATCATCATTGTATTAAAAAAAGCCCATATAACTCTTACTAGTCAATGGCGATTTAAAATTATTGTGAAATGTCTTTACGAGTACAATCTAAAAGGATTAAGGATTTTATCGCAATATTAAAAAAAAATAATGATCACAAAGTTTCGAATGCTTTACAGCAATTATGGTTTTTGATGTCCTGATTTCATGTGCACCCTGTTCTTAAAAATGAAAGCTTTTGCTGTTTTTTTAATGAACGAATGTGTCATAAGAAATTCCTTTCACACGCAATTGTTTTAGTTATTCAATAGGTTGTTTGCTACCGGGGAAAACGTGAGGTGGATCTTTAAGAGAACTTTACCTTGAAATCAAGGATGAAGTTCGCTGTCAATATATCTTTGATATTAAGTAGAAGAAACGTCTAATATAGGAATGGTTAATCCTTAATAAATTTTTGAATAAACTCAATATAAGTGACCACAATTAAAAGACCGAATCAAATTGTTATAAGCAATTTTAAATGCTTATTCGAAAATTGTGTTCTACCAAATTCTTTTTATGACATACGATATCTTATGGCACTTGCATTACATCGGAATGGAGAAGGGTACGACGAGTGAGTTATGTTTGCGCAAATGCTTACGGAACTATAAAAAAACTGCGCAGTTGATATCGTCATTATTATCAAAAAGAAGGCCTACCTTACTAGTGATGTCTGGACCTACCCTTATATAGTACCCATAAAAAAGTGTTTAAATTTACCGTTTGTAGATCATTTACTACGTTCGTGCTACTTGGATAGGAATGTGTTATTTCCAAATTCTCCTTGTGATATTTGAAATTTTAATAACAAACGTTACACGATCAACATAAAATCCTACTCCAGTGATATCTGGTCCTAATATGGTCCCCTACTCGCAAAAAAGTATCTACTATTTTTTTTTTATGATTTTATTGTTCAGGACTAACTAAGGAGTGTGTCATGTCAAATTATCTTTTTGTGATATTTGTAATTTTGTTAAAAGACGTTATACGATCAATAAAATAAGCCGATCCGAGTGATACCTGCTCCTACTTAATAGTTACAAAAAGTTTGTTATTAAAATATTCTTTGTGACATTTAGACATTTTTTTTTATTACCTTGAGAGTAACAAACTTATCATGTTCATCCGATGGTGAGTTATTCCTGCGACCCATGACATCTACGTTCAAAAACAACTTACCTTGATAAGGATTCACAATGCAGACCCGTTGCCTTGAGGACTTGGATGGAATTCCTCGTCACCAAAAAATAAAGGTCTCCGGATCCCTACTCTCACCAGACGAAACACAGCTGCGTTACGCTGCTATTTCACGCTGGTATTCTGCGAGGGCGTGCTTCAACCCTGGTCGAGCTGATACATTCATTCTGCGGCTAAAAATAAACTGCAGCGTTGCTCTACCACTGTAGCATGTAATAATACAAGTTATTTTATTTGAAGGTCATGTCATCACAGCCGTGTGGCAGCAGGTCAGTGTCAGAAGACGACTCAGTGGTCAGCGTATACATTAAGCAACCCTCATCTCCGGACACCGCTAAGACTTCAGGAGTCTACCTGATAGCCAGTAATATTGCTGGAAGGATCACCTCACCACTTTCTAGGTAACGCGCTGTCTTTTAGTTATAAATCTATATCTATACTACTAATATAAAGCTGAAAAGTTTATTCAACGATTATAATTGAAAAATTCTTGTTGTGTTGGATAGGCTATTCATCAAGGAAGGCTATATACTATAGAACATCACGCTACGACCAATAGTAGCGGAGCATCGATGAAAAATGTTGCTATGACGACAATTAGGACTTCCTTTTGTGAGCTTCCGTTGCGTGTGGCTGAGTAAACGGTTAAAGTTTCGCAAAAATCACTTTGAATTGAGAGTTCTAAAAAAGCGTTGGTTTACATGAGACATACCAAGCATCCTGTAGTCTAAGTGAATGAAGTCGCGGGCACACCTAGTGATTTATATATATAGATATATGTATATATATATATATTTATATATATATATATATATATATATATATATATATTTATATATATATATATATATATATATATATATATATATATATATATTATATATATATATATATATATATATATATATATATATATATATATATATATATTTATATATATATGTATAACAGCGTGGCTATCGAAAGTGAAACATATATTTGATAATTTTTATTTATTGTTATTTTCTTTTAAACTATATCGGAACATTAGTTTTAAATTTACATGTTAAATTTTAGCTAAACATAACAAATATTAACACATAGTTTCACAGTTCGTATCCTAAACGATTCACGCTTCATTGACGATTGTATCCCCATTGGAGTGGAAAAGAAGCCCTACCCCCTTTATAGGTATAAAAAGGATGCTTTAACCCGGAGCTTTATAATTTTATAATCCAACAAGAGATTAATTGTAGAGTAGTAGTGCAGTGTTTAGAGTATTTACGCTAGAGTGTTGCAGGTCTCGAGTTCGAAGATTAATTGAGGAACAAATATTTATGTGTCACATATTGATGGTTTTTGGATATGGGTTTTGTTTTTATGTCCAATGTCCTTGAGGCAGCATCTGAACTTTCATCAACTTCGCAAACCGATGACGAGTGAGTGCCCCTGTGTTGGTGCGAATTCTTCGGCATGTCCTGTGCAGTTGATGTCATCGGGAAAAAACCAGAAAATATCGCCGTTGTCGCAATATATACTGTACGATTGTTCCTTCCAATTTAGATGACTGCATGGGTTTTGTTTACGACTTTTATGAAATTAAAGGTGACAACGATTTAGATTCGTGTTTTTGGTCCATCGACCAAAGGATCATCGTCATCGCTACGTTATACGTATAAATTTAAGTTTGGCAAGTTTGAATTTTATTATAAAGGCAAGATTAAACTTTCGTTTAAATATCAGTTATATTATAGTTTAAATAAAATATTGAGTGTCCTCCGCGACCAGCTCGGTATATCGCGTGAGTTGTGATTGACATTCTGTAAACAACTTGACGTAATATACCTGTTCCTCCTTTTCTGTCTCGAAAATCGTGTAACAATGATGTAAGATCAAAGGAAAGATAGATAAAGTTTTTGATAAACAGAACAACTTCCACTAGTCGTCGCCCAGTGGTTGAAATTCAACGGTAATTATTTTTGAAAAGAATACTAGAATTGCTAATAACGTTAAGAACATTAGGGTTAACCACTACAACTAAGCTTAAACGCTTCTGATAGGACAATAGTCAAATGTCGGATACGAACAGACGATCTTTACCTTCGCAGACCGTACCCTAAACCACTAGGCTATTAACGCTTCTAGAGGCTTTTTCTAAAATCATACCATATAGTTTTTTAGAATTTTCTTATATATATATTATTATTGATTTTTTTTATTTATTTGTAATACATATAATATCTGTTAGACCTCATACATTTATTAGTTTGACATTCAGTATAAACGATAATAAAGTTTTTTGTTTAATTTAATGTAATTTTATCTTTCTGCACTTCCTGCTATGCTTCTAAATTAGACGTTTACTACAGACTGTCTGTAACTTAGATGACTTATCATGCAGTTAAGCCTCTAGGCTTTTCTGCGTTGATGATGATGATTGATGAATTAAGATAAATGAATAGCAAATATTTTTTTATTTACAGATTCTTTGGCTTTGGTAAGAAACAATGCGAAAATGAAACAACCACAAAGAGACCCTTTCACAGGATCGAACTTTCCGACGACACTGCGGAAGCTGATGCCAATATCGATATGAAACCAATGACCAACGAAATACTAGATAGGGATGTTGAAGAACTCTCGGAAGATATCATTAAAAAAGACGACAAGAAACCCGAAAAAATAAAATTTTTATCAACTATTTTACATAGGAAAGATAAGGTGGAACTATTGAATGATACAATTAATGAAATAGGTAGTGGTGAAGAAGACGCATTTGGATTTGACCTTGAAGATGATGGTGATGATGCGGAATCCAAGCCTCGTGAACGAGGAGTTGTTTATGTACTAGAAATTCTTGGTAGTATTATCCAATTGGTTTGGGGAGGTCTACTGGCGCTGTTCCGGCCTTCTAAGTCTAGTTAAATTTTTAAAAGAATCCTTAGAAGACATACTTTGTGTATGATTTAGATGTTAAATTATTTTGTATTGCGTCATTTAAATACACATACATATTAAATATTGTATCCTATACCACTTACGTTTATGATCTCGAAGATCTAGGATATCGGGGAACAACTTCCCCTGTGTAGGATGTCCTCAAGGGTGTATTCATTGGCCGTCGTTGTCGAACACAATTATAGATCATCTTCTATGTCTGTTGGTAACGTGTATAAGAGACGGTATAATAATAGGAGATGATAAAAATAGATTTCAAATAAATTTATGATTAACGTGAAGCCTTTTTAAAATACCACCAATGTAAAATAACAGTTAAAGGGTAACAAAGTATCATTATAATGATATTTGCTTTGATACGATGCTCGGTAGAGCCATATTGAAGGTTGTATCTAGCTATATAGTAGCTATATAGCTGGGGCATGAATGGGTAGGCTCGACTGGGGAAGGAGCACGCTCTCACAGAATACAAGCATAATGTTGCTATTTCGACTGGTAAGTGTAGGGATCCGGTGACCATTATAACTGTTCTCCGAGTCCTTATGGGTGATGTTGCATCTGCATTATGATTCCTTATCGAGAATGAATGTGGGGGGTCAAGGGCCGCAGAAATCATTTACCATCAGGTGAATGTTTTGATTTGATAATTGATGTACATTATATTTTATGTAAGACTTTTATTAGGTATATAATTATTTATAATTTTATTATAGAACTGAGTGATGTCTTTGCCATATCTAGAGTCGATATATACACTTATATATATATATATATATATATATAAATATATATATATATATATAAATGCTAGAGAAAGAATTCGAACTATAGTTTGCTCTATTTTGTGACGTTTTCTTTTCTTCTCTTTGTCGTTTACGGTTTATGTCGTGATTTTACGTTATCCCTTCTGTTTCGTCAAAAGAGTAAATCGTCAAAGACGCTTTCACTCCCTTCACGTATTCAGAGTTACATCTGGACGTTTTTTTATTATAATTGTGATATGTGAAAATGACACGAATGCTTTGTTGTAACTCATATATCCATTGCTTATGTTAAATATTATTTATGATATTAGATAACTTTTCAAAAGGTAGAACAACGCCGCTATAATGTAGCTGTTGCAGAAATAAGTGAGCTGAACTATTGCTCAAACAACACTGTTTGTTCAAATACCAAGGCGTAAGGCGGCGTAGCGCTACTGTTTCGTTTGGATGGGAAATAAATCGGTTTACTGGTGATTAGGCATTCCAATTTAGTACTCAGGGAGGTTGATTGTCATTTTGTATCATTTATTAATTAGATGGATTTTGTTATTGTTTGTCAACATTCCATATGATCTCCATCCAATTTTTTTTAAAGAAATAGAGGAATAGTCATAATTATTTACCATATAAAGAGAAGTATAGTCACGTACCTGGACTCATAATTGGCATATTAGTCTATAGAGTCGATGATGTTTGCTTTAGATAAATACAATATATAGATCTGGCATCTATTGGATTGTACCTATATATAACCAGATCCCTTTATTATTCTGTAATGTTTTCTTTTGATATTTATAAATAAATTAAACTAATAAATTGATATTTGTTTTCTTTTCCATGTAAAAAATAAAAGTAAATGTCTATATATAAAAAAAGTAAAACCGAACTCTACAACTGAGCTAGCAGGGCTCTTATCCATGTAATTATTAGTAATACTGGTTACGAGTAATTCGTACTTAGAACTTGTTAATGATAATAACATGGTAAGAATTTCGAATAAATGTCTGATTTAATATATCCAAATTCTGTTCATATATATAGTGTTATATAATTGTGGTATAAGCGTCCGTCACCAGTGTTTCCGAACAACGACGAGATTCATGAGAAACATCAAGAAAAGATGCGAGAATGGATTACTTTAATGTAACTGGACTAGGCCGGTGGTGATAACTTATCATTTGGTAACTAGCATGCTTGAAGCTTTCTTCTTAAAAAACAGAAGCGCCTGTCAATTTTTAATAGCAATATTTACAATTTACTGAAACGTTTTATTTAAGCGGCTTGAATATGTATAGGAGAAATAATATAGGGGTGGAATTGAAATTTAGCTGATTTCTTATACACTCAAATATTTAGGCAAGCAATGTGACTGACAATTGACAATGTCATGACAATATCATGCTGTTGTAAGATTATTTTATTTCCTATGTCATGTAAGCGATCAGTATTACAAGTTACACACATTTATATTTTATAATGAATTTTAAAGTACTACATGAATAGTCATATGTTAGGGACTAAGATAGTTTGCCGTGTACCATAAAATATATCTCCAATCTCTTTTCCTTAAAAATTTACACCACACGAAACACAGCAATTCTATATATATAACATTAGTATTCTATTAAAGCATATCCAATCAAACCAAGATATTCGTGCTACAGTTACTTTATTACTTTACCTGTTTGCTTATATCTTTGTTATATTTATATGTTTATTAAATATAAACTTAGTTAAAAATTAGTATCATAAATTTTACTTATCTAAGTAACATTTATTTATATAATATTTTACTTAATTTGGAAGTAGAAAATAAAAACAATTATTTAAACTAGACATTAAATAGAGAAACACTTTTTCTAAAACTTATTGTTATTAAAAATATCAATACTGCTATCTTTGGTCAATTCATTATACGAGTATGTATGCATACAAAGATTCAGAGTTAAGATGTTGCTCTATTTCGTACTTGATTGCTTTAACTGTACGATAAGGATTGCTTATCAAGTACATATATATCGATAGTAACAAATAAAACCCTAATGTCACCTCACACAATATTTACGACGATCAATGTAGACTAGACGTTTCGGCTCCAAATCTGCGTCTGTCCGAGGAACTCCTGAATGCCCTCAAAGCTTTTTGTACTAATGTTACGTTACATTTAAAGTTTTGTGCTCTTTTGTTAGGCGTGACCTTATTGTGTCATGACGTCGCTGTTTTTAGCGAGATGTATGTTGGATATAAATAAGAGAAATATCTCATACGACTCAGCATACGTTACAGAAGTGAAGCTTTTTGATGATTAATCTTTTTCTATAATAGAAGTGGCAAACGAGCTTAAAGTTTACCTGGTGGTAAATGTCGACAGTGGCACATTACTTTTAACATTTCTAATATCCGATTTCAAAAAAGTTGCACATACGATTTCAGTTCTCAATGTTTTGTTATTTGTATTTGGGCCCCATGAGCCCTACACTATACGAAACACAGCAATGTTAAGCTGTTTAGGTCGCGGTCCATCCCCCGTCGAGTCAAGCCTTGCATATTGCAGCAAGAAACTATCTAAAGCGTGGCTCTATCATTTTTGGACTTGTAAACATATGGTCAAAAAAAAATATTTATATAATTATTATATATTAATATTATTTATTTAACTATTTTAACAGTGGCGGAGCTATACTGCAGTGTGTTTCTAGCTGTAGAATGAATGGGTCAGCTCGACCGGAGTAGGATCACGCCCTCGCATAATACCAGCAGCATAACGATGCTGTGTTTCGTCTGGTGAGTGTAGGGATCCGGAGAGATTTATTGACGAGGCATTTCATCTCAGTTCTCAAGGGTAACGGATCTGTATTATGATTCCTTGTCCAGGATGAATAAATTTTTTTTTTTTAATTTTTTCACCACAACTAAATAGAATGAAAATTTTACATAATAGAAACATGTTCTCCTTAATAAAAACATTAGTACATAGTCGTGGCTAACTGATGCCTGCAGTAGGTATTAAAAACCTGTAAATGTAAACCAGGACATCAGGTCACCACTCCGCAGAACTTACGTTATACAAAGAGTTTAGTAGAGTTTGCCAAATATACCATGAAAACTAAATTAAAAAGTAAAATAAACATACATTTAACATAAAAAGCATTAACTAGTTATAAGACTTATGAGAAATATGCCTAAAATATACATATAAATATATTAAATAATTAACAATCTAATTAACTTAATTGTAAGAAGTGCGCCCAAACACACATTGTGTTGTGAAATACGCGCGCATGTATTGAACCGCACAAATGTGTTTGTGTGTGTAATAGTGCCTCATGTTTGTGATATAATATATACTTAAACATAAAATTATTAAAAACTATTAAGAGATCACTTCGAGGAATTTCTCAACGTCAACGTCAGTTTGTTTAGGCAGCCATTCGCGAAGAACACGTTTTAAATTGAACTTGTTTAAAGCATACAATGACAATTTCTTATTAAGTTTGATGTATAAATAAGGACCTAAAAATGTAAAGGATCTATGACTAAAACAAGTTCTTAGTTTTACAGTTCTAGCAACAACTTTATTTCGGGTCAATAAGACATTTGAGACACCTGTGCTGATTGAGAATTGTGTCCTCTACAAAAAGCTGCCTGACTGTTAACAAGCGATAGTCTTTATAAAGCGCATCTGTGTAAAGTTGAGGTTTGGAAAAACAAACCTCTCAATGCTATGCTCTTTGTGCTGTTTCAATTTGTATAAAGTTTGTTTTAGCAACTCATGTCATGTCATGGGACGCAGTCATCATTTGCCATCCGGTGAACTTTAATTGATGCTCTCAATATAATAATAAAAAAAAGAGTGAACGAAACACGAACATAGCATAGTTCTTTTTCTCTGTGACAATGTATCTACTTTAGTCCTTTTAAGCGTTTTACAAAGAGTTACATTTTTACTGTAATCGCGTCCTTAGAAACTTCATTTGACAAAAGGACGCCACACGGCACATAACCGTACGGACACACAAAAACACGCGGTGAAATCTTCGGATTATTACTAGGTGACATCATTGCATCATCATCATCATTAGTGCTCAGGACATATTAGTGTCATAAGCACTCACGCAAAAACACACACACACACTCATTCCTCATCTGGTCCCCCACTCTGGATAAAATCGAAGTAAGGTTCCGTTGCAGTGTCGAGGACACCATACAATATTCAGGATCAAACACTACGTCATGCGGTATTTAATACGCTATATATTTATACCGTATAAATATATTCACATGCAAAAAACATCTGCCGTGTGTGTTATTGTTAAAGCGAAACTACTTGTGGGAATATTGAATAAAATATAACAATACCCCGGGGGCTCTCAGCTACAGAAAGAACAGACGTAGAGATTGTCCATAGTTTGTTTTGCTACGTCGTCAGTTACACCGTCATTTGGGATCGTAACACATGTTTGTTAAAATTAAGTTTGATTTCATTACGGAATCCCAATTATCGTCATGGGTATATATAACAGGGACATAGTATGTGGAATTTTTTATAGCTTCTTTTATCATATTTCGGGTGACAAACAACTGGCACAAAGTTCACCTGATAGTAAATGATTCCTGCCGTCCAAGACACCCACCAGGTTGTCACGCCTGAGGAGTAAGATCGAATACCTCGTCGCCAGTGATAGGGTTCTCCAAATCCCTACACTCACAAAATGAAACACATTAGCGTTATGCTGCTATTTTAGGCATGCGTTCTGTGGTTTTTTTTTTTGGGTATGATTGCCACTGTTAGCCCGAGGGCTTTTACAGTTTCACCGGGTTGAGAGGTGACCGAGCGCTAATGGCACTCAGTCGAGACCTCTATATATAGGTAACCAGCACAAGGGGTCCCGAGAGGGAGCCTCGGCTTGGACCGTTACCTTGTTTCGCGAGAGCGTTTGACTCGAGGGTGCCCGAGAGGGTCGAACCTCGGCTCGGTCAGTTGCTTCTGACAGAGGATTTATTAAATTCGCTATGATTATTAGCTATCTGTACCACCACTTCGGAATGCGTGGGCGCGTTCTGTGGTCCTTATTCCATGTTACAAGTTAAAATAACCTATATACATAATATATTATATAATTATACATTTAGATTCAATAGAGGATGAATGGGTCGGCTCGACCGGTGTTTCGTATGATAAGTGTTCGGATCGGAAACCCAATCAAAAGGTCTCAGTCCCATACGATAAAAATATAAGTAACTATTCTTGCGTCATGAAGATCATGATGTCATGAGATCCTTATTTTAGATGTCCCCTGAGGAATTAGTAGGATTCCTTCGTCACCAGTAATAGTGGTCTTTGGATTCAGCTAATATAACTACTCCACAAATTTCCATAAATCAAGATACTGGAGACTATATGGCGGATGACTCATTATCTCGACACCTGCCATAGTTAAATATTCAATTGTTCGTTTTGAGGAGTGCGCTGATGCGTTGTCGTAGGGGGATCCTGCTTCGAGGCCGATGCTATCGAATTTTTCCAAGATAACAGATAAACAACAATTAACACAGCAGTCTGCAGTAACTGTCCTTCTATCTTCCATTACAACTGTCGCGAAACCCTGACCTTTCCACCAAAGAACGAGGCGGTCATCTTTTTTCCTTGACTTCTTCCTTTCTTTACCTTAGTTGTCCGATCCCACTGAACAGATTGTCTTTGGGTTTCGGCTTCGTAGCAATATATCCAGATTTCATCATCTGTGACGATGTCAAATACAGAATTTGAGTCATCTCCGTTAACCTTTTCTAACATTTCGCGACACCAGTCCATGTGAAGGCGTTTCTGGTCTTCGATCAAAGTATGGAGGGAATCCATCTGGTGCAAAGCATCCTGACGCCTAAATGTTCGTGTAATATTTTTTGTACTTGACAAATAACTAAGCTTTCCTGCAGATGCTGGTAAGTCACTCTCTTATCTTCCTCTATCATGCGTTACACAGCACTGATGTTATCTTCAGATGTCGCTGTTGAAGGACGTCCCACACGCAGATCATCACTGAGATTGCTACGCCCAGGCTTAAACTCACTAAACCGATTGTAAACAGTGGCACGAGATGGAGCTTGATAATTAAATAACAATCGAAGTCTACCATAGCTTGTTGATTAAGACCACAACAACTAAATTCTTAATAAATCATGGACTGAAAATTATCTTAAATTAATTTTTAAGTGTAACACGAGTTTTGGAATTGCCGCCAATTCAGAAAAACAAATGACAAATGAATGCAATATCATCATATTAGGTAACCAAATAGTTCTATAATGGAAATTTAAAAGAAGTTTTCACTGCCAACGTTCTAAAAACTTTCAGAGCCTGGCAGAAACTAACCGGTTCTAAAAACTTTCAGAGCCACCCACGTATTACTGGATGTTGCGTCGTGTTCTAGTTTCTCCCTATAATAGTCGGTGTCAACACCGTTATTTATCCGAATAATAAACTATTTGGGTGAATAACGGTGTGAACCATCAGATTAACTATATGCACTCCCTAATCTCTAAAAAAATAAGACGGAGTGTTGATAGCGTTTGCTGTATTTCTATCTTTGTCATCTCAAGGAAACAAATGACATGAAAGCGAAAAAAGATACATTACGGTGTAAGTGACAGTCACATCGGATGGATGCCATTCTTACAATGTTTCATGGAGAGCGTAGCTCACGTACACATTACGTTGAATACTGACGTCACATTTGTTATCCCGTAACGACATACTCTGGTTTCGGTAACAAATGTCTTAATAAAGTGTAATGTAAAGTGGCTTATATAATATGCGCCACGTTCAAGAAGGTATTCATAAATAGAACAATAAAGAAATAAACGTATATACTTGTCTCTTTTGTAATATATGAAGTAGGGTTGAAAAAGTGGAAGATTAATCGGTTCCCTTGTACAACTCGGGTTATTTATTGTGTACGCAATTAAGGGGCTTTTTATTGCAAACGATGCTTTACGAAGTTTTCTTAATTTAGCCAGGAAGGTTTAGTATGTTATTATTTTTTATTTGTTTAATATATTTTATTATTTTATTGTAACGAAAGGAACCCACAATTCACTTGGTGGTAAGCGTCAAATGTACTGAAAGTTTCTTGTTTGTGAAAGTGTCGCTTGAAAACCAGGGGACAATGCCTTCAAGTTATTTTGTAAAAATATGCTAGTGTTAGAAATGCAATCGCTTCATATTCCTGCTTTTTACTTTTCCCCTTTTAGTCAGGATGAAATTAAAAAAGCAGTTTTAGTCACAGTGAGTTAGTTGTGATGATATAAGTAGGTTTATGTTTTTATTACTATTTTAGATCGCCTTCTCTTGACAATAACCCATATCATTAATTTTTCTCTTGATTCTGGTCAATATCTTTCACTTTGGAAGAAAGCTTTTGTTCACTCTCTACCTAAAGTCTCTAACAGTCGGGTTTTCACTCAGGTCCCAGCACTACCTCCGCTCTAATCAAGGTCAATGACGATATTAGACTGGGTATGAATGAGGAAAAGATTAGACTGGTGGTGTTGATTGACTTTTCGAATGCTTTTAACACAGTGGATCGTGATTTCCTTCTTCCCTTTCTGTCCGTTCCCAATACACGTACAGTTTTTTTTTTCTCTAAACTTCAACCATTTTATTGTTTTAATAGTTTATTAATCTTATAATTCATAATATGCCTATTTAATCTAAGAATTATTGGGAAGTTACTGACTCCTGATGCACAGGTTATCCTATTTTGGGAGTCAGGGTTCCATGTAACATTGTAAACTTGATTTTTGTTTTCTGTGCCAAATAAAGAAAGCATATTCAAAATTACTCAATACGTTTTGGAGTCACGTTGAACCACTATATAGCGATAAGTATTACTTTCACTTGACGGTAAGTGATGACCACCAAACGGAGACATAAGTCTCATTTTTTTTTGAGAAAATTATTATTTTATCAACACATCTGAAGCCAAAATTAGTTTGACTTGTATAATTTAATAAAACTTAAAAATAAGGCAATAGAAATATAACTAAAGAAAGTTTCACGATGCACATTCGTTGCGGTCTTCAAAAAACAGACATGGAATACGTCGTCACCTGCAGTTGAGTACCTGGATTCTAATGTACAATACACAGTAGCGTCCAGCTCATGTCTTACACTGGTATTTAATATAATAATTATTACATTAAGTCTAATACCATGCCATTGGCGGCCTTCCTTTAGCAGCTGACTATTGATAGACTGTGATGATTATCGCGATAATAATTAAATATATATTTTTGAAATCATGTTTCAAAGAGTTTTCAATCATCGAGCTGACCCATTCATACTGCAGCTAGAAATAAACAGCAGTGTAGCTCTACCACTGTTAAAACTGTGTTTGGGTTGTTAGAACTGTGTCATAAACCGAATTTCGATCATCTCCATGAAATCGTGTTAAAATCTGTGTGAGATTAAGGTAGTTCGTATTTCTATTTTTTAGTAAGAAATACTAATAAATATAAATGTTTTTTTATCATATTATATTTAGTAACTTACATAGACTTAACTTATAAATGCAGATACACAATAAATGCAATATTCACTAGTATTTATAAACGAGGGGCTGAAGATATCTGATCTCCGAAGAGAGTTTGGACTCGTCTCTCGCCAGCTCGGCGACCATTTCCTTTGCGCGGTTGTTCGCATACTCGTGGGCGCAGTCGTGTCTCTCCACCATCTTCGATAGGGCCATGCTTAGCTGGGCTCTCGCACCCCCACTGGATGACTCCACTAAAGTCTTCATTACGTCGGGTGAGTAGCCCTGCAATATGTTATAGGCCGATTAGAATTATTAAGTAAGTCGGTAAACTAAAGTTATGGATTTGACTGTTGCAGAAGTAGAGAAGAAGGAGATCATAAAAGGAAGCATTAAAATAGACGACTATTTTCAAATTTGTTACTCAGTACCTAACGGTACAGTGATATGTAACTACTGCTGTCAAATTATTATTGATATTATATACGATAATTATACATAAATTTAAGGGTGACAAATCTGCACACATTTCAGTAGACGGTAAGCAAAGACTACCGAAGGGAAGCATAATGCTCATTTTTATTAAAAAAAGAATGCCAGCTAATGTTATTAACCCTACTAAAATTGCGGTGAACCATTCCAACTAAGCAAAGCTTGTGCTAGGAGATGGTTTATGACAATCGTCGAATGTTTGATCGAATCTACGACCTTAAGTTTCGCAGACCGTACCCTAAGCCATTAGGTTATATGAAAAAAAAAGGAAAAATTAGAAATATCAAAGAAAAAGAAAACAAAAGAGCAACTAGTCGAGTTTCTCGCCGTTTCATCTCGCTCGCAGCTGCCTTCCGAAGCGGTGGTCCTATTAGCTATCTTGACGATGGAAAGTATTTTGTATAAAACCTACTTGAATAAAGCTATTTTTGATTTGATTTAATTTGCTATCGCTTTTTATTCGATTGGTGAACATTTTATCAACAATTATCAATGGATCTGAAATCATTGTTGTTGTTACAGTTCACTTCTATGATTCTATGAAACAAAGGACGATGAAAGAGCACAAAGTTCGTTTGATAGAGATGCCTTCGCTTTACAACGCTTCACTTTTGTCCTCAAACAAAGATTCAAAAAGCACATAAGCTCTCAGCATAGTTAGAAGCAGAGAGATAGCAGGCTTAGGATACCGTCTACAAAACTTAAGGTCATAAATTGAAATCCGCCATTAGACTATATTCGTTAAACACCTACCACAAGCATTTGAGCTTAGAGTGGTTAACTGGAATTTGGTTATGATAATAGCAACGCAACATATATAGAGCCCCAAAATTCCGGCTAGTTCGCGCACTTGTATTCCCCATATTCTTGTACTCCACAGAAACGTGGACCCTGCGGGAAGTAAGAAGAAGAAGACAGATGCCCTAGAGATGTGGTGCTGGAGGAGAATGCGTCGAAATCGGAGTATCGTGGACTGAATTCCGTTCCAATAGGTCTATATGTACTTCGAGAACTCGGCATCAAGCTGCGTTTATCATCTTTGGTACAGTCTCGTATCCTCACCGTTTTTGGTCACGATGAGTGAGTTGTGGTCCAGGGAAAGGTTCAGGGCACCAGGCCACGAGGAAGATCGCCTACAAGGTGGACTGACCAGATAGAAGCGGCAGTAAATGGCTCATCATCACTACACGAATACACAAGGGAGGCGGCCATCAGAGAAGAGTGCCGGCGAGTTGTGAAGCTTGCTACCAACACCTAAAGTGATGATACCGACATAGAAGAAGAATAGCAAAGCCAGCGTTACTTTTTTTTAAAAAAAACTGAGGACTAATATAAGACATTACCTGTCTTGGGTCCCTTTTTTAATGAATATTTGTTAAACTTTTGGTCTTGTGACCTCTATAGCTTTCACGAAACAGACTCGCGAGTGGTGGGCCCGCTGAATAGGGAACTTGGGTTCCCAGTTCCTTAGACTCATCATCCTACTTTTTCAACAATGGTATTCTGCTAGAGAGTACTCTTTCCCCGGTCAAGAGGTTCTGCACGTGCTGCACTTGCACGCTGCAGTGAACTGAATCGTGGCATTACCACTGTAAAATACTGCAATCAACCGAACGTAACGCAGTTAATTACTGTATTAATATATAATAAAACAAAGTTACAGAACCCACCTGTTCCTTTTTAAACTAAATTAGCATCCTAGCTCCTCCTAATTACTTCGCTAACAAGATTGAAGTACAGTCAAAGGCGTTAATAGTCATTAACTAATTATTTCACAAGACAAAACAACTTTATTTTCCTCTTAGACATAAATATAAACCCGGCAATTTAATAACAACACTTTCATTAGGTTTTATTGAAGTTTTAATTGAATATCAGTATAATAAAGCTTCTGTAATTCGTGTGGTGAGTGTAGAGACCCTTATTAATAGTGAAGATGTATTCCATAGTCCTAATGTGTGACGACGCATCTTCATTATGAGTCTATATCGAGGTTGAATTTGTCATGGGCCGCAGGAATCTATCACAATCAGGTGTGCTGTTTTGTCAGCCTCAAGGCAATAAAAAAAGCTAATTATCAACGCAATTTACTCTAAAGGAATTGAAAAGCTCAAATATATTTATTGTCTCTGTATATATAAAAAATGTTATATAAAAAATTAAATGTAATTTGCTAATTTCCAATTTGAAATGTCTGTTATGTAGCGTTTCACTTGTTAAACTATGCAACTTTGCAGAATCTGCGAGTCTTCTTAATATACGTAGTTATAACCAATAAGCTAACAATATATTCTCTGTTTAACCCATAGGTCTGGTGGAGTAAGCCTTTTGTTTGGCATTAAGTCCGCCTTTTTAAACAATGTTTGTTTCATTTGTGTAAATAAATAATAACCGAATAAATAATAAAGAACTAGGCGTTACTTCGGGCAAATCTATTACCTAAAACAAGTAGAAATTTGTTAATTTCCGCAAAAATTTATATTGAGTTTCATTTGTTCTTCTATGCGAGCCCGTTTAAGATAGTACAAAGAACCGTTTGTGGAAATTTGTAACCATTGTAACTCTAATTTGCAAAATGAAATGTTAAATTTATTTAATTTATTCAGGTGCCTTTTTGAGATGGTTACCAGGCGTTACTTTGTGCAATTCTGTTACGGAATGAATAAAATCTATTTTGCTCAATTCGGTATGAAATGTTAAATTTATTTAGTTTATTCAGATGCCTTTTAAGGCGGTTATTAGGACCAAGCGTTACTTTGCCCAAATCTGTTACGGAAAAAAGAAAATCTTATTTGCTAAATTATGTATGAAATATAAAAATTATGTCGTTTCCCTCATTCAACTATGCTAGCCCATTTAAAGTAGTTAAATCAACCACGGGCTATTTTGCGGAAAACTAAATCTAATTTGCTTAAATCTGCATAAAATATAAAATATAGGTTGAGTTTCGCCTGTTCGGCTACGTAAGCCTTTTTAAAAAATTAACAGTATAATGCGTCACTTTGCGGAAATCTATGAACAGAAAACTAAATCTATTTATTAAATTGCCAATTTCCGTATTAAATATATAAAAGCTTTATAATGATGATGTCCTGGTTGATTTAGACCACGGCGATATATTCTGGTTATTATCAGATGATATCAACTGCACTGAATATATTACAGTGCCGTAAGCATTCGCGCAAACACAGAGGCACTCACTAATCCCCTGCTCTATTCCCATATAATACATGTGCAATAAGAACGAAGGAAGGTTCAGAAACAGTGTAACGGGACATAAAACAACACACAGACCCAAAACAATAATTTCTGATGCACATTTTCGTCGATTTGGAATCGAATCCATCGCAACTCAGTAGTACTACGAAGCACTACACCACATGACCGTCAAAAGCTTAATACTTGAACTGCTATATGTTAGGCACAAATTAGCATATTAAATTTACTATTTTATAAACTCATTAATATTGCGACCCAAATACCTATTTGAGAAGTTCTGGGAACTAAAACTTCTACTGTATATACTGGCTGTATTAAATAAAAAATTAAAATTAAATAAAAAAATCTTGGTAAAAGTGCAACGGTAGGTGCCGTGAAGGTTGATGCTTATGGAAGCGTATTTTTTTTTTCGGGCTGATGGACGCTTTAGTCCGAGGGCTTTTACTAGTTTCACCGGGTTGAGAGGTGACTGAGCGCTTATGGCACTCAGTCGAGACCTCTGTATATGGGTTATCAGCACAAGGGCTCCCGAGAGGGAGCCTCGGCTTGGGCCGTTACCCTGTTTCGCGAGAGCGTCTGACTCGAGGGTGCCTGAGAGGGCCGAACCTTGGCTCGGTCAGTTGCTCTTATGGAAGAGTAAAATATTTTCTTATAGGAGTTTCCGTCCCTACAAGATACTAATAGAATGAAAAATGTTACTTCGAAACAAAGTATATAAAATAAGTAGTAACGTTTCCATGTTTTAATATAATATTTTATCAATATAAATAGGTATTTATACTAATGAATTATAGATAAAATTGATAAGTAACTTCAAAAATGCTGATTAATTGACTGAATTATAAGATCTTTTGAAGTACTGAGCTGATCTTGTATATGAATTTTATTATAAAACATCTCGATGCTTAGCAATCTACCACTGTGCGCTTTACGCGAAGTTTTACCGAAATCATTATTTCTACATTCTATTATTTATACATACTATAACTTCATTCATCACAATTTCTTTATATATAATATTTTTTTATTTCTAATACTTACACTGTAGTCGGACAGCCTCTGTCTCTTCGCTTCTCTGCTCAATAGATCGTACAGGAGCATAAGTCTCAAGTTCGAAGACGAGAGTTTTCCTTTAGGAGTTGGTTCCCCTGGATGGGCCCTAAGTCCTTCCCAGACGTCCACCAACCGTTCGTCGTATGGATCATGGGCCATTCTGATCATTTCCTTCACATTCTGTGATAAGTACTGAAGGTTCTCCTCTGTCAATTCATCCACGTCAAACCCTTTGGAGCGACTAGAAATCTTATCAACATCAGTTTCAAAGTGAGGAGGCAAAAGGTGAGGGGCATCCGGTGTCGGCTCCAATAGCGGCTTCACTTCTTCGGAATGAGCAGACAACAATGGTTCTTCGCTCCTCACATTTAGAGGTTGTATTGGGTTGTATTGTGGGAAGTCGAAGGTCATGACGTGCTGCTGATTTTGTGGGGTCGATTGCTGGTGATGAAGCAATGGGTTATGCTGCCTATAGAAGTTGTTTTGATGATACTGTGTGAAGTTGAATTCTTGGTTCTGTAATTGAATGTCATAGTTTTGTTCGTTCTGGGGCGGAATTTGTTGTTGATTCTGCGGTGGCGTGTCATATTGCGGTTGATTCTGTGGTTGTATGTAATATTGTTGTTGATTCTGTGGTGGAATATTATATTGTTGTTCATTTTGTTGCGGCATGGTATATTGTTGATCACTTTGTGGCGGTATGTCATACTGTTGTTGATTCTGTGGCGGTATGTTAAACTGTTGTTGATTCTGTGGCGGTATATTATATTGTTGTTGATTTTGTGTCACTATGGTATATTGTTGTTGATTCTGCGGCGCTATAGTATATTGTTGTTGATTCTGTGGTGGTATATTATAATGTTGTTGATTTTGTGTAGCTATGGTATATTGTTGTTGATTCTGCGGCGCTATGGTATATTGTTGTTGATTCTGTTGCGGTATGTCATATTGTTGTTCATATTGTGAAGGGTTGTATTGTTGTTGATTTTGTGAGGATACCCTCTCTGATGGCTTGGGCGGTGATGCGGGAGCGTAGTAACCAGGCCGATGGAAGGGCGTAGTAACATCTCTGAAATAGTCATATAGGTAAGTTTTTAGATACATAAATAATTATTTGAGTTAATTATCGTAAAAAAAAAAAATTTGTAAATATGAATTGCTTTCCAATTAAGTACAGATATAGAGCCCGTATGTACAGATTAAAATTAAACAAACACAATTGTTTTTCATTATTAGTAAATAATAAGCCATTGGTTAATTAGTATTAGGCAATTTCTTTGACTTTACTTATATCTAGTTAATAATTATAAAATTCTTAGAACATTAGTCATTGAATATATCCCCTCCATATTTCCACTAGAGCTTTCCCGTCCCTCCTAGAATATTTAAAACTACTGAGACTTTATTAGAGTAGTGAGTGCGACGTACCCAAAGCGGTTTAGGTGATGTGGTAACCCGAAGTGTCATTTGGGTATCATCGTGATCACGATAAACGAAACCATTTAGTTTATTAGTTTGTTTAAACATTTACTAGTATTCAATGGAAGAAATATTTCTTTCCAATCTGTACAACCTTTTGAAGTTAGTCTCTATAAATACCTTATGTTTTCCAAGAAATTCTCATTTATTTAAACGTTAAATATTTCGTTGAAATTTTTTACTGCTTATGATAGTAATTTCTATTACCTATTTTTATCACCATAGCTTCAGAGCTATCTAGTTTTTCAGAAAACTAGATAGACTTTAGAGCCACGCTGCATTGTGTGTGTCTTGTGTGTGTGTGTGTGTGTATGTATATATATATATATATATATATATTACTAACCTATAATTTAAAATAACACTGAACAGACCAAAAAGAATTAGCATTTCTGCAACCTGGAAACTTCGCAGTTATTATAAAAAAAAGTATATATACAAAAACAATTAGCCAATCAGGTGTTAACACTAATAATAAACCGGCTCTCCTTCCGTAACCCAAAATAAAACAAATTGCAAGACACTTATATACGAAACAAGAACATAAAAACCGTAGAGAGGACCTTCATCTTGAAATGTAACAAGAACATAAAATCCACAGAGAGGACCTTCACCTTGAAATGCCATACGGCATCCACCACCTTAAAGATCTAGGCTTCAATGATCCAAAGTAATCAGATGTGACGTACAAAGGTCTGGGTGTCGTCGCTGGTTTGGTTGTGGTGGTCGGGGGTCTCGAACTCGAATCCTCCTTGATCTCGAAGGCCATTTGGTCTGTGAGATGGGCAATCACCTGCATAGCCACAGGTAAGTAGGAGTCTGAAAGTTGTACATGCTGTTTTGCCGCTTCCAACTGAAAAAGAAAAAATGTCATCAACTTAACGTACGTTTGTATGATCGACGAAGTGGCGGTAAACCGACTAATTTACTAATAATTCAACACAATTTACTTTTACAAAGAACTGAATTTTTCTTTTTTTTTAATTAACAATTTTAATCTACCAAGTGTGCGCTGACCCTTAGAAGGTTTTACTTACATTTTTTTAATAATTGTCTTACTTTGAGTCTTTTTGTTCTAGGTCAAAGTAAAGGTCATTGAGTGGGATTTCTTAGAAGGAGGTTTTTGTAGAAATAAATTCGGCATTATATTCCACGAATATTTCTTATCTTAACAGTAACTTAGCGACCGATTGCCGTCAGCTATTTATGTAAAATAGTAATTTCAGTAAATCAAAATTAATTCTACCAGGCATACTTTAAAAGGTCAGTAAAGCCTCGAGGGTTTTCGTAAATTGTAGGTTTAGATTATTTTTATAATATAACGAGTGGCAAACGAGTGCACAGATCACGTGATTATAAATATTGAATTCTACACTCTTCCTCAACAATGTTTCAGTATGCAATTACGTTATCACCGGACAGTTGGGATCGAATGTTCCATTACTTGTAATTGGGATACCTTGATCCCTACACATTATGCCGTTATGCTGATATCTCACTGTAGTAATAATTTTGGGTATAGTCCTTCTACTGTCGAGCATACATATCCATCTTAACAAGTTCAGAATAGAAGAATATCAGAACGTTTCACAGATGATCCCAAAGCACCTATCATGGATTTTTATTATTACTTTGAGAATAAGTATATGGTAAGTGATTCCTGCGGCCCATGACATCTGAATACATCCTTGACAAGGAATCATGTTGCAGATGCGTTGTTGCCTTTAAGACCTGAGATGGAATGCCTCGTCACCAGTAATGAATGTCTCCGGATACCTACAATCACCAGAGGAAACACAGCAGTATTCTGCTGCTATTTTACGCTGGTATTCTGCGAGGGCGTGATCCCACTCCAGTCGAGCTGACCCATTCATTCTGCAGTGTAGCTCTGTTATTGTTATCCTATGTATATATGTGATTCTACAGAGCGCAGTTTAGTCGCCCATCCATCCCAGACAAGGTATGTAGTAAAGGGGAAGATGATATCAAAAAAGAGAAACGGCAGTTACGGCTTGACCACGTACGTTTAATTACGTTTTGCCTATTCATTAATGAATATAGGGGTAATTGTATATATCCGTTTGTGTGTTATCGTAATTTCTTAATACCCGCTTATTTCCAAACATGTTAAACACAACATGTCGACATTGTAATATTACTGATTTAATACCATTGTTGTATTATCCGTGCAGTGAAAGTATGTACCGCGATGAATATTCATATTATGACAAGAATTGATTTCGCGCGGCCTGTCTGTCTGTCTGTGATAATGAAAATTCCGTGGGCACTTGTTGTTTGGCGGAATAAATCTCTTTTAATTTACATTTTTAATAGTGATCGAGTAACACTGCATTTAGTGTTCTGGACAAAATTATTCGCACCTATTTTTTTTTCTAAACTACATTTTTATATATGACTAAAAAAATAATAGTAATAATATAATTTAAACATAAATAACATTATCTAGATGCTAGGACAAGATAACTAGACCAGGCAAGGCCCACTCCATTACAGGATACCATCATGAAATTAGAGCACAATGCAGATATGTTTTGTATGGTAAGTGAAGGGTTCCGAAGATCTAATTATCGATAATCAGTCCAGTCGTGAAATGACATATGCTTCTTGCATTATTGAGGATAAAGGTATATTTAATTATCAACGCTTACATTAAAAAACAAAATACTGAAATTGGCCTAGTATAAGATTTGCGATAGACGGATATTTGTTCAATATATATATATATATATATGTATAATTTATGTATTAGTTATTTTTAGTATTGTTTTTTTTTCTTCTTTTATTAATTAGTTTATTGCTACACCTATCAACACATATCTGTGGGTTGACTGGTAGAGAATGGCATTAAGTCCGTCCTTTGTGAACTTTGAACTTTGTTAAGGTTAATGCAATAAAGAAGTAATAAGAAATAAATAAGTAAATAAATAATTTATCGAAGTTGATATTCATTGGAATCCTGGAGTAATAGGGGTCTAATTATTACTTGTATTGAGATGCATTCAATCCTGGTATAGGGGTGTGTCATCTGTTTACCATACCATCACGTGCATTGTGTGCCTTTTGTTACTCTCAATACAATAAATTAAAATACTACGGCTTATTCAAAATTGATAAAAGGAATATCACCGTTAACAGTAAATAGTATTTTCGTAAGTTGTCCAGAGTTGTTAAAGACAATATACTCGTAAGTGTGCCTTGATTGATGTTGATATGAACGTAGTATTAATATCGTGGGGAGTGTCGAACCTTTGCCTGCTCTTTATTAAGAATGCTAGTAAAACTTCAAGTCTCGTTAAACGCTTCTAAGCTTTAATACTTGTGCTAGGAGATGTTTCACGACAAGAAACCTAAGACTTTAAGTTTGAGGCTCTATTGAGGCTTTTGAAAGATAAGCGTGAGTATTTACTTGTCTTGACTTACCAAAGTTATTACACAGGCCTGCGAACACAGTATTGCTAATATTACGCGTTGAATCATTGCTGTCATCTGAAAGAAAAAATATAGAACTATATAGATATTTATTTATTTTATTTATATATTTAGCATTTATGTATACTTAGTATTGATTTATAAAATCCAAGAAAACTAAGATATTAAAAGTGTTGTGTTAAAAGTGCATTATTTTAATAATGAAAATTAAGTTGGAAACTTCATTGCCGATTTCTTCTGTAAACATTATGGTATGACATTTATGTATTATGCTACCTATATGCATACATCGACTTCCCGCGAACCTGCATGTACATATTTAAAAAAAATTGATCGACAATCAAACCCTTCTACGTCTGTCTTATTCTTGAATGAAGGTCACATACCTAACCTAATATCTTAATTAAATTCTAACGGACTTTAAACAAAAATAACTGGACAAACAACTGAGTAAGTGATGTTTGCATCCCGAAATTACCTAAAAATTATATTTATTTTACAAAAAAGAAACCATTTTCGCAATTTATAATCTTAAATCTAGAGCATTTCTTAAAAATTTACGATAGCATATTGCTAATACGTGAGAATTTCCAAAAATTTTCTACGAAAGTTGGTTGGTGTACACTATATCAATACAAAACAAATTTGTGAAGACTATTTTTCGTTTAAAAAAGGTATAGAAATCGTTCTTGGACAATAGCATACGCATATTTAACAAAATTCTGCAAATAATAATCGATATGCCATTAAACCGATTTAATATTTTGGTTAAAACGCAACTAACCAAACAAAAAACTACTTCTCTTTGTCAGAATGTATTTCTGACAAATATGCTTGGACTTAAGCTTTGAGTTCTGAGTTCAATACTGATCAACTTGTAGACATATTGTAACTTATTAGTTACAAATTTTACTAATAAAGAATCGGATAAATATTAATCATTATGATAATATTTAATAAAGTAGTAAAGATACAATTATTTTAAGACCATGTATTTTTTAAAATAAAACATTTCTAACTTTTACTTAAGCAGCAAATTAAAAAAAAACAATAATGTTGCAATTATTGTAATAACACAATAATGTTGCAATATATAAATATAATTACCCTTGATATACTTAGTTTGCACTGTGATTATTATCAACTGGGCGTATAGGCTCGAAACATAGTCCTAAATTTGCCCCGGACTCCAGATACTGTGGTATTATCTGCCATTATTTGTCACTGGATGCACAATGTAATGTAATGTAATGTAATATACCCACTATCTTACTCAATTTGTCAACAATTATAATTATCTTTCATTTAAAAAACTTTAGATTGGATCTCAATCACATTTTGTTACTTATTAATTACAAGAAATTGTTACTTGCCATTTCTTCTCGCTAGCAGATGCCTTCCGAAGAGGTGTCCTATTAGCTATCTCGACGATTCAAAAGTTTTATTGAAGTAAGTTTTGTATAAATTTACTTTAATAAAGCTTCTTTTTTAATTTGATTTGTTTACATCAAATCTAATCGTTACAATTTCCAAGAGTGCATTATCAGGAATGACCGAGACGGAATCGTTCGATACCAGTAATTGACTCTCCGGTTCTCAGTAGTCCATACGAAACACTACAGCGCTATATTTCATGCTGGTATTAGTGCAGGTGTGATCCTTTACTGATCCTGCTGAGAATTTCCTGGAGAGTGATTAGGTTGAGTTTGTTGAGTTTAATAATGATATTAGACTTTATTAGTAGTGACTAGGCATTCCATTTTAGTCTTCAGAGGTGGCAAATAATCTGTATAATAATTTATTTTCTAGGACCTGATTGTCACGGGCCGCAGGACTCATTTATCATCACGTGTGTGTCACCTCTAACATAAAAAAACACGACTATTAAAACATTGAATAATAAATGAATAATGTATTAACATGTTTGGTCTGCAGTGTTCTTGACACCGGTGTTATAAACGGTAACGGTAATAAATTCTCCATGCGAATTCGATTTCAAGAATTCACTTTGTTCGCGGACTCGCAAATAATATTTAAGTGTTTTCTGGTTGTAGAATTTTGCTTATGACTTATGGTGGAAAACAATATTGCAGTATTTCTTTTAGAGACTAAATATATTAAAAAAATCTGGTACATAACCAAGACTCATAATATATAGATAGAAAGAAATAAAACACATTAATTCGTATATAAAAACGGTTGATACAAATAACGTAATTTTTTTCTTTTTGTTTTTGTTTGATACTGTTGGTCCAGGGATCTTTACAGCTTTACCTGACTTTTAGTCTCGCAAGCTGAAGGTCCGCTGAGTAGGGGGAAAACACACACAATTTACCAATCTAATACGATTGTATCAAAATGCAGTCACAAATCAGTACCAACGCATACGTTAGTTATAAACATACAACGCCATGATACGAATGTAAAACAGCAAATTAAACAAGAAACATTATGTTGATAGGGATTATAAATGTGATATAAGTGCTTTAATAGGCACGTTCTAGAAGTTGATTATTTTTTTTTTTTAATTATTTTGAGGGTGGCAAATGAGCACACAGTTTACCTGATGGCAAGTGATTTCTGAGGTCGAAAACACCGCCCGTCAACAATAATTAGGGTTTCCCTATATAGGGCAACCCTACACTCGTCATAAGAAACGTAACCGTGTGTTACTCCTATTTCACGCCAGTGTTTTGTGTGGGCATAGTCGATAAACTAGGTGCGGTGTGGTTTTACCATTTCTTTTTTTTTAAATTGTACTGAGAGTAACAAACGAGCATATAGTTTACCTGATGGTAAATTATTACTGTGGCCTACATACAAATACATCTATTCTTTTTTATTACATTGACAGTAATTAACGAGCACACAGTTCACCTGATGGCAAGTGATTCCTGTGAACTAACTGCATTGTAGCTCTACCACTGCTAAAATTATCCTCGATAGGGAATCATAATGCTAATGCATTCCTGAGTGCTTTTCTTGAAGACTCCCAAGTTGTATCGGTTCGGAAATACCGCCGGGGACGGCTGAATCCACAGAGTAGTTGTGCGTGGCAGAAAATCAAGTAGCTCCATAATGTAATGCCATATTTAACCGTGTTAGATAAAATTTACTTGAATTACCACGCTCTCCTGGAATACCGGCCTATATAGCAGCATAATGATATTGTTTCGTGTCGTGACGACATATTACATCTCAGTCCTCATGGGTGACGTTGCTAAATCTTGGTCGGATGTAGATATTATCGTACGGTATTATCACTTACATGATGAAATATGTGCTACTTCATCGCACTTAATATTCTAAATGTAAACTTGTGTTAGTACTGAATGCAAGTTTCTTTTTGTTAAAGAAAAAAAGAAGAGAAAAAAAAGTTTATACGTGACTATTATTTCGGTTAATATATACCATACCAAATCAGCTGAAAATGCTTGTGCTAGGAGATGGTTAGCAACAATAGACGAATAGCACATATGTAACTACGACCTTAAGTTTCACGGACCGTACCCTAAGCTATTAAGGCTATAGAAATTTCCTTCTATTCATATTTCCTAATAAATTGTTAGTATTCGTAATTAAAGAGAAAACCTCTTCGTTTTTACTATACACGAGTAATCTTGCTGGCTTCTCGATAAATCCCAAAAAGGGTAGGCTGCCTTAACAAGTATTGCATTCGCAATCAGCACCGTCTATCGGTTGCTTGTTATTTCCATTCTAAGCACGACTCGGGAGTAGGGCACATAAAATAAATAACCCAAGCCCTACTATCTCCTAGATTTATACAAGCCCCATAAATTGGTCCGGCGGTGCAGTTACTCGTACCGGTCCGTTAGGAATGGTTATCTGTACTAGGCTTGTTTAAGTGTATTTATACTTTGTACACTGTAAGGACCGTTAGATCTCTAGCTAATAACACCGTGCCTTTTGAATTTCTAGGACAGTTCCATTATATTTTCTTTTGATATTGTTACGTGAACTTTTAATGGTGTTGTTATTTAATTGCTCATACATTTATATTCTTATCTAAACAAGTCTAGAATTATAAATTAGATTAACTTTACTTTCTTGTCATAATTTTAAATTAAATTTTTCAAATATCAGTACATTTACCAAACCAAAGTTTTACATTGTCATATACAAATAATACATAAATAGGAAATAAGTACAACTGGACTGGCAGTAATTATTATTTAACTAGCATATGTCGAATACCAGGAAAAAACAATGGAACTGAGATCAAGTTTTGGTTACAAACATTTTTAAAATATTTCATGTTAAAATTATACAGATTATATCAACTTCCCAGAATATATTTTAGTGCTATAACTAATTGTGAAAACACGGAAGCTCTCACTCCCGCTTTCTCTCACTCACTTTTCCCCTTCACAAAATCGATATAAGGCGTTCGTTATAAGATTGGTGGTAAGTATTGTTGAAATGCATGGTTTGGCTAGACCGGGTAATTACCACTCCCTTACATAATTCTGTCATGTAAATGCAGTATAACGCCGAGCCGTTCGGGTATATACATATATATATATATATATATATATATATATATATATATATATATATATATATACCTATATATATTGGTCAGATATAATTTTGTGTACGGATCTAGAATGTTGTTGTTGAACTGTATGTACGTTTATCCCCCTGGGTTTCATAAAATAAGGCACTTTGAACTTAGTTGATGATTATTTATGTTGCATAACTATTTCTCTCAAATTAATTACGAGAGATTCCGCCGTCAAATACTCTGCCAATACAACTAGGCCATTCGATCGTCAACATAGTTTATGAATATTTTTTTTTTCATTCGGATAATTCATGTTACCTTATGGTCACCCTACCAATTAAGGTTTAATACGTTTTTGCAATGTTGATCCGCCACTTCATAGGATTTCTGTCTAATAGTTTCTTGTTAGCGTGCCGCGGTCAAGTACAGCTATGGACATAATTGCAGACATCCTTATTTTGTTTTCATAATATTAAATTGTTTTCGCGTATCATGATTAAATTGATATTTTTTATCACACTAAGAGTGACAAACGAGCATAAGTCACATGATATTAGCTGATGACCGTAGCTCTTGGACATCACCCTCAAGAAGGATACCGCTGAGGACCTGGATGGAACAGCTGGGCGCCAGCAAAAGGGTCTCCTGATTCCTACACTTACTACACAAAACACAGCAAGGTAATGTTGCCAAACGAGCACAGTTCACCTGATGGCAAGTGATTCCTGTGGCCCATGACATCTACATTCATCCTTGACAAGGGATCATAATGCAGATGCGTTGTCAACCTTGGGGACCGTGATGGAATGCCTCGTTATCAGTAATAAAGGTCTCCGGATCCGTGCACTCACCAGTCTAAACACGGCATCGTTATGCTGCTATTTCACGCTGGTATTCTGTGAGGGCGTGGTCTTACCCCGGTCGAGCTGACCCATTTATTCTGCAGCTAGAAACAAACTGAGGCGTAGTTCTACCGCTTTACCTTAAGGTACCACCATTATGATAAACTTGATTACGATGATCATGGTTTGTAGCCCAAGGTCTTCTGGTTGCTACCAGATGCGAACTGCTCACTGCGCAGTGTATGGCTGGTCACCATGAGTATTTCTACAAACAAAGGCACTCATCGTCTCTTAGCTTAGGCTAGCGCATAGGTCCAGTGTCAACGACACTGGACTTTACAACACACACAAAGACCCAGTACGTTATATTTTATTTCAAGTCGTGGAATGAATGGTTGGCCTCGACTGGGGATGATCAGCCACTTACAGAGTTAATTAGCAGCATGACGCTGTTGTGGTTCGTAATCTGAGGGTAGGGAGCCATTCCATCTTAGTGCTCGTGGTTTACAAAGCATGTGGATCTTAATCTTTGTTGAGGAAGTATGTAGATGTTTATAAGCTGCAGACCTCGCTTGTATTATTTATTGAACCAGCTCACGGACACCTCAGTTCCGTGAGCCCTGTGTCCGATAAAGCTGTAAGAGCCGCATAGGCTAACAGCATCAACATCAACAGAATCTAGCGTATTATTTAGTGTACGATCTGTGAAATTAAGGTCTTAGGTTCGAATCCACAATTCCACAATTGTCGTGAATATACCATATCTTAGCACAAGAATTTTCACCGTAGATGGCGTAGTTAACTTAATTTTTGTACTGTTAATAGCATTGCCAATATTGTTGAAAAAAAAAACATTATAGTTTTAGTTAAAAACCAACTAATAAAAAGATTCTACTACTCTTTGTTAGAATATTTATCTGACAAATATACTTGGATTTAAGTTTTGGGTTAAATACTGGACAACTCCTGGACATATTGCATCTTATTATTAAAAAAAGCGTTAGTCGAGAGTTGAGTCGTTTTTTGCCATTTCCTCCCGATAGCAGATAGCTGTTTTCCGAAGCGGTGGGCCTATTGGCTATCTTGGCGATTCAAAAGTGTTTTGTATAAATCTACTTGAATAAAGCTTCTTTAGATTTGATTTGATATACACTTGATCCTTCCTTCCTACATACAAATCTAAGTTACGAAGGGACACTTACGATACAATCGATACGAGTAAAACAACATTATATATTTAAAACTATAAATTATGATCTTATCGAATATAATAAAGCCTAATAAAGCTACTAAAGGTCTTCGTGTCATAAAAGATTTCCCAAGTTCATCCCAAATGAACCAGTTTTAAGTAATTTATTGCAACGAGAAGGGTTCGGATGGTTGGAGGAAAACATTAACCTCGCACAACTCAGGTATTTGAGTGAATTAAAATAAACTTTAAATGGATATTTGACAATTTTCAAAGACCTTTTTGAATGCTCCATTCTCCTATCTACAACGTAATGCCACGATGCAGATAATTTCTAATTGGAACATAGAGGAAATATGTCTTTCGTATTAATTTGATGATTACGTCGCCTTGATCTAAATAGCTGTTGACTATGGCCTCATCAATACCAAAATGAATACTGCGTTTCGTACGACAATTGTAGGGATTCGATAACAGGTAAAGAGGCGTTCGATCTCAGTCCTCAAGGCCAATAACATATGTGTGACCCAGACCCAAAAAACAATAATTTGTAATGTAGAAATATTTTTCATCGGATCGTAGGAACTACGGATTAGTGTTAAGAGCACCTTTTCAATAATTGGTCATTTATAGAGTGAATAACCAAATGGCTTATGTTACGGTTTACGAAAGTCAAGATTGTAGGTTCGACTATAGTTCAGAACCATCTCCTAAGAAAAGCCTTTAAGCTCAACTAGTTAATAGAATTAGTTTGAAACAATGGCAGCATAATGCTGCAGTGTTTCGTCTGGTTAGTTTAGGGATTCGGAGACCTTTATTACTGGTGACGAGGTATTCCATCACAGTCTTCAATGGTGACAACGCATCAGTGTTTTGATTCCTTCTCAAGGATGAATGTAGATGTCATGTGCCGCAGGAAACACCATCAGGTGGAATGTGTGCTCCTACCTATACCTAGCTTTGTGTGGTAAAGGACCTGAGGCGTTATTACTACTATCAGGCATTCCATCTTAGTGGTGACAACGCATCTGCATTATGATGCCTTATGAAGTATGAAGGTATCGTGGGCCGCAGGAATTCGTTTGGTGAACGCTCGTTTGTCACAATAAACAAAAGAATTTTTTAAAATTTATCCGCCAGGTAAAATCCTTCTGAATCCTTTTAAATACTAGAAGAAACGTGGGTGAACCGGTGTCAAAGACTGTACTAAGCGCAAATTCGCATTAGCCATGTAGGAATTTACAACGGTAAATTCCCTCTTACATGGCAATTTATCAACGGTAGAGTCACGTTGCAATTCGTTTCTGGCTGCAGTATAAATGGGTCAGCTCGACTGGGGAAGGACCATACCCTTACAGAATACCAGTATGAAGAGCATATCGCTGCAATGATTCGTACGGTGAGTGCAGGGATCCGTAAACCCTATTAAAGTTAATGAGGGATTCCAGTCCTCGTGGGTTATAACGCATGACCTTTGTTGAGGACGGATTTAGTTGTGAAGGGTCGTAGTCTTCATCCATCAGTGGAACTGTGTCCGTATGTCACCCTTAATATCGAAATAAAAAGTTAAACGCCCATCCTTAATGTTAGATTCTAAACGCTGCTTTCCAAGAACGTATTCTGTAAGGAGATTACGGAATTGTGCGCTTGTTCTTCATCTCAGTTTCGTACAAAAATACTGTCACACTATTCATATTTAATATTATTTTATTTATTGGTGACAAACGAGCACACATTTCATCTGATGGGATGTGATGACTACGACTCATGATATTTACATCAATAACAATTCAAGTTGCCAAGTTTATCCTTTTGTCAGCTCTATTATTATAAGAGTGGTAAATGCCTGGCGTTAAATTGTCTAAATCCTCATGACAATAACAAAAGTAGAAAAAATGGCACTAAAGTAAAGGATCAGCCTCTCTGGTTCGCTGTTGGACACTGCCCTCGTCTTTAGAAAATTTATCGGAACGTAGTCCAGAACGATAAATATATTTCTCTCTTCACTATTCTCCTATTCTGTATGCAATTTACCCTTGATTTCATTATTCCCTGTTATATATCGTTTTTTGAGAGTGACAAACTTGCAGACAGTTCTGCTCAGACAGTTCAGTTGAGTCAGAGCCTTAAGTTAGAGTTGATTACTGCCTCTCATACATCCTCAAGATAGATTCAAGATGCAGATGCGTTGCGCAGTACCCTGAGGACTGAGATGGGACGTCTCCAGATCCCTACATCAACAAACGTGGTCAATCAAGAACAACAAGCAGAGTGATGTTTTTAGCCTTTTATATAGATTTAACTGTAAGGATGCAAAAAAAATCTTACAATTCCTTTTAACAATTTCATAGGTGCCGACACCAGCGACAAAGTTTAGATTATTCGGAGTATTATCAAATGAAAAGCGAAAGACTCTACGCATGCTGCAGTTCGTGTCTAGCTACGGCATGAATGAGTTGGCTCGACCGGGGAGGACCACACAGAATACCAGCGTGAAATAGCAGCCGAACGCTGCTGTGTGTCGTCTGGTGAATATGGGACCTTTATTACTGGTGACGAGAGATTCCAAGGTTGATCATCAAGGGTGATATGCATCTCATTATGAGAGGATGAATCTGGTTGTAATGGGCAACAGGAATAATTTACTATCGGGTGAACAGTGTGTTCATTTGTCACCCTTAAGATAAAATAACAAAGAATAACAAAAAAACGCTCGTACGGTGTGCCTCGGCTTGTAAGTTAGAACCTTACTTATATAATAAAGATAAAATATCTGGACCTGGGACACGAGCTGACTGAAATGTACCCCAGATGTAGAAATTAATCCTTTAGTCTTAGTAGTTGTCTGCAAATGGATAAACCCCAACCAGCCTCTCGAATCACTTGAGGCGGTTGGGACCTCGGGACGGGTTGCTCCGGGCTCAAATACAGGAGGGATCGTCATAACCCTCGCCCGTTTGGACTACCTTGTCGAGGGCTCCTCGTTTGTTTGGTCTTTATATATGTATTATATTGTATTGTATATATTTGTTTTATTACATTTTTATTTTATTTTATTTTATCGACAAAACAGGCGAATATAGAAATAAATATCCCCAAAGTAATAACAATAGTATTAATTATAGGTGATAGGAGAGACAGACGAGACTACATTTCACCTGATGGTAAGTGAATCGTCCTTCTTGAGGAAAAAAGAAACCTTTGACGGCCAAGTTTGTAACAAGGTCGTTTCTTACTCCAGACGAGGATTTCACTTAAAGTTTTTCTCACTTAGACAAAACATGAAAATGATCTTAATTTTGGCTAAGGTACTAGCACGCAGCGATATAAATATTTATTGTCACCTGACCATGCTTCTGACTTGGGAATCGAAAACGTCTTTCCATAAAGCCGTTCTCGTATCTCCTTAATCATTTACCTGTCAGGACGACTTGTTGGGTCAATAAACTTATGATTAATTCTCTCCAAGCGAGTACCTAAACAACGGGAAGCTGCAAATTTTGTCACGTTTAATTATAGAGGTGACCTAACGTGTGCGACGTATTTGTTATACAAGCATGTGTTTTTTTTTTTTTTGTAAACGAAACTGGCAATAATATTTGAGCAAGTTTTATACAAAAAAAAAAGAGAAAAAAAATCTCGATACAATGTAAATTAGCCATGTTTATAATTGCGGTGTATTACCTTTGACTGTTTATGAACGTGTTTTTCAACCAGGTGAAGCTGTAAAACCCCTCGGGAAAATAAAAAAAAATGTACTAGAGGTATAATTTTGTTTTTTTTTTGTGAATTTATAGATTAGGTTTTTTTTTATAATATTACGGTTAATTAGTGGTTAATATTACGGCGGTAAGTAAGGACTGCGGCACATGATATCTTCATCCATCTTCAGAGTTTCAGGATGCTCATGCGTCGCCACTATTCAGTAGGTTCCCGGAACCCTAAGCTCATCATACAAAACAGCAGTGTTTTACCGCTATAACAGCCGTCCCATTGATGTTGCAGAAGAAAATGCTGCAGTACATCTAGACTGTTAATATCCAATAATGGTAAGAAGAACAGTAATTGGTTTCATTTACAACACCTTTTGCTGGGCCTCCGTCGGGCTCCTCATGAAAGCATCGGCACCACCAGAACGAACCGCTTCCTGGTAGATTTCTATCATGACATAATCAGATGAAAATAACTGCGCAAGATATATGATAGTTCCGTAAACATTTGCGAGACACGCCGCTCATCGTGTCCTTACCGTATCGATGTAATACAAGTGCGATAAAACCAAAGAAGATTCAGATGTAGTAGTCAGGGACACAAAAATATAACATAATTAAAACCAACATTAAAAAAATTCTATTTACATTATTAACAATTCCTATAACCACTTTCGGATTAAAAGCTGCTGTTAAAATATGACGACAATAACCGAATGAGAATTCGAAGCTGCGAAGTTAAGTTTCGCAAAAATCATATCAAATGCAAATCCGTAACCGTTCTCAAGCCGATTTGTTTTATAAACGTATAATATAAAAATGGGAAAGAAATTAAAGGTTATGTTTCATATGCAAATAAGAAACATACAAATATCATATAAGACCTTTACTTATACGACGATTTCTTCTTTTAAAAAAAAACATGAAAAGATAACATGAATCCATAAAGAGATCAATTAATTTATACAAAAACAACGGTACATTGATAAAGGAGTTTAGTATCCTTTAGCATAGTTTCTTACATTAATAATACAAACCGGCATCTAGAATAAAAATCAATGATTAATTTTTAAGACAGGAAGCTAAATCATCTAAATGAAATATAGTTTTGATTCAAAAAGTTTAAAAGATTAATGTTTAAACGGTTATCGCGTTCTCGTTTATATATTTTACTTCAACTTTTATAGACCCAAGTCTTTAATCAATACGTGTTGCCTACTGAACTGAGATGTGATTCTTCACAGATCGCCTTATGTGCAATCACAAATTAACTCAACGATATTAAACGTGGATATCCGCAGTGAAACTAAAATACCGGACATAGCTCAAAGGAACCGGGGATGAAGGGTTCTGGAATATCAACATCGTATTGGCTATCGGTGTGTAGAATGACCCTCCACTAGATGGTGACGATCTATGCATGTCTGCGGGAAGTCGATGCAGTAGGATGCGGGTGGAACAGGATCATACTGTGGCGGACTGTGGGAGATCTAAGTTCATCAGTGGATTAGTGGCGGTGATGGTATTTTTAAGGTCAGATAGTATAATAGATCTTGGTATGTAGTGGTATTTTGAAACGTCAATAGCCTGATGGTTTAAGGTACAGTCAGCGAAACTTTACAAGAAATAGATGAATGCAGGATGCTCAAGATTAAGCCACCCTTGGGAATCTATGAGCAGCAATGGTCCAACGCAGGGCTGAGATATTGATAATGACGATGATAATTAAATCATAGACAAATCTTTCTTGAAACAAAGTATAGCTGTAGTTGTTAATAAATCGAAACATAAAATCAATTCTATTGTTTCACTGCGTTAGCGTAGATAAACTTTGTTTGAAACTACATATGTAACGATGAAATTAAATAAAAGTTTGGGAAGACGTAAAAAAAATGAAAAGCTTTTTCTCGACGTGTAATTTGATTGTATTCTCTTTTCAAAGGTAAATCAAAACAGCGTGTTCATAATTAATCGATAACAAAATGATATGTGTTGCAGTATCGAAAATTAAAAATCATTTTCTTTTAAGATCTACGTCATATTGCCAAAATAAAATTTAATCCAGTGCAAAGGACGCATCTTAATTGTACTCGATATATAAGAAATAATACAGCTCTAATAGATTAGGAATAATCTATCGATAAAAAATATATCGGTATATAAATGTATCGATAGATTATGTATCTATAGATATAGTTTTATTATTGGATAAAATAAAAATGCTCGTGCCTAACTTACCCTGTCGTTTCTTCGAAAGGCGCGGATTTTCGAAATCCGCAGCACGATAGATACGCACGAGTAAACGCAGGCGCTTGCGTCGCCGCACTGCCTTTACAGCATCCCTGGAGGATAGTGACCCCTCCTCGCCATGGAGGATATATCGAGAGCTGTTCGCAAACCGGTTCCCCTGTGTTAGATACTTGTTTTGTTGTACGCTTTTAAATTTTATCTGTTTTTATTTGTTTTCATTATCCTTAAAGATCCTTAATAATATTCCTAATGGTATTATTTTTACATATTGATTTAATGTTGCTGTAATGTGATTAATAAATTATTTATAACAATTTTACTTAAATGTTTATACTTTGATTTAAACTCCAACTTCTTGTTACATTTTTTTTACTAAAATCTGTACTATATATAAAATTAAAAATATGCAGTGTACTGTATTTTATCCATTCAAAACATATATAACGTTTGTTTTTATGTGAACAAAGATTACGACATTCTTCATAGTCCAATATTAATTATTATATACTATTTATTATTATATATATGTTTTACATTTGTTGTAGCAGCTCTATAGAACTCCTCAATCAGGACAAACAGTGGTGGCGTTCGTTGACCACCGCAGTGTATTAGCATACAGGTAAAATTTAGCCTTCCAACCGCAATACTACACTCATAATAAGCTAAACTAACCTGAAGTTTACTTTATTAAAAATAAAAGTAGACTAAAAAACAAAACGTCAAAGCGACACGGCTGTGTCAAAATCCCTATTTGACAGCTAGGTAAAGAGAGAAAGAGAAACATTTCTTCTCATTCTAATGCGTGTGATACTGGCCGGTTAGGTGAACGAGTTATGACTTCTAAAATGGTTTCGATAGTGGCATATTTTACTTTTTAGGCTATTATCTAATTGGTATGTATCGAATTTACGATGGGAGGAGTTGTTTGGACATCACGACAGAATTCAAAACTTCGTTCTCATCATCTCTATGGTTGGCACAATCCTTCACGCTTTATGCGAAATTTTCTGTCACGCACAACTACTCTGTGGAATCACCTGTCGCCAGCGGTATCTCCGAATCGATACGACTTAGGGGCCTTCATGAGCCTGCCTTAAACCTTCCTTAAAGACCGGTAGCGCATCTTCGACCCATCTCGTGTTGCTTACCTTCATATGAGTTGATTGCCCATTTACCACCTATTCTATAAACAAAAATGTAGAGAGAAAACTTCGCGACTTAACGATTAGATCACCTTTATTACCGAGGTTAAGCGTCTATTTTCGATTTCTAGATAAAGCAATTTAGTATATTACAAGAATTATTATTATTGGCTTAAGTATATCTGAGTAGAGACCCTCATCGGTAACAAAGCATCATTACATTTAGTCCTCAAAGGTGACAAGCTTTTGCACTTTGAATTTATGTTGAGAGTTGATGTAAATGTCATGGGACGTCACTTACCATCAGATGAAAAGTGTGCTAGTTTGTCACCAATAAAGAAAATAAAAATTAATATGAATTTTTATTAACTTACAAAAACATATTAAAAAGCAGCATAGAGAGTCTAACATTAGGGTCTAGCATTTAACATTTTTTTCAATTATATTAGGGTGACAAACAGACACAGTTCAAATAATGCAATCCATAAAGAATCTATCCTCAACGGTGATTCAAGATCCAGAAGCGTTGTCACCCCCAAAACTGAGATGATGTGTGAAGTGAGTGGTCCCAGGTTACCGTTGCACAGCGGGGGTGCTAGGAGAGGCGTCGTCTCATCTAGAACAAGCTAAGACTTAGTGGACAGGAACGCTGGTAAGATCTCCAGGAGAAACCTGCCAACTCAGTGAGGATAGCCACTGGGAAAGTGAACGGGGTTGTATGTATAAATCTATAAATCCTACATAACCCCAAGGGCAATTCTCAGGAATAACTTGGCGATTGTATCACGACCATCTTATCAAAAATAAATGTAGGGATAATTATAGGTTCCAGATGTCACAAGTGTGCTCGTTTGTCAACCCTAATATTACATCAATTAAAAAAAACTTACTATTACTGGTAACGGCATTCCATCTTATTAATCTATTGAAGATTGAGATTGCATCTGGTTGGGGAAGGGGGGTGAGGGTGGTTGGTTACTAATAATTCGCTTCTGCAAAAAAAGTGCATTAAAAATGTACCCGATATCATAGTAAGAGAAGAAAAAACCGACAGTAAAATTGATTTTATAATGTCAGTAGGGTTTTGAGATGTCTTTATTTATATCGGTGTTAATTATAACAAAATGGTATGCGACTATTTTTTTTTTTAAATTATGTGATAACAGACAAAAAAGTAACTGCCTATAGATATAGATTCCACTCCTGTTCGTAGGCTGTTTCTTGGGTGTTGGAGTAAAATCCGTCACACGGCTACACAATCGATTTGTGGACTATATAGTAAACCCTTGGCTTAATGTTGTTATAATGGCGTAGATTATGGTAACAGCATTATAATACCAACGTAAGTATTTGAATTGATCAATTTCCCTAGATATTTTCAAAAATTAAATTACATTTATGTAACAATATCGTAATTAAAAATTGATAATTAACCTGTGTTGATATAACGTATTGCAGTTTTCTTTCACTCAATAAGTTTTACGTCAACAGTCGAGCACATTCTATGTCATAGCTGAGGGACAAGAAGTTGCCATTGGGTGCTGGTGATGATGTTCTAGTGGTCGATTTCCACCACTGAGATATATTCTGGTTATTGCCAGATGATATCAACTTTTATATTTTATAGTGATGTAAGCATTCGGGCAAACACAGAGGTACTCACTCAGCATCCCCTTCCCTATTCTGATGTATTGCATGTCGTAATGCATAAGATCGGAGATAGGTTCAGATGCAGAGAACACATAACCGAAAAACGCAACACTGCTATGCACAAAAATTGTTCCTCGGCTGTGAATCGAACCTAGGACCCCTGAAGCCACGTATCTAACCACTAAATGTGTGATCGATTGTCACTCTTAATCTTATAAAAAAACTGTTGGATTTATAAACGAAACGCATATGTCAAATATCGATTATCTGTCATATGTCAGAGATGACGTCTGACGCTTCTCTATGCTGCCATCGTCTTGTACGTACGCAATAAAAGTATTATCCTTTTGAATATAAGGTTTCACTCAATTTTTACCCAACTCAAACTCTCAAAACTCAAAAACAACTCAGGGTTGGGTTGTGGATATTAATTGAACTGGTTATGGGCAACTGGCAACTGCTTTTACTAATCCGACTACCCACTGCGACTTGATTTTTTTTATACTAAAGGTCTTAAATATTGGAGAAAGGTTCGAAGTCAATAGCCTAATAGAGTACTAGCTGCAAAACTTAAGATCGTCGGTTCCAATCCGCCATAAGACTATTGTCGTGAACCATCTCCTTTTTTTTTTTTTTCGTGGGTAAATCCTCATGGATACCCCTCTGACGCGGGGCAAGGGTTATGCCGGACTCCTACCAGCTAAAGACCTAGACCCCACGGTGTTCTTCTCGACACCCTTGGTCGGGACTACGGGTACGCTTTCGCACACTACCGTTGTCTCGACGGCGTTAGCCCGCTGCGGGCGTATCTTTGAATGACCCCTTCTTCATGTAAAAGGGCGCGTGAACACCGTGCGCGCCTTCTCGAGGCCTTAGCTATTTGGCGACGGTTGACCCCTGTGTTTGTCACCTAGGCCTTAGTTATGGGGGTTGAAGAAGGGCGTGATATACCCTCCTCCGGCGCCCAGTTCTCTGGCTGCGGATTGGGAGAGCAGTGCATCTCTCTCTATCCCTTTCCGCAGCCTCTTTCTGCGACATAACTTGTTCGCAGAAGGTGACAACGGCGCTCCACGACCTCTCGTTTTCAACCATAGCCTTAATGAGCGCTGGTAACGAGAGATCGTCTCCCACTACTGCGGCGAGGTTTTGGCGCAGTTCAGCCCAAGCTGGACACTCTTCTAGGGTATGCTGCGCCGTGTCCTCATGCCATCCACAATGGCGATACATGGTTGTAGGCTCTCTTCTGGCTATGCGGCACAGGTACTTACCAAAGCACCCGTGCCCCGATAGCACCTGCACCAGCCGGAAGGTCAGGGCGCCGTGCCGCCTGTTCATCCAGTCTTCAAGGACCGGACGACCGGACTCGACAGTCCAGCTGCCTGCCCTAGGATGGGACAGTCTTTCCTTCCAATTAAGAAGCAATGACTGTCGAACGTGGAACCTCCGTAATTCCCACTCCCTTGGTGAGAGCCATTCTCCCCGGAGTCGAAGCTCCAAACGCTAGTGGTAAATGGCTGCAAGGAGCCCCGCCTCCAGATCCCAAGGCATGGATCCCGTCAGTATACACGCCACCTCGTAAGAGATGGTGCGATAACCTCGAATGACCCCGACTGCCATCGCCCGCTGAGGTCTTCTCATTCCATTTTGTGTCGCACGGTTATTGGCCTATTAGCTGATAATATAATCGGTTTGATAGTATATTTGTATCCAGGACCTGCGACTTGGAAGCCAAGGAAGAAGTACTCTGAACACTAAGCCGTGCGGGCACTCTTAACTTACAATGTATAACAACGAAACAGCAATAACCCTATTGGTTTAGCGTATGGTCGGAATCTTGAGGTCGTAGGTTCGAATCCACCATTGGCCTATTGGCGTGATACATCTAGCACTAAAGCTAAATGGAAACACGATGTCGTTATTTTTTGTCAGACAAAAAAAAACTGCCATCTACGTTTTATATATTTACATGATTATAATGTGATCGGTCTATTCGAAACTATGTTGCGTGGGTTAAAGTTTTCATACAAAACTTTAACCCACGCAACATAGTTAAATATTTTTTTTTTCAATCTTTTTAATTTCTGTTATTCTAAGTAATCACCCATGTAATCGATGCATCTTTGCTAACACAGTGGTAGTTTATTGATGCCCTTCTTGTAAAAATCAGCTAGACGGGAGGCAACAAACTCTTCAAAAGCATTTTGTACTGCCTCTCGGGAATTTAATTTTTTTCCCGCTAAAAAGTTGTCCAAATTTTGGAAAAGCAATAGTCGGTGGGTGCAAGGTCTGGTGAGTACGTTGGATGAGGGATAGCTTCCAACCCCAACTCTTGCAGCTTGGAGACTATCTGTTGTGCAGTATGGGGTCGCGCGTTGTCGTGTAAGAGCAGCGGGGACGACCGATTGACCCAAGCTGGTTGCAGATGTGCGAGCTTCTCCATCATTGTCTTCAGTTCTTCATAGTACAAATCTGCAGTAATGCTCATGCCGTTTGGTAAAAACTTCGATGAATTACACCGCACTAGCCCACCAAACAGTGACCATTCCAACTTTCTAGAGGTTTTCGTTTAGGGCATTGCTTTGGTGCTGAACCAAGATCTAACCAACTTGCTGAGCGCTTTCGATTGTCGAACAGAATCCACTTTACGTCGCACGTAACAATTCGGTTCAAAATTATTTCATGTCTGTGCCTGTTGAGCAGCGCGAGGCAGGTTTCAACGCTTACATTGCGCTGGCGATTGTTTAGTTCGTGGGGCATCCGTCTATCAAGCTGTTTTACCTTGCCAATTTGTCGTTTATGGACCAATATTGTTTAGATGTTAACATCAAAAGCTGCTGCTAGCTCGGCTGTAGATTGAGTATCATCAGCTTCCACAATCGCCTTTAATTCATCATTATTGACCAAAGTGTCTGGACGACCACGAGGTTAATTATGTCTGTTGACAAACTTGTATGGTCTGCATACACTTTTGTCTTCTATTCTCTTTATTACATTCAGAGAAACACACGAGCACACAGTTCACCTGATAACACGGGCTGAGATGGAATGCCTGGTCACCAATAATAAAGGTCTCCCTACACTCACCAGGCGAAACACAGCAATATCATGCTACTATTTTACGCTGGTATTCTGTGACGGCGTGGTCCTACCCCGGTCGAGCTGACCCGTTCATTCTGCGGCTAGAAACAAACTGCAGTACATCTCTACCAATGTTAAAAACAAAGTCCTTCATAAATTATATGCAAACGATTAATTATTCATTAAATTAATGCCGCTCCAATACACCCTTATTCAAGGAATCACTTTTAATTAAGGCTGATGAGAATGAAGGATAATTTGCGCCTTATGTGTATATAAATAGACTGATTAGAAATGATTATGATTATATTAAGGTGTATTTACGTTAACGTTCTTTTGATGAAAAGTATTTCTGGATTGTACAAAGTGGCCTTGAAACGTTTCTGTGGAAACAATTAAATTATTTTAGTCTAAGTAAGACCTAGTTAGGTATGCACCGTCCTTTTACCTTATATTAACTTATTATAGAATTTCTTTTATAATTGTTCCTTCAGTATCATACATTTTAAATATCGAAATATGATCGAATATGTTGACCTTTCTAATACATTTTAGAATTGATATCTCTAGTCAAAAATCTCAGTGACTCGGCGAGTTATGGATTAGACTAAGTTCGGTGTTTCACTGCGTGGTAGAATACGTAACGTAGACAAACGTCCCTTATCGTGGATGACGGATGTTTCAAAAGACCAATAAGTTGAAGTGGCATTAGGCTTGTCATATAATCAGCTCAACATAGCTATATAGCTCATATATATATAAATATATAGCTGATAGAACCGATATCCGATGAGTAAGATAGACTCTTGAGTGGGCACCCTCGCACTGACAGTCCCTGTGCAGGATGCTGCCAACTAGATGAAGCGAAAGCATAAATAAGTTTGCTGGAAGACAATAAACTCAGGTAGTTTAGAATTGTGCTTGTGGTAATCTATGGCGGAATATGGCTTATGTTCATCAGACTGATGAAAGGACAGATATGATGTTGGTAAAAATATTTGTAATAGTCAAATTTAATTAACGAGAGAAAATTTGGAACTAGAATATAATGTGTCTTATTACATACACCATTTTTTTTTAATTATTAGAAAAAATATAATAGATAAAAGATTGTAAATATGCAGATAATAAAATTAATAAATATTATAGTTTCCTATAAAAATTATGGACATAATATTTTTTACAAATATGAAAACGTATCGGGCGTGGTAGGCGGCGTAAGACGCAACAGCGGGGCCACCTAGACGCGCCTCTCTCGAACGATATATCAATGAATTGGCTCAAAGAGTTATGACGGTCTTTCTTTTTTATAAAGTTCGGCATGACGTCACACAGTTGACAGACGGCAGACGTCTGATGGTAAGTAATGACCAATGTCACCTAAATCCATTCTCAGCGAAGGTTCAGATTGCGTTGTCACCCCCTGAGGACTGAGATGGAATATCTCGTGACCTGTAATTGGGTACCAGCGACCTTTACTCGCCATACGACATAACAGCGCTATAAAAATGGTTCACACTAGTATTTTAAGATTTCGTCATCCTTCCTCGGTTGAGTCTACCAATTCATCTTATAGCTAGAAATTAACTATCTATCTATCTCTCTTTTTCTCTAAGTCACTTATCCTATCTCACTAGGAATGAATGAAGCTAACGAAATCCCAACGTTTAAAATCCATTTATGTTTTAGTTTGGGTATTACAAGAGGAAACAAATTTGTAACAAAGAGAATAAAAACGAAAAACATAATCCTTTTGGTTTTGGGTAAAAACAAGATCAGAGTTTTTGTCAAAAAACTCTTCTCTAAAGAGGTTTTATTTTATAGAACCTGTGATGAATTTTGGTGTTTTTTGCTGAATAAAATGAACCTATAAAGGCCGATTACAAAAACAATATTGGTCACCACAAAAAAATAGACCATCATCAATCTTTATATACAACGAGTTATTTGTGTCCGGTGTCGACCGGGTGAATTTCAATATTGCACGTTAGGGTGAATTTATTTTATAAAAGTTCTGAAGTATAAAAGTTTAAGTTTAAATTACTAAACTGACCGTCGTATGTATTGATATTGCGACTCTAAGAAGATTTTCATATCAAAATCCATCCAAATTTCCGGTGGATTTTCCAAAATTTTTCTTTCATACAAACCTAGTCCTTACAATTTTGAACAAAAAAAATCTGCCAAATCGATAGAGCCCTTCTGAGTGATGATTTTTCATACATACGGCAAATGATTTTTATTCATTAAGAAGAAGGTAGATATCGACTATGCTTCAAAAGCACAGTTCGAAAAACAATAGTGGAGACTGGATGTGAAAATAAAACGATCAAATAAACAAAATCATTTATTCGCGGAACATTTTTAATCAAACTCATCTTCATTATCCAAATGATGTTCATGGTCCAATCTGTAGGCTGCACCGGAGCTTGCATGTTGAAATTTGTGAACATCTGTTTCGTGATCTGCTGCTTGAAATTCGTGTGTATTATCTTCATTTTCATAACTTTTTCTACGAAATATTCTACTCAGCCCATTAATAATGCCTTTCTTTAATCCAAGAATGTATTCTTTGAAACCTGATTGATGCTGAATATTATCAATATCACCAGAGTTCTGAGGAATGTTTGGTTTATCGTCAAATTCGGCTTTTACGTGAAATATACTTAGATAGTTTTTCTTTGCTTTGGTGATTTCTTTGTCTTTGTTATTAGCTTCATTAATGAAACCATAGTTAGTAACATATGGCGATGTAATGTTCTTTACACGATTGACAAAACTTGCATTGTTTAAAGGTCTAGCTGTTGTATAGTTTACGATAACAGGACCGAATCTAGTGCTGGTATTTGGTATATCTTCTACGTTTTCTGTAACTTCATACGTCGCAGCTTTGAGAGTAGTAACAATAGGAATGTTTGTTGGATCAATTGATTTCATTGGTTTCTCTTTATCTGGTTCTTCATCACCATAATTGTAATCATAGTCTTCGTCGTAATAAGAATCATTAGATGTTTCTTCTTTGCTCTGTCGATGGCACAACACGAAGCTGATGAACAAAACCTGAAATATAGATACAATTCATAAATTTTATGGTTCTGATTCATTGACGTATCAAAGACTGATTGGTATAAGAGATGTTGTATCCCTTTGCATTTTGGTACCGTACGATTCAATAACATACAATTTAAAATTTCATCATTGTTATATCACTGATTTGCCACGCGCAACTATTCTGTGGAATCAGTAGTTGCTAGCGGTATTTTCGATATGACTTAGGGACCTTCAACATTAGCCCAAACCTTTCTTGAAGGCTGGTAACACATCTTTCTGGTGTTGCGGATATTTATGGGCAGCGGTGTTCATGTAGCATTCAAGTAAACTGCTGGCTCGTTTGCGACCTATGTATATAAAAAGGTTAAATTCTTAACCTACCCTGACTTTGTACAAACTTTGTAAATTAATCGTATCTGTTCCCACAATAGTCTGCCTATTGGGCATTATAAGTTCGTTGTAAGTCGTTTGACATGTGTAAAACCATTTACACCTACCACCACCTACAATACTATATTATTCTAATAACTTCATTCGTTTTTTTTTTTCGGGCTGATGGCCGCTGTTATCCCGAGGGCTTTTACAGTTTCGCCGGGTTGAGAGGTGACCGAGCGCTTATGGCACTCAGTCGAGACCTCTATTAGTGGGTAACCAGTACAAGGGCTCCCGAAAGGGAGCCTCGGCTTGGACCGTTACCCTTTTCCGCGAGAGCGTCTGACTCGAGGGTGCCCGAGAGGGCCGAACCTCGGCTCGGTCAGTTACTTCTGACTAAGAATTATCTACATTAATATCTCTATTATTATTGTTGGCTATATGTACCACCACTTCGGAATGCGTGGGCGCTGGAGAAGAAGTGGCGCAAGAAACTCCAGCGATGCTTCTAACTGTATTGACTGGAGAGAACCGGCCTGTGGCATGGCGGTATCGCGAATAACCTTGTTTGCGACGCGCTCGCTGTCGGCGGGGGTGGTATGAGGGTGCAATGTACGTGTGTAGTGTTTTATGAAGAGCTTGGGCCTTGGTCACATCGTCGGGGTCGTCGAGGGCATGCCTTGGTCTCCTTCGGACGCGGGTGCATCTATGATGCGCGGTGATGGGATTGTAAGTGGCACTTACAATGCACAGGTACTGAGCTATGGTGTGCAGCTCAAGATCTATGTGTAGATTTTCATTACGCAAGAACCACGGCGCACCGGTGGCCTTACGCATGAAATGATTTTGTATAACCTGAAGCCGGTGAATATGACGCGGGGAGGCATCCGCAAAAACGGGGCTTGCATGTCATAATGGGTCGAATGCACGCTTTGTATAGTGTTATTTTATTACGCAGGGACATTTTGCTATTTTTATTGAGGAACGGGTGCAAACGACCTAGGGCGAACGCTGCTCGATTCCGTACGCGGTTGATATGCAGACCGAAGGTGAGTCTTTCATCTAATGTGACGCCTAAGTATTTGACTGTCTTTTTCAATTCATTGTTTATGCAACAATAACTCCTTTTCTTACTTTCTATTTTTTTTAAATCTTCGAAAATCTCTCCTGTTAATTTTCATGTATGATAAAACTTAATGGAATTAGTAGTAAATGGAAATAGTTCACTTGATATGATATTTTTTTGACTGTCGACTGTCGCCATCTATGTCTCAGAACCATACGAGTTACGTACTATAAATGTATATTATTCTAACTTCAACAAAGGAGTCTACACCTTACTTAACGGCCGGTAGCAGATCTGCGACTCCTCTGATGTTACGGACGTCTATGGGCGACGATAATCACTTACCATCTCCTGATGGTATGTGATTACCGTTGCTTACGAGCTGCTTACTCGTTTGCCATCTATTCTATAAAAAAGAGACTCGAGTCTTGCGGGTCTTTTTTCTTATGTTTTCATAGATTTATATTATAGATACAAAATATTTTCATATATTCTTATACTATGTTTGAAAGTATATTTTTTTAACAATCGTTATTGTAACAAGTAAAAATGTGAATAAAACATATTTATCATTCATTCACAATCAATAATTCCTTTAATGATATGGCCTTGCCTAGCCCTTTCAGCGTTTGATTCTATTCGTCCCGTCGTTCCCAAAAATTTAACAAAGTTATTGCCCGGTTACTTCCATAACGAAAATATTATTACTGAAATGTCGTTTTTATTATATAAAAGATGACGCGGGCCTTTTACATCAAGGAAAGCATTGACTCGTGTAACTCTAGAGGCGTTACGACTTGTTTTATACTTTATATAAATTTGAAGAAATATGTTCATTAATTTCATCAAGTTCACGTGATGCTAAATAATTTCTGCTGCCCATGACACCTTCGTTCTCGTTGAGGAATCATAAGGAAGATACGTTGTAACCCCTGAGAACTAAAATGCTATGCATCATTGTCTATGTTTGGGTCTCCGATCATACGAAACACAGCAGTGTAATAGTAATATCCTATGAGGGAAAGTCCTACCCGGCCGATCCATCCATATTCTTCAACTATAAACTAGCTGCAGCGTAGCTCTATCACTGTTAACAGATTTAAGACAATATATGAAAACAACTACATGGCAACAACTATTAACTCCTGTAACAAAAACTATTTAGCCCTGTCCGTTGGATCTATTTGCCACAGTTAGTTTATAGCTGCAACGTGACTCTTGCAGCATATTGATGCTAAATGCTAACAAAATAGTTTAGGATATCGTGTGACTAAATAATTTGTGTCTAAGTTTAAAATTGCCATTCGTCTATCATCATTCATCATCAAGGACGAGCATAAACTTAAAAAGATAAACAGAACTATTTAAAAAAAAAAAAAAAAACAAGAAAATAGGAATATATTTTATAATACAACGCTGTTATTGGAAGTATATTAAAAACAATATTTACTAATCTTTAGAACCGAAGTCCAAAGACAGGGAAATCGTGACCAATAGAGTGAGGCCATGACTAACCGCGACGAAGAATTCCAACAGGACACGAATTCTTTGTAATAAAGACAGGTAGGTAGGAAATACGTTCTTCGTAATCATTTGACGACCGCATAGCCTTGTTTCTTGCCCATATGGCTTGGTATTGTATTAATATTTTGGTTTGATTACCTACGTTGTGATTTGTAATTCTCTGACGGCAAAGAAATGAAAAGAGAAGAAAGTACGGTATCGAAATTTTTACATTTATAAATCTTATTTCATTTTTAGAGTTCTTAAGCGTAACTGTCAGCCGCCAGCCCCGTCACAAAAAATATAGAAAGGATTTTGTACGCTTGTCTTTGTGATTTTTAAGACGTTTTTTTATTACGATTAAATATAAAAGTTATATATTACATATATAACTTTTATATTTAATACTAAAACGAAGTTGTTAAATTTATTCATAACTTATTTGTTTGAACAATTACATACAAACGGTAAAAGTTATTTAGATCCGTCTAATCCTCTTTGTCCAAACATACTCATGGCCTCCAGCCCTGTGTCCTACAACTGTCACTGCCGAAACTTGAGCATGGCGGAACACAGCACGACCCATCGTGTTACTGGAGACCGATGTATTGATACAAACATACTAGTAATATTACTGCAGCATGAATGGTTCGGCTCCCACAGAGCATGACCACACCTTCAGAGAACATTAGTCTGGAATAGCAGTATAGCACTGCTGTTTCCTATGAAAACGCATGTGCATCTTGAATATTTTTTTTGATGAATGTAGATGTGACTATGCATCGCATTCATAATTTACAATCAAGTGAACTATTTAAGTGTGCTAGTTTGTCACACCGGATATTATTAAAAAATAAATCGTAAATCGCTCGGCAACGTCGCCTCTATGCTCTCCCGTCCTCCAAGCCCACACTGCCACACTATGCCCGTCACTGCGGCATGTGCCGCACGCTGGCCAGGATACGCTGTTATGAATCATGGTGTTACTCATACATCACGATAGCATTTAAAACTTCGTGCGTGTACTTTACCTTTCTTAAAGTTTTTATTTCTTAGTTCATTGGTGCCGGAGAATCGAACTCAGTTTGCTCGCGTGCCGTGAAGTTAAAAACATCGTGAGGAAACTAATTAAACTATTCATGTCTTTCCTTTCTTCGGCGCTACAACCCTTTATGGGTCTTGGCCACATCAACAGTGTTTCCGTTTCCGTGACTTGGCTTTCCTTCTCCACGCGGTAAACTTTCACATGGCCCTGAGATCTTCCTTGATGCTGTCGCCATGTCATCTTCGGCCAAAAAGACCAAGAGGGCTTGGTCTTTTTTGTTGCCTATTCATGTCTATGAAATAAATTAAAAAGTAATATTTGGTGTGTATGTGTGGTGTGTGTGGTGTGTATGGTCTAACGGGTGTTAGAAAACGGAGAGGGTTCTCCAGGGGAGGCTTATGCCCAACAAGTGGAGATTATATATATGTATATTTATATAATTATATGTATAGGCCATTACTTTACTTCACTTTTTTAAAATTAAATATTTAATGTACTTATAAAGCTAGCTAACGTTCCGTAGCCAAGCGGGCAAAAACGGAAGGCGTCCTTCATACTCTTGTGACTTCCGATCCCTTGACTTAATAATTCGATACGGTTGGATATATATACTTAAATGCCTGCCGCATGGCATAGCGGTTAGAGTTCGTGGCTACTGCGTCCCCTGGGTTCTATTTCCTGTCGAGGAACAATATTTCTGCACAAAAAATCGTTAGTTTTCGGGTCTGTGTGTGTTACATGTATGTCCTTAACACTGTATCTAAACCTTCGTCTGACCTAGTTTTTATTTTTTTATTATTATATTGAGAGTAACAAACTTACACACAGTTCACCTGACAAGTGACTCCTGCGGCCCATGACATCTCCTTGACCTCTCATTCATCCTTGACAAGTAATCATAATGCAGATGCGTTCTCACCCTTGAGGTCTGTGATGGAATGCCTCGTCACCGGTCTCCGGTCAAAGGTCACCGGATCCCTACACTCACCAGACGAAACACAGCAGCATTATGATGCTTAGTAATAATCAAGTACTATTAGTGAACTATAAGTCCTGATTTACCACCTGATCGGTCGTGAATGAGAACATCGTGAAGAAACGCCAAATTACCGAGGAGCTGCGTGGTGAACCACCCTCACTTGTGAAGAGGTCTAAGCCAGCAGTGGCATTTATATATAAAGTCTTTATTACCCTTAAATAATAATTACAATTTATTTTCTTATTTTCGGGTGATATTAGTTCACCCTGATACATAATCAAGATAATATGGAAAGAAAAGCTTTATGATATAATAAATTAAAAATTGCCGACTCCGTACTCAAAGCCGTGCAACTGCTCTGGAGTTGCGGAAGTTCGTTTGCCTCTTGTATTAAAAAAAAATGTTACTTTTAATACTTTTTTTACTTAAAAAGCTATCAAGCGATATTAGCCTAGTGACAAGGACATTGGACTCGCGATCTTACGAATCTTATCGGATTGTACCAATGAGGTTCCATTTATTAAATTTTCATAAGAAACCCCTTTTTTTCGAAGCTTTTTAAGCTGCTGGTGTAAGATAGATAGATGCTGTGGGTTTATTCAAATTAAGATCAAATACATGGGAGTCCTAATAGCTCAGTGTCCTAACGCTCGCTTTTACTTTCACGTTATGTAATAACTGTATTAAGCTAGATGCTAAAGGAAAAGATCGTGAGGAAATCTACATAGACTATAAACTAATAAATAAAGAAAAATAATCGAAGACTTCTGGAGTCCGTCAATAAACAACAAAACCGCGTGGGATGTGGAGAATAGGCCTATGCCTACCAGCAGTTATATATATATATAAATAAATATATATATATATATATATATATATATATATATATATATATATATATATATTTATTTATATATATATATATATATATATGCTATGGATCTAGTTATAACTGGGACATATTGCCCAGACAGTTATTGCAATGCCTAAAATTAGGGGTAATCTGATAATAACTTGAAAATATTAAGTTATTCGGGCTTTATGAATAATGTCCTTTTTCTTGTAGGCGTTTTGGTAAAAGTGTGTACATATTTCATTATTAATTGTATGCTCGAATATCAGTTATCGTATCAAATACCAGTTACTATTTATTGTAATACCTTACTGATGGCTATAGCATATGTAGATTGAATAGGTCATAAAAAGGTTATGAGCGCAATTATTATGTTGAGTGATGTTAAACGGGATAAATAAAAAAATAAACAAAAGTATATCACTACTTATTTATTATTATTATATATTTATATTATAGTATCATAAGTTAGTAATATTAAACCAGAATAGTACATTGTGGAAAATGAATTGGGTTGGCAATTAAGTTCTTTCCCTTTTTTTAAATATTATATTCTGCTTGCCATTACATATTTTTGGTATTATGTTTAAGATTGTTTAGGGGATGTTTTGTTGTACCATATTCTATAGTTTGTTTTTTATTCGAGGTCATTTATTTAAATTTCCACCTCTTTTGATCTTTTCAATGCCATGCGGTGATTCGTTTAATACTGATCCCTAAATGAGATTTTGGTTGGATGAATTTTTCAAGTCTTAAACGGGTGATTTCTATACACGAGGTATTGAAAATCTTGTTGAATTGTGGGAGATACTTTGTCTATATCTATATCTAGATGTATTATAAAAAAATAATATAAAGTTTTTAGAAAATGTTATATTATTTATTTTTTAAATAATCTCTTCAAATTACCTATATATTGTTACAATGTTCCACAAAACAATTTGTTCAGTTCGACTGCTAAGGCTACAGAATCTACCCTGGGTCAATACAAATTATAAAAATAAATACTCACAGCAAAACAAAAAAGAACTCGCAGGTCCATGCTACAGCTAGGCCACCAATCACAAAACCAATTAAACCGCCTTTTATCAGCTCCTAACACCGACTGCCGATCGTTCACAATTTGACATACAAAAACTGCGGGTGGCTTTTTATAACAAACAAATAGTGGTTTCTCTTTGAACTCGTGTAGGAAACGTTGACGACAAATAAATGTACCGCGGTTTTTATACCATCCTTGATGAGTCAGACCGAGCTAGGTCCGGAGATATAGGCGTAAAATCTTTTCTTATTAATCATTTTATGATCAATAATGTATTAAAGTTTTGGTTTATAATTTGGCCATAGTTTTAAATGCGTTGAAGTCATTGTTAATATACCTTTGTTGTTTTCTTATCTGTTTGAATATTTGTTTTTAATGTCATCAAGATAGATTACCTTTCATTCTTCATTCTATTGAAGTTTAATAACGAGCTCAAATAATTTAGCGGCGGAAGAATTGCTTCCGGTGTCGAGTTATTTCTGAAGCCTATAACGTAGATTTATCTTTGATAAGTGGACCGTAATGCCTATCTGACATCCCTAAGGATTAAGTTGGAATGTTTTTCCACCAGTTGTGAAGTCGGCATACTTCGTCCAATCACCAGATAAAACACAGCAACTCTGAACAATTTTTTTACGGTGTTTTTTATAATGACCTAGGTCTGTTTATAACTGCAATGATTGACCAGGGAAGGACCACGTAATATACACACAATACCATCTTAAAATATCAACATAACGCCGCTGTGTTCCATCTGGTGTGGTCACTGTCGGTTATTTTACGAATACGCACCGACCGACCGACCGTCGCGTTTGTCGGGGATGTCCCACATTACTCGTATGGTAACTTAAATGTAGTCTTCACGTAACTTCAACTTAATAAAATAATTTATTGCAACCAGCAATGCCACTTTCCTTAATTCACTTAAAAGGCTCATCTCTCTAATTGAAACAATTAATTAACTAAAGAAAAAAAATACTAAGACTTTTTCAAACACGTGACTTAATATAATATGCTCATAGAATGTAATACGTATCTAGTTTTCTACAATACCTGCATTGTAAGTTTTTACATGGTTTTATTACAGCAATTTATTTATCTACTAAATAAATATTTATTAAGGTTGTATTATTCAAACTCATGACTTAGTATTATAAGTTAATAGATTGTTATAAATGTATCTTATTTTGTACAACACTTAAATAGTAATTTCTTACAGCGTGAAAGGTTTTATTACAGCAATCTATTTATCAATTAAATAAAAATATATTTAGGCTGTATTATTCAAAGACATGACTTAATAATACATGCATATATATTTTTATATGTATCTAATTTTATACAACACTTATAAAATTAGTTCTTCTAAGATTCAGAAACTTGGTGTCTACAAATGAGTCGTCAGCCACCTTGACATTTTTCACATGAAGGGCCTCCAAGTTATTTTCAAGGTTAAATTATAGAATCGTGTGACCAACAACGAAAACTTTCATCGGACGGAACTGTAAGGCTTCGTCTGTGTGGATATCTTAATCGCATAGAACACTCTAGTATATCTAAGACTATATACATACAGTGTACTCTGTCCGTATACCTACTACAGTGCGTGTATTGTAATCTGAGCTCAGCTTAGGAAAGCACTTTTACAGCAGTACCTACGATACAGAGATGAACGACATCTTCGAGATGATGAGATCGTGGGGGGAACTTGTAACACGAAGACCGAAAAGGAAATCTGCAGTCCAGAGAGATGTAGACAGTTATGAACAGGGCCGCCTCAAAGACCTTGATGCCAAACGTCAACTGCGTATGACCCGGCCCAAGCCTTCCTACGTATTACCTACCTTTAATAATAGCGGACATTGCATGCGATCAAATGTACAAATCAAGTTCGGGGTCAAACTGGGGAACAGATAGGGATCGGTGCCGACGAATACTGTATTATATGCTTAAAGATTGTAAGATCTATGTAATTTTATACACTTATAGTCAAGTTCTTAAAGCGAGAAAGGTTTTGTTACTGCAATTTATTTATCAACTATATAAAAATATATTTAACTTTTATTATTCAAACATATCCTTATTGATGATTAAAAAAAATGGTTATATGTATCTAAGTAATCACTGTAATACGTCAACAGTGGATAACTTCATTTTGTCATCCTACGTAGTAAGTTTAGCCGCGTTACGAGCCTCACTCCCACTGTAAACAATGAGAAATTGGGATTTCTTGAAATTTAATGTAAAAAATTCAACAGTTAAAACAAGGTAAATTTACTAATAGATTTTTTAATCAAGACCTGGGAAAAAACTTGAAATAGTACCATAATATTGCTGTGTATCATTTAGTGAGTTCAGGGCTCCGGGGTTTAAATTACGTGCATACCATCTCAGTCCTAGGGGGTGGCACGCATCTGCATCTTGAATCTATATTGAGAATGGTTGTTGATGGAGTACATTTGATATATCTAATATAAGAAAGAAAGAAAGAAGAAAGAATTGTGTTTATTGGTAGGGAAACATTATTGTATACAATTAGATGATTAATAGAAAAAAAAGTAAATAAAATTGAAAAATATAGTTATTACGAATCGGTCCCAACTCAGCATAAGCTGGCTATGAATAACCAGCACTGGTCTTCCGTTGGGGCCGTTTGGCGCCTTCACGATGCACTACTGTAGAAAATGTCCAAAATTTTTGTTGAGAAGTTTCGTTGAGAAATTTGTACTCGGAGACACACGTGTAAGAGTTAATCATTAGCAGAAAGGACTAAGCTATCCGTGGGTACTATTCAAACTATCCTTTATAAGCATCTAAATCTGTCAAAGGTCAGCGCAAGATGAGTGCCGCGAATGCTCAAGGCACTTCAGAAACAAGTGCGAGTTGAGTTTTTGGAGCTCTGTGGTGAAAACCCGCATTGTATTTTCGACTGACCGAATCGTTACTGGTGAAACGTGGGTTCAACACTGTGATCTTGGGAGCAAGCAGAGTACATGCAGTGGCATAAAAAAGGAACAGACCCACCAAAGAAGTTTAAAGTCACCCCACCCGCCGGAGGTCTTACTGATTGAGTACGCAAAAAAATTACTGCCTCATTTTACGCAAATACCCTACGTAATTTAAAGGAGGCAATAAAAGAAAAAAAAAACCCGACTTCTCCACGACAACGCGCCGGTTCACAAAGGGCGCGTTGCCAAGTCCTCTGTGCATGATTGCGGATTTGAAGAAATCAATTATCCACCCTACAGCTGGGACCTTGCCCTGATTGTGATTACTTTCTGTTCCCCAACCTCAAGATAGATCTTGCGAGTTAGCATTTTTCCGACGATGAAAAGTAGAGGGCGGGCAATTGATGAACATTTTTCACACAAGTTAGAAAAATACTTTTTGATGGTATTGAAAAGTTACTGTACTGTACTGTAGGTACATTGTTTCGGATTACATACAATTATTTTTTTTTGATTCATTACATATACATACATTCAATTCATACTAAGTTATAGGGGAAATAATTAATAAAATATATAAATCATAATAATATCAGCTATATAGTACTCGTGTCACTCTTTTCGTTTCCTCACTGTTTTGGTGTTCACAAAGATTTTTTATAATTTTGTTCTAAGACAATGAATGCGTTGCAAGGTTTTCAACGGCCGCGGCAATTTACTCCAACATTTAGAAGCTGCCCCACAAAAGCGGCTGAGGCGTGCCGCTGTGTCGCGTCCTGGGGCATACATTGCTGGACCCGTATGACCTGTTACTCGACACCACAACTTCTGCTATAAATAAACTGGTGGTTTATGTTAGATTGATGAATGTTTGACATTAACATTTGGCTAAATGAAGTTTATAAATCGAGATAAATATACTTTGTCATTTGGTGAACTGATATGGAATGCCTCGAACACTTACCATACGCTGTAATACAGGATCATATTCTGTTTCGTTAATCCATTCAGCCAGAAGCAAATAGTAGCATGGCTCTACTACTGTTAGGCTGTGACGATGATATGTTATCCAAGTTCGATTTCCAGCCGAGGAACATAATTTATCAAAAATTGTTGTTTTTCGGGTCTAAGTGAACTGAGTATGCCAAGTGTCTTTGATATTGAATCAGAATTGTCGTCCGATCTTATTTCATGCATTAAACGGGAGAAGATGAGTGAGTGCCTCTCTTTTTACGCAAATGCTTATGCACTATAAAATCTTCTGCGCCGTTGAAATCATTTGGTAATAACAAGAAGAAAACGTGGAAATATGCCAGGAATACATAATCAATATGATCGTCACATTCGTTGTTATGAAATGCCATATGTTGGTGATGATATAATACTAAATTCGTGAATAGTTATTGTAAAACTTACAACAGGCTCGATCTCAATGAAACTGTTTGTCAATAGTTAGTATTTATTATCAACAAGCGACAGTATGCTGTTAGCCCCAAGGCAACTTTAAAACTACAACAGAATAAAAGGTGGCCGAGTGCTTAAGGTTGCTCAGCGAAGACCTTTCTTATAGGATAACTAGCACAAGGGTTCCCAAGAGGGAGCCTCGGCTTGGACCGTTACCGGGATCGCGTAAGTAAGCTGACGCGAGGGTGCCCGAGGGCTGGACCATGGCTCGATTAGTTATCCCTAACGGAGTAAAACAAGTGATCAAAAACACTTTTTTTTTGAGTATGTGTGTTGCTGTTGGCTCTGCGGTCACTACAGCTTCAGCGATATAGACCAGCGAGTAAGGAACAATTACACTATACAATGTCGGATATCTAATAATAATTCCAAGAGAAAAACGATAGCGCGAGGCAATTAACATATAGCGACATCTAGTTACGAATTAAATAACATAAACTAAATTAATATGATAATAATATACTTATTATACACCGCTTAACACTATTCATACATATGTTTAGTTTAACCTTCCTTTAAATGTACATAAATTACAAATTAGACCTGAATTACACGTTGGAATAAATTTACTATCTTAATGTTAGAATTAAATTGTTCTCAACTTTCTAATTTTGTTGTGTAGGTTAATATATTTTTAATTTAATTTTATTTTTGCTACGTTTTCATCTGACTGTCCTTATCGGTCATCTCACCGTCTACTTTTTCACTGTACTCGAGATGGTACGCATTTAGAGGCGGCGAGAAAAAAATATAACCAATAGGTGGCTGGCAGACAAACACCGTCGTGATGATCATCAACGTGCACGCCATCCTTGTCAAGCTCATCTCGTGGCTGCGTTGTGTCCCAGGGCATTATCGTACTACGTAAGCAAAATACGCTGACCATATCCCTCAATCTATCCTTGACTACGATACATTTTTTAAAAAAAAATCAAGTGTAGACTAAAGGCTTAAAATACTAAGTACTGAAGTACTGAGGTTCTCGAGCTACACTACAGTTTGTTTCCAGCTGCAGAATGAATGGGTCAGCTCGACCGGGGTAGGACCACCACACAACACCAGCATAAAATAGCAGCATAATGCTGCTGTGTTTCTTGGTGACGAGGCATTCCATCTCAGTCCTCAAGTGTGACAACGCATCTACATTATGATTCCTTGACAAGGATGAATGTAGACGTCATGTACCGCAGGAATCACTTGCAGTGGAGTGAACTGTGTACTCGTATGTTACTCTTAATGTAATAAAAAAAATCACGAAAGAAGTCAACGGATGCGGGTGGTTTAGGATCGGGCTTTGTGGCAATCTATCGTGGAGGCCTGTGCCCAGCGGTGGGCTATGAGGCCGGGATGACGATGATTTACAAATATCATAAAGTAAATAAAATTATTCAACAAGATATATTTAAAGACATTGGCTTAAACTCAATCAAAGATAAAACAGGGGCTATATATCTGCCTTAAGTCGCAAACGTATTGTTAAACAGTCGTGAGTGTTAAAATCAATTGTAGGTATGTACTCATACGTTACACTCTGAAAGAACCTCAGTGGCCATTCAATTAACGGATATTCGTGGAAAATTACATTTCTTCGTGTTGAAGAATATAAAAGCAATTTCCGTTTTTCCATAGAATAGTCCAAATAAACACAAGTTTCACTTTAGTTAAGTGACATGTCCGTGACACTTGAGGATGGGGCAAGAAATTGCGGCATCACTTTGAGTAGAAATTAATTGTCGAGTACGTTTTATTTATTTGTACTTTCTTACATACACACATATATATATATATATATATATATATATATATATATATGCACATGCTGTCACACCTGAAAACTTCCATAGAATATATCATTACTTGTAATAATTAGACCCGACCTCTACCCTCACTATACCGTACACTGCATCGTCATACTAATACTTCTGTCTTGCAGTCTGGTTCTTTTGTGAGATTGTGGTCCCGGTACGAGGCAGAGGCAATACTAGGAACTAGCTGCACCGTGTAACTGCCACTGTTAGCCATCGGAGGAGCTCCATACTCTGGGGTAAGTGAGTTGTAAATCACAAACACATGCGAGTAAAAACCAGTGGCAGTTTCTGGCAAGATAATTATAGTGCAGTAACCTTATGAAGGTTAAAGAACGTATATTTCTTGTCCCCAGTGATAAAAACCGCAGACTCGAATATTGTCATTGAGACATATTTTATCTTAGTTTACTGACGTAACAACACTTCTTTATTCTTGAGTCATGGTCATGGTCAAGTGTAGACGTGGCCAATGGGTCATCATGACAACATCTGTAGAACAATTGGTTCATTTTTTTTTAATTGATGTTAACAGTGATATAATTACTAACGTTCCCGATAACCAACTCGCAACTAAGCTTATGGTTAAAGAGTTCACGACAATGATCGAATGGCGGAATCGAACCTACGACTCTAAGATTGGCAGACCGTACCCTAAACCATTAGGCTATTGATGCTTAATAATAGTACAATTAAATAATATTTATCTTATTTATTAGTAATACGGCAGGTAGTGGTACAGCGACATTGCAAATACTAACTTATATACCTATATATTTTTTTCTTTTATTTCATTTAGAGTAACAAACGAGCCAACAGTTCACCTGATGGTAAGTGATTCCTGCGGCCATGACATTCATCCTTGACAAGGAATCATAATGCAGATATGTTGTCACCCTTGAAGAATGAAATGGAATGCCTCATCACCAGTAATAAAGGTGTACGGATCCCTGCACTCACTAGACGAAACACAGCGGCATTATACTGCTATTTTACGCCGGTGCTATTTTAATATCTATACATATATGAAGGGTATTCCTATTTTATGTACAAATTCAACATATTTTTATCATACTGTATTTATATATCATTATTTACCTACTTAGTTTGGGACTGCCGACCAAAAAACTGGTACACGTAGTTTTGACAATCCTCTATTGATATTAACCTAACACTACTTAAAGAATTCTGAAGGGACCTTAACAAGTAAAAATCTGAGGGTTCTAATGAATCAATTAATATGGTGCATGCAGGGTCATATGATGGATGCATTAATGCTTACCAACAAAGGTCCTTCAATATTTCCTAAGTGGATAAAGATGTGTGTGGTGTGACGTTATCGTGATTAAAAACAACACCATTTCTGACAAATTCCGACAAATTCCGGGCCGATTTTTTCTATTTATTGCTAGAGTGTCATCAGCTGTAGGATATAGAAATCTAAATCGATGGTTTTGCCCAGCAGTAAAAGCTCAATGAAAGATGCCTTTATATATATAAAACATCACCTTATTACGAGTTAATCCAGGTTTCGCTATAGTCTGTGGAGCTTGATTGCCCTTTGACCATGATTTCTTTCGCGCGTTCTTAGACTTAATCCACTTTTCATCACGAGTGACCAATATTTTCAAAAACAAAAAAAGAAAAAAGGTTCGGTTTCATTATGTTTGAACAGAGAATCGCAAATGATTACACGATTTATCAGGTTTCCTTCATTCGTGCGTCACTCAAATATTGAGCCTTTTTGGAAAAATTTCAGACTTTTCAAATGGGTCAAAACTCTTTTGTGGTCATCCCCTAGCTCTTCAGTTATGACTTAACTACTCATATACCGATATTGCTTCACTTTTTCAAAAATAGCATCGACTTCTGTAACAGGTCGACCAGAGCAAGCTTAATCTTTGACTTAAAAATTCCCGAACTGAAAACGCTTGAACTAATTGTGTGCTATTCTTATTGACACTGCGATAACTCCATAAACGTCACAATTTTTTTCACGGCTTGTGTTTCCTTTATGTAATAATACTTCAAAATGTATTAAATTTCTTCGTTAGAATCATTTTGGCGTCCAGAAAAACAATAGAAAATGGAGATAAACCGTTTCCGCTTTTTATTTTTCTGTTTTTTTAAATGCCATCTATTTAATGTTATCTAATCCAGCCAAATAAAACAATACAAACAGAAAGATTTTACTGCAAACTTTTTACTTATGAAATACGAAAAAACTTTGTCTCAGACCTATTATATATATATACTTGAATTTACGGTATATTGCATATATAAAATAAGATATCTCTCCGAAATCGTATTAGAAGGCGCGGTTGAAACGAATTGCTGTGGACCGTAAAATTTAGTGTAGCGAAACATACGGGGAATGGAAAGTGATAATATCCTATCGTGTGAAATAAACATTGAAAAGGGATAATAGCCCAATGGGGTACGGTCTGCAAAATATAAAAGGTAATGGGTTCGAATCCGCCATTCGATTGCCGTGAAACATCACCTAGCACAATTATTTAAGAGTGGTTAACCGGAATGTCAGTAACATAGTTTTTATATTTTTTTTATTATTAAATTAAGAATAATAAACGAGCACACAGTTCACTTGATGTTGAGTGATTCCTGCGGCCCATGACGTCTATATTCATCTTTGACAAGGAATCATAATGCAGATGCCACCCTTGAGGACTAAGATGGAATGCCTCGTCTCCAGTAAAAAGTTCAAAAGCCTGGTAATGGAACGTCAACGTGGCGTGTCAACGTACGAGTCACGTGGGCGTGAATATAAATGGTGCTGGATTTGGATCCCAGCCACGCTCAATAGTCGTTTAACATTAATTATTGGTATTCGGGACGAGGGAATGTTTTGAAAATATCCCATATCGTTGACCACGCATCCGAACTTATCACCGATGTCAGTTGTTTTACACGGACAGGCAACAAGTTTGTTTTTATAATTGTAGAGGTGATAAACGAGCACACCTGATAGTTCATGATGACTCTTCAAAGATTAATTCTGGATAAGGAATCGTAATGATAAATTAAGTGTCAAATGCATGGGACATATACACATATTCAGGACCAAAAGTCAATAAGTTGTGATACCAAAATATTGGTCCTTGGCTTGCAATCGAACATAGGGTACGCAGCAGTCATGCAGAGGTACATATGTAGGTATGAAAAAATATATAAAGACAAAATAAATCTATTTTTTATCTTACTCTGTAATGTAAATATGAGAACAGGATATACTATAGTGCCTAAATATTTCCTTTCTAGGAACACCCAATTACAGGTAACGGAACATTCCATCTCCGTCCTCGAAGGTGATAACGCATGACGATCTTGGTATCTTTATTGAGTTTGGTATTTTTTTTCACGTATAATATTATAAAATAAATTATCATTTTATTTTTAAATATTTGGAGAACAAAATAAAATGGGAGAATCCTTTGGATAAACCTGTTTAGTTGGACCATAATATAGTTACAGACTTAAAAGGCTTAGTTTACAAGACATCCAATTTCCATTTAGGTTCAGACGAGATAGGGTAGACTTTGTAAGTGGTTTCTTCAAGATCAGAGCCACTGGCGACAACAAGTTTACTGGAGCTCCAGTGGGTATTTAGTTGAGGGAAGTTGGAAATTTTTGTTTAATTACACGACCCATAATGAAAACATTCCCTCTCTTTCATGCTTCTGTTATATATATATAAATTAAATGCTGTACGTTTGTAAGCGCTTTACTTGACAACGGTTGGAACCATTTGGTGTTTTTTTTTTAATGTACGAATTATTTAATTGAAATAGAAAATTGGAAAGGTTTCCCGGAAAATTGACAAATACAGGAAAAACTGAAAGTATTTTTTTTCTATGGGAGTTTTGTGTGAACACGAGAAAGCCATAACTCACGATTCGAACGATTGATCTTTATTTTTTTCACAAATACACAAAACCATCACAAACAAAATTTTGATCGGCTACTAATTATTATTTTAGAAAATATTTCCTTCGCGGCTAAAATACTTACTTGCTAAGACGCGTGTTTTGATCAAACTGTTTCTCATCATTGATAAGGAGTTATAGTCACCAGTCACGACACACAGCACCATTATACAGTTTATTTATTCTAGACAATTCATTCACGCTGTACCACTGTACCTACGTGGCTAACGTGTTAAGTCAGAATACCAGAGTGCATTAAGACTGTTTCGTTTGTTCAGTGTAAAGATACGAAAACCCAATTACCGGTAGCATGGCAATTAGGTCATCGAAGGTGATAGCATATTTCCATCTATGTTGATGGATAGATGTAGCTGTCATGGGCGAATGGACTATGACAACTGACCGATTGTTTCTGTGTATGGTTTGAATGTCGGCTTGACTGGGGAAGCACCACGCCCCATGGAATATCAGTTAAACGCTGCTATTTTTGGTCTGGTGAGTAGACCTTTCGACTGGTGATGGTGATCTGAGGCATTCCATCTTAGTCGTTGGCATAATGGTTCCTTAACTTTAATGAATGCGGAATATTATAAATATAATATCAAGTGGCCGCCTCCAAGCACTAAATCCTTTTTTAAGAGTAGGAAAATGCCTACTGGACTCCCACCGACTAAGCCCCCACAGTGAACGCCATCAACGCCATCGAGGTTTCGTGAGATCACCATAAGGAACGCAACCGCAACCCCTCTGCTCTTCGCTGGTGGTCCCGGGGGCGTGCGAGACGATCGCTACCCCCAGAACCCTCGTTGAACTATCATAACGACACGATACTACATCGTTCCATCGTCTTCCTTGAGCCACTACTACTGGACGTTCGGAGCTCCCAATAACCCTGACTCAATCAGAATTTTTCTTGCGCGATAATCTTACCATTGTCCACAATAGTTTGAATTAGGTAGGTATTAGGAATATTGAAGAGATCCGATTGATTCTTCGACAACTTCTTAGGATGAAAAGTCTTCAAATATGCAAGTCTGTAGAGTGCCTTCTTCTTCCTTACTTTCCGCGAACATGGTGAAGCGAAGGTGAACAAAATGAAGTGGTCGTCAGTGAAACAATGTTATTCTCGAGTAATTTTGTTTTATTTTTTTTAATATAAGCGCGCGCGGTCAGTGTATAAGCGCTTTTAATTTACGATATGCGAGCAAATCGAGTTTGATGATGTGCATGTCTAAGAATTATCTTTAAAAAAATATTTTAAAGAGATGTGAAGTCCGCAAATCCACAGTGGAACCGACAGGTGGAATATAATTTACTTTTTTAAACCATAAATAATAATATTTTTTTTTATTTTCGAAAAGAAATATTTGGTACGCTCCTCTACATAATCAAGATAATATGGATAGAACAGCTTTATTATAAAATAACTTTAAAAGAGACGACTCCATTCTCAAAGGCCGGCAACACGTGCAACTTCTCTGGTGTTGCGGAAGTTCATTTGGCGTTTATATTTAAAAAAAAATCTAGGACCGTCGAATCTAACTTGAGAAGTGACAAATTGAGACCGGTAAAGTTTTAAACGTATGCAAATCGTTCTTCGGCCCGAGTTGCCACTAGATCGGCTGACGGCTTAAGCACATTACAAAATGATTACTAGGTATAGATTAAGGTGACATCAATCCCCGAAGCTGCAACAGAAAATAACCTCGAAACGGTAACCATGGCAACGGAATGCGGCGCGCGCAACCAGTCTCCCCCAAACTTTGAGAGGGACCAGTCGCGTCACGGTGTGGGTGATAAACAAAAACTGTAAACATTCGCGCGTTTGAAATTCGAAATTGACATATCTAAAGGAACGTTGTGTTAATGCAATTGGACGTTGATAAGTGTCGTTTTAAGTTGGAATGACGTTTGGATCCGTTTCCGTTGAAAGTTAGTTAAGTGTTTTTCGTCGTGTTATGGTCGTGGCAGGTGCAGGGAGTTCTCTATGGCCGAGGACGTTGAGTGCGGCGGTGCCGTGAGTAATTTTTTTAAACCTATTTAACTTTGAACGAAACAAATATAATTGCAATATCCTAGTCCTTAACTAGGTCAAAATTACGGTAGAACATACCGTGTCAATATTTACAACAATCTTTTAACACTAGTTACTTAATGACAGTATTGTAATTAATAGTTGATTATATGTGGATTCAATATAAATACTCCAACATACGAAATTATATGATTTTTTTTTATGATAAATTATATGTTATTTCTATACACTAAAACTAATTTACTTACAACTATTACTATATCAAATTGTTTGTATATTAACCTACTACGTCTATAGTAGTATATATAAATATATATACTATATATATATATATATATATATATATATAACGATTTCTTTCACTTCAGGTTCTTTCTCCTTCACCGCGGAGCTCGTGATAATTCACCACTAACAGCACCGGGGGTCGATGTAGGTTTGTTAGCTTATCGTCATTTTAAAGCTAGCTCCAAGATACGAACTCCGTGTGACTTTATATTAATATATTCAGTTATAATTAATTGCTTAATATTATATGCATACGATATATCGCGATCTTGCAGACGGTTGCGGCCAAGTAAATATTTTTCATTTAACTTTTATATATATATATATATATATATATATATATATATATATATATATATATTATATCAAAATTTAAATAGTAATTTATATTATTAATTACTACAAAAGAGTATGTATAATGTATAATATTGACATTTTAACCACATTTTTGTCCGAAATGCTTACAAAACGGCCTTTTTTTATTTTTTTTGCACCGATAAAATTAAGCAGAAGAACACTGATTCGGTTGGTGCGGCCCGGCTTTTGAAAAGGCTGTCTTGTATTAACAAGTCAATCGCGACACATTCTCAAGGAAAAAAGTCTATCGCCACAATACAGAAGTTGGCCAACCCTGGGATATATTACAGTGCTCTTAGCATCCATGCAAACACAGAGACATTCACTCGTCGTCTCTGCACCCATTTCTGTGTGTAATAAGATTGGAGTGAGATACAGATGAAGTGCTATCTGAATCTCCCTCTGAACACACGCAGAGCTCCAATAGTTTGTGATACGCAAACGTTGTTCCTCACCTTCCAATCGAACCCAGCCGTGCTACATTAATTGCCACTTTTTAATACCACATTACACTTATATTTAACGGGTAACAAACAAGAACACAATACACCTGACATATACATCCATCATTAACAAAGATTCACAATGATAGTGCTACACTGTACAGCTGTTTGTTTCTAGCTGCAGAATGATTGGGTCAGCTCAACCGGGTTAGGACAACGCCCTCAAAGAATACCAGCCTGAAATAGAAGCATATGTTGTGTTTCGTCTGGTGAGTGTAGGGATCCGGAGACCTTTATAATTGGTGACGAGGCATTCCATCTCAGCTGTAAAGGGTGACAACGCATCCGCATTGTGAGTCCTTGTCAAGGATGAATGTACTAGATGTCATGGGCCGCAGGAATCATTTACCATCAGGTGAACTGCGTTCGTTACTCTCAATGTAATAAAAAAATGCAAGTTGAATTAGCCGTAAAGTTAGTGGAGACGTTTAAAGATACATAAATTTCATTGTAAAGCACAACCTTGGCATCCGAGGCTTCTTAGTCAACCTGAGTTCACCTGAGGATTGGTGACGACTGCCACCCATGACATCCACCCGGACGTATGGGTTATCAATTAAGATTTAAAGTAAACTCCTGACCACAAAAATTAATCCCTTTAATGTGTAACTTGTTCCCGGACCTCTACAAACGGACCAAACGAAACACACCAACATTATGCTCCTACGTTGCGCTGGCGTTTGTGTAAAGAAGTTTGAATGGAAGTTCAAATATTTTAGTCAAAACTTTGCGTTTTTACTAAAATACGACATTATTTAGTTTAACTGACATACTGATACGTAGGGTTTCAGTGTCACTTTGTTTCTATCTACAGAATGAATGGGTTGGTTTGTTAAAGATAGGACTACGCCGATGATACCAGAGTAAAATAGCAGGATTACAAAGCACAGTCTTCGACTGTTAGGGGACCTCTATTTATTATTAATACTGATGGGCATTATTACTGATGAAGAGGCATTACATAATCCTCAGGGTTGAAAACCCATCAGCATTATGGTTGCTTATCGAAGATGTGGGTGTTATGGACCGCTGGATTCAACATCGGATGAACTGTATGCTCGTTTGTCGTTCTTATCACAATAAAAAGGTATTAATGAAGCTAAATTTTCGTTTAATTTCAGGTCATTATTAAACGTTATTATGGAATGCTTCTGGAAAAGCAATATAGTGCTATCACTTCCTCATACCTTTATTATTGGACATTATGATGTGCAAATTTCTTTTATAAATATCTACGCGGATAATTAGATGGAGTTTCTTGTATGTCTGCGTTGCGGTAATATTTTTTTGCTATTTCCTGTTATCCTCAATCTGATTTGAGTAACTGATCGCCGCAAAGTTCAACTGACTCGGGTACCCTTGATTCAGTTGCTTTTGCGTGCAGGGTATCGGTTCAAGCCGAGGCTCCTTGAGAAAACCCTTGAGCTGGTAACCAATAAATAAAGGTTTCGACTGTGGAGCGTGCAAGTGCCGGTAAAGCTTTAAAGCTCTCACCTAGCCATAAACTTAAAAAATATCCCACGTTAAATATCCGTTACTTCACACGGTATCAAGCACACTTGCCTACTAATTTTATATTAAAATTTACATATGTTATTGTTTTATATATATTTTAGTATTATAATACCAGTATGTATGGTAATATTTTTCGTAATACAAATTAGTCACGGAATGAGACTAATATGAAGAACAAACGGAGGCAAACAATGTAATAAATCTTATCCCATCTAATGGGCCTTGTCTGGAACTTTTTACTACTTTGATATAGTTTCAGTGGCCGTAAGCTTAATTCTAAAACGTTATATGTACTCCTATTTAGGCTATTACTTATATATTTCTTTCAACAATGTTTACAGTATTTAATTTGATATCACATAATTTTATATCACATAATTTACCTTAATATAATATTAAATTAATTAATTAATATATAGAAAGTCTATCAAATTTATAGTCATTTAATGATTATATTTCAGTGCAAGCAGTGAATATTTTATAGTGTATTTACTATACTTTATTTTTTATTTATATATAAGTATTATTTTTACTTTCATTTCTATACTAAAATGGACGACATCAAATTCTTATGTCACCAGACAGATTTTCCTAATGACTTTTTATTTTGCCTACACTCGATATTCAACAATTTTGTAAATAACGAGTTATTTAAAAAACCTGAATAACAAACGCTGGCGCAATACCATTAGAACGCTACAGGTCGTAATTTGAAAATAGAACGCATGTCATAAACAGACGAGTTTTAGAGAGATACGATTCGAGAGAAGGTTTCGACTCTGGAAATCCGAGGGTAATTACAGCCGAACGTAATTAATCACGAGAGCTTCCGACTCTCGATCACACAAGAAATGTTATAATCGGATCAACGCTTGGTCTAAGAACAAATCTGAATGTCGACCATCGAAATGAATGAAATGAAATGAAAAATACCCTAAGAGGACGTGGCCGCAGTACTATACCGTACTGGCCAGATTTCCGGTTTCATGCAAAATTATCAAAAATAGTTTTGTCATCCTCATAACTTCAAGAAAAGAGATTACACCTTTCTTAAAGGCCGTCAACGCATTTTCGACTCCTCTGGTGTTGGCGATGTTCATGGGCGGCGGTGATCGCTTACCATCAGATGAGCTGCTTGCTAGTTTGCTATCTGGTCTATAAAAAAAAATCTACTAAAACTTCTCATTACTACTTCACTATTGGGCTATGAATGACATCACACGTTTTTTACATGCTAGGGATCAGTTTTGATTAATTGTGTATATATTACGTATACCCAGAATTTTAATTTATATTTAATTATTCTTTTTGTCCCTCAATGCGCACATAGTGACTGGCAGATAATGTGGCATTATGACAATCAATCCTGGGAGAATGAGATGAAAATAACAAAATAATAAAATAACAAAGTAATTTAGATAAAAAAATCAAATAACTAATATACATTAATATATATAACATTTACAATAATATATAACATATAATTAATAAGTTGAAAAAAGAAAAGTTTTAAAGTTAAAAAACGACCTGTGGCGTTCTAATGGTATTATGCCAGCGTTTGTTATTCAAGTTTTTTTTTTAAATAACTCGTAATTAACAAAATAAAAGTTCATTAGGAAATAAAATTCTGTCTGGTTACGTAAGAGTTTGATGTCGTTCCTTTTAGTATAGAAATGAAAGTAAAAATAATACTTATATATAAATAAAACATAAAGTATAGTAAATGCACTATAAAATATTCATTGCATGCACTGAAATGTAATTTTAAATGACTATAAATTTCATAGACCCTAACTCATACTTAAGTTCTATTTGCTGTATATATATTAATTAATTAATTTAATATTATATTAAGGTAAATTATGTGATATTAACCTAAATACTATAAACTTTATTGAATGAAATATATAAGTAATAGCCTAAATAGGAGTACATATAAATTTTAGAATTAAGCTTATAGCCACTGAAACTATATCAAAGTAGATGAGTAGAATTAAAAGAGCAAAGAGATGAGTAGAATTAGAGTAGTAGTAAAAAGTTTCAGACAAGGCCCACTAGATGGAATGAGATTTCTTTTTTTCAACTTATTAATTATTTTGAATTTGGAACACGTATATTATTTTAAAAACTTCTTTCGATTTGCGCCATTTCACATATTTTTTCGTGTTCATTATCAAATTACAATATGGAATGGGGTGTTAAAGAAAATATGATTGCAGTGATCGCCTTGCACAAAGATACAGTCTTGTTGATCATGTTGTGACACCTCTCAGCAATACACTTTTTAAAAATATACCGAGGACTTTCCACCAGGACTCTGTACCTGGTCACAATGCACGAACTACCCAAGCCTGGATTGAAACCAACGTTCCAAACTTTATAAGAGCTGAAGACTGACCCTCATCTAGCCCTGACCATAACCCCTTAGACATCAAATTATGCTCAGTTTTAAAGGACATGGTCTGCTCTAAACGACACGGTGACATTGACTCTCTGAAAAATCTTTGGAGCAAGCAGTGGCAAAATTTCCCTTGAAAACAGTGCGTAAATTCATAGATTCGTGGCCAAACAGATTAAAGGCCTGTATAAAAGCGAAAGGTGGCCATTTCGAATATACTGAGACAAATAAATATGTAGGTACAAATTTTAATAATATTACATTACTTATTTAAAAATAATGCATTTTCATTTGTAACAGAACCTATGGCCGGACTAGCTGGTATATATATATAGTTCCCGTGCAAGTGCATACACACAGATATACAAACGATTAAACATATTTATAATGTGTAAAATACCACTGTTTACTAACATTTTTTTTAATTTGTTGAGATGAAAATAAAAGATATTATTCTATATATATATATATATATATATATATATAAATAAATCGTTATTCTGATATTCATAAACTTTTCTGAACAATGGCGATATTTGGCAATCAGCTCGCTTTTTAAATATTAAACGAATGTGTCTCGGTTGGGAAAGGAATAAGCTTTGAGAACACCAACATAATAAAGCAAATTGATTTGATATGTTTCGTAGAGTCAATGAAAGAAACCTAAGATGTTTTTACTCGTGAAGAATCGTAACTGTCTCATCTTACCCTGAAGAAAGTTGATGATAAATAAACACAATGAAACTGGTGGTGATCCTCAAGTTAGACCTGAAAAGTTAAGTGAAGAGAATGAACTTTAGTTAAAAATGAAAAAGGATTTTGGAATGTCTTTTTCATTCATTCATCTGCAAGATTCTAGATGGATGTGTTATCGCCTCTTTACCTCTAATTGGAATCCCGGATCTTAACATGCCACGGTCGTGCCGGCCCATTTACGTTGCATCTATAAAATGTCTCCACCGTGGCTTTTGCAGTTACTTTTCTTTTTTTTAATATTTGTATAACACCATTCTATCGAATACATTACTTATGAGGATGAAATCGTATATTAGATCAAGCCCTCCCAAAACAAGAAAATAAAAAATATCAATAAAAAAATGAATATTGAATGTAATTTTGATACGTACAAAAAAAGAATATAAACTAAAATCCAATTTTAAAATTAAATCGTATTGATTTCATATAACGATTTAATGTGGTCGTTACAACGTTTTAACAATCATCAAATGAAATAATGCAATAGCAAAATTCCCTTTGCCTTGTGTGATGGAAATTATTCGGAAATTAAATATGTGTCGTACTTAAACGTTTTCAAAGTATTTTATAAGGAAATTTCTAATAAAATTATACGGAAATTGCTTAGTAAAATTCGAAGAGTAAAAAACATTCTACAAGAGAGATGTTTGGAATATCTTATTCTAAACTGAAATTTTGACAAATAGCTTTATTTATATTAAAGGCGATAAATGAGCAGACGTGAATTAAAGTGGCCCATGATATGTACATCCACCCCCAACAAAGATTCAAGATCTACACGGGTTATCACCCCAGAGAACAGATAGAATGACCTCGTTAGCTGTGAGTATTGAGGCGCGCGATCCCTATGCTTAAAACACGAAACACAGCATTGGTATTACTATTTCCCACAATATTTTATGAGGACTTAGCTGCATGACTTTGTTTTTCGCAGATCGAACATATCCATAACTACTGTAGCTATTTACAAGTCGCAACGTGGCGATACCACATAAAATTTATACATCGATTGGGAAGTAAGAATAAAATTATTTTTTTATTTATAAAATAGTAAGTAGTCATTTATTTTCCACAAAATAACTAAATGTTAAACAGTATTAACTTATATATAGTGCAAAACAACAACTGGTCTGTTGATCAATTTGACTGACTCTGATATTAATGTAAATATTAAACTTGATAGTATCAAGTCTCCAGCCTGCTCTTCACTCATCATTACTTAATTAGGTACTAATGTCTTATAAAACAATTATTATTTTGAGTTTCTGTTTGAGTGTTTTATAACTTATATTATTAACATCCCACGCATTCGTACCAAGCGTTTGATTTCCGATTTTCTTTATTTTTTTATTACATTGAGAGTAACAAACGAGCAAACAGTTCCCCGAAAATTCGACTAGCGAGACCCAGAGAAGAACGGAAATGACTTTCGCGTTTTCGCAGACAGGAAACAATAAAGCCGATATCGGAATCGAAAAAAAATATTGGGTTTATTTTTTTGTTACATTTAGAGTAACAAACGAGCACACAGTTCACCTGATGGCAAGTGATTCCTGCGGCCTGTGACATCTACATTCATCCTTGACAAGGAATATAATATAATATACGGCAGATACGTTGTTTCCCTTGAGGGCTGAGATGGAATGCTTCGTCACTAGTAATAAAGGTCTCCGGATCATTAAACATTATGTTGCTATTTTACGCTGGTATTCTGTGAGGGCGTGGTCCTATCCCGGCTCAGCTAGCCCATTCATTCTACAGCTAGAATCAAACTATATGTAAGCGAACTATATGTAGCTCTACCACTGTAGAAAATTATAATGCGTTATAATTTTAAATAATTGTAGGGATCCGAAGACATTTATTGCTGGTGATGAGGCATTCCATCAAAGTCTTCAAGGGTGACAACGCATCTGCATTATTTTTCCTTGTCAAGGATGAGCCGCTGGAATCACTTGGGGAACTGTGTGCGCGTTTGTTACTCTAAATTTAATAAAAAAATAACCCCAATATTTTTTTGATTGTGACATCGGCTTTATCGTTTCCTGTCAAAACACCAGAGTAGTTCTTCTCCACTCGTCTCTGGGTCTCTCCCGGTAGTTGAATCTAATTTCAACCTATTATTCCATTTTCCTTCTTTCTATTATTTCATCTTCCCTTATTTTTCTTTTTCTTGTTCACCTATCTCTAGGATAGTGTAAGTATTTTTTTCCCATCTTCTAGTACGTCTAACTATACCCATTATATTCGAATATGCGTCTAACCATGGACGTACTGGATGTTACTAGTATCAAGATATCAGCACTGCTCCTATCAACTATACCAAACAGCGTGGTGAGTATGGAAAAATCATCCAATAGATGCCAGTTTTGTTAGATTTTATTATTTATTTATTTACTATATTTAACTTTATGTACACGAAGCATTTATATAAGGAAACTAATATAAGAATAGTATGTACAAAGTTGCAGCTAATATTACAAGAAAGCATCTCTTCCAGCAGATCTGGTGTTGGACATGTTATCGGAAAAAAAAACATAGTGTACTCACACTTAGAAAAAACAAAAATAGAGAAGAAAAATATAAATACAGAACTAAATTTGTTTACAAACACTTGAATAAATACAGTAATAATAATACATATTATATAATGTAAACATAAATAATATAAATATATATACCATACAATAAAGCTTACATTATATCTCATTATATATTCAACTGGATAAATATAAGTAGTATTCCTTCACTAGTTTTTAAATGACACAACAGTTCTCGAGGCACGAATTTTTTTAATTTTTTATATATTTTTTATTTTGTTATGCATACTCATCTTCGGGAGGGAGCAAGAGTGGGCTATGACCTCCTCGCACTAAATCTTCTAATGTGCTTAAAAAAGTCAGTTTAGCCAATTGATAAACCTCTGCCAAATTTGAACATAAAATTTGTGTCAAAAAGCCTTTATTGGAATTGTAAAAGCTTTTGAATACATTAATCCTTTTCTCTCTTTAATTACAGATCGCGTTGGCGTAAAGGCTTAGAGGAATTTTATTAAATGTTTTATTGAACACCCAAAGTGTGCGATGCGACTCTTTTTAGAATTCTATTTTTATTAAATGTAAAAGAAAATAAAGTAATGTAACAGCTTGTATATGAAAACACAGAGGAGCAAGAGAGAGAAAGAATCGTCGTCTCCTTTATGTTGATGTAATTCTAGTCTAATATTAAGGCAGTCGGGACGTGAAACCTAGAGCAAAAATTAAAAATCAATAACTTATGCATTGCATAAAATGGTGCCTTGGCTATGAATCCAATTCAGGACCCGAGGCTTAGTAAGTTATTTAATCAATACTTCAACCACCAATCCACGTGGTCAATTTATTATACCACCTCGAGTTTAATGCTGTAATTATTTAGGTGTCAATAGTCTAATGATAGAGTACGGTCTGCGAAACTTAAGTTCGTGGGTTCGAGTCCACTATTAGACTATCATCGTGATCTTCTCATAGCTCAAGCATCAGCTTAGTTGGAGTGGTGAAATGGAATTTTAGCAAGGTAGCTTCTTTTAAAAAAATATTAAGAGAAATTAATATTAATTTCAGAATACTGCCGTTATTAAAGGTATACCCCAATACAATAGTGTAGTCCACCTAATCATTATAGTAAGCTACTAAATGTATGTATATATAGTGTTGGGTTTTTGAATTAACTTTTCAACAAAAGAATAAATTAATCTTCTCTGTAACTATTTTTTTTGCATCCGCCACATATATAAAGGCTAGCAAAGCAAAAAGCGGACGTATTAATAAGAAACCTCCAACAGTCAACCCCGGGAGTAATGAGAGATGAAGCAAGTGCTTATGCAATGTTTTTGTCATGACTCAAGAAAATTAAATACAAAATTTACTTATAATTGTATTTTAATATATACATATCAATATATATACACGACGATACAAATCTTTCAGCAAGTTTGATATTTAGTGTGTGCGTAGTAAATTAAAGTTCTTTTGAAAAAGATAGCGTATATTGGTTCAGGCGTGCAAAAGAAATCAATAAAAATCTAATACAATACAATACTCCTTTCATTTTATAACGAGCAGAAAATTGTAGGAATTGAATACAGCGGATAATTGGAAGGGCGTTTCAATAAGTTTTTAATTGATGGAGATCTATTGTAAAAGATTTTATCATTCCAACGAATATAAGACACTAGAGATGGTAATAATGAAAAGATTGAGGCATTAATTATTTCATTTAGGTAGTCATTACTAAAAATAAAAATAAAAACCATAATATATATGGAAATCCGAAGTAGAACTAAGGTAGCCTACATAGCTTAAAGAAGAATTAAGCTAATGTAGCAATGGGGGGGCCATACAGCTTGTAGAACCGATAACTGATGGGGAAGAAAGGTACTCGATTGGCAACATCGTATTGGCCATCGCAGTGAAAGACGACCACCCACTGGATGGAGTAATGACCTATGTATGTCTGGGAGAAGCCAATGGAGACACTTTCCACTCAGCGGGCCCCTCGCTCGCGAGTCTGTTTCGTTAAAGCTGTAGAGGTCAAAAGACCAACAGCATCACACAAACTTCAAAAAAGAAAAAACAATGGAGACAGTTGACTCAGGTTCGTACTCTATGGCAGTCTGTTGGCGAGACCAATACACAGCAGTGGACTGGTGATGGTCTGAGATGATGAAGATGAATGTTTACTCCCGTAACCACTCTTGGATAGTCCAAAACACCAAAGCGTAATAATAAAATCTTTTCCATACGTGTGGATAGAAACCTAACACATATCGGTCAGTTGAACTATGGAAAAATCTGTTTGTCTCGTGTGTTAAGAATAAATCTAGTTGTCTATGTTGGGTCTTATCAACCGCAATGACCACTAAATATCTGGCGAACTGTGTGCTCGTTTCTAAATTGTTAGGGCCACGTTAGCCACCTTCTGGCTGCACCATGGGCTTGGTCGATAGGGGAGGACCATGCTCTCACTAGATATATTTCTTCAGAGATGAGAGCCCAACAGTTCCGTTGTCCCGGGCTATTAGAATAAGGCAAATAAAGACTAAAAGTCTTGGGAAAGTGGATTTCGGGTTCGCGGGCGATTAGATCAGTGGTCCAGAACAGCAACTCAGTGTGGTTTCAGGTTGCCGTAGTACATCGAGGGTGATGCCTTCTCTGGAATGTGCTTAGCCTCAGCGTAGAGGGGTGTTCCATAGGAGATCCCAATAATTTAAGGGTGGCCACCGAGGTAGTTTTAGGGAGTAAAAATTCCAAATAACTCTGTCTTTTACCTGGGAAATTGAATCTTTTGAAGATTTCCACAAGAAACGATAATAAAAAACACGTAGTGCGTCATGAATTTTCGTTAAAGAAGGATATATGTGACATTACTTACTATCACCTGAACTGTGCTCGTTTGTCACCACAATAACCTTAACTTGGTGGTTAATACTGTAGGGGAGGTTAAGCGTAAATTTAAACCTTAACTATATCTTCAAGTTTAAATTTATATATTTTAAGCCATTATCATTATTTTTCTTTGAGCAAATTTTGTCCATTGATTTTATCGCCGTTTTAAAAGGCGTGGGTAACTCAAGTTGTGGGCTACAATAGATAAGAAACTCTGCAATACCAACGTACATTATTAGTAAATTGCTCTACCCGCACAAAACATTGGAGGCATTCTTTATAGCCCATGAATTTTCTTTACGAGTTCCAACAGCGCGTCTTAGATGCTATTTTCACTCCAAATGTTCTCGTGCAAATATTTAGTGCGAATCGAAACGAGTTGAAAACTTGTGGGTACTTTGATTTCTAATTTTATAGCTTTCTTTTAAGCGGAATATTGGTTAATAGGCCAATATTTTTATAGATTAGGTGGCAAACGGGCATGCCACTCACACGATAAATACCTGGTAAGTGTCCACCGCCGCCCATGAACATCCGTAAAACAAGAGGCCTTTAAGATCCCTAAGTTGTATAAGTTCAGAATTATTTATTTTTTTCCACTGTACACAAGAAAATAATTAAATTAAACAAAATCGTAAAATTAAATCTGACTCGAAGACAAACATCAATTGTTTTATGAAAATGGTTATCATACAGGTTACATAAGGAAAATAACGAAACAATTATTTAATCAAGAACAAGAAGAAAATTAGATTCAAAATTAAAGTGAAATTAAATGAAACCAGGATCGAAATCACATATAATTAAAATTGAACAACAATACATTTAAAAGGAGGGAAAATTTAACTCTCCATTAAGAGTCAACGATAAAATTAAATTTTAAACAAAGTTAAGTTTACATAATATAATAGCTACTAAACTGGGTCAACTTTCAGCACCTTAGGTCCTTCCCCGGTCTAGCTGATCCATCCATCCTGAAGCTAGACACAAACTGCAGTGTAGCTCTACCATGAAATATGAAATATACAAAACACATACTTATTTTACTAACATAGCAAAGAAATAATTTTAACAATAGTCGAACGGCTGATTCGAACATACGAAATAAAGATTCACAGACTGTACCCTAAACCATTAGGTTATTGACTAATTAAATCAAATCAAAAGAAGCTTTATTCCAGTAGGTTTCTACAAAACACTTTTGAATCGTCAAGATATTTTATAGAACCCCCGCTTCGGAAGGTATCTGCTAGCGAGAAGAAACAGCAAGAAACTCGACTAATGCTTTTTTTTTGTAACTAATAAGTTACAATATGTCCAGCAGTTGCCCTGTATTGAACCCAGAGCTCAAAGTTTAAATCCAAGCATATTTGTCAGACATTCTGACAAAGAGTAGTAAGATTGTTTGATTAATTGGTGTTTTTAATCAAAATTTTAAATCTGTTTATTGGCAAATCGATTATCATTTGCGGAATTTTATTAAATATGCGTATGCTATAGTCCAGGAAAATTTTTGTACCATTTTTAAACTAAAAATAGGTGTCACAAGTTTGTTTTTGTTTCTTGTATTGATAGCGTGTACATTAGCTTTTGCAAAATATTTTTGTAAATTCTTAATTATTAGCAATATATGATAAATATATTGTGAGTTAGCCTTTAATACACGTTTCTTTTAATTTTTACTGTAACGGTGTTCTAGATTTTACATTATATATAGCGCAAATAGCATTTTTTTGTAAAACAAATATAATTTTTAGGTAATTATGAGATGCAAATATCGCATACTCAGGTTTGTTTAGTTATTTTATGTTTTAGTAAATATATTGTAAGGTAGCCGTTAATATGCTTTTAAATTTTTCTCGTAGTAAATTGTAATCGACTCACTCAACTTGAAGTGTTATTTTATACTTCAACGATATATTGATGTGTCTGCATGTATGTATATATATTGCTCTTTATGCGGTCGCATGGTGTAGTTTGGGTTTTTTTTTTCGATTTCGTGCCGAGGAACAATATTTGTGTATCACAAATTCTTGGTTTTCGAGTATGAGTGTGTTGTGTGTGTTTCCAATGCCCCTGACACTGCATTTGAAACTTCCTCCGATCTATCACCCGGATATTGGACGAGGAAAGGGGAAGACGAATATGTGTCTCTGTGTTAGAGCAAATGGTTACGGCTCTATAAAATAACTACGCAATTGATGATATCTTGCTATAACCAAAGGATAACGTCATGGTCGAAATCGATCAGGAAGACATCATCTTTGATATTTACAAGTAAATATGTTTACATAATTGTGTATATATTTTTTACTTTTGTATAAACGTATGTTATGTTGTTTACTAGTAGAGATTATCACTAGAACTTTTTCTTTCTTATTTATGTATTTAGGCCTTTACACGTCACCATAAATATAACATATATTTATGACTTAATACCTAATATTGAAATTAAAAAAAAATATATTCCCTTTTCATCTTTATTTGTCTAATTTTTTATTTCGATAAATAAATAATACTCTCTATCGTTTTCACAGTAATGCGTACTCAGTGAAATAGAAAATGACGAGTTTTATATACGACCGAGCATTGACTTTACCGATTTCAATAATAATTTATCTTTTTATCACTCGAGATTTATATTTGAAATGACGACGTGTGAGAAGAATTAGTGTACATCTACACCCAAGACAACTATAATGGTTGATAATCATACAAACACTGGCTATATGTCAATATACTACAATAGCAAAAGGCATTCTCAACTTCCCTGCCTTTGGGTTAAGCAGAGGATATATTAAAGAGTGCAAAATAGTTTTAAATTCTTAACAAACGATCACACAGTTCGCCTGGCGGTAAGTGATTCCTCTGGCTTTGATCATCTAGGAATATTTACCCTGGAATGAGCGGCAACAAGGAGTAGTTCGGAGTTGCCGTAGCACTGTGAGGGTTAGAGGACGTGAAGCCTCCCTTCACGTGTTTTGGCTCAATGCAGAGGCGCACCGGTGCGTTTCGTAGGAGATCATAGAAGGGGTTTAATTGGACACCATTCCATTATAATGGTTGTCCGTCTTATCTCATGAGACAGAATATCTTTTGAAGATTTCCTCCAATACCAAGAGTTATTACAGTATTCACTTAAATTTCCTATATCTCTATCATAATATTGAAGCGAGTAAACTATTTCCTGCAGCCGTTGAATTTTAACTCAAATGTTTGAAGACAATCCAATAACTTTATTAGATTACGGAGCAGAGCTCCTGGAGGATACTTTAATATGACAAATGCTTGGATAGGTAGGCAAGGTTTTTTTTTATTACATTGAGAGTAACAAACGAGCAAACAGTTCACCTGATGGTAAGTGATTCTTGCGGCCCATGACATCTACATTAATCCTTGACAAGGCATCATAATGCAGATTCGTTGTCACCCTTGAGTACTCAGATGGAATTCCTCATCACCAGTAATAGAGATCTCCGGATCCCTACACTCACCAGACGAAACACAGCAGAATTATGCTGCTATTTTACGCTGGTTTATCTGTGTGACCGTGTTCCTACCCCGATTGAGCTGATCCATTCATTCTACAGCTAGAAACAAATTGTAGTGTTGCTCTACTACTATAAAAAGATTGCAAAATCTAGCGAAATCTAAAAATAGCGAAATAATCGCTTAAGCTTTCACAAAGTTCTATCGTAATAAACGTCAATAGTTTAGGGCACGCTCTGGGAGACTTCATGTAGCCGCCATTCGAATATTCTTTAGAATTTTTTAAAAATATTAGGGTGTCAAATGTGCACATAGTTCAACTAATGATCAGTGACAACTGGAGACCATGACATCAACATCCTTAAAAAATATTCAACATCCACTTTCGTTATCGCTCCTAAAGGCTGAGATGGAATGTCTCCTTGTCTGTTAATGGGTACCCTGTTAATTTACACTACAGGTAACGGTAGCGTAACGCTGGTGCACAAGCTGGTGCTCTGCGAGGCCGTGATCTAGCTTGTTGCAACTATAATGGAAAGTTTTTGTTTTTTATATAATTGATGGCAAACGAGCAAGCAGCCCATCTGATAGTAAGTGATCACCGCCACCCATGAACATCGGCAACACGAGATTAGTCACAAATGCGTTGCCGACCTTTAACGGGGTCGTGAAAGCGTGGCTCTACCACGTAAATGCGTTACTTGTAATAAGTTTAAGTATGTTTAGTAAGTTACGAGTTGTTAACAGTAATGTGGGTAATGTTACTAGAATTAGTGGCGTCCTTTCAAAATATAAATGCAGCGGACAAATATACGGATCCAATAACAGCAGCCGTTGAAACGTAAAGCAAATGTTTGTCCATACGACCTAATAACTTTATTGGAATATAAAGCAGAGCTGTGAGAGAATATTTCCATATTACAAATGTTTGGCAAATAATAAAATGAACAGCAAACAATCCTTTTGCTATATATCAAATTGTTTACATAAATCAAAAGCTCAAGTTTAGTAAGGCATGAACACACAAACATTTATAAATTGAATACATTTCATGAGTGTACTTCACAAAACGCTTAAAGAATTTTTATTACATTTGCAATCGCAATACTTATTTGACATGTGATAATAATACTTAAATACATAGTTAAGTTAGGCGTAGTATTAATATATATATATATATATATATATGCATATATATATATGCTATAAGCTACAATACTTGCATTAACAATAAGCCCAGAGCAAAAACCTGAAAGTGGCAGGAACGCTTTTGGGCAATCCTTGATTCACATGGTCAACTTTATATCTGTTGTTCAATTGTATCTAGAACTCCGAATCTTGCACGTACCGGCGGAAAATAATAAATCATACAATATCGTCTCATACATTTTTCATTCCTCTCAGTGCCCTATGTTGAAGACCATGAAGGTGAAGGCGCGGGGGAAGTTGCGAGTTTTAAATAATTTTAAACATAACAATTTTATGAGGTATCTAAAATATTTCAAAAGTGTACACAATGTGAATAAAACCTCCTTACCCGCTTTTGAAATACAATTACTGCAGGAAATGAGTTTGTACACCCACTTCCTGTACGGTCGTAGTCCTGAGAGACACGCGAAGTTTTCTTGTGTAAATATAAAATATACATTGTACGAATCTTAAATTTGCGTGGCGTAGTGATTAGTGCCTGGCTGTTGTGTCGTGGGTCTTGGGTTTCATTCCTACCCACGGAATAATATATAATATTATTTGAAGAATTGTCATAACGAATAATTAGAATAAGATTACATCTATGGCGTTAATAATAATACAATATTTTTCATGCAAATAACTCATAGAATTAGGAAAAATTAAAGATCTTAAATACATAAAGGCCTGTCTAAATAAAATAATCTTAAAAATAATACTTACTTAATATTCAAAACACTTTTCAAAATTATTATATATTCATTTTTAAAGATTTTTAACTAATCTCTAAACTTACCAGACAAACACAGCGGCAGTATACTTTATTATATTTTATTTGTGGCGTGCGGTTATGTTTCGTTGTAGTCTACATAGGAGATCTATTATCAACAGTGGTCCGGTGATGAATTGAGATGACGGTGATGAAATTTTATTCCAATAGAAGACATGGTAGACAACACTATTCTATCTTCTCTCAATAGCGTTTATGTCTTATTTGAATGGTGTAATGAGTTAGTACGTAGAAATGCAAATATAAATCAACAGTTCTGGGCGAGGGAAGCGCACGTTTACAAAATGAATCCTTTGACGGAAACTCATTAAAATTAAATCTTGCTAAATTTTCTTTAATTCTTTTTGTGAGTCCACCATGTGTTTCTCAATAATATGTCAACACCAGGCCTGCCGGAAGAGATTTTTATTGTAAATAAGCTGCGCCTTTGTACATACTTTTCCTATATCAGTTCCCTTATATAAACGCTTTGTGTACGTAAAAGTTAAATAATATTATTAATAAATTTAAAAGGCGACTATATAATGTTCATTAAACGGATTTTAACGCATATCTTAATGTTTCGAGAGCTTTACAGTACTCTTGGTTACGGGGAATGCGTATAATATCTTTTAAGGTGAGTGTAGGAATCCTTATACCCAAATAGAGGACATACGATTGAGGTTTAACAACTCAATCATCAGGGACGTTGACGCATTTGGATCCTAAACCTGTTTGATTTCCACCCCCAATACTATAAAAACGAATTAATACAAGAATAGGGGAGGATCTTCCAGTAAAAAGGGCGTACTTGGGACGATCAACAGGTTGTCAATAGGTCTGACGTCCCAGGTAATACTGGAGGGATGAGGTTTTTAAACACCCGTGGAAGTTCTGTGTGAGGACAAAGAGACTTGTGGTTCTATTCTCGTTGCCATGGACTACTTTGGCTCTTGGCGTTACTACATTGAATATTAACATGAAGATTATATAGTTTTCTTCATTAAAAAAAATGGTGATAAACGGCCACACAGTTCATGTGATATCGGGTGATGAATATAGCGCCCATAAAAATCCCCAATAAAGATCCAAGACTCACATCCCCTCTGCCTGGTGAAACTGTAAAAGCCCTCGGGCTAACAGCGACCATCAGCCTGAAAAAAAAGGGACTGTGTACATTCCATGCCACGTTTCCAATGACTGTTTCCGAATCGCTACAATTTTTTATATGAATACAAACCAATGCTTATTTACAATCCCACTTGATGTGAGTAGGTAGTAAGTTGTTAGTAGTGATGTAGACATTGACTCATATTGCCAATCTCACCAAACAAAACACCGAAATAATTCACGTAGCAGGAAAACAACTCGTCAGAACCATATTTAATAATCTATTAATTTAATACTGAACAAATTACAATGATTACAAAATTAATTGTGTAAAATAAACGTGAAACCTTGCAAACAATCAAATATAGTATATCGTTCAGCGTGATAAACTTTTGAACGTAGTACATTCAAAAAATAAATTGTCAGAATTTTATTGCATTGAATTCGAAATCGTTGAGCGTCACTGATTCATCTCTCAAAGGAAAGCTACATGAAAGCATTCAACATATTTATGCATATCTGAACAATTTCGAATTGACTTATTTATAGGGTGCGTACAAAATCCATTTCAGTAAATTATTTTTTAAAATTTCCTTTCATAGTAGAGAACCTAAACCCTCGAAGGTGAAAGTACTTCAACTTTTTATAATTCTTTCTTCGATTGCGGTAAAACCACTCTGCAGCACGAATGGCTTGGCTAGACCAGGGAAAGACACCATCCTCATAAAATATCAGTGTAGCAATCGTAAACTGATGTTTCGTTTGATGAGTGGATTCTAAGTGGTGTATAGATTATGGTTATACATGTAGAAACACTTTTAAAACTTTTTTCAAACTATAAAGATACAAGGTCTATTATTTAGACCTTGTTTTGACATTGCCCCTGAGCCTCGATAGGTTAGCGGGTCGAGTGTCGATATCACGTCTAAGTGTTGTTGCTATTCGTAGTAGTAACTGAAAAAGATTTTTTTTAAACTATTTATAAAACCTTCTTTTCCTTGATACAAAATGGAGTCTTCCTATTTCAAATTTAAAGTTATATTCGTCTACATTGTTATCAGTCATCAGCCTTATCTGATCAAAAATCACAAGCTGAACAAGAGCCTCTTCCATATACTGCCACAGGAGGATCCTAAGTCTTGCATTCACGCACCTTCTCTTGGCGGATCTTTCTACCCTGCTACTGCAAGTCTGACTCACTCAATAATCTCTTTTTAGCGTCGGTAACCGGTTCTACGTGCCATTAGGCCAGCCTATTGCCACCTCAGCATGCTGATCTTTTGATATGAGCTACACTGCAGTTTGTTTCTAGCTACACAATGAATGAGTCAGCTCGACCGGGGTAGGACTACGCCCTCACAGAATACCAGCGTAAAATAGCTGCATAATGCTGCTGTGTTTCGTCTGGTGAGTGTAGGTATCCGGAGACCTGTATTACTGGTGACGAGGCATTCCATATCAGTCTTTCAAGGGTGGCAACGTATATGCATTATAATTCCATGTCATGGATGTATGTAGATGTTATGGTTCACAGGGTGGCAAACGAGCAAGCAATACCGGAGGAGTCATAGATGCGCTGCCGGTCTTTAAGAAGCTTTAATATGATAACTTTTCAGTCCAACAGATTGAAAACATCTTCCAAAATGTATTTAAAAATATAAGGAAATTAAAACCAACTTACATCGCCATGTACGACTTTTAGAAGAAACGAAAACATAGGTTCGTCGATAAATAAATCTAACATAGCTGAGTGCTGCAACTACGTATTGTCCCTCAGTGTCCAGTGATATTTATGTGAGTTTACTATGTTGTAATTATTTCAGTATGTAGCCATGCTATTTCTAGACGCGGCATGAATAAATACACTCCACCGGGAAAGGCCACGCCCACATAGCAAAATTCCTAGGTGTGTTTCAAGTGAATGCCCCCTTTACTTTTACTTATCTGCAATATGATTTCTCAATACGATTCTCAGCCGAGGAAGAATAATTGTGTATCAATAATTGTTAGTATTCGCGTCTGGGTATACTTTTGTTGATGTAGGTAATATCTTTGACGTGTCATGTAGTTTATTTTGGGTTTGTATTCACCAACGTTTGATTGCTATTTGCAAGATTGCACAATCGTTAGAATAACTGCGTCGTGGGTTCCGAGTTCAATTTCCAGTCGAAGAACAATATTAGTGTACCATAAGGTGTTGGTCATCATGTCCTCCCTTGTCCCTGCATCTGTGACTTCCTCCTATCTTATTTCATAAGCATTACATTGTACTAGAGAAGTAGAAGTCGAGTGTCGACTGTGTTTGTATAAATACTTATAATAAATCCATCATATAGATAAGTTCTTTTTCTTAGAATATATAGATCAGTCGCACTTTGTAAAGAATAGTATATCACTATGTCTGCATAAATCCTGTCTTCAGGGATCTGGATCTGAATTGGATTTCTGATTGATTCGTGCCAAGAATGTCTTGAAAGGAATCAGTTTATAAATGATTGTCTGGCCAATGTTTATTTTCATGAAAATTGGTTTTTGCAAAATATATTTGAAGTATGAAAGTGATTTAAATTTGAATATTAAAGCTTTAGGAGGATTTATGAGGTTTATGTGTTTATGTTATCGGGTCAGCCAAAAGTTAATGGTTTAGCTGAAGATTTTTTTTATTATATCGACGGCGATAAACGAGTATACAGTTCACCTGATGGTAAGTGACACCTAATACTCATCCACCATAGACACCCACGTTCATCCCCGATAAGGAATCATAATGAAGATGCATTGTCACCCTTGAGGACTGAGAATGCCTCTTCACCAGATCACCAATAAGATTCTTATACTACACTAACTAAACGGAAAACTGCAGTGTTATGCTGCAGCTTTATGCTGATGTTACGTGAGGGCATAGTCTCACGCAGGTCATGCCGACACATTAGTGCTCAGCTAGTAACAGACTGCAGCGTGTCTGTACCATTACCAAATTTCGACTATCATACATCGACATCGTTATTCAAAACCAAATAGCTTAGTTGGAAAAGTCTCAGAAAGAGTAGACGGATACACATCATAAACGAAATGTTTCAGACATTGCATGCAAAATCGAATTTCTAAATACATTGGTATCATTATTATCAATAGAGAATAGAGGTTTTAATTCTACTTTAATTACTATTATTACAGTAACGCCATGTTATTAAAATAAATACAATAAAGACTATTATTTTATTTACAAATAAGATCTATTTAGCAATATGATGATGATGATGATATTAACTTATCCCTAGTGGGAAAGGCAAAGACTTTAGTCCATACAGCCAGTTCTTGTTCGTATGATGGTTGATCTGAAACTCCTATTTAGCAATAATTGAGACCTTATTGGTTTTTTAAATAAATCACAAACGTTTTATTATTCTTGCTGCTGGCCACCTATTTAAAGATTTAATGTTTCTTGTTCTTAATTTAAAATTAAAAGAAAATAGACCTCAGACCTCTTATATTTCCATTTTCCCGGGCTATTTCAAGAAACGCGCCTAAAGCAAAAACTAGATTATTGTTACCTCAATATTAATATCATTTTAATCATTTTAACGAGCTAGTATTCGAAAAAACAAAAGTAGCTATTACTCTACACGGAATATGATTTAAAGATTGATTATATAGGAAAATTGTGAATGACTAGCGATGTGCTAAAAGATATACGACAAAGTATTGATAACTTTACAATAATTTCTTAAAAAATTCATTATAGACAATTTCTACAAAAATTTTTTACAAATTGTCTATAATGAATTATAAAAAAACTTCATTTTAATATTTATTACATTTATTTGTTGTCAGTCAGTGTGTCTTTAATTATTTTGGCTGTACCTTTGTTGAATCCATACAGTTTGTAATATATATAAACCGAATAAAAAAGTAGGACCTCTCAACTTTATTGAACATATTTCTTATATTTATTTCACAATGTCTAGACAAATTAATTAAATATCGTTGCAAGTACCTATAGTTTTAAAAATAAAAATAAATAATAGTAGTATATCCTGTACCTTTGTGATATGTAAAAGATTTTTCGTATTTTTATTATACAAATTCAAGATATTTCTTATCATAGTTTTATTTACATGGTTTTTATAATATATATATATATGTGCCAGTTTGTGCTGACATAATCCCATTGCTCGATTTTTTTCTTTAGATTCACTCGTTTTGGCAGAAAGAAAAATAATAGAAAAGGGACGGGAAATTTATTTTTTTATTTTTCTGTTTTTAAATTTTCATCTATTTAATGGTATCAAAACCTGCCATATACACAAAGTACAACCAATGAGAATTTACTAGAACTTTTCCCTTATAAAGTACGAAAATCTTTTTTCCCGACCCATTATATCACCGAGGTCGAAATGCATTACTAACTCATTATACAGCTTTTTTAAAAAAATATCCTTTAATAGTTTAATCTTAAAGCGAATGCGGAATGCGAAACGAGGTACTTTTTTCGCAAACCATTTACTAAACTGGAAATTTTTCTCCGTCGTAGCTTTTATTCGAGTGCAGTGTACCCGTGGAAACGTATACGGCAATTTTACGCTCGTGTTACTTTAACACGTGTTACATTCACTAGATTATTGCAAGTAAGTGCATTAAGTTGGATATAATTGATTGTGATGCTGTAATATTCCATATTAATATTTAAACGTAGAACCTTAATGTCGATGATTTGGTATTTCATTTAAATCCTCAGGTATCGCGTCATCGCGGCTGAATATTATTTTGATAGTGTTAGCTATGCTATTAACAGTACTGATATTCCGGTTAACCACTCCAACTAAGCTGAATATGCTTGTGCCAGGAGATGGTTCACGACTATAGTTGAATGGTGGATTCAAACCTACGACCTTAAGTTTCGCAGACCGTACCTACTAAACTATTAGGCTATTGACGCTTCGTTAGTTAGTTTCTAGCAGCAACGATAATGGATCCTCTCGAACGGCGGAGGTCCACACCCTCACGGAATACCAGCGTGAAATTGCAGTAACACGCTACCGTGTTTTGTATGGTGGGTGTAGGATCCCGGAGACCCAATTAAAATTAACACTCCATTTCATCTCAGTCTTCAACGCATCTTGGATCTTTGATGAGAAAGGATTTGTATTCCTCAATATGAGATATCATCAAGTGAACAATGTGATCGTTTACATGTACATACATATAGTGTATGAATAGATAAGGATTTATGTTTATATTTTATTACACATTAATACAATTTAGTATTGAGTGTAATTAACAAATAGAGTGAATAGGCATTTTAGTATAGTGAATAGGCATTTTATTAGAGTGAATAGGCATTTTAGTAAATTGAATAGGCATTTTAGTAGAGTGAATAGGCATTTTAGTAGAGTGAATAGGCATTTAATGAGCTAGTGCGCCGTACCCAGGACATCCAGGACTGCATTTCCACTTAACATCAGGTGGGATCGTGGTCAAGCACTTGCTTTGAAAGTAAAAAAAAAATGTTTATGAGTTTGTGTGTGTACGAGATTTATCACGTATATTTTTTTTATTTTATATTACATAATTTGTTTTAGATACATTCGCATTCCAAGCGCACCGTTGGCTACATATTATTTTTATAGTATAGGCTGCAAACGAGCATGCAGCCCATCCAATGACCGCCGAATCACCGACGCCCATGAACATCCGCATCCGCCGGCCTTTAAGGAAGTTGTAGGCTCTTTTCTTGTATTATTTATTTCATATTACGTATTGAGGGTGCAAACGAGCACACATCTCATCTGATGGTAAGTGATTCCTGCGCCCCATAACATCCAAATTGATCCTTGAAAATAATGAACTTTGGTCTTTCAAAATGGAAACTATAAATAAAAACGCAAATATGGATAAATTATTTAACAATTTATTACTACGTAGTTATACATCCTGGACCACCCAGCTGGCCTATATTTCTGCCTACACAATGATTCATAAATATCCACACCTGTAAAAGCTCTGACAAATTATAGGATACATGGAACACCAAAAACCGCAAGTACCGGCGTCAATATGGAGGACCACCAACAAATGCAATTGTCATAAATTTTGTTCCTTAGACTTTAAGCTCGGAGTGGCAGTCATCAGCCACGAGACTAAATCGTATCCTCTATATATATAATAATTAAATATTTGTTGCTTTTCTAAAAGCTCCATACACATCGTCGAAATTTGACTACGTATTTATCTCAGGTTTTATTAATTGTTCTGCATCTAGATTATGAATATATATTTTTAAGAGTTTTGAAAAACCTTAACAATTCGCATAGTCAAAAAAATATAGAATTGTCATCGATATTTAATACGTCTGTATCTGTGTGTTTTCAGTCGATTCTGATCTTCGGAAATAGGTGAAAACTGTAAAAGTGAAAGTAAGTAACATCCTGTATATAAATCCCACTGTTGGGCATAGGGCTCCTCTCTGTTAAATATTATTATTATTTGGTTAGATGTCACAATATGTGGTCACCGTCGAACATATGGTAAATTAGCACCTAAAATTGCAGATAACCATTTCGTTGGTGACGGCAAAGGGAATCGAGCTCGGTTTATATGCGTACCGTGAACTAGCTTAGACACTGAACTACCACAGTTTAAAGGTGCACACAAGTCAAAAGTGTACTGAACTAAAATTTAACAGCTTTCTTAAAGACCGGCAACGCATTTGTAACTTCTCTCGTGTTGCGGATGTTCATGGGTGCCGGTGATCACTTACCATTGGGTGGGCTGCATGCTCGTATGCCGCCTATTCTATAAAAAAATACTTTTAGCACACTCATTGCATTAATAACACTCAAATAAACAATTCATTATAAATTACAATTTAAGTTAACGACATTAACGAAGAGAGAACTAAATTTGTCACGTATTTGTATTTACGTAAAGGCCTGAATAAGCCAACTCTAATTGAAATGGACATGACATGGATGTCTATTTACTTCTAAAATAAAAATAAAAATGCGAAACCAAAAATACCAAATGGTAAAAAAAAGTAATAGCCTATATTTAAATCCCACTGTTGGGCAGCGGCCTCCTTTCTGGAGAACACCCTCTGTGTTGGAGCATTGTCACGTTGCACCACTACGTATCGGCGGACTTCACATGACTGAAATATTTTCAAGCCGACCCATTCATATTCAGCATCTAATACTGTTTAAAATATTTCCTTCTTCTAACTAATTCAATTCATGATTACCAATATAAATAAAAGAGTTTTTAACGTGTTTACCGTGTTCAATGCATAGCATCGAGTTGTAAAGAAAAGCAATATTCGATCCATTTATAAAAATAATTCTTCACAGATACGGTCCGTACAGTTTGTGAGGTTTGAGTTTTTATTTTTTATTTTCAATGGACAGTCGCGTATGAATAGGTCTTAATAATCTTTTCATGAAGCTTTATGAGCACGGAGTACTGTGAAAAGTATTTGTTCTCTGCTTTTCATTGGGGCTGCTTCACTGGACCAATTAGTTATCTTATTTAATTCAGTTTATATTCTTTAGTTTATAACGGATACAAATTTATCACGTGCACGGCGGTGAAGGAAGACATGAGGAAACTTGCATGTTTTTGTTATATTATTGAATGTGTCAATTAAGGTATCTGCGGACTTGCGGATCAAAGAGGGTATCTCTCATTCGTACTCGATAAGGAATCACCCTGATACGTCGTCACCCCTAAGGACTAACATCGAATGCCTCGATTCCGGAGATCCTTATTACTAATAAGGATCTCCGGAATCCTCCACTCACCAAGCGAAAGACGGCAGCGTTATGATATCCTACGCTGGTATCTTTTGAGAGTATGGTTCTTTCCTGGTCGAGGCTACCCATCTACCCCGCAACTAGAAAAGCACTACCAACAAATATAAAATATCGAAGACATGCGAAGTCCGCCAATCCGTAGTGGCGACGCGTGATGAAACACCCAGCCTTATGCCCAGTTGTATAAGCTGTTCCAGGATTTATATATAAGCTGTTTTTGAATTTGAGTGTAGCCTAAGTATATGTAAGTAACGTACATATACTATGTCATATCTATATGTAACGGTTCTGAGCAACAAGGATGGAATATATATGTACTTGGCAAGAGAAAAAGAGAGAACGATGCTTAACCATATAACATATATGGTTAAGTTCCTTTTCTTTTCTATTATTATTTTTAGTATATACAGACAAATCAAGGTGCAGATAGCTATAAAATGTCACTTATAAGACATAAACTAAAATCCACGCATTGTTTATTATGAATATTTTTTTTAATCGACGTCGGCCTCATGCAGTAGAAGTCGGATTTTTGAATTTATCATTTGTAAATTTATTAATTTTACTTTCATGTTACGTTTGAAACGTAATAATTCAGAGGGTATATCACTTCAACTGATTAGAATATAAAGTTAGCTTAGTAAGTATAGTTTAGTTTAATTAAATATCCGTCGCTGGAGTTTCTTGCGCCACTTATTCTCCAGCGCGCACGCATTCCGAAGTGGTGGTACAGATAGCTAATAATAATAGAGATATTAATTTAGATAAAACTTAGTCAGAAGCTAATGAAAGAGCGGAGAAAAAACAATTCAATAAATTTCTTTTTAGTTTATCATCTTAAACTGTGTGTTAATTTTAGAGATAGCATTAGCAATGCTATCTCTCAACTTGCTGATATATTTCAATGTCCAAAGAAGGAATTTACAAGGGCAGCGTTACACAAGTTATATTTAAGTTGTAATATAAAATTTAACATCACTATTGTATTAGGCAAACCTGTAAAGGTAGATGTATGTGTTTGAATAAATAATATAATTTTGAAAAAAGTATTTTTGACAATTGTTACTTGACGAGATATTATTTTATTGTATTACATTATTTAAAACAAATAAAGATCATATATGGAAAGTCATGGACCAGTTATGGCCAACATCAATCATTGATAAGGAATTAGGACGCTGATAAGTTATCAATTTGAAGAATTAAGATGGGTTGGAAACATAGCAATACGCTTGTTACGATGATGTTAAGTAACAAAGTGGTATTTCAGATTCCTGTCATACTAAATTAGTTTCTAGCTATATTTTTTATATAGCACAGTAAAATCTTATGTGTCATATATATACATCGAATACAAATAGAGGTTATATACGTGGGTTGGGAACTTTAGAGATCGATACTGGTCGACAATCATGTCAGCTATAAAATCTGACCTAATTATGCTGGCACCACTTCGGTCGCCAATTAGTTGGCCGGATGTGGCGTAAACGGAATGATGTCCGGAAAATATGATTGTTCCAACTCTACATCTAATGAATATATGTTGCCGTCTGGATATGATACCGATGTATATTATTTATTTGGACTTAAAGCCGAAAGAGAATCTCTAGTAGCCGACCTTTGGGTTGAGCAGAGAACATATTGTGGTTGCACGAAGTTAAACTTATTTAAATTTTAAGAGTACATAAATTTTAAACATTATATACATATTAATTAAAGTTATCTGTACTTTACATACATATACACTTTATATTTTTTAGCTCATAAGAATGATGAGTATACAGCTACAAAATATATATTGCTATACTTGTATTTAAAGGCATACGCACACGCACATGCACACGGACACGCAAACTTGTATCCATAATGAGAGCATGAGGCAATATTTGTATTAAGATATTAAATATTTATGAAGAATCAAAAAGAATTTTATTAGCCTCCTTAAATAAAACTTCTTTCGATTTGATTTGCTTTGATTTGATAACTTGTTGCTCGTACCTTAAGATTAAAAGTCTTTAAGAGGGAAACTGTAATTATATTTAGTGCTTTCTTCTAATCTTTATAAATTTGTTAGTCTTTCAATTTCAATGTCGTTTTCCGTTTTAAATATATTCTTCTACTGTCTTTATCTCTTATGCCTTTTCTATTTTGAAGATAGATATCTTCTGGATTTTACCAGACGACAGTAACTGTACAGACAGAATATACTTGCCACAAGAATGCGCGTAAAAGCCAATACATTCGCTTATCGTGTTATTACTTACTCCGATATAAGTGCAATTCAATCGGGAAAATTTCAGTGTGCATCTAAATATATATATATATATAAATACCCTTACATCTTTACCAGTGCATCTTTGCCGCCTCTGGTGTTGTGGATGTTCACACCATTAGCAACGACGCAGCGAGACCACGAGAACGGTTTCGCACACTACATAATCCCATCCCTTCTTCATGGGGATAGGGACGCACCAGAATATGCTAAGAGCTTCCGTTTGGTATTTGCAGGGATCCGGAGATCCCTCATGACTAAATCCATCTGCAGTATGACTATTATGACCACCATTAACTTAAGTGGAACGTGTGTAATTACTGTGATTACTTACTGTCATGTGATGTCGTTTTCCACCCCTATTATTATAAATGAAGTAATACCACCCATATTAATCACCGTTTTTTTAAATTTGTGATGTGAATGTGAATGCTGTTTTTATTTTTGAAGTCTTTTTGAAAGCTCTCTACGAAAGCTTTAGGTGTGTTGTGGCCTTGAGAGCTTGAACTGTCGTTGCCCTTGACACTGGGTCAGAAGGTCGAGTTTCGTTTTCACATCTAAAAATGTTTTTCTTTGACAACACAAGCTTTTAATTTTCAAGATTTTTTTTTATGGAACGAGGGGTGACAATCGAGTACACAGTTCGCTTGTGAAGTGGTAGCTTCAACTCTTATGTATCTACATCCATGCTCAATAAAGTTTTTTTTATTATTACATTGAGTAATAAACGAGCACACAGTTCACTGATATAAGTTATTCCTGCGGCCCATCTATATCTAAATTAATGCTTGACAAAGAATCATAATGAAAATGCGTTGTCACCCTTGAGGACTGAGAAGGAATGTCGTACTAGAGGTCTCGGAATCCCTGCACTGTCCAGACCTAACACTGCAGCATTTAACGTTGGTACTTTGTGAGGGCGTGGACCTACCCCGATCGCGCTGATTCAATCATAATGTAGCTAGAAACAATGATACAAAGATAGCATAATTATAATTGGTTCTAGTTTCCATATAAATATGATTACGAATATATTTAATTAAGTTATGCAATTACATCATGCAATAATATTTAAATTTCTACGACATTAAAATGATATATGTAATAGTATATAGTTATATAGTTAAGTCTCTATCTAAATAGTTTAATAAATAAGTCTCTATCCAAATAATATTTACTTTATGATAAATACAATATTAACGTGAATTGGAGCGATATTTTTCTTTCCTCCTTTACCTTGTTTTCGCTTTATTGAGATCCCTAATAACAGCAATATAACGCATAATTTGTGTTGTCAATATTGGATCATCAGTCATTTTCCAAATCAAGTGAACTAAGATGATTAAAAGAGTTCATCATCATCATCATCACAAATGTTCCATAGATCACTGCTGAACATAGACCTCCCCCATAGATCACTGCTGAACCTCCCCATAGATTGCCATAAAGCACGATTCTGATCCATCGAAACATATAAAGTAACTTGTGTTTTTCTTTTATTTATTTATTATTTGTTAAACTTTTATGTACACAAACCGCTTTTACAAGGATAATAGGATAAGAAAAGTATGTACGTTAAAAGGCGCAGCTTTTACAATAAAATCTCTTCCAGCAGGCCTGGTGTTGGACATACCTACATATTATCGGACATAGCATACTCACTAAAAGTAAAAAGAAAGAAAAATTAATACAGGGCTATGTTTGTTTACAAACACATGCATATAAATGCATAAATAATAATACATATAATATATGATGTGTACATAAATAATAAATATAAAGCTTTTATAATTTGCTCATAACTAATAATTCTACGTCATTTACGCGCAGGTGCCAGTGTGATTGGAAGACGTGGCGTGCTGGACATCACATCTTCCGGCATCTCATAAAGTTTTATCCACAACGCCCAAAGAATTGTAACATAGATAACACAGGTTGTTTAGTCTATTAGCTATCTAACCACTAACCATAGCCTCAATTCTAATAAGCAACAATTATTTCTAAGATCAATTTTGTCATATTACACGTAGATATGACATAATTATGCAAAACTATCTGAAAAGTATTATAGTTTTAGTCATAGTTCATTGAGTAAAAAATAACAGGTAATAAACACTTTAATTAATATACAAGTAAAAAATACATCGACCTTACAAAAATTGTAGTGAATCACAAAGTTAAAACCATTTATAAAATTGATGAGTCGCTACGGACGGTGGAACGGAAGTTAATATTTGCCAATGTCAACTTCGTTCATCGTATAAATGAGCGATATCCAACAATTTCGTGCGATAATTTTGAATGTGCTAACAACAAGTTGATGGAACGAATAGATGGAATAGAACTAGTTAAATTAAACTTAAGTTGGATCGAACGCGAAATTAAAATGAATGACGAATTATTAAAAATAGTCAAATACAAGAAAAGTAATTTAAAAACGATATAGAAGGATAGGAGAATAAAATGTGAGACATCTAATACGCTACGACAATTTAATAAAAATTATTAAAGAAGGTAAAATAGGAGGGAGTAGAAAAAGAGGAAGGCAGAGAAGAATATACATGCGACAAGTATAAGAAAAGATAGGAATAAAAAAAGAGTCGTATCGGGAAGTCAGAGAGAAAGCAGACGGTAAACAAAACTTCGAAATTACTCCGGCGACTAGAGCGAAGGTTTAAAAAGATGATGTACAAGTTGTGAAGAAGAACCATAAAATGATATATGTAATGATAATGTAAAAACGTAAATATATAAAAATTCACTAGACCAAATTCCATCCAAAAATTAAATAATAAATTTAGTATCAAAATTTATGTGCATACTAGCTCATTCGACAGCCGTTGTCAAAATTTCAATAAATTTGATATTGATCGTTTTGTCAATTTGTGAGTGACAATGAATTTTATCGTTTGAATCTTGAGTTCATACAAAAATCCCATAGGAAAAAGGAATTCTCTAATTTCTACTTATCGCCGGGCAACTTTTACAGTTTTTATTTCCACAGAAACGTAATTCGGTCTATTACGAACATTTTTTTAAAATAATCAATTCAGCCCAGCCACGCAAGTTTTGAATATGACTCCCAATACTAAAAGCGTTATATTTCGTTATATTTCTGTCTTTAGGGATCACGATTAATTAATCTAATGTGGCGGCAATAAAGTGAAAACTAAGTCAAGGTGGGACAGAGCGACACAAATTTCCCGTATCATGTTTGGTACATCTAGTGGATTAAAAATGTATAGCATAGATAAATACCGTGGTAGCTCAGTGTTTAGGCGCTGCCTTTCAAACGGTGCGCGAGCATATCGAGTTCGATCCCCTGATGTAATTGTTATACGCAATTTTAAGTGCTCATTTACTACATGCTCATCGGAAAACATCGTGAGGAAACCTGCATGTCTCATGGAGAACCATGCCTTTTAGTTACATTAGATTTCTATCCTCAAAGATATTACGTACATGTCTCTTGATTGTTTATTGAGTTTAAATATGGGTGTCGGTAGCCGAAGTCTTCGGTTACTATCAGGTGAACTGTGGGCTTGTTTGCCACCACTAATATTAAAAAAAAAAAAATTTTTTATACTCACAAGTACGACTATAGAGATTAATAGAGAGTTGATGACTTGAGTTGCCACCCCTACTGTATTGTATGAGACGAGATGAAACAAGTAGGTTATCTACCTAATCTTAGTATAAGCGAATTCCTGTGTTTTCTTGTTGCTACGCTGCAGTTTGTTTCTAGATGCAGAATTAATGGGTCAGCTCGATCGTTGTAGGACAACTCCCTTACAGAATACCAGCGTAAAAAAGCAGAATAATGATCCAGCATTTCGTCTGTTGAATGTAGGGATCCGGTAAACTTTATTACTGGTGATGAGGCATTCCATCTCAGTTCTCAAGGATGACAAAGCAACGCGTGCATTATGATTCTTTGTCTAGGATGAATGTAGATGTCGATAGAATGATGTAAATAGAATGTACTTCGCCTTTGAACGAAGCGATACACTTCGCGTTTGAACGAAGCGATACACTTCGCGTTTGAACGAAGCGATACACTTCGCGTTTGAACGAAGCGATACACTTCGCGTTTGAACGAAGCGATACACTTCGCGTTTGAACGAAGCGATACACTTCGCGTTTGAACGAAGCGATACACTTCGCGTTTGAACGAAGCGATACACTTCGCGTTTGAACGAAGCGATACACTTCGCGTTTGAACGAAGCGATACACTTCGCGTTTGAACGAAGCGATACACTTCGCGTTTGAACGAAGCGGTATACTCCTTTTTAATTCGGAACAGCGAAGGATTGGAATAATTTACCTGCGGCAGCCATTTCTTCCGAGCATAACGTAAGTGTATTAAGGACAAGAGTGAAGTTTTATAAAGATGATGGACAAGTCGTGAAGAAGATCCATAATATGATATATGTAATGATAATATAACAACGTAAATATATAAAAATTCACTAGAACAAATTCCATCCAAAAATGAAATAATAAATTTAGTATCAAAATTTATGTGCATATCATTCGACAGCCGTTGTCAAAATTTCAATAAATTTGATATTGATCGTTTTGTCAATTTGTGAGTGACAATGAATTTTATCGTTTGAATCTTGAGTTCATACAAAAATCCCATAGGAGAAAGGAATTCTCCAATTTCCCTTATCGCCGGGCAATTTTTACAGTTTTTGTTTCCACAGAAACGTAATTCGGTCTATTACGAACATTTTTTTTAAATAACCAATTCAGCCCAGCCTCGCAAGTTTTGAATATGACTCCCAATACTAAAAGCGTTATATTTCGTTATATTTCTGTCTTTAGGGATCACGATCAATTAATCTAATGTGGCGGCAATAAAGTGAAAACTAAGTCAAGGCGAAACAAATTTTCCGTATCATGTTTGGTACATCTAGTGGATTAAAAACAAGTTTTGTTATATAAAAAATGTATAGCATTGGTAAATACCGTGGTAGCTCAGTGTTTAGGCGCTGCTTTTCAAACGGTGCGCGAGCAAATCGAGTTCGATCCCCTGATGTAATTGTTATACGCAATTTTAAGTGCTGAATTACTACATGCTCATCGGAAAACATCGTGAGGAAACCTGCATGTCTCATGGAGAACCATGCCTTTTAGTTACATTAGATTTCTGTCCTCAAAGATATTACGTACATGTCTCTTGATTGTTTATTGAGTTTAAATATGGGTGTCGGTAGCCGAAGTCTTCGGTTACTATCAGGTGAACTGTGGGCTTGTTTGCCACCACTAATATTAAAAAAAAAAAAATTTTTTATACTTACAAGTACGACTATAGAGATTAATAGAGAGTTGATGACTTGAGTTGCTACCCCTACTGTATTGTATGAGACGAGATGAAACAAGTAGGTTATCTACCTAATCTTAGTAAAAGCGAATTCCTGTGTTTTCTTGTTGCTACGCTGCAGTTTGTTTCTAGATGCAGAATTAATGGGTCAGCTCGATCGTTGTAGGACAATTCCCTTACAGAATACCAGCGTAAAAAAGCAGAATAATGATGTAGCATTTCGTCTGTTGAATGTAGGGATCCGGTAAACTTTATTACTGGTGATGAGGCATTCCATCTCAGTCCTCAAGGATGACAAAGCACCGCGTGCATTATGATTCTTTGTCTAGGATGAATGTAGATGTCGATAGAATGATGTAAATAGAATGTACTTCGCCTTTGAACGAAGCGATACACTTCGCGTTTGAACGAAGCGGTATACTCCTTTTTAATTCGGAACAGCGAAGGATTGGAATAATTTACCTGCGGCAGCCATTTCTTCCGAGCATAACGTAAGTGTATTAAGGACAAGAGTGAATAGGCGTGTATTGCTTAGGTAGTGTATTCCACCATCAACGTCTAAATAACCATTTTACACTACGTGGAATTGTAGACAAGCACTGCCTTGTAAACATTTAAAAGAAAAACGTAATTCCTTAAGGCATTTTCTACCAATTAACATAACCAATTAAACAAGTTTGTCATATCTGATGTAACGGTGGGTTCATCTCTGTTATATATTAGAAGTAGTTGCATAATTCTTAGATCGTCGATATCTAATTATGTTGATAAGAAAAAACTCAAACTCACTCAAGTTACTATTCAGATTAATATCAACATTTGTGATTCGCTCTTGTCTTCTGTTGTCTAATCTAAGCGATTATCGAGATTATGCACCGTTGAGCATGCTAAACTGTTAGATGGGTGACCACTTTCGCATTTACACTTGATCGCATCTGAACTTCGGCACGTGGCGTAAATCTATTAAGCTGGAATATTGGTTTTAGTTTATAAACAGTAAATTGTTTGATATCGTAATTAAAGTATTTTAACCAAAGATATCAAATTATAGACAGTAGTCATCATTTATGAGATGATTTGTGTGCTCGTTTGGCACACATATAAAAAAAACATGTGGAATATCTATCTGTGTTTTGAAGTTTGATTTGTAAAGACAAATTGTTAAGACCGATGTTTATGTTATAACACGAATAATATCAGACAAGTTATTACTTTAGGATTCTAGATTTTCTGTAATTTGTAAACGGGTATTTTTCCATGTATATTAATTTGTTATTGTCATTAACTTATTTTAATAATTTTATTTATTTATTTTATTTTATTTGGGTCATCTACAGCGCATACATGTAAGAAATCTAAGCAAAAGTCGAATCTTATGCATGCATGCATGTGTTACATAAAAAAATATTAATGCATAAAATAACTGAATCACAATATAAACAAAAACAGAATTAAATGATAAAAATGAAATAAATTAAATAATATCGTTATAAAATTACAATAAAATTAAAAAATGGCATGAGATTTAAAAATTAAATTAAATGAAGCCACAATCAAATTCAATTGAAGTGGGAATTAAATTAAATGTTAACGAGAACATTATACAAAATAGAGACTAAACAAATTAAATAGTATTTATAACATAAGGGTTAACAAAGGAATTAGTTTTTAATGATAATCACGTACACTCACCCCTGAGGACTGAGTTGGAATACCTTGCTACTAGTAACTGGTAGTTTTAATTAAAAATGAAGGTCGTCTGGTGTTCAAATTTTTAATAAATATATTTCTTTCTGGATAGCAAAGTCATTCCTTTCCATTTCGTATAAAATACATTTGAAGTGTGTGCAGAAAGAAAGAAAGAAAGAAGAGAAAAGCTTAATTGCTGTCACATCTCACATTTGAGCGCTGATGATGTGCTGATGATTTGACTACCTGGGAATACAGTAATGGCACAATATATATATATATACATATATATATATATATATATATATATATATATATATATAACCTGAACAATAAAGATTACACGTACGTATATGACATGACTTGATTATTTGCTTCCCCCTTCTATCATCGGTAAGACTCCTTCTTACGCACATTTCGCCACACGTTTTTATTTAAATATTTATTTACTCTAAGGAAGTGTATTATATTTGTTTGGCAGCTTGATGATACTAATAATACAGTGGTAGTACTAAGCTGAAGTTTGTTTCTAGCTGTAAAATGAATTGGTCAGCTCGACCGGGGTAGGACCACGCCGTTACAGAATACCAGCGTTAAAGATATAAACATAATGCTGCTGTGTTTCGCCTGATGAGTGTGGGGATCCGGAGAGCTTTATCACTGGTGACGAGGTATTCCATCTCAGTCCTCAAAGGTGACAACGCATCCGCACTGTGATTCCTTGTCAAGGATGAATGTAGATGTCGTGGGCCGCAAGAATCACTTACCATCATGTGTATTGTGTGGTCGTACGTGATTCAAATTGTAAAAAAAAATTACTAAAGAGTTTTTGGCTGTCAACATTTAGATCGTACTGATATTTAGCCTATAAGCTCAAATCTGCTACCTTTGTCTATCATAATTATCCCATTCGTGTTAGAAAGAGAAAGTGTCACTTCACAACACAACCCACACTTCATCTGAAGCTGTTTACGTCATAAACTTAACAGGAGTCAGTCTACCAAATATAATATTATTGGATGTGATCGGTCGAGCTATTACACAACGTTTTAGTCACCTTTATTTATGTCAAACTAGCTGACTGAACAGACTTTACCATGTCCAAATTTCAATAAATTTATTTGAAAACGTTTTGTGAAAGACCTTTTTACATTATACATCATACGAATCGTGAGTTATGAGTGGATCTTCAAGTTGTTCCCAAACTTGCCATTTTCTTTCTCCATAAAACTATTAATTATTCAAAAAAACATAACCAAATCGGTCCAACCGTTCGCAAACTATACGATTACCGACGAACAGCATTTCATTTTTATCTATATAGTAGATGAATGTATAATAACAACGATATGTTTAGCTTATCAAAATCCTTATAAACAGAACAGTTTTTTATAACAGATAAGAGGCAAACGAGCAAGACGGGTCACCTGATGGTAAGTGATTCACCGCCGCCCACGGTCACCAACGACGCCAGTGCGTTGCCTACCCTAAAGCCTACCCAGTGTTTTTGAGTGATAACAAATTCACTAATCTGGACGCTAACTTGTTATATAAACAGATTCGTATACTAACTGTACCTTAGATTTCATACGCGCAAGCTGGTAAGATCTATACAACCGAGACGTAAGTTAAAATTAACATATTTTATTTAATTATTAACCAATTATAAATAAAACAAACTATAAATATTAATCCGAGCGATCTCAATACATATACTGAATATATAACTTAGTTAGAATTAGTTTAGCCATTGTGAAGCTTGCGCAAAGAATAGACAAACACAAAAAGTGTCTTTAGGATTTTACTACATATTATTATATTGATATGATACAGCGGTTATACTATCTATGTACGGTTGACGGCCGCTTGGCGCGTTTCGAATCCTGGTTTCAATTCACAACAAAGGAACAAAATTCGTTTTCGGTTCTACGTATGTATATCTCGTGTCCCTGATAATACATCTGAACCTTCCTCAAATCCCTTTGGGCATATTACATCGGACTAGGAAGATGACGAGTGAGTACCCCTGTGTTTGAACGAACGCCTACGTCACTATAATATATCCCTCGCAGTTGATGTCATCTGGTATCAACTAGATGGATATCACCGCGAGGACATCGTCACATATAACACGAAACATACAAACTGCGATGGACTGACGTACCACATAAACCTATACTTGGTGAATTTCCCGGTTTACGTTCAATTTGCATGCACTGAATTTACCGGCAATTAGTTTGATTTATAGAGACTGCTTTGGAGTTTCCGGGAAATGGAATGTTAATTTATCTCGGGTTTGTACGACTTTACTAAAGTTATTCCAGTATATATGAGTGTGTACATACGTACTGAAATAAAATTTTAAACACAAATATTAGTTACCTAATCGGTAGTGAAAAATAAAAAATTAAGGTGAAAATCTATATGTTAAACTTTTTTTTATTACATTGAGAGTAACAAACGCGCACACAATTCACCTCATGGTAAATTATTCCTGCGGCCCTTGACCCCTACATTCATCCTTGTCAAATAATCATAAGGCAGATGCGTAGTCACCCGCGTGGACTGAGATGGAATGCCTCGTCACCAGTTATAAAAGTCTCCGGATCCCTACACTCACCATACGAAACACAGCAGCGTTATGCTGCTTTTTTGCTGCTATTCTGTGAGGGCGTGATCCGACCGCGGTCGACCTGACCCATACATTCTGCAGCTAGAAACACACAGCAATCTAGCTGCACCACTGCTTTGCTTTTGTTTTTATTTAACAGTTTAACTAAATTTAACTCAAAGGTAACTTTAACACGATAGTTTCTACCGAACCGGAGATTAATCCGACCATGCAATTTTAATTAAACTATTCACAAATATAACTGCATTCAGCTCAGAAACGACAAATTGAAAAGATCACAGTTATATTTTCATTTTGTCGTTTATTGCATTCGCTCGGAAGCTTATGACGTAACGAGGACGGAGTTAGACATTTCTAGTTTGATATTTCCTAATGTTGAATTGAACTGTGGTGTGGTTAAAACTTGTTTTCGCTAGCTCATTTACGTATCTTTTCTATATCATACCTTTTCTAATTTAAAAATTAATATTAATACTATATATAAACTAATAACCTTCAATAAAACTGTAATGCTCTTAGTATCAGTACGTATATATAGTACATATGGCACTGAAACTTGTGTATTATATTAAAACAATAAAAAAGCCGTCAATAGCAAAGGTTAAGAGAAATTACCGTATGATGAATGATATTTTGCAGACCCTAAGTACGGTCTGCAAAATATCAGGTCGTAGGAACGAACCCGCCATTCGACTATTGTCTCGAACTAAGAGTATCTCCTAGTTTTTCATTTTCAGCATAATTGGAGTGGTTTACCGGAACGTGCGAAATATTAATAGCAATGCAGGCATTCTTTAAAAAATAATTACTTATATCAGCCATAAAGCTAGTTATGGAAGCACGGCCTGTACACATTGTGCGTATGTCAGCATAAAAGCACACCTGCAGTGCTTTCGTAACAGAGCATTGTTATGTTCCCACGTAGGTTAAGTTACAGTAAGACATTTTAACGTTTAGTTTGTAATGATGGTTTAGAGGAGTCGTTGTTGGCATCCCACTATGGCAACACGTTAATTAAATTAGTTTGTAATTAAGTTTAGTCTTTTATTTTTAAAAAAAAGTCCAAAGGACGCTCCCGAAACTTGATTGGCGCAGCCGGTAGGATCACGTAGAAGCTGTTCCGCGTTATCGAGTCGAATTCGCGAATAAAATTCTTCCGATCCTCACGAGTACACGCGCGATATATAGCATCGTGATCCGACGAACCAAACAAATAAATCAAGAGTTGGAGCCTTGGAGCTGATGGGCATGGCAGGCTGGTGAGTACGACTTTTCACCTCCTTCATATCCCTTTTGTTAACTTGGAATTAGACGTTTTCCATTTTGACTAGTTAATGGTTTTCTTAAATTATATTTTAATGTAATAGATATTTTAATTAAGACACGTTAAATTTAAACATTTATTAAGTTCAAATTCACTTAATAAATATATTATATATCTATAATTATAAATAATTTAGCACTTTTAATATTATTTGATTCTTATTTTATTCTTATTATTTGTGTAGTATTGTGTAGAGTAATAAAGAGCAACAAAATGTCAGAAATTAAACTTATCCCGAATGAAATATACAAAATTATCCCTACATTTGATGGAAATAAACGCCACCTAAATTTATTTTTACGTAAATGCGAATACATCATTGATAAATTTAAAGCATCAAACATACAAAATGAATATTTAATGCATGTAGTTACTAGTCGCTTAACGGGCGATGCAGCTGCTCTTATCAGCGAGCGCGAAGATATTCAAACGTGGGCGGAGTTCAAGGAATTGCTCGAGTTACACTTTGGTGATCCGCGTAGTGAAGAATGTCTCGCTATCGAATTAGAAACTTTAAAAATTAAATTAAATGAGAGTCATACCGATTTTTGTGCACGAATTCAAACAGTTAAATCAGTATTGATGTCAAAAGTTAATCAAATAAGTGATCGCAATTTACGAATGAGTAAAACAATTATTTATAATAACACAGCCTTACAGGTATTCCTATATAATTTGCCTGAAAATATGGTTCGTATCGTAAGACTTAAAAGCCCAAGTACTTTAGAACAGGCCTTGTCTATAGTACTAGAAGAGGTAAACTTCTACGATCAATACCAGATGCGCAGTAAAATGCTGAATGTGAACCACAACCTTAAAGCACAGTCAAGTAGAGCCGTGGTATCACAACCGACTTATAAATTTGGCATGGCCCCACAGCCATCCTTTAAATTCGGCAAACCAATATTTAATAGTAACTATAATACACCTAAATTTAATTTCGAATTCCACCAAATAAACCAACTAACGCTATGGTACGAGCCCCATCGCATAATTTATATAATACGAATAATCATAATTATGTCCCTCAACAATTCGGATACCGACCAAATTTCGGTTATAGACCCCTGGGTATCAACCAATGCCACCAATGCATCCCGCATTAATTTAATTCCCATAACCACCAGAACACACAAAACAAACAAATACAAAATAGTATGGACGTCACTATGAGAACAGCACCGCAACGACCACCTCAGCAGGGCTTTCGTAACAGAGCATTGTTATGTTCCCACGTAGGTTAAGTTACAGTAAGACATTTTAACGTTTAGTTTGTAATGATGGTTTAGGGCAGTCGTTGTTGGCATCCCACTATGGCAACACGTTAATTAAATTAGTTTGTAATTAAGTTTAGTCTTTTATTTTTAAAAAGTCCAAAGGACGCTCCCGAAACTTGATTGGCGCAGCCGGTAGGATCACGTAGAAGCTGTTCCGCGTTATCGAGTCGAATTCGCGAATAAAATTCTTCCGATCCTCACGAGTACACGCGCGATATATAGCATCGTGATCCGACGAACCAAACAAATAAATCAAGAGTTGGAGCCTTGGAGCTGATGGGCATGGCAGGCTGGTGAGTACGACTTTTCACCTCCTTCATATCCCTTTTGTTAACTTGGAATTAGACGTTTTCCATTTTGACTAGTTAATGGTTTTCTTAAATTATATTTTAATGTAATAGATATTTTAATTAAGACACGTTAAATTTAAACATTTATTAAGTTCAAATTCACTTAATAAATATATTATATATCTATAATTATAAATAATTTAGCACTTTTAATATTATTTGATTCTTATTTTATTCTTATTATTTGTGTAGTATTGTGTAGAGTAATAAAGAGCAACAAAATGTCAGAAATTAAACTTATCCCGAATGAAATATACAAAATTATCCCTACATTTGATGGAAATAAACGCCACCTAAATTTATTTTTACGTAAATGCGAATACATCATTGATAAATTTAAAGCATCAAACATACAAAATGAATATTTAATGCATGTAGTTACTAGTCGCTTAACGGGCGATGCAGCTGCTCTTATCAGCGAGCGCGAAGATATTCAAACGTGGGCGGAGTTCAAGGAATTGCTCGAGTTACACTTTGGTGATCCGCGTAGTGAAGAATGTCTCGCTATCGAATTAGAAACTTTAAAAATTAAATTAAATGAGAGTCATACCGATTTTTGTGCACGAATTCAAACAGTTAAATCAGTATTGATGTCAAAAGTTAATCAAATAAGTGATCGCAATTTACGAATGAGTAAAACAATTATTTATAATAACACAGCCTTACAGGTATTCCTATATAATTTGCCTGAAAATATGGTTCGTATCGTAAGACTAAAAAGCCCAAGTACTTTAGAACAGGCCTTGTCTATAGTACTAGAAGAGGTAAACTTCTACGATCAATACCAGATGCGCAGTAAAATGCTGAATGTGAACCACAACCTTAAAGCACAGTCAAGTAGTGCCGTGGTATCACAACCGACTTATAAATTTGGCATGGCCCCACAGCCATCCTTTAAATTCGGCAAACCAATATTTAATAGTAACTATAATACACCTAAATTTAATTTCGGAATTCCACCAAATAAACCAACTAACGCTATGGTACGAGCCCCATCGCATAATTTATATAATACGAATAATCATAATTATGTCCCTCAACAATTCGGATACCGACCAAATTTCGGTTATAGACCCCCTGGGTATCAACCAATGCCACCAATGCATCCGCGACAATTTAATTCCCATAACCACCAGAACACACAAAACAAACAAATACAAAATAGTATGGACGTCACTATGAGAACGGCACCGCAACGACCACCTCAGCAGGGCTTTCGTCTCAACGAACTAGAGTTAAACCCCTCGTATGATCCTTACCCTGATTACCCTGTAAACTACGATTATGATATCGATGCTTGGGAAGAAAGTAATTATCCCAAGAATTTCGTTCCTGAAAATAATTCTTTTGAACTTGACGAGACCAAACAGACTAACCATAATGACCAGACCACAGAATTATTTACACAAGTCGAAAATTTTTATATACGAGCATCTATAAAGTCTAGTGAAGATGAATCTGTACTTGTTACTGTAGATGACAATGACATACAAAAGGTAATAAAACCACTAAAAGAACTTGAAAAATTAACTCCTAAATCAGAAATAGTAAAATTTTCAGACTCAGCGCCTAGCGTGGCAAACCCACAAAATTTAGTTGAAGAAAACTTCCCAATCCCTTCGCTGACCAGTAGTAGTATAATTAATACAATAGCTTCCAACATAGATCCTGATTCGTTAGGAATCCCTATCCTTAGAGAAGCAATTGGCACCAAGAGAAATCAGATTTTAGTATTTTCTTGGTTCCAAAAGAAGTTACAAGTGCGAGATCTTTCTAGAAATAATCAGAAAGTTTTAAAAGTGTTTCTACCCTTAGATAATGAAGAATTAATTAAACAATTCCTAAAAGAATATATAGTACCCAAAATTAAATATTATATTTATTTCAAGAGCGAAATACACAGAAAGCTATTTACGAAAGTTATAATAGAAATTTTTAAAAAAAGCTCTGTAAAATTCTTTGAATGTACAGATAGAGTTAGATACATAGAAGATAAAAAAGAACATAAACCTATAATATTAAAGCACCACGCAGATAAGACGTTCCATAGAGGAATCAAAGAAAACAATTTAGGCTTACTAAGTAAAGGCAGTATTTTCATAAAAGATTTTATCGTCAGAAAAACTAAAGATAAACCTATATATCATAAAGCGGTAGTACAAGGAAAAACAGATAGGAACGTAGTACCCGTAAAGATAAGAAAGAGAGCTAGAGTGCGTAAAAAAAAAAAAAAAAAAAATGTCAAACGCTATTCGCAGGTCATTCCTGATCATTATGATCTTAAACCTAATGATTACGAACCAGGACCTGGTTCACCATCAACTTCAAAAATCAGAAATAACCCTGTTAAGCAGGGGCAAGCATTTAAAAGATAAGCATAATTAATCTTTAAAATTCTAAGATAATAGATGACTTGGTATATTTATTAATAACAAGTTTAATCATTTAGTAGACATTCAGAAGCCATATGTAAGTAAATGAGTTCCAAATACGAAATTACAAGTAGAGTATTTATAAAATTCAACAATGAAACAGTTTTGGCAGCTTATTCCATTAAAACTATCAAAGCGCTATCTTGTCAACCCTCTTGATTCTACGATTAAAATTCTTACACTATTAATTATGATAACCAATTATCACAACTCAAAATAGGTCAAATACATACAGACAACAGATTACTATAATTTTAGAAATACTCGATTCTATAACAAACAAAAATAGTTCTCTATAGGAAAATATTCAGATTTTATATGAGCGAATGTTTGATTTTTATAAGTAATTTTAGGGCCATGTTCATTACTATAAGCGAAATTGCACTTTTGTTCACAAAAGTTTCTTTTTACTATACTGCTACTACTGTTTTATATACTATATTATATATATACCATATAACCTATTAACATTGTTACATACTATATCTAAAACTGAAAGCTTAATATATCCAGTGTCAGAAAACACTTTTGTAATGTTAGAAAGAACCATGTCTTTAAAAGCATTTGTAAAAGAAAACCATATAACATTCATTATGGAAATTCCGCTAACAGATGGTAATACTTATAACTATTTTAAAATTTATACCTTGCCTATTTTTGATAATATTAAAGATAAAACTACTGCAATCATTCCCAAATATCCCTACCTTATGGTGAAAGTTCCCATGTACTTGCCATTAGCTAGCCCATGTGAGGAGATTGCAGCCAACCAATTTCTATGTAAGCAAGATAACATCGTTTTGTATCCAGAAAGTACGTGCACCGAGCAACTAATGAATTTTGCCTCAAATCTTAGTTTGTGTAAACCGATTATAATCGATCTGGAAAGCCTTAAGGTACAGGCTATTGATTCCTCTACCTGGATAATTTACACGAGAAAGGACATATTACTTACAGAAATATGTACCGATGATGTAAAAAGGCAATCAATTAAGGGAACATATATCCTTGATATTAATGAAGACTGCAGTGTCTACTTGGGAAAAATTAAATTACACAAAAGGCAAATGAATTCAAGAAATGTACAATATAGAGTAACTCCGATTGCTGCTCTACCAAAATTGGAGGAAACCTGTATTAACTGGAACAAGACCGCACATTTACGAAATCTAAATTTGGATGATTTACAACATCTGTCCTATTCATTAAAAAGTGAACCAGTTAAAAGTGAAAGTGTAGTGTACACCGACAGTGTAAGTTTAGGAACAGTATTGCTCTATGTAATTTTAGTCATAATATGTATTAGTATAATAATTTGGAAAAATAAATCTCACTTATTCCTATGTATGCGAAATCATCGGGATCCAAGTATTACCGATAATTTCGCACTTGAGGAGGGAGGAGTTATGGAAGCACGGCCTGTACACATTGTGCGTATGTCAGCATAAAAGCACACCTGCAGTGCTTTCGTAACAGAGCATTGTTATGTTCCCACGTAGGTTAAGTTACAGTAAGACATTTTAACGTTTAGTTTGTAATGATGGTTTAGAGGAGTCGTTGTTGGCATCCCACTATGGCAACACGTTAATTAAATTAGTTTGTAATTAAGTTTAGTCTTTTATTTTTAAAAAGTCCAAAGGACGCTCCCGAAACTTGATTAGCTTGGTTTATTTTAAGCTCTGACGAAAGTAAGGTCGTGGGCCAGCCTTTGTATCGATCCTTATATTTTGACCTGCCCATCGGAGGAGGTTAGCATGGGACAGTATCAGGGAAAATATTTTAGAAAATAATAAAATTAATTTATCTTCCCAACAATCGCCAGCATGTAAATTGGTTACTAAATAGATTAATTTTTTAAAATGTTACTAAATAGATATAATATTAATTAGAATATCTGATTAATATTATATCTTCTGTTGATGATTATCATTGTCGATTTTGATCGCGATATTTTCTGGTTATAGCTAGATAATTAACTGAGCAGGATTTATTATAGTACCGAAAACAACTGCACCAACACAGACAGAGTTTCACCGGGTTGGGAGGTGACCTAGCGCTAATGGCACTCAGTAGAGACCTCTATATAAATGTAACCAGCACAAGGGCTCCCGAGAGGGAGCTTCGGCTTGGACTGTTACCTTGTTTCGCGAGAGCGTCTGACTCAAGGGTGCCCGAGAGGGCCGAACCTCGGCTCGGTCAGTTGCTTCTGACAGAGGATCCTTTAAATTCGCTATGATTATTAGCTATCTGTACCACCACTTCGGAATGCGCGGGCGCTGGAGAAGAAGTGGCGCAAGAAACTCCAGCGACGCTTCTATCTGTATGGACTGGAGAGAAACGACCAGTGACATGGCGGTATCGCGAATAACCTTGTTTGCGACGCCCTCGCCGTCGGCGGGGGCGATATGAGGGTGCAATGCATGTCCCCCATTCCCTAGTAAATGCATACGATATAAGAACCTTATATTTTGTCCACGTATTAGTACTAAAAAATTATGAATCTGTTTGTAGTATATTTTTTAAATGTTGATTAAAGTTACCTGGCTGCTGATACGGATGTTGGTTTAGATTCCTAGGCAAGGAATATTATTTGTGCATCACGTTTTTTTTTGTGCCACCACATCTGAACTTAGTTATGGAAGCACGGCCCGTACACATTGTGCGTATGCCAGCATAAAAGCTCACTAGCAGTGCTTTTATAATAGAGCATTATTATGTTCCCACGTAGGTTAAGTTACAGTAAGACATTTTTACGTTTAGGTAATGGTTCGGACATTCGTTATTGGCATTCCACTATGGCAACACGCTAATTAAATTGGTTTGTAATTAAGTTTGGTTTTTTATCTTTAAAAAGTCGATAGGACGCTCCCGAAACTTGATTACCTTTCTTTGCTCTTGTATTACTAATTTTTCCTCTTGTTTTACATTAGACTGTGTGATATAACAAGTATCGTTAATTCACTAGACTAGTTATAATTTGTGTGTACGATGTTAAACTAAGATAATTTACTACTACCTCTCTTATTGGGATATTCTTCTTTTTTCTTTAATTAATTTATAGTTTTGATGTAAAAGTAATTCTAAGTTTTATTATAAATTATACTTCATCCAGAGGAGGGGCTTAGCAGCTGCTACACGGGTCTAGGACCTAGCACGGTTACTAAAGAGAAGAAATAAATGGCTGAAATTGTAATTGTAAATCAAATAAATAAATAAATATATATATATATATATATATATATATATATATATATATATATATATATATATATAGGATGATGAGTGAGTGCCTCTGTGTTTGCACAAATGCTTACAACAGAAGAATTTGATGAGTTCTAAATTGACCAACAGAACATTATTAAGTTAAGTGATATTTAAGTTTTATCTCTTATATATATATATATATATATATATATATACACACATATCTATACAAAGTACGTACAGATGGTAAAAAAATGATTACATAAAAACAAAACACCTACCACAACTTATTACTTATTTACTTTTACATATATAAAATTGTGTAATGTTGGTTTTTTATTAGTAGAATTGTTTCAAATTACTGTTATAATATTTTTTTTATAATGTAAGATGAAATATCTATCACTATTTCTCTCAATGCCACGGATTGACTGCTAGAGTATGCTTTAACATATTTTATAAGGTGTGACCAATATAGTTTTATTAAATAAATGTAATTAGGGGTACCATTTTCCGCTGTTATCTTGAGAGGGCATCGACCTACCCTGATCGAGTTGACCGATTTACATACCATTTAATAATTAGAAATATTGCTTCGAATAAAAATACAACGTATCATATATATATATATACTAGTCAAAACAAAATAGGGCTCACTCTTAAGTTAATCTCGAATTTCGTCTAAAAAAAATTGTTGGGTAGTAGGGTTGGGTGAAGTTCAATATTTCGAAATATAGTTGACATGTTTTTCTAATGTAATGTTTCAAGTCAGGAACTCAATGGTGGGTTGACAAAAAAAGTGAAGTACTCCAAAAAACGTTTATTACTCAAATTCTCAGTCCCTTGTACCCTAAGCCACATTCTGAATGTTACAGTCGCACGTCTATTTTTTTCATTATGACTTGATTTCGGTGTTACTCACGATCATTATGCCAGGTTCTCTGCGTCATATGGATGTGGAAACAGCAACAAGAGCAGTGTTTATGCTTCAGGAGCGAGAATCTCAGAGATCAGTGGCAAGATGTCTTGGTGTGTCGCGACGAGCTATTCGAAACGCGTGGGAACGCTTTCTAGAGACAGGTAGTGTCGCGAGAGATCTGGATCAGGAAGAGCGCGAGCTACAACCGTCCAGGAAGACCGGTATATCAGATTGACTGCACTTCGAGAGCGTACGATTCCCGCCCGCGTCTTACAAAATCGACTGGCACACGAATTAGTGATCAAACCATTCGAAATCGGCTCCATTAAGACGGACAACGTTCCAGATCTCGTGTTAATCGACTAAAATTGACAAGAGCGCATCGTGCAGCACGTTTGAGGTTTGCTCACGAGCATGCGGAGTGGACAATGGACAACTGGAGAAACGTACTCTTTACGGACGAAAGTAAAGTGAATGTTATGCTTACAAAACTGTTTTAAAACTGAGCTGGTAATTAAGGAAGAAGGCTCCATAACTGGCTCCCGGTATGTCGAACTAATAAATCGGCCCCATGTGATCCCATTTTCACTAAGAGTGGGTAAAAACTTCGTCTTTATGCAAGACAATGCTCGCCCACATGCAGCGCAAACAACCAAGAGAGCTCTCTCTGAAGCCAATATTACGCTTTTACCGTGGCCGGCCATGAGTCCCGATCTTAACCCCATTGAACATTTATGGGACCAATTGAAAAGAAGCCTCAAATCGAACTTCAGTTATGTGACTAATCGACAAGAGCTCATAAACGCCCTAAAATTGTGTTGGGAGCTAATACCCGAGGAAAACATCACCCACTTGATCGAAAGTGTCCCAGATAGATTCAGAGAGTGCATACGGAACAGAGGAGGACCTACTCACTATTAAGCACCATCAAACTCATTGATTTAGTCAATAATAAAAATCAAAATCAAAACTTTACTTAAATTAATAATTTCTGTAAACTTTCCCAAAAACTTTAAATTTTGACTAAATTCCATAAAATTGGCAAAACTTACTAACCTTAATTTATTCATTCCTAATCATAAAAACTGGAAAAGAAAAGAATCTGTAAAATGTAAAACATGGTGGGCCCTATTTTGTTTTGAGTATTTATATATATATATATATATATATATATATATATATATGTATATATATATATATATATATATATATATATATATATATGTATATATATATATATATATATATTTACTTTTATAGAAATATCATTACTTATAAATAGCAATGCATAATGTACATACATACACATAAATAATTTTATAACAAACAATGACAAGGGTAACTTTACCCAATTAATTAAAAGCAGACGTCTTTAAATAGTGCACAAGTTAGTTCGCCTTTTAAAAGACAGCTTATTCGATGCTCTTCATCTTTCTGCTGGCAAGGAGTTCCAGAGACGAGTAGCCTGAACGGTGAAATAGTCCAAAGAAATCGCTGAAGTGATGAGGTACAACTAAATCTAAAGGGTGGCAACACATCATCATCCGTCATCCTTATCGATAAATTGTGTGTTCTAATTAAACACGGCGTTTATTTTAAGGTATGCTTCAAGTTGCCGCTACTATTTTGAGAAGGTTTAGTTCTTCTCCAGTCGGGCTGACTCATGGCCTTGCTTTAGAAATTAAGAGCTCCATTTAATTATTAGTAGCTAAGTATCCCGGAGATTTCTTTAAATAGAACGCGAACATTTTAAGTTCACTAAGTAAATAGTGATATTTAAATTTTAAGTGTTTAAGTGAAATAAAACAACACGATAACCTATAAATTTTCGAAACAAAAATAATACCGATATAAACCTTGATTTTATATATATATATATATAAATAAAATCAAGGTTTATAATTCTGTCTATTCTCTGTCTCTTTTTCTTTTTACGGCACTATATTTTTATATATATATATCGATATTTATTTTTCATAATGTATTAAAAAATATGCTGTAAAAATACAAAGAGACAGAAAATAGGATTGTTTTCTTTCTAACCAAGTACTTAATTTACGTCCTATTTGCGTTATAAAGGATTTATTTTGGCACTTTATATAGCGTAGCGTTACGATGCACACAAAATTTCACCTTGAAATTGAAACGAAACGCCTGCAAAATTTTACTTATCCGAGCTAAGAAGTTAAACACTTTTAAAAAATACAAAATTAAAAATCTCTTAAAGCACTGTGGTCCGTAATCACCATCATTCATATATCAACGTACTTGCAATGAGATGTTAGCAAAGCTTAGCACATCAAATACCTACAAGTTAACTATAATTTATCATATTCAACGTTTCAATATTAAGTCGTAAGTTATTTGACGTTTTGTCACATGCTTAGAGCTTAACGTCCAAAGCTTTCACAAACTAAACTGAATGTGTCATTAAAAGTGAAGTATTAGGTAAAGCTTAGCTTGGAAAACGTCAGACATGTTGTTTTGCGGCGTAAGAAGTGTAAAATATATTATCCGTCCTTGTCACGTGGATAATCAAGATGTCAAGCTTGGTTTCATAAAGCGAAATAACCATTTTAAGATTCAACAAGTCTTTTTATTTTTTATTTTGTCTAGTCTATTAGGAGGTTATTTCACCCAAATATATGCATAGACACATTCCTTCACGTAGTTATCCTGCTCTTGGGCCTGTTGTTGTTCATCAGCTTAGTCAGGTTTAATAAGCAATACATAATTAGAGAGTCCAAAGCAAAAACAAATGCTACAATTAATACTTGTAGTAAGACGCACCGCTGTTCCAGTGCGCCTTGCCTGTAGAGAGTACAGGAGAGTGTGAAGAGTTAATGCCGATGGACAGACGGCGTTGGATGTGAGTGAGAGCATACCGTAGCTATGAAAACATAAACAAAAATGAAAATCTTTTTTCATCTTTTTCTTGAAAAACCCACCATTGTAAAAAATAAAAATTGATTCTGCAGTACTCTCGTTTGCAGTATGATGCATAAAACGGACTAGAGTGGACAGCTTTCAGAGAAGATGGTGCTGATAGAATTCGGTTTTAAGGCAGGCTGTGCGTAGGTGAAAGTCCGCAGTGGAACTCCGCCGTACATGATAAGGTAATAGATGCATATAATAACCGAATAATACAAATGTGTAAGACAAAATAAGCATATACGAGTACTTAGATTACAGTAGGTAAGTTATTCCAAGTATATATTTTTTTAATTCAAATTAACGTGGATTAATATATAATAATATATACCAATTCATTTTATACAATGGTAGAGCTACACTAGATTTTGTTTCCCAGCGTAAATAGGCGCATAATGTTGCTGTATTTCGTCTGGCGATGCACGGATCCGGAGACCTTTATTACTGGTGACAAGGCATTCTATCTCAATCCTCAAGGGTGACAACGCATCTGCGGTACGATTCCTTGGCAAGGATGAATGTAAATGTCATGGGCCGTAGGAATCACCATCAGGTGAACTTTATGCTGGTTTGTTACTCTAAATCTAATTTTGAAAAATGTAAAATAAATATATTTCAATACGTGGTAGAATCTCGTTTCATCTAGTTTGTAGTTAACAACATAAATGGATCAACCAGACCACCAACACACTGTGTATCGTATGATTAGTGTAGTGGGGATATGGTATGGGTGACAATGTGCGCATTTGTGTTTGTTTGCCACCCCTAATATTATACCAAAATTAACAATTATGTAAAGACTAGTTTGGTATAATAGTTGAGGTTTGATACTTAAACTTCAACACGCTGATACAAAACAAATGACAAGCTATTATTGGTAGGCTGATTTAATATTTGCGGTATTGCTGAATCTGACGTGTAACGTATTGGTTAGAAATTGTAGAACTAAACAGGTTTATTTCACTTTGAACTGAACTGTTTCAATTACAACTATTGATTGATATCCACTTTGTTGTTATCGAATATCGTCTTGTAATTACCAGATTATTTAAATGTGTGGTTCTGGAAATATCACTTGGATTTCTTAGGACGCACATAGTGTATTACTTTGATATTGTTTTACTTTCTTTATATATGTAGGACTTTTAGAAGTTTTACATTAAAACTTTAGCAGAAAGCGGAAGTGCCACTCTCATAGTGTGTAGCAGGCTAAAAAAGTAAATAAAGATTTTGTAATAAAGTTGGCGGTTCAAGAATATTAGATAAGTAATAATAAGTCTTATATTACATTAATTTTTCTTTTAAATAAATAAAAAATATATATTATAACGTAATTACGTTACTAATAAATCTCTTAATTACCATCTTTCTTTGATAATTTGCTTGTAGAATATCTGTAGCGACACCAAAGAAATATTAATTATAACGTATGTAACTGTTTCTTTTTTATTAAAGACTTAGTGTTTGACTGCTTATTTACCTGATTTGTGATGATACGGTTCGTGGGTGGATAAATCTAATAACATGAACATAATAAAATAAGAAAATAAATTATTTGTTCGACTCTCGTATATTTGGTGCAATTCTCTTATACCGATAAGACATTCTTGTTTATTACTGTAATCAATATTTAATAATACACCTGCTTTATCCTGCTTCATGATTATATTGGAAAAAAAAAGTGAAAGGATGGGATTATATCAAATATGTGAACTATCACAGTAAAATACAATATACATATATACTATAGGGTTCATTAAAGTTTCTATTATTCGCTTTCTCTTTTTCAGTTGACTTCTGATTGTAAATAAAAAAAATACTTTTGTACTTAAAACTTAATAAGGATCTACATTGTGACGTAGTACATTCTTTAAACCATGACCCTAAAAGTGATGGACAATACGAAGTCGCCACACCGGGACCTTTCTTCTGCATTAGTTATCTGTTCTACGAACTATATGGTCGGCCTATTGCTACTACAGCATACTTATTCTGCGTATTTGCACGTTTTTATTCGACCACGCAAACAAATACCGAGCAAATTTTTCTTTCCATAGCTCGCTAAGTGACTTTGAGCTTTCTCATACGGCCCACGAGTAGTGAAGACCCACGTCAGATCTGTATCATGGCTATACCACTATTAAAATACTGATTGGTATTAGAAAACGTTTCCGTGGACTATTTTATTTAGACGTTGGTTTATTGAGACGTACAATAAATCTCAATTAAAGCGAGACATTTTATTTACTGTGGCCTACAGTGGTTTACAGTTCGTTCCGTAGCCGTCGCCTCTACACCAGTGGGAACAAATTGACAATGCGACAGACTTTGAGTGAGGTCGCGTGGGTTTTGAGCTAGATCGCTTTGTGTTCTGTTATCACATATGTTCGTGACGGTTGTCCTAATTGTTTTAATCCTTTTTTGTTAAATATAACATATATACCTTTATATGTAAATATATACCAAGTTATATATATATAAACACATATATATATATATATATATATATATATATGTATATGGAGGGTGTTCCGAATAGATTATTAATTATATTAGCTGTCACCACTGCACGACCCGCTTTATAAGCAATTTCAATCTGTCGCATCTTCATAGTTGGCGGTCCACTATGATTCATTTTATACGATACTTCGTATCGTGAACAACGCCAATGTGGATTCATTTTCCAGCAGTGATATTCCATTCCAGCCACAATGTTGGGGTTTTCAAGAAATGAACTTACATACTTTAAAGGCTGGATAGGAATTGGCGGCCTTTAAGGTATGCCCTGGTTATGCCCGTGGCACTACATATGTTCATGGGGAAACGTGACTACTTGGTGATTTAATCTTGATCGTTTGCCTCCCTCGCTTAAAAAAAAATATCTTCTTTTTTCTCAACTGATATAAATTATACAATCGTTAATTTTTTCTGGACAACAAGGCAAAAACTGTTTACAATTATTTCTGTTTGATTGTGTAGATATACATATAACATGAAGGTAAATTTTAACAACCAACTAAAGGCCACTTGGCACATTTGTGGTTTTTTTTAATTTAATCAAGGTGACAAATGATAACATCTGATGGCAGGTTATCGTTGCGGTTTACAGGCGTGAACCTACATCCATCCATAAGGAATCAAGTTGAAAATGAGGATATCCTGAGTAACTGTCCTCTCCTATCTCGTTCAAACCCTTGAGTCTAGGGAAATTTATATCTAGTTTTAAACCTTACGATATTAAAGGTCATAAGCGAGCACACTGTTCTATAACAAAGATTCCAGGTGCATTACCTTATTTTACTACCAGGATGGAATGCTTCCTTACCTCTTTACGTAATTTGCACGAAATATAGTTGAGTTACCTAAGCCATTATTCTGTGGAGGCGTAGCCTTTTCCCGGTCGAGACGACGTCGTTAAAGCAAGTTCAGTACGACGTTAACGAAACGAGATGTACTTATCTGATTATTTTCATTAAATCATTTAAAACTTTTAATTTTTTATTTCCACGACAATTAGTAAAGAAAGTTTGGGCATAACTAATAAACATCGATTACACCTACAAAACAAAAGTCTGGTTTTTATGATATTAGGGATGATCATAATTGATCTGTTGGTAAGTGGTGACTGCCGCCCATGATCAATACACGCATCTTCAACAAAGATCTTAGATATATGTCCTTTCTCACCCCCAAGGACGGAGATGAAATTTCTCGTTACCGATAACAGAGTCAAGATCTATACATTCATTTGGAACACAACATCGTGATGCTGCTATTTGACGCTGGTATTCTGTGAGGCTGTAGTCCTCCGATCCGACCCATTAATTTTGCAGCTAGCTAGAAACTAGCTACAGCAGTAGTCTACCCATGTCAATAGCTGTCTTAAGGTATCGCTGTTTAATTTGTTTCGTACAGTATATTCTATAAATTTAACCTTTTTTTAATTTCGAACAAATCATACACCACCTCGTAGCATGCCAAAAAATCTGTTTATGGAAACCCTTATAGGCATTCTATAAGGAAATAATTATTCCCATCACTATATATTAGCTTGTTTATAATTTAAATATCTTATGACCATTATAATAAAATTATAAATGACGATGGTCGATGTTGACGACGATGATAATTTCAGATGTTGCTGAGGATATTATAGAGCCATAAATTACACTCGCCATCTCTTTCCCTATTCCGTTATTTATGCTGTGCAGTAAGATCGAAAGAAGGTGCAGGTACACGCACCCACATTCAGACTGAATTAATTAACTTTAACAGTGGTAGAGTTACACTGTAGTTTGCTTCTAGCTGCAGGATGAATGATCGAGGTAGAACGACACACCCATATTATACCAGCCTAAAATAGCAGCATAATGCTGCTGTGTTTCGTCTGGTGAGTGCAGGGATCTGGAGACCTTTATAACTGATGACAAGGCATACCATCTCAGTCCGCAAGTGTAACAATGCTGCATTATGATTTCTTGTCAAAGATGAATGTTGATGTCATGGGCCGCAGGAAAAAGAAAACTAGAAAACCAAAAATTTGTGATGTATTACGTGGTGCCTTAAAACCCAATTCCATTAGCATCACCTTGATGGTATAGGTGGCTGACTACAGGGCGTTTTATTTATTTAACTTTTCATGTACACGCAGTATTTATACAAGGAAACTAAGATAAGGAATGTACGTACAAAGGCGCAGCTCCTTTTTACAGTAAATATCTCTTCCAGCAGGGCTGTTGGATATAAATACATAAATAAAAATAGATATAATATATACATAAATAATATATAATACCATACAATAAAGCTAACGAAATATTCAATTGTACATTCAACTGTATACAGATAAGTAGCGTTTCTTCAATACTTTTTCAAATACCACAACAGTTCTCGTAGTACGATTTTTTTTAAGGAAGATCATTCCACAAACGATATCTCTGTACAGTGAAGGAGTTGGTATAGAAATTAATGGTGGAATTTATCTGGCGTTTTATGTGACACTTTATACCATGATAGACTGTGCTGTAGGCTCTACTTCCAGCAGTTGATTCCCTTCCAGCTATAGTGGTGGTGGTTTATAAGAAAAGAGGTTCAATTTACTATGAAGAAGGAACTGTTTGGTGATGACCCTCTTGCTCTTTAGTCTCCCTCTATTATAAAAATAAACATTAGTCAACTGTACGACTCGTGATAAAACCACGAGACCTGATAAAATGTGACAGTACACAACATATGTTATAGTGTTGTAAATATTTTAAAACATACGGAGGTAGCTCACTAGTCTGATCTGGTAATCGAACTCGGCTCTGTACCTGCGATCCTAAAGCCACGTTCACGAACACTACTCAACAAACTGTTATATTATATATGAGGAGTATTTTAATACGTACGACCTAGACTTATAGTAGCCTAAGAGACACAAGAAAAATCTCTCTATGGAAGTTTTATTCTTTCCACACATTACCTTTGTTTCTGCAGAGAGAGTCTAGAACTCAGGTTAAATACAAAGAAAACTGTAGTCGAATGAAAAACACAACGGACCGTGTTCGGAATAACTGATTCCTCCGCCTTTGAACTTGTGAAGGAATATGCTTACAAAATATTAAAGAAAGAAACAAAAGAATTCATATTGTCTCTTTGTCATTTACGTTGTGAATAATAGTTTTTACTTCTTTATGAAATTTATGCAAGAACAAGAACACTGCTCGATGCGTCTAGCATAATGACTCACGGTACGATCTGCGAAACTTAAGGTCGTAGGTTCGAATCCATCATTAGACTTTTGTCGTGAACCATCGCCTAGTGTTAGGTTACCATACCTATCAAATTGCCGTTTTGTATGAAATAAGTTAAAGTATTATTTTTTCAAACTTTTTTATATCTTTTATTCAAAGTAATCACCCATGTAATCGATGCATCTTTGCCAACGCAGTGGTAATTTATTGAGGCTCTTCTTGTAAAAATCAGATGGACGGGAGGCAACTAACTCTGCAAAGGCATTTTGTACTGCCTCTCGGGTATTGAATTTTTTTTCCCGCTAAAAACTTGTCCAAATTTTGGAAAAAGTAAAAGTCGGTGGGTGCAAGGTCTGGTGAGTAAGGTGGATAAGGGAGAGCTTCCAACCCCAACTCTTGCAGCTTGGAGACTACCTGTTGTGCAGTATACAAGCATTTTCAGCTTAGTTGGAGTTGTTAACCGGAATGTTAGTAATGCTATGATAGCATTGCTGATATTCTTATTTTTTTTTTAAAAAACCTCTAAAGCTTCTGCATTTATCGGACCGTAAAAAGAATCAAAATCGACAGGTCGATCCGACATTAGGTGATATCTCAGTTAGTCCGTTACCGCTGTAAGCACTCATACATAAATAATTAAAAAGTTAAAAGTTAAACGCGATAAAAGGTAGTGTAAATATATATATTGAATAGAGTTATATGTACGGAATCCGATATGCTTAATTTTAAAATATTTTTTAACCTTTATCAGGTTAAAAAATACCACCTATGATAAATATTTATATATAACATTCATCGATAAATATTTGTATATAAACAATATATCAGAAACGAAAAAGAAAATGTATGTGACACAAAACAAAAAAAACAAAAACGAAACGGTAATTTTAAGGAATGCTAAATAGCTGATAGCTTATAATGCTAGAATGATAAATAACATTATTAATACTAAACAAACACTAAAACTGAAATGAAATACACGTGCAAGGAGATCGTTCACGAATAGTCGAATAGATTTAAACTTAAGCTCGGTAGACCGTACCCTAAATTACTCACAATTTGTTTCATACAGATATTCTTGTTTCGTGTGTACGGAAACAAGTGTTGCGGTTCCCGTTACGGACAGTAGTGATATGACCTATATTTTGGTACCTTTTTCTTATTTTTTAAGAGTATTATATAATTTACCAACTAAATTGTATATATAAAATATATATGAACATGCGCATAGTATATATATATATATATATATATGTTTATTTGTAAATTAATGTTATTTATAGATAAATATGTAATTTTCTCTCTCTAACTTTTTCTCTCACTAACAAAATAAATATTGTCCTGTTTCACAAAACACAGAGTTCTGACATCGACCATTTATTATTGTTGGCCTATTCCGATGTTTTTGTATAGTATAGTGTGATACTACTCTGATATTTAGATAACGGCAGTTTATAGCGAATACAGTGTACTCACTCTACCAGCTGAAGCTTCATGGCGTTCCTCTCGCTACGGGACTAACTCTCAACTCGCAGCATCTGTTTTTGGCTGCCCCACTCACTCAAACAAACACAAAACAAACCTCGGAGATAGAATGATAATTCGTAATCTGGAAAGTCAAGGATTGTTCCAGCAACTCTCTTTTTTATATTATAATATTACAAACGAACACAGTTCACCTGACGTAAATAATAACTGCGGTCCATGATATCTATATGCATACTCAACAAAGATTGTCACCCCTAAGGACTAAGAAGGTATATAATGGTATGTACTTGTAATTGAGTCCCCGAATCCTATATCCAACTTAAGGTACACTCTATTATCTCTATAACTACTCTATACGTAGGTATTCTGAAAGAGCGTGTTCCTTTCCATGCTGACCCATTCATGTTGACCCATTCATGTTAGAGCCGGAAACTGTTGTAAAGTGGCTCGACCAATATCATTAACGCTCCACCTGGATACGTTAGTTACAAGCATTTAGACTAAGTTTGGGTGACTAACGTGAAAACTTGTCACGGTAACAGTATTTCAAGATATACTTACTAACTAGACTTATCATCATCATCGTCACTGCTTGTCCAGAGTCCAGTGCTGGGAATAGGCCTCCCCATAGATTGCCACAAATCACGATCCTGAGACTTCTTCGTATTCTAGCAAACTTGCATAATTCAACGCTAACTAGTTGAGGGTCATCTAACAGACCGAGGTTTAAAAAAGATGACAATGTTTTTAACGTGGACTTAGAGACGTGGTCCTTTAATGCCAACTATATGTGAAAGCTCAAAGTCACTCTGCAAACTATAGAGCGGGCTATCCGCACATCCGTATGCATAAAATGAGGGTAATCAACATAGCTCAAAAGATTAACAAGATTAACTTACAGTGCATAATGTTTACATTATATTTAAATACTAAAATCTGTTATGCTGTGCGGACAATGATAAAACCCTTCTCGGAGAAGAGCCAACAGTCGACGGCGTACGATGTATAAATAGATTAATTTATTAGCCGCCAACAGCAGGGATGCGCGCTTGACGTTTCCTCTTAATAAGCTTTTGTTACTGTTCCACGCTTCGTTTTTTAATTTTTATTAAATGATTTATACAATGAAAAAAGTTAAGTAACATCCTATATATATAAATCGCACATAGACATTGTCCTCCTATCTAGAGAGGGTATAGTCCATCAAGCGGCTCCCCTGCGGATTGGCGGACTTCACATGTCTTCGAAATATTTTTTTTTATTATCTTTTAGACATACAAGTTTCCGCACGATATGTTCCTTCACCGCTGAGAACTTCGTGAATCAGCACTTAACTTTAAAATTGTGGTCAATAATCTAATTAGGCGTCGGGAAGCGAACTCGGTATACTTACATCCCGTGAATTGAAAGCGAGAGATTGAACTGAGCTACGGATCTATATAAAATCCATAAATATATAATACATTAATAAATAAAAACAAGGAAGCCATCTACGTTATTTTGGAAATGTAATGTCCAAACATAAAGTTCATAAATGGCCTACAGGCTTTATATATAAAATAATATAAAAATGGCAGAGTCTAAGAATACCAATTACCTGGGCCCGATCCATCTTGAATGAGCTGACAATGGATTTAACGTTAAACTTTAAACAAAATCGTTAAAAATGCCGTTAAAATATAAGATGAGCTAAGCCTAAATAGGGAACAAGAACAATTGACTGGTTCTTTTTATATATATTAGGGCAAGCAATGTAAAAAAAAGATATATAAATTTTTAAAAATACCATGGGGTATAAATTTTACTTTACACGAGTGAAAGTAAAACTCGTTATCATGAGTGTTTTTTTTTTCATGTTTCGAACAAGCCCACAGTTCACCTTTAACATTTCCACCCTTTTAAAAAAGTATAATCATTATTTAAATAATCTATTGATTTTATAAACAATTTTAGAAATTACAATGTTGTACATTATTTCGTCGTTGTAATCGTACTCTCATTTCTCGCATACTGGCATTCCTAGACGATTTAATTCGAACTAGTCTAATAGTTCGGTTGCAATGTCAGTGACTTTAACATCAAACCCCGTACCCTTTTAAATATATTCTGTTACATAAATATTGAGCTCATTTGGAAATAGAAACCGTTACTCAATCCACAATTCATCGTCATGCACGATATCGTCGGGGAAAAAGTTGCAGTAAAATCTGTTTGGCTGTACTGTTTGTATCCGGCAGGTTTTGATACAATTAAATAGATGACATTTTAAAAACAGAATAATAAAAAATAAAAACTATAATCTAACGAAGAAGTTCAATACATTTGGAATTTCTATTACAAAAAAGGGAAAAATGCAGGAAAATTTGTGACGTTTATAGACTTGACGCAGGGTCACTTGGAGTAGCACAGAATTGGTTCAAGCGCTTTCAGTGCGGGAATTTTGATGCCAAAGATGAAGCTCGCACTGGTAAATCTGTTACAGATAAAGTGGATACAACATTGAAAAAGTGGAGCAAGATTGGCATATTAGTAGTTACGAAATAGCTGAAGAGGGATTGATCACAAAACAGTTTTGGCATATTTGAAAAGTCTGGATATCAAAAAGTTCGATATTTGGTTGGCACACGAGCTCAATTAAACAAACCCAATGAATAGTGTACTCATTTGCGATTCTCTATTGAAACGTAATGAAACCGAACTGTTTTTAAAAAGATTGATCACCGGTTATGAAAAGTGGATTGCCTGCGACAAAAACGTGCAAAAAAGATCATGGTCAAAAGTCCAGCTACACACGCTATAGCGAAACCTGAATTAATTTGCAATAAGGTGATGCTGTGTGTATGGTGGGATTGAAAGGGCATCGTTTATTATGAGCCTTTACTGTCAGGCAAAACCATCGATTGGGATCTCTACTAGCAACAGCAAGAAATAGAGAAAAGACGGCCGGAATTGATCAACAGAACGGGTATGGTTTTTCATCATGATAACACCAGACGACACATAATAAGCCACCCAGCAACAATTGAGAGTGCTTAGTTGGGAAATGTTAATGTATCCACCATATAGCTCTAACCTTGTACCAACTAGATTTTTACCTATTTCTATCTCTTCAGAATTCTTTAGGCAGTGTTAGTTTAACATCAAGAGAGGACTGTCAAAACTACTTGTCCCAGTTTTTTAATCATTAGTCTTAAAATTTCTATAACAATGCGATTATGGCACTCTACAAAATGGGAACAAGTTATCGAATAAAATGACACATATATATATATATTATCATCAAATGTAAATAAACCATTATAAAAAATATCTTGAATTTGTATATAAAATACGAAAACCTTTTATACCGACCCATTATATAGGTCTATATGGCATTGGAGCATCATGAAGGTTGGCACTGAAAATCAGAACTGCGACCGAATCTTCCGACGCAAAATAATAGAGCTGATACAAAGAGTTTGCCAGCTCTATTATGTTGCGTCGGTAATGGCTTAGCGGTAATGGGGGTAATCATTTCGATTATTTTCATTTATTATAATTCTTTTTTAACTTAAATATTTTTTAATGTTTAGATAGTGTTTTGCCTTAGTATTATATTTGCCTTTGCTGTTATTAGTTATTTTTGTTAAATATATTTTGTTGTGTTGGTCCTATTTTTTTAATAGTGTGCTAGCAATTATTATCATTGCTAACATTCCGGTTAACCACTCCAAATAAAAGTAGTCCACGAAGATAGTCAACTTATTCGAACCTATGACCTCAAATTTCGTAGACCGTACCTTAGGCTAGTGACGCTTTAGTGACCTCATTAGGCTAGTGACGCTTCGACCTACCTTTACTTTTTCTCTTAACGAATTTTCAGTTAGTAAATATTGTTTCTTTCTTCCTGTGATCAGGCAGGTTATTTAAAATTTAGTGATGGTTTACACGTAAACTTTGAAATGTATGACAAGTGCCAGACAACTGAATTAGCAGTAATATGAAAGGACCCTTCGTCTAATAATAATTACAGTTGGACAAAGGTTGACAGTTGGGGTTTAAACTAAAACCATTAATCACTGAGCCAAGTGTACTCTTCTTTTGCATCCAATGTGTAAATTGTGTAATGTAAATATTATTAGATTCTCCTAGAGAGTTCAATTATACTGGTTTTGGTTTGAAAATATTTGTACATAATTATTCACTATTATATGACAATATGATAGAGCCATGCAGTAAATATAAAGTAGTAAGCAATCTAGTTAGCTTGACCAGAAAAGGAAATGCAGACGATTTGATTTCTTATAGAGTATGGATGTTTTTAGCCACAAAGCACTAATTACCATGCACTGCATTATATATATATATATATATATATATATATTTATATATACGTATAATGTTTAAGAGGTATGGACTGGCATTGATGATGATAATTTATCTTTTAAACCGTAGCTTAGCACTAGTCATACACCAGCTGTAACAGAATTGCGCTATTTGTTTCGCAGGGTGAAAGAAAGGAATAGAACCACTCAGTGCTTAGATGCGACATCGTAAACATATATAATTCCTAATGTGCATCCTAATATATTTATAACCCTTACAGAAGCACGACAAATTAAAATAGGAACAACTTTCACTTTCAAGAAGACAGTCTTCACCTTTCACTTTTACATCTGGTGAACTGCTTCCTTTTGCCTCCTAATCTATAAAAAAAAAATATTAATTTGTTGACACAGTAATTGAAATCAGACATTGACATTGTCGCGTGAAACGTAAACGTTTCAATCGTACAAGATATAATGCAACGTAATCCCACACGAGTCGCTTACGGCTTCCGTTCCCGCAGCGAACCTTATCTAATCTCACCCACACATCAGACCGCCGTGTTATTGTCGTTGATAGTCGACGGTTGGTGCAGTAGTGGGGGGGGGAGGAGGGGGTTTGCTTTTATTTCACAAGCTACCTCCGGTTTCACGACGTAGTCTTATTTTACTTACTATATTTTGTTATATATGTTTGTATGTGTTGTATGTGTATTGTTCAGTGGTAGAGCTACACAATAGTATGTTTCAAGCTGCAGAATGAATGGGTCAGCTCGACCGGGGTAGGACCACGCCCTCACAAAATACCAGCATAATACTGCTGTGTCTGCAGGGAACCGTAGAACTTTATTACTCGTGACGAAACAACCCATCTCAGACCTCAAGGGTGACAACGCATTTGCATTATGATTCCTTGTCTAGGATGAATTTAGATGTCATGGGCCGCAGGAATCACCACACAATTGCCATCACTCACACATACAATAAATAGTAATCAAAATAAGACTATAAAACAAAAGCTTCGGGTCTACCTAGAAACTTTTACGCGTTGTGTTTTGTAAATACTGATTATAAATATACTTACAACCTTAATCTTTATTCGTAAAGCCGACTGCGCATCTGCGACTCCCTGGTGTGGCGGATGTCCATGACCTTCGGTCATCACTTGTCATCAGGTGAGTTGTTTCCGTTCGCTACCTATTCTATAAAAAAAGACAGTTATCCATAGGTGCTATAATTAATATTATATTAATATAGTATCAAACGAATTCTACTGTAATGACATGAAAATGTTTTTCCATTAATGTTTAATTCAAATTATAAATTACCTTATGTAGAAACTACATTATCATTGTTAAGGAATGTTTTTATCACAAAAAAATTCATAGCATGTTTAATGTCAAGAATACTAAATTAAAATTAAATAAATAAAAAATTATAGGTCAAATTAGTGAATAAAGAACACCAAATTATCCAAGAAATTGAATATTGATATTTTTTTATTTAAAGTTATTTTACAGTAGCTTCCATTTGAGAAACCTATTTTCTGGCGGATGCCAAAGTTAGCGTGGTATTATGGGAATTCCCTTTATCAATAGTTCTGAAAAGAGAGGAAAAATTGTCTGATCGTATTATGTTCTATAAAAGTAAAATATCGTCCTGGTCAATTTCGACCATATATATTCTAGTTATTACTGACTGACATTAACTGCGCGCGATTTATTAGGTCCTTATATGTATGTGAAATTTGCGTTTTTTTGAACACTTTGATCTCAAATAATCTGGCGTTTGGTTAGGAATTACAAATTCAAATTTAGGTTTGTGTATTTTTGTTTCGAATTTAGTGATTCATTTGTTTTCAAGCCATTTGTTTTTACTTTGGCATCATTCTGTCAACAAAACGGAAAACTTGAAATATCGCTTTATTTACGAATATGAGTCATCCGTGACACCAGCACTGCAGAAACAGGTCGGAGTATTTGTAATGTGCATGGGAAAGCTACTGTAAAAGAAAGCATGGTACGTTTTTGGTTCCAACGTTTACGTTTTGGAGATTATGACCTCCATAACTTACCCCGCAGATGGCCGGAGATCCAAGATGACAATGAAGATTTAAAGGTGATCGTGGAAGCGGATTCATCGCTTCGGACCTTCGGTGTGAATGACAAAACAATTTTGCTGTAAGAGTGCTGTGTACAATACTCAACCGTCACAATAACGAGGGAATTTTTAATCGTATCGTTACTTGTGACGAAAATTGGATACTGTACGACAATCGGAAACGCCCATCACAGTGTTTGAACCCAGGATAACTAGCCAAATCCTGTCTCAAGCGAAAAATGACTCTGAAATCTGAAAGGTACTGGTGAGTGAGACCAATGCTGGTGTCACTTCAGCGTTCAAAGATCTGGCCAGATCTAAACAATCGAGACTGGTCAATTGCTGTAGCCCACTGCTTCTTCATAAAAATGAAAACACCCCTTACGATACACGGTCGATAATTAGATGAGCTGCGATTGGAATGTCTCCAACACCCATCATACTCCCCAGACCTTGATCCAACAGATTGCAAACTTTTTTGGAATTTGGACAATTTTTTGCAAGGAAAAACATTCAATTCCGTTGAGGCAGTCCAAACCGCTTTCAAAGATTTTATTGATTCTCGCTCTCATAACTTTTTCAGCAATGGAATCAATGAACTACTTATAAAATGACGAAAGTGCATAGATAATAATGGTACATACTTCGATTGATTAAATATATAATTTCATATGTAAAATTCACGCAAAAGCATAGAGGTACTAACTTGACTTCCACTTTCCTATCCGGTGTAATGTATGAGCAACATATAGGCAACTGAGAATCAATGATTTGTAATGCACTTATATTATTCTTCTTGTGGGAATCGAACCCAGCAGTGACTATATAACTTTTATACTGAAATAAATTCTTCCAATTTGGGAGAAGTAAAGTGAAATCCCTAGGTACTAATAAAAATAAATGAACACGCGGACAAAAGAACGCGTACAACTCGGTACACGTGGCAGAAGTGAAATTTAATATTTTACACTTCCACTACGAAATACACTCACAGCGAGTTCACTATGTAGGTTTCATAGTTATGTAGGATATCCGGAGCAATTTTCTGAAACAAGTGTATGAGCGTACTACCTGTCTTATTCTTTCGCGATGATGCATACCTCGGCATGCGGTATATTGAAGAACCGATGTGGAGGTTCTCGAGTGACAACCCCGTATTGACGAACGCAGTGCAGGATTGACCCCTAGTAGATTGAATGATGAACTATGCTAGTCTGCAGGAAGTCGATGGATACAGATGGATCAGAGTTGTGCTTTATGGCAATCAATGGGGAAGGTTTTATCCGTCTTCTATTAACACTTATCGTCTTTTTTCTAACTATTATATACCTACTCGTACTTTTCGCTTTCAACGCAAGTACCGAATAGTTTTCCGAATGTTTTGCATCCAAAATGTTACATATAAAATGATTGCATTCAAATGTGACCTGGAAATTTCCTCCTCATCTCATCCAAACAAGATTCCTTCATAAATCGCTTAAGCCTATTAATGGCACCATCGTATTTACAAGCAGGGCGCCGCCCTCGACCTTGAGCTGCGGGCTAGTTCCGGTACGCGATAGCAAAATTTATCTTTCTTTATGAATTTATTTTGCTAACGTACGCTATTCTGTTTTATGCTACAGCATAATTAATCTAATAGACTCTTTATTGAAAATAACAATTTTTAGACATACTACTTGTACATATATTTAGATCAGCAACTTACGAATAAATTTATTTTTGTTTTAAATACTTTAATGTTATATAAATTTAATCTGTTTAAAAGCTCTTCTTAACACACGTTTAGGTTGGGGAACTCATAAGAAGTAAAACAACTAGAGATACCCATGCGTCGTCATTTCTGAGAAATGATGGAATGGCTCATCAACTGTAATTGGGTCTCTGATTCTCTATACTCACCATACGAAATACAGCAGCGTTAAGATGTCAAATCACACTGGTATGCTTCGAGGACGTGGTCTTTCCTCGGTCGACGACGTTATCAGATATAATCAACTCTGTAGGATAAATTATTTATTTATTATTAAGAAAACCAACAGCGTTTTCATTAAAGTTAAAACAAACAATATAAATAAATAGTAAAGCTTAACAGGTTTTCCTTAACTATCTAATAAAAGTAAGCTTTTTTGTAATGAAAATTAAATTAATACACACGCTCTAGAAAAGCCTTTGAATGACAAGGTACAGAAATCAAATTCACACACACATATATATATATATATATATATAATAAATAGTTATAGTAAAAGGGTACTTATTTAGTTAATAGGTAATTGTATAAAATGTTTACAAGACAATACATTGTATTTAACTTAAAGTTTTGAATTCTGTATTGTAAAATAAGTCTATCTACACACAGAAATTATACACCGTATGATGTCCTCCTTGTCGATTCTAGTTATTACCAGCTAACATCTGCGTAGAATATATCGTAGCGCCTTGCGTAGAATATAAGCATGCAAACAAGAGGAAACTCACTCGTCGTTGCATGTGCAATATAGATTGGAGGAAAGTTCAGATGCAGTATCGAGGACTCGAGATACAGGACTCACACGTTGACTCGAAAACAAAAAATTTGTATTACACATATATTGTTCTTCGATTAGGATTCCAACCCAGGACTCCCGACGCAGTAGACACATTATTAAAGAGAATAATAAGGGTTATAAAAAAAAACAATTAGATACCGAAATCACAATCTAAGTAGAAACATATTAAATATTACACTTTATTAAGCCGTCTTAGTTTTGTATTGTAAGTACCCTAAAAATAAAGTAAATAAATTACTCCTAAAATTATGAATATATTTATTTTCTCAAACGAAACAAGGTTTATTACTTAGAAAGTAAATATTTTTGTATTTGCACACCGTATCTCATTAGAGAGCATCTTCATAAATTTGTTTGTACTCGTCAGTGTGTTCAAGTAATCAAAAACACAAGACTGTTACATAGGGTAGGTAAGAAAAAATCACAACGCACATCTGTGACGTGATCTCTCACACGTTGCGCAATATTTGCGATAAGCGAATAGAGACCATTAAACTACGAAGTCTTAAAGTAATGTAGATTTAAATGTATGTACATATTTTTGACAGTATTAAAACCAGGCTGCAGTTTATTTCCGGTCGGCTTGGTCGGAAATTCGTCACAATTTCGTAGAATATCAGCATCACGACTGTTTCGTTTGGTGAGGTATACGCAGACCATCTTCCTCAGGGGTGACAACGCATCTATATTACGATCACTTGTCGAGAATTATTCGGCCGCAAGAATCACAATCAGGTCAAATGTAGCACACATTCATGCTATAAAAACACAATATTTGTACATATATATGTATTTGTTAATTAATATTTCTTAAACGTAGATATCTACGAGTAATAACTGAAATTCTGAAAACGTCTTTGAATAGTTTTTGTTTTTAATATTTTATACATGTTTTTATATTTGATAATATTATGGGTTACAAACGAGTTATTAAGAGTTATAGACGAGCACACAGTTGACCTGATGGTTAGTGATACCTGCGGCCCATTATGACATCTACATTCATCCTTGACTAGGAATTATAATGCAGATGCGTTGTTACCCCTGAGGACTGAGATGGAATGCCTCGCCACCAGTATCCGAATCCCTACACTCACCAAACTAAGCACAGCATCGTGCTGCTATATAACGCTGGTATTCTGTGTGCGGGTGGTCCTACCGCAGTATAGCTGACCCATTAGTTAGGCAGCTAGAAACAAACTGCAACGTACTTCACCTAATGGTCAGTGATGATGATGACCACGTTAAACTGTGCTGTAACTTAAGAAGTAGCATAACAATAGACTATATACACTAGGTTTTAAAATAGTATACAGATAAAATATTTTCTTGAACATTTTATTTAACATTATATACATGTATTTCCAACATCCTCGTATAACCTATAATACGTTAGGTTAGGTTCCTGATTATGAAAACCGTAAAAAAGTTATCTATTGTGCCATTCACCTTGAGTTCGACGACGTGCTTGATGGGTGATTTAGAAAAATGGTTAATCACTCAGATGAACTTTTCTATAGTATTTCACGACATGAACCACGCTTAATTTGTTAATTTGTTCCAAGCTACCATGACTGAAAGTCAAGGTGGGGTGTAACTGCTATGAATGACTCCGATCAGGTACATATATGCTATGTATGTAGGTAGTATATGTTGATATGTGTAGGTTAGATAGGTACACGTTACACAATTTTCACATTGTTGACTTTTGAACACACTCACGTAGAGGCAAGAATTACGTTACAATGTAGAATAACGTTACATTCAGAGGAATTCTTTATTAAATTCTGTCTTTCACACATGTTGGCGTACGTTTGCTTCCTTCGCGCGATAATGCAGACATGTTCAGTATTTTAATATTCTTGCAGAATATTCTTTATTTCGTTTACGCTTATGATTTCTGACGAGAAGTTAGTGGTTGTTTTAGTAATGGCCTTGCGGTGAAACAGTCAGAGTACCTACACCTGATTTACAGATACTCAGTGTAAAACAGGTAGCGGCTTTTGAACTTCATTTCGGTCTCATCGCATACTTTAACAGTAGTAGAGTTACTTTGCATTTTGTATGTAGCTCCAGATCGATTAAGGAGCCGATTAACGTGCTAGAAATTGCAGCACGACGCTATTATTATCTGATAAAGGTAGAAATGTGATCCATTATGATCTTATGTACCGAAAGATAAGAATTATATCTCAGCAGTCCTCAAGATTAGAAGAAGAATGCTGCGATTTCCTACGAATTTTGCAGTTTTTAAACGTGACAATTCAGAACAAGCTGTGGATCATACTCCGTCGATCAACATCGCCATGTTAGACGGCTGCGTAGCTTACTAGTCAAAGGTTTTTGCCGTGTTGAGTTTGTCTCTGATACAGATTTCTTCACCCTTATTATATGCATTACCGTACATCAGTACAGATAAGAGGAAAATTAGTGAATTAATTAGTGTTTGTGTCAATACTTAGGGCAGTAGAACATACGAGTATATTGCGTAGTGTAAATCATCTGCTGACAAGCGACAGATATTGCTGTTTGTTCGTAGACCAGATACTCATTAGATCATCGTCAGATGATTATGTAAAAGTTGGTTATATATTTATGTTACGATCGACGTTGCTTGAACTTGAATATATATATATATATAAATATGCAGACACACATATGTGACGTAAATTTTTGGTAATGGGATTTGGATGTGTTACATGTACTGCAAAATGTGTAAACGGACTGTTCATTAGCCTCTTTAATTCTTATAAATAAAGTTGAATTTACTCTGGTGTAGTAACAGCTACTACTTAGCCGTATAAAATGCAATTACGTAACGTGGAGTTCGTAGCACTACGGCGTAGCAATCTAAAGTTTTAAATAGTTAATTGCAGTGGTAAAGCTACGCTACTTCAATATGAATAGGTCAGCATTAAACTGCCATGTTTCGTTTGGTGAGTGTAGGGAACCAGAAACCTAAAATGTTAAGGGTCTTTACCTAAGCCATTAGGCTATATCAACATAAGTGTTTATTATTTTAAATTGTGTGGTTTTGTTCTGGTCACGTTTATATTATAACTATGCGATAAAAATCAATGCCTCATTTTTCAAGTATTTTGACCGGTACTGTAAACTTGGTGAAAACAATTGATTTTGCTAGTTTTTTTTAGAAATGACCTTTTTCACTCATTAAGAACTTTTTCATGAACTTTAATAAACAGAAGAACAGTTATAACAAACATATTGAGTATAAAATCTAATAATATGAGATGTACAGAAATCGATGATCAAGTAATGAACATTAATCTCCATTCTCTATTATATAAAATAAGGTGATGGACATATCTCGCAGAATTATAAATAGTAATACCTTGTCTTTCCAAACGCAGAGTAGAACGAGCCTTCACTTGATGAATTAATATGTTGGCGCGAAAGCGACGAACGCACAAGGTTCAAGATAATTTTTTGTTGCATCTGTAAGGGAGCCGAGCATGTTTAGTCGTGTTCTAATATAGGGCTAGGATGCTCAGGTATAAAATGGAATTTATATAAAAAAAATATTATGTTTCTATGGCTATAAATCAAAATCACATTTTTTGCAACCCAATGCAAAATTTCGTCGATACAGCTGCGTGAAGCTACATCAATTTATCACCGATCAAACCTGTCCAGAGAGCGGTGCTTATTTTTTTATGTGCTCTTAAATATCCAGTGAAGCAGAACGTTTGTATCCATTAAAATAATGCTGAAGGAATTTTGTCCTTACATTTTCTGTAAGCATATTTCTTCTTGACTCTAAAGTAATTGTCTTTAACGTATTGAAAATGGCTTTCTCACATAAGCAACACTCTTGTTATAGACAAGTGTTCTCGTAATGTATATATACTAACACGTGTGGGCACACCTTTATGAAATGGATGTTATACAAATATTGACATCAACTAAGCTTTTACTAAGAGCACATATACTAGCTAGCCTATGCTTTCTATGGCTCAAACAAGGTTGGCCGTACCAGGTGAGCTCATCTAGTCCACCTTTGACGCGCGTAGGTGTACTCTAGGAGACAGGCATGGTAGTGAGCTGTTTTCCATTCCCTCCGCAGCTGAAGTGAAGTCACGGGAGGAGAGTGATGGTATAACGTCGCTCTATTAGTGTTCACGCATGTGGGGATACATACGAAATTTACCCACGCATAAAAAGTTGCGCTATCATGAATAAAACAGGTACCTAAAAGAAATTTTAAAATGATATAAGGTAGAGCATTTTTAATTAAACGACTAGCAAATATAACTCTATCAGTTCGCAGTTGTTGACTGTGCTCTTTTCATTTTGTCGTTTGTACAATTTTCCAATTCGTTTCGCTTGGAAACGACGTAACGAACGATTGAAACTTTTCTCGATTGATATATTCCAAGTTACCGAATGAAGCTGAAAGTTGAAACGGTAACATTTAAACAATATTTAGTGAAAGGTTAACAAAATAAGATTTTTAATATACATATATACATAAATTATATATATATATATATATAATTTATCTTATAATTTATATCTAAGGGGTTATAAACGAGCAGAAAATACACCTGATGGTAAGTGATGACTATCTGTAACATTTACACCCTCGCTTAAGTTCAAGATCGTTCGAAGTTCACGTGCGTTGTCACGCTAATAACTGAAATAGAAAGCTTCGTTACCAATAATGGGATCCTTGGTTAATATAATATAATCACCATACGGAACACAAGAACGGAAAGCTCTTATTTTGCCACGGTATTCCAGTTGTGTACCAATGTGAATAACCGCGTAAACCTTTGCTATTCGAGTATATTGTTATGCAATGCAACGACTTTTATATATTTTAAATATTATATTTCGTTTCATACAACGACCCAATGAAGGCTCTAAATTAAACACTTACCAGTCTAAATTAAACATTTACAATTTCGTATTTAAAGTACAGTTAGTTATTCATAAAGTAAATAACGAACACACAGTTCTTTACTGCGGCCTGATAGACACCCGTCCATGTAGTTGAAGGTGATTGAATCATGTTTTAGGATGACGAATGACTAAACACTCCATGATGTTTACTCTAACCACTTGTTAACAAAACTGGTGTACTAGATAACTCAGAATGCAAATATGTGAAAAGAACGTTGAAAAAATGAAACACATACTTTATGAGTACTCAACGAAAATTTTGGTAAATGGCCTTTCGACACCAAAAGATTATAAGCAATTACAATTACGATGTTTAGCCGTACTGGTGAGTTCAGCGCCGGTGATCACTAAATATGGCACTCATCATATGTGTTTATTTTGTATATATTAGTGTACATTTTTTATTATTATATAACAATATATTGGTTAAGCTCATTTAGGTATCAGTTTATTATTATATTACTTTATAATATATTAAACTAAATTATTAGTAATAGTAATAGTCTAAAGGTTGTCTGGAAGAGATCGCACTTTAGCGATAAGACCGTCTTGTTGTACCTACTCAGTAATATTTTTTATTTTATCTATTTCCTTTTGTTAGTTGTTTTTATTTTGTTTTTGTGATGTACAATAAAGTATATATATTTATATATAGTGTGTACAAGAGTGGGTATACATCAAATATCTTTCGAGGCCTTAGATGCTGTCGGGCACCAACACAGTTCCGACTCCCACAAATAAAATAGAATACTCTAAACCACAGACAAATTTAACTGCTTCAATTAACAGTTGGGAATTTTTAAATACATCATTACCTACAACTACAGAATTTCGTACGGTATTCTCCCCATGGACGTCATAAAACTATACGGAACTCACTCGCAACTAATGCGTAATCCCACTATACTGTTAAAATGAGAGTAGATCGAGCCCAACCCTTGACGCTTTATTGTCAGACTTCAAGATGGAGACTAACGATAGACAAAGGTGATTAAGACATTTTTTATAAACTTGTTTTTATCGTTCACTTGATGGTAAGTGGTTCCACTCATGACAGCCAAATTAATCATCGATAAGGAATCATATGCGTTGTCAACCCTGGCGACTTATTCCTCACCAACAATATGAAGGGTCTCCGAATCACTATACATGTCAGTCAAAACACAGCAGCCTTATTCTGCTATTTTACGCTGGCATTGTATGATGGCATTGTTTGGAACTTCTTCGACTTATCCATCTATGATAGCTAGATACAAACAACAATACGGCCCTAGTTTGTCGAAAACAATACATTGGTACATGTACAAACTTAAGACACCTGAAAAGATAGACTTCATGGACGACGTCTCTTGGCTGACCGCAGTAACAGTGACCCATTATCATTTCAGTCCATCATTGGTCTAGAGCTGAACATAGAACCCTATAGATGTGGACTATTCTTGCAACGTGATATTGATTTAAAAAACGTTTTGCATTTAACATATAACAAATAAGATAACTGTTAAAGTTACACGACTTATTTTCTGAGGCGAACAAATATATAAGATTTACGAGTGATGGATTGCCCCGGAGCGATCACTTAGTGTCAAGTTGTTTTATAACAGTAAATTGTTTGCGCAAATATATTGCATTACATATGAAGTAAAGTATATTTTAAAAGCTTCCTTCCTTCCTTATTTCGAAAATATTTCATTTGTAAGTTTACCTCGTAAGCGGCGTATATCTGTGATATACGTGCATAGTTCTCGTTATGATAAATGACGACTGTAACCTATAATCTTCTTCATTGATCCACAACAGAGATTCAAGATACACTTGCGTACACCCTTGAGAAGAAATAATGAATATCTCGCTACCTTAACTGCGTCTTTGGATCACTACCACAAAATTAAACATTCTAGAAGGATGGTCCACTTTCCCGGTCAAGCTGATCTGATGCCGGAGCTAGTGACTAACTGCAGCTTGGCTCTGCTCTGTACTCGATAAGTTATTATCTAGGGCAAACAAATATATAAGAGTGATGTATTGCCCCGGAGCGATCACTTAGTGTCAAGTTGTTATATAACAGTAAACTGCGCATTCTACAAATATATTGTATTACATTTGAAGCAAAGCATATTTCATCTTACTTGTTTTGAACTTATTTGATTTATATGCTTAACTCGGAGCACGTGGATGACTATGCTATAAAACGAGCACACAGTTCACCTGATAGTAAGTGATTTCTGCTACCCATGACATCTACATTCAACCTTGACAAGGATTCATAATGCAGATGCCTTGTTACCCTTGAGGACTGAGATGGATTGCCTCGTTACCAGTAATTTTAATTGGTATTTTACGCTGGTATTCTATGAAGGCGTGGTCCTACCCCGGTCGAGCTGACCCACTCATTCTTTAGCAAAACAACAAACAAGGAAGGTCAAATTTAAATATAAAGTAAATATGAAATGTGTCTAGGTGGAAGAAAAAAAACGCTAGAAAAATTTAACTTACCTAGTCGTTCTGTACTTAATATTGTATGCTTTGTAAAACCATGTACTCATGTGAGTATGGATGTGGCTTAAATAACTTGGTGCTCTTATTTCCTTGGATAGGACTTACTCGTATCTTCTGTAGTAGACATAGTGAAGCCCAATGTCTAACAGTAGACTAATACATGAAATATAATGGAAGAAAATATAATAATAAATCTAATAAAAAACATTACAATACCAAAAAAATTGAAGGTCAAATTTGTTGATGTTGCTTAGATTTTTATGAGTGTATTTTTACGTGGCAAGATTTTAGTATCAGTTTAGGAAGAAAAACGATTACTTGTGATAGTAAATAAAGACGAAGAAAATACATCGCTTTGGGCTTACGCCAAAGTCAACTATCCATGAATCTAAAGATAAGAACAAGAGAGGAATTATTAATATAAGTATTCCAAGCAAACAAAATATTGAATTAGTTTTCTTATACATACAATAACACAATTTTTTATGCCTATCCTTTTAAGAAGATTATGTGACATTTTTATCACGTGTTGGAAGACTGGAATTATAATTACGATTCCTGATCGAATTGAACCATGGCTTAATATTGCGGATAACAGAAAACCTTGAAAACTTCGTGCACAAAAAAAGCCTTATTTATATCAAAACATAACCTACTGATTTCCTATAAATTGTCGTTTTTACTGGAGCGTTCCTGGAGTAAGCGTACTATCACTGCTCTAATCAAGGCCACTGGTGATATTACACAGGGTATGGATAAGAAAAAGATTACAGTGGTTGATTTTTCGAATGCTTTTAACAGAGCGGATCATGATATCTTTCTTTCTGTCCTCTCCCATTACAACTTTGCTCCTACTTCCTTGGAATGGTTTTCATCTTATCTTCGCGGTCGTCAGCAATCTGTTTTTGTCAACAAGTTTTTTTTATTCCTCAACTTTGGCCGACATACAGGCAGTGGCGTGCCGCAAGGCAGTATACTTTCTGTTTGAATTTGTTCAATTTTGTTTCTATCTGATCTAATAATAATTCAATCTACTAATATTGATTGTGCGTACCATCTGTACACCAATGATCTGCATCTGATGAAGCTATATGGTACAATCACACATTGAGAATCTTCATAGCGGGATTAACAAACTAAATTGTATCTTAAATACTGTTCAGGATTTGTTTTGCTCTGGTTTTTGGAGTCACCGTCACTTCTTTGAAATATCAAGCAATGGAGTTAGACTGAAAATGCTAGCTTAGAACAAATTTTTAAATATACCTTCTATCTATTACAATAATATTTTAATACCATGTATTAACTCTGTGAAAAATCTTGTTCTACATATTGACAACATATGTAACAGAAATTAGCCTCAAATTCACTGCCACCTTACAGTCTCTTTATCGTGTGAAGCATTAGATTCCTGTGAAAGCAAAGGTCATCTTGGTCCAAACGTTAATATTGCCTACGATTGATTATGTAGATTTGTGTTACCCGGATCTCTCCTGTGATCGTCTTAAGTAGCTGGAGCGTCTGTTGATAACTGCATTCAATTAATTTTTGGTTGTGTAAATATGACCGAATACCCCAATATCAATCTCAGCTTAATTGGCATTCCATACAACTAATTCAATATAAAAATAATCCCAGGATTTTTATAGTTCTCTTCTCCATTTTAAATGTTCCGTCATTACTTTCTTATCTCTCAGATAAGTTCCAATATATCTATTATTTTTTGCAAATTCATTTACTGTCCGAGCTACACTACTTTGGAATCCCTTGCCCGATAAAATCAGAAAGTTTAGTAATAAAAACAGTTTTAAAAGTTTAAAGGTCTCTGAATTAAGTAGTCACTTAATTTACCTGTAGTCAGATAATTCTATCATTTATATACATCTACCGTTATTGTATTGTACTTATGTATTATGTATTTGTATGTATTATTCTTTATTTGTACATACTTATTTAGGTTTAAATATTGTAATAATCTTAGTGACATGTAAATTGTATTTATTAAATCAAAAAAGAAATTAATAAATAATCATAGCAGTTATTCTTAGTCTTTCTTTTATTTATTAGTTTATTGATACAGCTATCACAATATTTCATCACACCTTAAAAAATAAAAAAAAAATGTTAAGATTAATGCAATAAAGAGTAAAAAAAATAAAACAATAAAATATATAATATAATGTACTGTAAACGTAGACGTATGTATTACATATAATGCATGTGCAATAAGTGCGACCAAAGGTTCAGGGTCAAAGTAGGTTTTGACAGTGGTAGAGCTACACTGCAGTTTGTTTCTAGCTGCAGAATCAATGGGTCAGCTCGATCGGGGTATGGCCTGGACTTCCCAGAATACCAGCGTAAAATAGTATCATAATGTTGCTGTGTTTCGTCTGGTGAGTGCAGGGATCCGGACACCTTTATTACCGATGACGAGGCATTCCATCTCAGTCCTCAAGGGTGACAAGGCATCTGTATTATGATTCCTTGTCAAGGATGAATGTAGATGTCATGCGCCCCAGGAATCACTTACCTGAACTTACACTTAGGTGAACTGTGTGCTCGTTTATTACTGTCGATGTAAATAAAAAGGTTTTACAGACTTATACCAGTATATTATAAAATTTTGACAAAGCCCCCCATGACAATAAAAAAACCTGTAGGAAGAACCGAAAGAAAAAAGACATTGTGTTTATTGGTACCAAACTAGTAAATACTCATAAAGACAAAAAAAATATATAACCGTACTTTTAATTTCTAATGAGCAAAAATATACAATCTGTGAGCCTCGTATCATGGCGGATTTTGCCTAGACAGTGGTCTTACAATGCTGTTAACAAGTGCACAACAAAATCAAACTCTATACAATCGTAAATATTATAATTCTTTATACACGATAAAAAGTAATGATACATTTTGCATGAAACGATGCAAACAAAGCATAACATGATTCATGCTTTTTTTGTTGTAGACAATCGAAGACTATACGATAGACTTATTATATATTCAACTTTTTAATTATTTTGAATTTGAATCACGTTTATTATTTTAAAAACTTCTTTCGATTTTGCGCTATTTCACATATTTTTTCGTGTTCATTATCAAATTACAATATGAAATGAGGTGTTAAAGAAAATAGGATTGCAGTGATCGCCTTGCACAAAGTGGGTATGGGAGCCGTCGGTCATATTCCAGACACTTCAAAAGCTTGGTATCACCCATTTCACGATTTGAGAACACTACAATAAGCAATATGATAAAGCCTACGTTCACAGTTCTAAAGAAGCTTCTCAAACGGTCATCATCCTGCGTCAGTGATGCTTTGGTGGGGCGTGTCTTATTAAGGAGTCACAAAATTTACATATTTGTGAAAATGGAGTGAAAACTTCAGCCAAAGTGTATCAAGATACAGTCTTGGATCATGTTGTGAAACCTTTCAGCAATACACTTTTTAAAAATATACAGTGGACTTTCCAGCATCACTCTGCACCTGGTCACAAGGCGAGAACTACCGAAGCCTAGCTTGAAACCAACGTTCCGGACTTTATAAGAGCTGAAGACTGGCTCTCATCTAGACCAGACCTCAATCCTTTAGACTTCAAATTATGGAAAGTTTTAGAGGACATGGTCTGCTCTAAACGACACGGCAATATTGTGTCTCTTAAAAAATCTTTGGAGCAAGCAGTGGCGAAATAGATTCGTGGCCATACAGATTAATGGCCTTTCTAAAAGCCAAAGGTGGCCATTTCGAATAGAATATTTTATTTTATTTTTTGCTTAGACTAATAAATATGTAGGTATAAATTTTAATAATATTACATTACTTCATTAAAAAAAATGCAGTTTCATTTGTAACAGAACTTATGGCCGGACTAGGTACAATATCACAAATTATAAACATCAAAAGTCGTACAATTTATTTCATGAACTTATGTATTTAACTTGACTCTTAGGATGACAAGGTGTAAAAAATAATAATTCAAAATGTTAACTGAAATTTTCGGTCCAATATTCTTTTCTTTTATTCAATATTTGCTTACAAATGAAAGGGATGAAAAGCAAACATCGAAAAGGCGGCAGTAGAATGAGAGTAACTGCTGACACTTGATAAAAGGTTAATCCAATTACATGTCACTTGTCAAAGTCTTGTTTCAAGTAACATTAAGTTTTTTTTATCGCAAACGACATTTATTTTTTTGACACCCTTTTAAATGACGGGTTTAGACTCCTATACGTTTACGTTAGGCGTATAACGTAAAAAGACATTTTGGGATACTTTCAGAGAAATAGAAACTGTCCGAGTTTCTCTGCGTCACATAATTGGTATCACATGTTGGATCTTTGATATTATTATTGGGTATCATTATCTGAAAACATAGTCTAATGATTTAAAGTACAGTGTGCAAAACATCGTACATTCGAATCCCACCATTAGATCCACATTTCTTAGCATAAGACTTTTTAACTTGGAGTGGTTAACGAGAATATAGTTTTAATATATGAAAATATTATTAGAATTATTTTTTTAAGGAAAGAAAAATATATATATAAAATTAGCGAACAAATGAAATATTACATGGTTACATAGTGAGTGAAAAACACATTTAGATGTTGATTTTTGTTTTATAATTTCTTATTCTGTAAAATTTTTATCCATTCTATCTTTACATTGACATTTCAAAATAACGAAGAATCCGAAGTCGTATGGGCAATTGTCGAAAGGTTTGAATGAAAGATCTTTTTAACATTTTCGACAGTGATAGTGGCATGGCAGTTAGTAATTAGCTGGGATATGAATAGGCTGTTTCAACCAGAAGGACCACGCTCTTATATCATCCTAAAACAGAAGCATAACGCTACTGTGTTTCGTATGGCGAGTTTAGGATTCCAGGTGACGAGGTATACAAACAGTCTTTTTTTTTTAACTTTCTGTGCAAGTTCTTGACCACGATTCCACCTGATGTTAAGTAGAAATGCAGTCCTGGATGGTAAGGCGCACTAGCTCAGTAAGTGTCTATTCACTCTACTCTTGAAAACCTCAGGGGTTCAGAGGTTTCAACGCTTTTGCTACTTGAATCTTTATCGAGGACGAAAACCTCATCCCTTACCAACAGGCGATCTGTGTGCGTGCTAATTTGTAGTTCCTAGTATTATAAAACAATGTAAATATAACAGTTATATAAATAAATTATAAATTTGTAAGTATTTAAATATTTACCAAAATCAAAATTCATACAATTGATAATAAATATAAAAAGCGAGAGATCAAGTCGTAATATTTGAGATTCAACTGACCCAGTTTTAGGAAAAGTTATAATTAAAAAGTTCGTCTCTACATAGAGTCTTACATTTTCTTTGTATTCTGTTCAGATATAGAATTCGTTATCGTATTTATTTAATCTTTTTTGTACTTTCCGTTTCGTGTTGTACAGTTTAGTCCGTGGGCAAATCCTTGGTAGAATTTTTGAATCTGACTTTGTTTGACTTTTTGTTTAAATAAAAATTCTTTAAAGGGCGTTGTTCAGTTCTATTTTTTTTTCTTATGTACTGTTAATCCACGAAGTTTTACGTATATATACACATACATACATACATATTATATATTTCTTGTGAATGAATGTAAGTCACAGTCATCACTTTTTATCAGGTTTCCAAAAACTCTTTTTTTAAAATACTTTACACTTCAGTTAATGTAGTTTGTAGTTCCTTCATGATGAACAGATAACGCTATACGCTTTCATAAACCATCTAAATTGAGTTATATGCATGGATATTTCATGACGTAGCAAGCGAGCTTTTATGCACGGTTCGGTTTCAAAATTTCGATCAGCTTTAAAATAAAAGATTTTGAATAAATAAGTAATTCCTGTACTTTGCTCGTATAAACGATAACCGTGTAGGAAGAAAAGCTCTTGTGTTGACCTTGAACTTACAGTCGCAGTGTAGGATGTAGTAGATGTTGCGACGACCTGTGTATGTTTGCGGGAAGTCGATGGATTCTGTTGGCTCAGTATCGTGTTTTATGGCAATCTATGGGGAAAGCTTATGTTCAGCAATGGACTTTGGATAGTCTGTGTTAATAATATTTTCTTTCAATATTTGGACCATTTTTAAACAGATAAGGCTGATAAGATTTAGACTAGTAATCTGGAAATCTGCATATCTGATAATAATAATAAATAAATTAAAGGAAAAGTATTTCGAGGACATGTGAAGTCTCTCAATCCGCAGTAGAAAGGCATAGTGGACTGTACTCTAAGAGCCACTCCATAGAAAGGCCTATCCCCAACATGGATGGGATTTTTACAATATATATATATATATTATTCATTTATTTATTGATTTACTTTAAACTTTATTGGTCACACCTTACAAAAAGGGATACAACGGGCGGACTTAAGGAATACTTTAAGGCATTCTCTATCAGTGAACCCGTGGCGTGGAGAGACATCGTGGTAGGTGTAGTACCTACATTGTAAACAAGAATATATATATATCTTAAAATTAAAAATTAATATATATATATACACACATACACACACACACATAAATAAAAATATATATTATAATATAGAATTACAAATAATTCTACTAATAAACATAAAGATATATATATATATATATTACAAAAAAATAAAACAATACATAATAAACACAATTAAACATATAACAAACAATGACAAGAGTAATTTACCATATCTTTATTATTTTTCTTAGCTTTTATTTTATTACTACTTGACCAAAAAAGAGGTAATTGCCAACTTTTATTGAAAATTGATATTGAAAAAAAATTAAATACAAATGGAAATACTACCTACACTATTACCTACATTGTTAGTGGTTCCATTTGTCAAAACTTTCTCCACAAATGTGTCCTTATAAAATGTCGAAAAGGAAATGCGAACGAAAATAGTTCAACTTGCGCTGGTAAGCAAGTCACGTAATTGGCTTTTCTATAAACTTTACTCGTACTTCGTAACTAGTCAAGTTTGCAGCTTTCATTTCTTACTAGCTGTTTTCCGATTTTTTGTTATTGCATTGAGCGTTACAAATGAGCACACAGTTCACCTGATGGAAACTGATGCCTATGGCTCGTTACGATTCCTGAGGATCAATTCCTCAGGAATCATAATGCAGATGCGTTGTCAGCCCTTAGAACTACGACGGAAAACTTTATCGAGCAATCATGTCTCATTTTAATGGATATCTCAATTCACTGACCTGTAAGTATACAACCTTTAATGTTTTTTCATAATTTTAAAATGTAAAAACACATACTTGTAGTGATATATACGTACAATCACACAGTTTTGCAAACTTTTTTTTTATGGTAGGGGCTTCTCAATGAGTATAATGTTTATTTGATGGTTAGTGAGTCCTGTGACCCATGCCATAAAAAACCAATTCTATAAGGAATTATGATGCTAATACCACCCACCAATATCACCAATAACAAGTCTATTTAGTATATGAGTTATATCAGGTACATAAAAGCGATGATAGAGTATGTATAAAAATTGTTTCGTAGATGTAACTAACTCTACGTCTGGCCTTGGTTTTATAGCGGATAATAAATGTCTTATGACATAAAATGGAACGTTTTTATGATGCCTTCCATGTTTGCCTATGGAGAATGGAGATAATATTGTACTAAGTGCCGAGAAAGTCGTTTCATATTTGATATTGTTAGCGTAAAAGAGTTAAAAGGTAATATAAATTACAGAGTACTTTTTATACTAGAAGGGTTGAGACGCGAAAACATAGTTGACCTGAACCTAAGTAATTTCTCCAGCCAATGATATCTTAATCCAGGTCTAGTATGAATGGTATTTGTAAGGCCTTGTTACCTGTAATTTGGTCTCTGGATTTCTATGCTCACAACATGCCATAACCACTATTTCATGCCGGTATTCTGCAAGGACGTCGTCCTCACCAGTAATTTATGCTGCAACTCAGAACTAGTCACTGTGGGACTCTATGTGTTGGTTAGTTTACCCATGTAGCCTTAACTGCATCATAGGAATAGATAGACTCTTAAGCGGAAGGCCAACAAGTAGGGGCGATATTGCCGTGGTTGTAATGGACGGTGTCGATAAAAATATGTAAATCAAATATCTTTTTAGGCTGTCGGATTTTTGTATATATCGGAATATTTTATTTACATATCAAATTATTCTACTTTATTTTATTTAGGTTATTTATTAACTTGAAATCTTTGTTTTTTTTAAATAGAAATACAAATGATGAAACTCTTTCTTGATTATTCCTTCTTAATGCGTATGGAAAATTTCAAATTACACAATTTTCTAAAAGTGGGTGAAATTCAGAATTAAAAAATTCCAATACATTCATACATACATAAAGGCCAAGCTTATAAAAGCATTCAATAAAACTAATTATACGGATTTTATATTTCTAACTTTTTGTTTTTTAAGTCTTTTAATAATATGTTTTAATATGTTATAACTTCATTTAATAAATCACAGTCTCTCAAGCCGATTGTATCCAGACGTCTTCTTCATTGAAATTAGGATGTTTTTTTTCATTTCATTAATCTCGCGAGTCATCATTCGTAGAAATCGCTGTTCCTTTGTGAGGATTTGTGGTTTATAAAATCTGCTATAATTATGGAGCCGATATAATGTATGATCACAGACTATTCTCTAGAGCGTTGGTCCACCTTCGGTAAGGAATCATAATGCAAATGCGCTGTCATTTCCGAGGACTAAGATGGAATACCTCGTCGCCAGTAATGAAGGTCTCCGGATCCCGGACACTCACCAGACGAAACAGCAGAGTTATGCCACTATTTCTACTATTTCAAGCTGGTATGCTACAGGCACTCATGCCTGGTCCTTCGCATGTTTAGCCAATCCATTCATGTCCCAGCCGACAAACATATACATCTTTACCACTGTGAAGCTATATATTATTTTACGCGTTAATAAAACATAATAAAAGCATGTTAATAAGCTGATGTTTTTAAAAAGTATTTTTTCGTATCTCAAGAAACGTCACTTGTGACCATCATGTGTTGTTTATTACACTTGCAAGGGAAACTTTCCTATCCATGAACCATGTAAATTAAATTATATGCACGAAAATTTTACGATATTGAATACTAACTTGCACGGTTCGACCCTGTCGGAATTCTGTTGAAAATAGAAATGGAAATGGTTTATGAAATAAATTCCAATACCTAGTGTTGAATATCTGAATTCATTTTAAACACATTATGCTTATATTGAAAGATACTACGGCAAATTGAGAGTCGTAGTAAATAATGTTCCGGGATCTCTAATTATATTTCCTGATGGCCAAACTAGGTTTATTCTTGAATATCAATGCTGCTTACTGTCAGATGAACTGTTGGCTTGTTACTGTACCCTTAGCTACATAAAAGAGATGGTATGGTGGCCTGACAAAATTTATTGAATGAATGTGTAAATACAATATAGCGATTTTTGAATTCAGTGAAAATTTTCATTTTATTACTGTTATTGAATACTCCTATTTTCATTTTATTACTGTTATTTAATAATCCTATTTTCATTTTATTACTGTTAATAAATACTCCTATTTTCATTTTATTACTGTTATTTAATAATCCTATTGTCATTTTATTACTGTTAATAAATACTCCTATTTTTATTTTATTACTGTTATTGAATACTCCTATTTTCATTTTATTACTGTTATTGAATACTCCTAATTTCATTTTATTACTGTTATTGAATTCTCCTATATGCCCGAAATTCATAACGCTTTTTAGTACCATTTAAATATTAGTACGCATTTAACATTCGATCATTTTAATAAGCTGAAGTGCTTGCAAAAGTGAAAAAAAGTTGAAAACTACACTTGTGAAGGATAAATTGACAAGATACAAGGTGATATGGATTGGACGGAATAATAAAGAGGGAATAAAGTGAGTGGTGAATATGCATGTGGAGGAATACAATGCGAGAGAGAGGCAAGGAGACGGTATAAAAATTGATAAAAATTTATTAGACGTGATGAGCAACGTACGGAAAAAAAGGTGAAATTACATGAGTAATGACTTCAGTTAGAAATAGGACCTGTTTGTACTGATGAAATCAATGTTTGACAACTTGATACGGCACACAACGCATATAATAATATCGAAAATCAATGAGTGGCTAACGCATCAACGCTTAGGCTCGCGCACCCTTGCAAAGGCTCGGGGATCCTCGCGCGTGGTCGTGTAGATGCTTTTTTTGATTTACCTACCTATTTTGATGTACCGTGTCTAGGAAATTTCTCGAGAATGCTTTGCACTGTGCTTTGCCACGCTGTAGCATGAACTATCAGGCTGACATGTTTTGTTTGTGAGTGTAAGAGGATTCCTAAGAAATAGTTAATAGTTGGAGAGATTTAATTGCAGATCTCAGGGGTGGTATCTTGAGTCTTTGTTGATTTTAGATGGAGGTCTTTTGCTTGTGGTCACTACTTCACATCAGGTGAACCGTGCACTCATTTCTCGCCCTTAGTTTCATAAGAAAACAGATCTGCTTTCCTGTTCCTTTCAACGCATTGTGAAATATATTAGTTTTATTAGTGGATGCGGGTGTCGTCGTTATTCTTTTCAGCACTGAAAATCTTTTAAGAAATAAGGCAAATAATATTTGATTTCTATTTTCATGTATCCATGGTATTGTATATGTATATTTATATATGTATATTATATATTATATGTATTTATATATATTATTACATATTTTTATTAATATGCATACATATATAAATTATTGTGTTATGTACATACGTATTTATGTTTATTTGTCAATTGATATTTTTATCGTTAAATAACTTTTACATTTTACGCCTACAACATCATCTCATTCAACCAGGGTTAATTGGTAGATTATGCGAATAGGCCTTAATTAAGAGACAAAAGAATAAATAAATATATAAATAAAATCTTTAATATAAGTTGCCGAAAACTTTTGTTTCTCCTTACAGAATACCAGTGTGACCGCTTTGTTCTTTTTGGTGAGGGCAGGGATACGGAGACCCTTATTATTGATTACCTTATTCAGGGGTGACATGTATCTTGATCTAGACTAAAGACTGCAAATAGGTCTATAAATAATTATGTATAAATAGATTTGTAATTTTTGTTTATTAATCATATTTATATCCATTTATTTAAGTTTCAGTATTGGCCATAATTTCTTCAAAATCATATTCAATAGATATTTTAGTCAAAGTAACTCTACGAAAGTGTACCTATAAAAAAGCTGAAAAGGACATGCGAATGGAAATGATTCATTCATTCACTCTCTTAGCTTTAAGTTTTTCAGGTAAGCAAGTCACGTAATCGGATTCTGTATAATATTCTTACTCGAAACTTTTGAAGTTAGTGGTTCTTATAAACTATAAATAGGGTAAGGTACTGAAATAAATTCTTCATATTTTGCATTTTAATGTCAAAGTTACTTACTAAGTTCCATACACTGGGTACGAACCTCCGTTTACCCTCGCAGGATATTAATATAATTCGAGGTTCAATATTTTAATATTCAAATTTGGGTGCAATATATATATATACATACATATATACTGTATTGAACGCTATATATCTATGAAAACAGGGCGAAAAATAGGTACTTGGCCTAAGCCAAAAAGATAGAACTATATACTAAATACGAGTACATAGCTAGGTTACTTTTTGTTCTCTGCTTTCCTTTTTTCTCTGCCGTTTACCCTAATTTTTCTAACTTTACCTGCTATCGGAGCAACTGTAACACTCGCTCTGATGCACTTATTCCGGAATCTGTCTAATAGTGGTTGGCTTAGCATGGGCATTTCTGTTGTGTAAAGTTTTATATAAAGTAGTTTTTTTTATTACATTACGAGTAACAATCGAGCACACAGTTCACCTGAAGGCCAATCGATTCATGCGGCTCATGACGTCTACATTCATCCTTGACAAGGAATCATAATGCAGGTGCATTTTCACCTTTGAGGACTGAGATGATATGCCTTGTCACCAGTAATAAAGATCTCCGGATGCCTACACTCACTAGACGCAACACAGCAGCACTATCCTGCTATTCTGTAAGGTGGAGGGAGTGTGTGTGTGAGCTGACCCATTCATTCTGCAGCTATAAACAAACTACAGTGTAGCTCTACCACTTTAATGTAAAGAAGGAAACATTTACGTAAAATATACTGATCAAAATAAAAACTTATTTTCTGAATATCAAGACGATTTATCTGATGACGATAGCTGTAGGTAAAGTGACATCCTTGATAAGTATTCATAATGCGGATGCGATGTCAATCCCGGACTAAAAGCAACTAATCTAAAAAAATAACTATAACATTCTGTCAGGTTATTTCTTAAGTCAAATCGAACAACCTAAAAAGCCGTGGGAGTTCAGTGTCCGGCGTGACTTTTAATTTTACGATACGTAAGCAACTCGAAAAAAGTTCGATCTCCAGTATTAATGAAATTGTAAATTGCATTTTTTTTATTACATTGAGAGTAACAAACGAGCACACGGTTCACCTGATGATAAGTGCTTCCTTCGGCCCATGACATCTACATACATTCTTGAACAGGAATCATAATGTAGATGCTTTGTCACCCTTGAGGACTGATATAGAACGCCTCGTCACCAGTATTAAAGGTCTCCGGATCTCCAGATACACTCACCAGACGAAACCCAGTAGCATTATCCTGCTATTTCACACTGGTATTCTGTGAGGGCATATTCCGACCGCGGTCGACCTCACCCATACATTCTTCAGCTAGAAATAAACTTCAGCGTTCGGTTCGGTTCGGTCTGCAAGTGTTCGGTGGCGAAATAAAACGTCTTGAGAAAACCTATGTCTAATATGTATACAATACTATTTCAAAGTCGAGTTAAGTTTGCAAATCTGAATTAAAGCCGCCTGGTGGCGTATGTCCCGCAGCGAAATCTATAAATACTACTAAAAATTTGAACTTATTGTAGACTGATGATGAGATAATTCTTATAAGCTGGTTCATCAATTATTATTCGCATCGAGTACAACACGGAAATATGAAAAAATCTACCATTCTCTCAATCGTGACATTTGGCATCATGCCAAGCACAAAGTTTATGTAAAGGGAGCATTAAGAGTGCTTGCTGTTTGTGCTAGCCTAGACTTTTTTTTGGTCCTATATTTATGTTTATGATAAACGTCAAAATTTATGCGATGCGATACGTCTTATCCGCAGTTTTGTCTAACTTCGGTTTTTCTATTATCACCTATAATATTATATTCAAAAGTGGTATATTCATACATGAGCCAGTTCGAACGAGAAAGGAACTCACTTTCAAATAAAACATGTATAAAATAGCAGTATAGCTCTGCTGTTTAGAATGGTGAGTGTAGATATACCCGTGAGTGTCCGAAGACCCAATTATGTACATGTAACCGAACATTCCATCTCAGCCTTCAAGGGTGACAACGCACGTGGAAGGACAAATAAATACGGGATGTATATATATATATATATATATATATGTGTGTGTATGTGTGTGTGTGTGTGTGTTATAATACAATCTTTACCCTTCAGGGCTGAAGCGTGTGTGCATTGAATCTTTTTTATCGAATGATATAGTTGTTTATGGATGGCAATCATCACTCACCTTTAGATGAGTTGTGTGCTAGATTGTCTCCCTTGGTTTCATATAAAAATCTTACTTATTGAGATAAGACACCGAACTACGAAAACTGCATTAAAATTCGTTCCGTATGGTACTTCTATAATAAAATAATAGGACCGAATTCTAAATACCATGGATAAGAGTTGATAACCATCATCTCAGCTCATCATTGGTTCTATCCTACTGATCATCTGCATCCAGAACTTGTTTTATGGCATTAACTTGATATTTCTTCTTTGTATTAGCGTAAAATTTTTCAGCGTTACAACATTTACCATCATCTTTTAATAACCAGAAGATGCTCCGAATAGACCAGGAGGATGTTAAAAATAAATAAAATTAACATCATTGTTCCAGGTCGGTGTGCTACCCCACACGGGTTCCGTGCGACGACCACGAGCACCGCGTCTGGCTGATATACCAAGGTAAGAAGGAGAGGCAGACTATGATCTTTCTGGGCAACTTGGGTAAATTGATGTCTTCCAGTGATGTCCTGTTCGATTTCTATCACGGCAATATCCTTTTAGTTCTTTATACATTCTATATTAGAGTATTTTTACTTTATTAAGGGTGATAAGCACAGAGTTCAACTCCATCATAAGCACTTCCTACATTAAAATACTCGATAAGGAATCATAATGCGTCCTTGAAGACTAAGGTGGAATTCCTCGTCACTAGTTATAAAATCTGAGGTTTCACAGCAACGCTATACTTCTATATTACGCTTGTATTGCGAAAAGTTTAGTCTTAAATATCGAGCTGACCTGGTACAGCTAAAATAAAAATAAAGAGATGAACGAAAACAAATTGATTCCACACAAAAGAATTCTAAAACCTATTTCGACCTCGGTGACATATTTAAAAAAGTAAAGTATACCTACGATATACATATTCCACTGCTGGGCGTACGCCTCCTCCTAGAGAGGGTTTTAGAACATACCCACCGTTCCGTTCCACTGCGGATTGGCGGACTTCACATGTTTTCGTTTTTTTATATTTTTTTTTCCATCATGCAAATTTCCTCACTTCGCTTTCCTTCATCGCCGAACACGTGGTGAATGTGGACTTAAAATTACAATTTACAATTTCATTGGTACCGGCTCCGAGGATCGAACTCAGTTTGCTGGCATACCGTGAATAAAAATTTTGCACTTAGACACTGAACTACCACGTCTCTATAAACAGTTACTTTACTTTTTACAAGGCACGGTGAGTTTAAAAATTTATAACGAGTTGCTTGGAATTTCATACTTAATTGTACACGAGGATCGCAAGATTATTTGCGAGCGAACGGAAAATTTAATATTATCAAAATGGAAATGCACAAACGCTAATTGGATATCCAGGTGCCTTAACGAACGTGCCGCGGATGGTAAAACTTCATTGCGTTTATTTATTTAAAAGATGAAGTTCTTTTGCCTTCGATAATAATTAATATAATGGTTTCTCGTATTTATACCAACACGTTAAATAATAACAGATTCCACAGCTTTTTATATTTTCAATTTTTTTTAATTTATAGCTTATATATTATGATCTACACAGAATGATCTCGTAGAATATAGAAACCTAGCAATACTATTCTCGTCTTGAGATTTAATTCTGTTAATCACAGGATTATTTAACTTCTTCATCGAAATTCGGATGTTTTTATTTATTTCGATTATTTCACATTACGTCCCTGATAGGAATCAGTGTTTCTTTGCGAGAATTTAAAGATATATATTTATAGCCTATCAGTATTCCGCTTCTAAACATAAGCCTCTTCCATAGATTGATTTAGCTAGACCGCGGTAGGACCACGACCTCAAAGAATACCAGCGTAAAATAGCGGCATAATGTTGCTTTGTTTCGTATGGTGAGTGTAGGGATTATTTATTACCGGTGACGAGAAATTCCATATTAGTTTTCAATGGTGACAACGCAACTATATTATGATTCCATGCCAAGGATGAATGTAGATGTCATGGGCTGCAGGAATCACTTACTCTCCGTATAGACTCAATATAGACTCAAGAATGTCCACACCTTCACGAAATATAAACGTTCTTACTGCTTTAGGATTGTCTTTCTCTTTAATATATCACATACATACAAACAATGACTAAACTAACTATTTTCTCTTTACCCACACCTTTTTTTACTAAATATTATCACACTGATTTGTGCCTCATAGTGAAGGAAGAAATATAAGCCGAGATAGAAAGTAAAAATGGCAAACAAACGCACAGACATTTCTACCCTTGTAAATAATGAATCTTTTATATAATATTAGATAACAAATGAAAACACAGTTCACCTGATGGTGAATGAGGACTGTAGCTCGTGACGTCCACACTCATCCCCACAAAGCTTCAAGATGCATATCCGTTGTCACCCCTGAGTATAAACATAGAATGCCTGATTCCATTATTTATGTATTTATTTGTTCTTCATGTTTCTTAAATAAGGTTTACAAGTCATGAAAATAAAACATAAAAAGTTATTTAGATTAAAATATCAAATTACAAACACATACAGATATATATATATATACATAATTCCATATATCAGATGTTATTTGCCTTCAAGTTAAGTTGTCGAAGAAGAGATTTAAAAGAAAATTTACTGGTGCATTCGATCGAGGTACACGGTCAAGAGAAGAATGTAGAAATTGGAAGTCATGTTTGAGATAAGATGGATAATTTGGATCACGTAATATAGAACAGAGAAGAAGTAAAAGTTTAGAGCTACACGCCTTTGTTGAATCGAGAGCCACTTGAGTTGTGAATGATAGAAGGAAATGTGATCATACTCACGTAAGTTGAAAATAAGTCTTAAGGAATTATTTAAAAGTCGCTCCAACTTATAATGAAGATTTTACGATAGATTCGTAAACATCGTCTACGTGTGGTAGGACGATGGCATATTCAAACTTTGAGTCATCATCGTCACATCATTTCCGCCTTAACTTCATCATCAGAATAACAAAAAACTGTATATGTTTGTGAGTTTATTTAACACCCGTAATTTGGACTCCGGATCTTTAGACACATGAAAAGAGACAGAATCGTTATGTCGTTACTCTATGCTCTGTGCAACCCATTTATATTACTCTGTACACAATTCGAGTGAATTCTCAGTCTAGAGTGTGCACTTATTGCAAATGGCATATGATATATTCATTCTCAAACAGGAACTGTAAGTTTGAGACATATCTTTATTTTTTTATATATTTTCCATCAAATGAGTTAACTGCTGATTTGATGGAAAGTGATTAGCCCATGGACATCCGCAACACCAGAGATCGCAGATGCGCCAATTCAAATCAAATCGTATTTAGAAAAGAACTATGAGCCTGTAGATGCAGTGCATCGTAAAGTCACGCTGTATCTCATTTCAAGCTGCAACATGGGAGATGGATGACACCCTTACAGAGAACTAGTGGGAAATGGTATCAAAAATTTGACTAAAAATCAAAATTTTTAGTCAAATTTTTATATTTACATCATATCTCTAAAAGGTGTAATGTACGCTAACACGTATGGAAGACACTTTACGTACTATGTCACCTCTATAAAGATAGGATTTATTCCAATCTATGAGGCCTGTCATTAATATTACCAAACGACACTCGAGGACTTAACCGTAACAGGGCTGAAGCAAGGAACATTTCCCAATGTGCATCTCTGAGAATATAACTACATATTTTAAAGCGGTGTTAAGTAATCCAATGCGTAATGAAGCATTTTCACTGAATATGATCCTTCTCTAGAAAGCCTTGTACCCAGCGGTAGGTTTTGCAAACAGTATTATAGAACGATGCACTAAACAGCCTGACTTTATAGCTGAGGTAAACATTGTGAAAATAACCCAACTCTAAGAAATATAAAAACATATCCCAAATTGTAAAATAAGCTAATTATAGGCAAATCGCGTCCATCTGTAGAGATGTACTAGAAACCCAGTATCCTGCCCTGTATCAGTATTATAGGAAGATACATCAAAACATAACCCTGACTCTGAATCCACGTACTCTAACTGATGATCCACACGGTGAGAATATTGTAGCTATAAAGTATTGATATAAACTATAATAATATATAATCTTCGAATCCTGTCAACAAAATGATTGGTTATATAAAAGTCCAACATTCACTTAATTGTCTTATTTTAAACCAAACAACATTCATAAATAAACAGGAGATATTCAGAACTAAATTAGCTGTCGCATTTACAAGACGTAAATACTAGTGACCTTTCTCTGGTCCGATTCCTCTGACCTTTAAACGGGTCCCAAAATAAACATACTAAGTAATTTCTCACGTGTAAACGTTTACTTACTTGCAGTATTTATTACGCTGTTATGTTTATTTATTTCGGTGGTTAGGGCTTAAGTTTTATTTTCATTAATGCATAAGTAAATACTAAGTAAATAATGAATAAGTATATACTGCCATACTAAATTGTAATGCACTTTATGTATTCATGAAAACATTCAATTCAATTTTTATTCAATTCAAGAGTCGATAAATTTTGGATACGATCAAGAATCGATGCTAATACAATAATTTGTACACATAAAAAAAACTAAAATTTACTATATACAAAAGTTAAATAAATAAATAAAATAAAATAACAACGGTAAAACTATGTTTCTATTAAAATGAATAATGAATTGGTTATCTAGACCGGGGAACTACGCCTATGGGATCCGGAGACATTTATTACTGCTAACGAAGCGTACCATCTCAGTCCTCAAGGGTGGCAACGCATCTGAATTATGATTCTTTGTCAAATATGAATGTAGATATCATGAGCTCTTTACCATCAAGTGAACTGTGTGCTTGTATATTAAAATAATATAATGTTGATATAGTATGTAGTAGTAGTTGATGAGGTATTTTTTTAATTTTCGAAATAATATTATAAATTATTACATTGGTTCCTTCTACTGCTGATATCTACGTACACAGGGAGCCAATAATCGATGAGAAAATAAAAGTTTTCGAGTTGGGACTTCGTACCCAAACATTTACATACGCACGGGAACCCAACTAAGTTGATAAAATGATAAAGCTGTACTAAACTTATGGCTATGTTTTAATAATTATAACGGAGGCTTGAAACAATTTACTGAAAACATTAACACGGAGACCAAACACTTGTTTGTTAGCGAATGGCAAATTAAATATTATGCAAAATGGAAATGCAGAAATACAAATTGGATCTCCAGGTAGCTTAACGAACTTATCGATGACGGTTAAATGTATTGTGACGGTTGTGTATTGATTAAAAAAAACAACTTAATAGGGGAGGTAGGTAAACGACTTATGCGATTTCACTTGCACCCTGAAAGAAAAAAAACGGTGGTGACGGTGTGTGGACTGTATAAACCTGCTAAATTCATCGCGACCTAACAACTAACCCATGTTTCTTTTCCCAATAATATGTCCAAACACCAGGCCTACTGGAAGAGATTTTTATTGTAAAATAAGTTGCGCCTTTGTACATACGTTACTTGCCTTATATAAATGCTTTGTGTACATAAAAATTAAATAAATAAACTCTGAATGAATAAATCTGAATGAAATATTAGCATAACGCTGTTGCGTTTCGTCCACTGAGTGTAAAAATCCGGATACCTTTGTAACTGGTTATGAGGCATTTTAGTCTTAGTACTCAGGTATCAACGACTGCTTCATTGCAATACTAAGATAAACCGGTTTCTCTAAAAAAAAAATCCGATAAACCTGAAATACTAATACCAGGGTTGCCACTTGCCTAAAAGGTGAGATGAGGATAAATAAAATGTTTCTCTGTTAAAACTCATGACGCCAATTTAAAAAGTATCGCGGGACAAATACTAACGCGCTTACACTGTGAAAATATTTAAATTACATTTCTTCGACTTTTTAAAACTTATTTTAGTTACCCGTACATTTAACAAAAACAATGACTTTACGTTAATTAAATATTATATACTAATTTAAAATTTGTAATTAAAAATTCTGTGAGGCCATGGACTGGAAGGTCGACCCGACCCATCGATGATGAAATTAAACAAGAAAATAATTTAAATTTTGTATTGAAATACGGAAATGTATTTAATTTCTTAACAGTACCTCTGATACCAAAGTAAAAAAAACACTCTGCAGTTTTTGTCTTCATCTGGCATTCCATCTAGTCTTCAGAGATGATAACACATCTACATTCTTTATATCATGATTTTTTTTCGAGAATGAATGTGTTTGTTATCGGCCGCATGAATCACTCCACATCAGGTGAACTGTATGCCCGTTTTTCATCTTCATAAAAATAATAAGATATTAAAAGTTATGAATATAGGACAACTAAGTATTCATACCTCCTTAGCTAAGCTAATAAATCCAAGGCTTAGCATAACCGCAGAAAAGGTATTTTATATTAAATACCAAGTTAATATAAGAGGCCATGTCATTTTCTTATTATTTACTTTACAACGGACGCGTAAACAACAAGATCTATAACAACAAAAGGTTTAAGCACTAATTCTAACTTACACAATCGTTTACTTATGTAACTTAAATAAGACTCGAAAATTAAACAACTGGGAGAAGATAGAATAGAACAAATATTTAATCAACACAAGCATGTGTTAACTGGCAACACATAGGCGCCCAGCGGTTGTGACGTACAACAAATACTCCTAATGATATTTTAGTGATTTACCTACACCTTATTATATCTAAAATTCATAATTAATCATTTAGTTAATCATTATATTAATTTGTCGTTTAAACAATAATTTCACTTTATTAGTTTGTAATTGAGTTCTAATTAATTTTAATAAAGGCGGAGGACGCGCCATTGTGGCGGTATTTTTCGTACAAGTAATTCCTTGCACAACGTTACGCTATCTGAATAAAAAAGTCATTCCACAAGACTCACAAGTATTAACACAAGTAAAGAATACGATAATAAAAACTAACAAAATTAAAATCACAACAAAACCGATTATATGCAGATGAACTTGTGTCGAAAAGCAGTAGGTAGAGCAAACTCCCAGTTCTTTTATAGTAGCAGCGTGGATGGGTCAGCGGCACCGGGGATGGACCACACCCTTACAAAACATCAACGTAAACACCTCCACCGCAATTAAATTTATGAGCTTTATCTGTTTTAATTATCATATCGCCATACTTAAGTAAATAATAGAATGAAATTTCAAGTTCTTGCGAAATTGTTTTAATAAGTTTGTTTTAAAGAAAACATGACGGTAATATTAAAAAATATTTTAACAGAAATTTATTTAACTTTTGGATTCTTGTAAAGTAAATACGCAATTTCCACAGAAATTAAACAAAACTTCATTCTTCATATTATTGAAACAAGGGAGATGGGAAATAATTCTATTTTACAATCTGTTGTAGGATCTGAAACAGGTACTCCTGAAGGAGTATCTTAATATCTGAAGGAGACATTCCTTCACGCATCACCACTACGAAAACCACACAAACACTATTAAAGAAACGTTTCTATTTTTCTTTTACCAGGAGTAATCTTCAAAAGAACATTATAACAGGCTTATTTGGGATTTTTACTAACTAAAATTTACTGTCCGAGCAATACTACTCTGGAATTCTTTACCCGATGATATCAGGAAGTTCAATAATAAACTAATTTTGGTTTATGACTACTTAAGATACCTGAAGTGAGATAGTTCTATCCTCTATGGAGTTTATTGGTAGCTACTGCTATTGTATTGTATTTATATAATATATGTATTATGTATATAATATTTATCTATATATGTATTTATTATTGTTTATTTGTATTTTCTATATTAGCTATTCTCAGTCTTTTCTTTTTATTATTTAGTTTCTTGCTACACATATCACAATATCTCACCACACCTTGGGTTGACTGGTAGAGAATCCTTTTCTCTACTAACGTCATTTTTTTAGAATTAAATGCAATAAAAAAAATATATATATAAAACAGTCTCCTTCTACGTCCCATCTGCATCTAGGTGCGAGCACGTCCCAAGGGAAGGCTTCCTCATCTATTTGCCTCGCTATACTAGAACAACCCGGGACCACTTCGAGTCGCTGTCCTGCACCGGTTTATTTTAGTGAAAGATCAGACCGCTGCCCCGATACTCCAAGAACCCCCCTGAAGCAGTTACCTTCTACGGTAGGCTGGGGATACCTTACCCCTATTCTATATGGCGGACTACTGATTCTCTCAGTGGGACTGGACCTCTGCCGATACCGATTAGCGATATTCTTCATAATCATGATGGTTTCGAGAAGAACAGCGCTATCCACGTAGGTATTGCCACCAGCGTATCAAACGCTGCGGCTGGCGGAGTATGCGATACGTTTCACTTTAATAAATAGGGATATTGTAACATTTAGTGTTCAGTTGAAAATACGATAAAATTTAATCAAAGTGATATATTGTTGAATAAACGAAAGAACAATTTTCATTTATATTTCAATTAGTTTAGTTTTTTATAGTTACAATTCACATACAGTAATTCAATTGGATATTTAATTAGATATTATATTTACATTTTTTGTACTGTTTACTTTACTGTTTTTGTCAATATATATATTTAAGGCAACGTTACAACTACCATTCCAGTGTCTAATAATGCGATAATGTAGTAATCATATTTTGAACTTTATAAATATCACTGTAAAAAAAAGAAAGTAATAAATAACAACACAATATACTAAAAATGTAAAACTACATATTTTTTTTTTTTACATTAAACTAGTTACCTTTATTATTACACGTCAATAAGATTGTTTGAGGTGACTTTGAAATGTTCTAAAAAACGATTTTAGAACAGGAACAACTCATGGTAATCAATCAATCTCCAGATAGAATCTCCTTTCCGTAGAATGAAAACATTTCTTTTCGAAATGATACAATAAATATCATTCACCAATTATCAGATGGTCCAGTTGCGTTTATCCATTGCCCTACATCCGCTACGTTTTAAAATAAAAATGCACATAAAATCTATATAGATACATTATAAAGACTTCATAAAAATATTAGTAATCAGTAGGTAGAGTTTTAGTTTAATTAAATTATTAATGAATCTAAAAGTTGAATTTTAAGGCCGGCGTATTTTCTACTCCTCTGGTGTTGCGGATGTCCATGGTCGGTGGTAATCACTTACAATGAGGCGAACTGATTGCTCCTCAGAATAAAAATTGGTTATAACTCAGTGATCGTTCATTACTCGTTCGAAGCAACATATGGTTAACAAAAATGACAGTTCGTAGAACCATTTTATGATGATTTAAAAGGCTTTTGATTTGAGATTTTAAATACACTTTTAACTTTTTGCTTATAGACTTTTTCGAATAGTGGTACAACGCTTCTGTTTGTCTCTAGAAGCAGTATTAATGGGTAAACTCGACCAGGGATAGGTACACAAAAAAATAAATTAACGAAATAAAATAGCAGAAATATGGTGCTGTGTTTCGACTGCTGATTGTAGGGATGCGTAGACCCTTATTACTCATGAAAAGTTGCATTATGATTCCTTAATTATGAAAGTTGGTGGTAGATAACCGAATCCAATCCGCAATAGAACCTCATGGTAGATTGTGCTCTAACCTTTCTTCATCAACCCGGTGAAACTGTAAAAGCCCTGGGGCTAACAGCGGCCATCAGCCCGAACACACCTTTCTAGAGTAAAAATAAACTTTCACAGCAGTGGGATTTAAATATATATATATATATATATACGTATATATATATGTATATATATATGTATATATATATATATATATATATATATATATATATATATATATATATATAGACTCAATGTCACCGTGTTTTCCCTCCTTTTTCACAAAAATGTAGTTTTGTGACTCCTTGACCACCACGCAGGATGATGACCACGTTGTACCTTTCCGACCACTTTAGCAGCTTCCTTAGAACTGTGAGCGTACACTTTATCATTTTGCTTATTGTAGTGTTCTTCAATCGTGCAAATTTTTTCATCGGTAAAGAGAATATTTCTGTGCCTTTCACCTGCGTATCGCGACAGAAGGCGTTTTGATCGATCCACCCTCTTTAATTGTAAAGATTGATTTAGGGCATGTCCTGTATATCGACGATAAGCACCGAGCTTCAAGTCTTGTTTTATAATACGCGAAAGAGTCCTAGCGGGAATCTTCATTTCTCACGATAAAATTTTTTGCTTCCCTATTTTCCCAGAGTTTCGCCAAATTCTGGCTTTAACAGCATTAACAGCCTTTGTAGTTCCAACAGCACACGGCCGTCCCGATCTTTTCTGGTCGCCGACAAAGGAAGTGTCGTTGTATCTATTGATAGTACGATATACGAACATACGGCTATTACCAAGTTTTTGAAGTGTCTGGAATGTGAGCGACGGCTCCATACCCACTTTGTGCAAGCAAGGCGATCAATGCAATCATATTTTCTTTAACACCCCATTTCATATTATAATGTCATAATGAACACGAAAGAATATGTGGAATGGCGCAAAATCGAAAGAAGTTTTTAAAATAATATACGTGTACCAAATTCAAAATAATTAAAAGTTTAAAAAAGAAAAGTTTTTATGTAATAGTATTTATGGCCAGACTATATATATATAGACATATGGATGGCGTAACGATAATTGGCGAAATAAAAAGAGGACTATGCGAAGAGTTGGCTTTTTTCTTTAAGGTTCCTAAATCGTATCGGTTTCGGAAACACTGCTGGCGACAGATGATTCCACAGAGTAGTTGTGCGTGGCAGCGAATTTCACGTACGAAGCGCACAGTGGTGGAATGACAGTGATTACTTGTAGAGTCACTCTGCAGCTAATTTCGAGCTGTACTATGGGTCGTCCCGACCAGGGAGGTGTGGACCCTGGTAACGAGGCATTCTATCCTTATTCGCCACTTACCATCAGGTGAAACTGTGTGCTCGTTTGTCACTCTTTATATTACAAAAAAAATTACATCGCACACACACTGACACACATGAACTGTTGGAAAGCAGTATGTTAACAGTGGATAGTAAATTATGTTCCCTAAATTGATGGAACATCATTAAATACACACGTCGAACATCATTCCTCACTAAAAGGGTTTTACGTAGCATCGGTAAAACGTAAACGTGTCAATGACTAAACGAAATCTATACATAATGGTTGATACATGATTGATGATTTGTACCACTGGTGTCCACCAAACGCTTTACGTTTGTTTCTTTTGTATGTGTGGTACTGTTCGTCCAGAGACCTTTACAGCTTTATCTAAACAGACTCGCAAGAGTAAAGCCCGAGGGAATACAAGGACCACCACCGCTGCGCTCCGATCCCTGTTGCGATATTACGATCCAAGGACCCCTCACAGGAGGGTCGAACCTAGGTTTGGATCGCTATCTAATAGGGAACGCTTATTTTGTAGTACTACTACATGCATGGCTACGACTTAGGGACTTTCAAGAAAGGAGCCTACTCCTTTCTCAAAATCCGGCTACTCATTTGCGAGACCTTTAACGATCTAAAGACCCTTATTAATCAGGGCGACAAGTCATTCCATCTTAGTCCTCAGGGTTGACCTCCCATAATGATTCCTTATCCAGGATGAATATGAAAAAATACTATCAAGTGAACTGTGTGCTCGTATGTCACTGTGGATACAATGAGAGAAACAATCCTCTAGTGTTGCGAATGTTCGGGGTGACGATGATCATCTGTTGAACTGCCAGCTCATTTTCCTTCTCCTTTTCTATATTGGATTTTTTTGTTAATGAAGTGAGACAATCTTGCGTTAACATTTAATATTTCATTTAAATCAGTTGACAAGCAAAAAACAATTTAATTAAAGCGCGTCTGTTGTGCTTTTAGCGTCGCATACACAGGAAGAAAGAGCGTCGTGGACACAGCTGGTCCATATCTTTTTTTTTAAACTTTGAATGGCTTAATACATAAATACAGCCAATACTATGTCGTCAAAATTTATTATTATCACGTAAAATATAATAATTATTATTCTTTTTATTTACATAAAAAAATGAAATTAATAAGATTTTTTTATACATTTATTTAAAAAGTGAAGGAAGCGTTCCAAGAATTATGACGTCGTAACTGCAGGTAGGTCGTATAACACAGCTGTGTCTCCTATGGCGAGTACTTGCAAAAAAGACCTAAGTTACCTTCAAGTTGCGCTTGAAGGTAACTTAGATTTAAAAAGATTAGATTTAAACTTTAATAAAACACAAAATGTACCAGTTACGGTCTCTTTACATTTAGGTCATTCACAGAACAGAGAGCATAATGCTGCGGTGTTTTGTACGGTCCTTATTATCCTATAGACCAAATTACAAGTAAGAAGCATGTCATCTCAAGACATCATAACACATCATAACATCGTGAACGTCTAGTAAAGGAAGAAACGTATTTTTATAGTATAATATACACACACGTACCAGTAATAATTGTCCGCAGAACTGTACAGTCACCAGTCGTAACACAGTATTGTCTTTCTATTTTTCACAAGTATTCTTTGAGATATATACTAAACTTCTAATTTTTGGAGGATGAACTTTCCAAGATCGTGGATGACCTAACACCTCTTAAAATGTATCGACCAGCCAGATACATTTAATTGTCTATGCTGGGCGTTACTTTAACTATGTTAGTTAAAATTAACATAGTTAAACTGGATTGAACTTGAACTAGTGAATTAGGTCAAATGGAAATGCTACAAACGATTTTCAAACAGCGTGAAGCAAGTAATTGGATTGTTTGTATGTAGAGTTGCATATGTTTTGAATTTCATAGAACTCGCTCCGTTATTTTGGCCGTCTTCCGGCCGTGTGGCGTAGTTGTTAGTGTACGTGGCTGCTACGTCGCGGGTCCTGGGTTCGATTCGTTCATTTTATACATGCATTATACGAGACGGCACAATAATATAGCGCCTTTGTCCAAAATGAAGCAGGAGGTCATGACAATAGTAGTAGTTCATACTGTTGTTATCATGTACAAATTTAGCGAATATTTTCTTATATTTATCTATTATATTAGAGGGCACAAATAAGCACACAGTTTACCTGATGGTAAATGGTACCTTTTCTTTGTGTTGCTTCTAGCTGCAGAAAGAATGGACCAGCTCGACCGGGCGACCTGCAGCTACATTTCTACCATATTCCCAAAGCTGGACAAAAATGTGTAAAATTACAAGTTCTTACAAGTAACAGTCGCTGAGCTTCTTTAAATATTATCTGCCTACATTGATTGGTGAAGTCAAGTCAACATTTTAGTTCTTCACTATCGAAAGCAAATAAATTTTCGTGGACGTTCCCGCTTTCGAATTGTGAACTCCCATTTTTTTGTCACGTCAATGTAGACGTCCCGTCGAGTCCTGTGACCCTTGGCGGTCACAGTGCACCTTGACCTTTTGGGAACTAAAGGGGTCTGTGGGAGAGGCAGTTTTAGCAGTAGATTGGGGTATAATGACGGAACTATGAGATCGTGTGTGTTTGTAATTCAATAACAACGTTACAGCCTTTGGTTCTATCATTTGTATTGTGAATGAGGACAGGAAATTTGATGATTTTTAGCGTGTAAATACTTCGTATTGTATCTTTATCGGCGTGTCGAGATAGATAAAGGTCATTACAGATCATAACGATCGCTTGGTGACATCCATCTGCTAATTATATATTTTAAATTTCCTTAGCTTCTTGTTTGTAATTAAAAAAAGTATTTAAAAAAAAACGGAAACAAATAATAATAAATAGAAAATTTCTATTAAGCATTGTACAATTGTATAAAGAGAAAGTTTTGACATACTTTTAAAATAAAGCAACAACCCATTAAGTATTTATGTTTGCTTCGTTTTAAAATTTAATATCTAAGCATAATAGCAACTCAAATACCAACCTATTGTGCGCACTCTGTAAACGTGGTAAAACCAAGCTGTTGATAATTTCTAATTGAAGTATCCACGACCGAGGAAGGACCACGTTTCACAGAATACCAACGTGAAGTTGCTATGATCTTTATGGTAAGTGTAGAGATCCGAGAACCCAATTACGTATAATGAGACATTCCATGTTAGTCCTGAAAATTTAACAACCGAAGCCGCAGCCAACACTTAGCACCGAAATAAAATATAAAAACTATGTCAATCCCACTCTGTATATGAAATGACTTATTAAGGAGTTTCTTATCGTGCTCAAAGGGATATTATCCTTCAAGACTTAATATTATCTCTTTAAATATCAAAGGCGATCACAGATAGAAGTTTCATTTATCATTAGATGAGTTATCCTCCTTAATTTCGATTCATGACTTTCGTTCTTTAAGTATGATTTTATATAAATATATATATATATATATATATATATATATATATAATCTCAGAAAAAAGGCCTTTCTTAGTCCTTAACTTTAATCTTTAATCTAAAGCATTAAGAACGTGTTAGTGTGTTAAATAAATAAATGTTACATAGTGGATGTACGTACGTTTTGGCAAGATAATATTAATTTATCGGAATGGTTTTGTAAATTAAATCTAAAATATAAATTAAAAATTGTAGAGCGCATGTTCATTAACGAATACGAAAAACACATACACGTGTCCTAACGAGAGGAGTTCGTATTTCCACCGCCATTTATTCGCTTTATCTTTCCCCTGGTGTTCATATATCCTTTAAGCGTTCTATTTAAAACTGAACGTAAAAATATTTTAGGGTATTTTAAATGTCCAATTTCGAAAATTACTTTCAGTAAACTTTTCTATACAAATTTTCCTATTTACATTAAAATTATATTCCAGAGAAGACTTAGTAAAATATTTATAGCATTGATGTCCAAAAACACGGGATTCGATTAAATTGCAATAAAATTGAAGACAAGAAAAAATTACAGAAGCAAGATGTGTATGTACTTCCACATGTTATGAAAATCCCGAGCCATTTTTAAAAGGCTTCCCTTTATATATATTATATTATAAGTAAAAATATATATTAAATATATATTATAAGTAAAAAACTTTTTTTGAATTTTGAATTGCTTTTGATGAGAGACCGCCGCTTGCGAGTAATATGGTATATGGCGTATTAATTCTAAGAGTCTTATTGTACTCGTAAAATAAGTTCTTTAAGTAATTTATTAAGTTTTTAAATCTAATCCCAAAAGTCAGCGACCGTGGTGAAATTTTACCGCATACTCTAAGAGTTATGATGTCTACTTTTAAAGACCTTTTAATGTTTTTAAAATTTCACCAGTTCAACATTAGCATTTTTGGAAAATATAATTCGTCAATTAGGATTCGGAATCTGTGAACATAAATGTGGAAACAATGGATTTGTTAGTAGTAATACGGTAGGTATTTTCATAATCCCTCCGAAACGCCACGGTAGCTTAATATCCGGACACTAGCGTTTTTATATGAGAATAGGGATGACGTACGAGCACACAGTTTACCCAATGGTAAGTGATAACTGCGACCGATGACAACTACTTCCAATACCGACACAGATTCAAGACACACACACACGCATTGTCACCCCCGTGGACTTAAACGACCCTCAAACATTAACGTCTCCGGTTACCGTTGTGATCAGAATAGTAAGGGTAAAAATGTAACATAAAGCCATATAAATAGGTACATTACACAAATATAAATATTTATACAAAGACAGTCCAAAACGTAGGTTAATATAAAGTAAGTAATACATAGCCACCAAAACAACGACGTGACGATGAAAATGTCTTCCACTGAAATTTGGAGCTATGATATATTTACATTCTTTCAGCAAAACTGCCTGACATTTTTAATCTTCTAAATACAATAAATATAAAAGTCTTTTAAATACAATAATTAAACCCAATAATTAAAATATATTACACAAATATAAATATGTGAAACTAAAAGGTAGGTTAGTAAAGAATGTATCAGACATACTACAAAACTATGGCGTGACGTTGAAATTTTTTTTCATTGAAATTTGGATCATTGTGTCTTTCGGCAAAAACAAACATGTTGATTCACTAAGTTCGAATGGTATTAATGCAAATGTATGTATATATATATATATCTCACGATTGGTCATAGACCTCCTTTCTTGAGAGGGTAACGGTATAATTAGCCACGTGGGTGCGCTGCGGATTGGGGGAATGTAAATCTTTAGTAATATTTTATTTTAATATTTATTCTTTACTCAAGTATCTTCCCTATCAATGTACTAATTCAGCATTAAAATTTCAACGAACAATTTCATTGATGCCAGCATCTGTAATAGAACTCGTCTATTTCGCGAACGCGATTCGCGTTTTTGAAGGAACGCGATTCGCTTAGACTAACTACTAACTGAGCAGGAGCAGAATGAATTTGTTTTGATATAAGCAACGTTGATCTTTTTCTAGAGTAATTAGTCTGATATTTAGCTACACTCTAGACTAAATAGGGATAGATATATGTATTGACTGGTCATGTTTTAGTTCCAAGTAGACGATGGGTTTTTTAATAGTTTTAATAAAATAAATTTGTTTTATAAACTTTTATAAGCCTCAATCCTTCAAATCTAGTGAGGTGACGAAGACATTACAGTAGAAAAAGGTAACAACCAAAATAATTCGTTTCTATTAAGCAAAGAATCGTCTGCATTGAAGACGACACACCACCTTTTCTTTCTTTCTATATGTCTGTAATAGAATCACAAGGATAACCATACGATTGAATTATAAGAAGGAATATTTACAAATAAAATTATTATGATACCGAACATCGCCTGGCAACGGCATCGGAATACATCACAGGCTTCATAGATAATTAAAGTAAAACTTGCTTCAATGCAATCAAATGAAATAACTGATTTAACTATTCTTTAGCTAGTTTGAGTTATATAACAAATAACTTTAGAATCGCAAACAACTGTGCAGTCCTTGTGCAAATATTTGTAGTGAAACTTTACAGATCTCGTTATAATTTTTCAAACTCACTTGGCCCTTAGCGAAGCAGTGACAATATTTAATGTAAAATTACCGTCAATGTTATTTATTTACTGATGATAAATTATGCCTGTAGGTACATAAACACCTAGTATATCTATCCTCAAAAAGAAATTCCACATAGCCCTATTTCCTTACTTCTTTAAGACCGTCCACCCTATTATTTCTTTCCGTCGACATTAAAATATCTACACGAATATTTTGTCGATTGTCGACTTGTCGATTCCGACCTCGGCGATATCTTCTGGCATTATTTTTTGGGCTAATTCCCACATGACAACAACCATTGTTGGTTGAGAATCGAACCCAGGGCTCGAGATGCAGCAAATAAGGTATTCTAACCACTACACCACGCGTCCGTCGAATGCAAGTATACTGAGCTTTAAATAATATGGCTAGAAACTTTGCGCTCGTAATTATCTCTTGGCTAAAAAGCTTTATGTGGTTTCTTTGAGAAAAGTTTTGTCTACTGATTATATGCTCGTCTTGTGAAAACCAGTGGAGTTTTTAAGAATAAATATTAACTTATTTTTGGTTTACTTGCTCTATAAGTAAGCAGGAAGATCAATTTCTTATTTGCATTTTGTCAGCAGTGTGAATGAGTCGGATGAACTGTAGCTTCACTCTCACATGAAATGCCAGCGTGAGGTAGCAGTACAAAGCTGTTGTGTTTCGTATGGTGAGGATGGTGAGATTAATAAAGGGATCCAGGAATCCAATTATAGGTAACTAAGTATTTCATCTCATGTACTTGCGAATGACAGTGCATATTTGACCAGACCTTGAATATTTTTAGAGCATGGATGGACCACATCATCTGTTTCTATCAGGTGAATAATGTGCTTTTTTGTCATGTTTTTTTTTATAATTAGATAAAAAAAACATTTTAATACTCACGGTAACCAGTTTACATCTGCACTCGTGTACAGTGAAATTTAAACTCTAGCCACCAACCATGGATTTTTAAACATTTAATATCTGTGTGGATATGTTAAAGCCGGCAAAGGTAATTTGCGGTTGTCTAACAAGGACTGAAAATTATTTCGGAAGTTTAAATTAAAATAGCAGGATATCGTTGCTGTGTGGCTTAAATAAAGTTTCGCAGACCATACCCTAACCCATTGGGCTATTAACGCTTCTATTATTATTATTATTATTATTATGGGGATATTTTGTTTTTCCATCTCCGCCTGCTTGGTCAATAGAACAAATAAATAAAAACTATAAACATATAAAGAAACAAAAATATACTGTATAATATAATACATATATAAAGAACAACCAGACGGGAATACCTCGATTATTATTATTATTATTATGGGGATATTTTGTTTTTCCATCTCCGTCTGGTTGGTCATAGAATAAATTAAAAAAAACTGTAAACATATAAAGTAACAAATATATACTATATAATATAATACATAAATAAAGACCAACCGGACGGGAATCCCTTGATTATTATTATTATTATTATATTGGTGTATTAATTTCCTATTTGTGAAAGAGAAAATAAATAAATGGATAAATAAATAAAATTCTTCGTCGAGATATTTTAGGGATAATTTTCGCTTAATAAAATCTGACATTATTTACGTTCTAGCTCAAAGGTCAACATACCTATCTCTTAAGATGTTTTCTCTTCTAAGTTGTGTTACAAAACAACTCATTTAATTATTTTTCTTAGGGCCAAATAAAACACCAAACATTTCATTATGCTGTTATTAAAATCTGGTATTAAGTGAGGATGTGGTCTTTCCTCATTCCCGATGAACCATACATGCCGCAGCTGGATGCAAACTGCAGTGTGGCTCTACCATTGTTAAATATATAATAAATAGCAAATAAAAATAATTAACTTTACACAAATAACAAATTTAAACTCTGAAATGTACAATATGTATGCGGTGGGTGTGTTTGCACAATTTTTTTTATTTTATAAAGGAATATAAGCAATGCTGTCAACTTTACTAATATTCCGGTTAACCGTTCCAACTACGCTGAAAATTCTTGTGCTAGAAAATGGTTCATGACAGTAATCTAATGGTGGATTCGCAATCCGTACCCTCAGCCATTAGACTATTGACGCTTCAATCATACAACATTGTAACCAATTACAATTATAAATGTATTGTATCTTATACCAACTAAGCGAAGAACTAAGCTAAATATACGAAAAAAAATTATCAATAATAATAACGCCATATATTCAACAAACAGAACGGTAGTTTAAATAAGTTGACATGATTTATTCTGTATCTCAAGATGGTAGCGTACGATAAAAGTCTTTAACCGGTGCTTTTTACTAATGACGACCGTACAGTGGACATGGTCCTTCATTGCTCGCTGTATGAGAAAGCTCACAGACAGCGTGCGAGCGGGCGCAGTTTTAGAGTGCGTAGAGACGCGAAAGAATACGTAACGTAGGCATCTGTAGTAGAACGTGGTTGATCGATAGCAGAAATATTAACTAAATTGGCATTGGGCAGGCCATTTATCTCATAGAAACGATAACCGATGAGAAAGGTTCTTGGTGAATAATGAGGTCTGAGATTAAATGTCTCAATACCTGTATACAGCTTCCGAGGTCCCTACGCTTACCATACGAACACACAGCAGCCTTGTGCTGCTATTACACGCTGGTAATCTTATCATCACGTGAAGTATGTTTAATAGTCCTTCTAATACAATATTAAATAAAACCAAAAATTCGCCAAACATGGGTCGTACGTACGTACACTCTCAGAAGTCAAAATATCAGAAGCCCTTCTAAAGCTCTTTGATAAAACTTTCAGTGAAGCTCTAACCGCAGTTTATAATTCAACAAAGGTAACTCGATAAGATATTCTCTTGCCGTCCGTACTTTATGAGGTCGTGAATCAGTTCCGAGTACATTCATTAGTCAAGAAGGAACGACTATTGGGCGATGCTACGAAATCAGTGTTGTATCATTCACAAAAGATTTATTCTTGGAATATTTTTTTTTATTTATACTTTTAACGGAAAACATAAAAATAAATGAGCAATCTATGAACCACCTTACAAGTAAAAATGTCTCACGGAATACCAACCCACCAAAGCCCTCTGATCAAACTATCAGTACAGCCTCTAACCTCAGTATCACCGCAGTTTATAATTCAACAAAGGTAACTCGATAAGATATTCTCTTGGCGTCTGTACTATATGGGATCGTGAATCAGTTCCGAGTACACTCATTAGTGAAGATGGAACTGTAGGTAGATGCTACGAAATCGGTCTTGTATTATTCACAAATGATTAACTATTGAAATTGTACGTTGAAATAGATATTTGAAATTTATTTTTTTAGTTATTTATTTACCCAAAATAAAAAAATGCACAAGCTATGTACACCAGCTCAAATGATATTGATTTAATCCTGGTCAAAATCGACCACGGCTATATCTTTTGGTTATTGCCAGATGAACTGCGCAAAATATTTTATAGTGCCGTTGCGCATTTGCGCAAACACAGAGACACTAACTCGTCGTCCCCTTCCCTATTCCGATGTGATGCATGTTCAATAAGATCGAAAGAAGGTGCAGATGCACTGTCAAGGACTCTGGACATACTCACAACACATCTAGACCCATAAACCAACCACTACCACATTAAATAATAACAGTGAGAGACAAAAAAAGTAAAGAAAAACAGGTACAGGATTTCACGAAAGTGGCTTATTCTCAAGAAATCCTATGCATATGGTTACAATATTGCACTAGAACGAGATGATTATGATAGAGTTGTTCAGATATATTCCAACCGCTGACTTTAAAAATCGTACATATACACGATAGAATTCTAAATTTCGTCCTTAGCATCTTAATGGTTGGCAGTCCACAGTTGTGCACTTGATGAAAAAAATTCTGCCACGCACACCTACACTGTGGAATAAAGCTGTCGTCAGCGGTATCACTAAATCGATATAACTTAGGGACCGTCAAGAAAACAACCTACCTACTTAAAAGCCGGCAACGCATCTGCAACTCCTCTGGTGTTGCGTATGTTGACTGCCGGCGGTGATCATTTACCATCAGTAAGCTGCTTGATAGTTTGCCATCTGTTCTATAAGAAAAATATAAATTAATACAAGACTGACATAATTAAAATATATGTATTTTGAAGCGTCAATAGCCTAATGGTTTAGGGTACGGTCTGCGAAACTTAAGGTCGTAGGTTCCAATCCGCCATTCGATAATTGTCGTGAACCATCTATTATCCTAGCACAAGCATTTTCAGCTTAGTTGGAGTGGTTAACCGGAATATTAGTAATTAATAGCATTGCTAATATTCTATTTTAAAAAAAAAATATATATGTAATTGTTGTAATTGTAGGATATTTCGGAGTAAAAACTATGTACAGACAGATGAGTACAGAGTGATCCGTGGTAGAGTTACACAGCAGTTTGTTTCTAGCTGCAGATTGTGTGGGTCAGCTCGATCGGGGTTGGACCACGCCCTCACAGAATACAAGTGTAAAATAGCAGTATTATATTGCTGTGTTTCTTCTAGTGAGTGCAGGGATCCGGAGACCTTTATTACTGGACGAGGCATTCTGTCGCAGTCCTCAAGGGTGACAACGCATACGCATTATGATTCCTTGTCAAGGATAAATGTAGACGTCATGGGCCGCAGGAATCATTCATCATCAGGTAAACTGTGTGCTCTTTAGTTACTTACAATGTAATAAATAACAATGCAATAATACATATTTGATATATTGTTAATTCTTGCTAACCAACCATTAATAACCATGCTCTCAGCAGGTTTTAAGTAATTACATACGTTGTGCACGAATTAATTTCACACGTAACAGCGACGTGATTGTAAATAAAACGATGTAGGAATTCGTTTCGTTCCTTCGCTAACGCTGTTCTCGCTATCGGAAGGAAGAATAACATTAAAGTTAGTATGAATTTATTTATAAATAAAATATGTAATGTCAGAAAAAAACTAAATCTTGGCCAAATAATTTTTAAATCATTTAAATAATAAACTTTATTAAACATTTGTACATAAGTTAATTATAAATTTTATTTTAATAAAAGAGAAACAGAAATAGAAGGATGTCTTGTTGAACCCTGCACTAGGTTACACACGTGTCTTGCAAGGTCGTGGCATTCCGTGTTATCTAAAACTACATAAGCAGAAAATAAAATGTATCCATACTAGGGCATGTTGTATACAATTGGAGAAAAGGCGGAAGTAATGACAAGATTACGTGCTCAATAATTATTGAAGAATTAGTATATGTGTGTGTGCATATTTCTGTGCATAGTTCTGAAACGGAGCTTGTGGGTGAGTTTGAGTTTATGGAAGTACCTGGAGACATGTAGCCGAAATAAACTATTTGAGTGGCGCTAGTAAATCTACGGTTTCTTCGGTTCTTTAAGTTTAAGGGGAAATTTTCAAGTTTTTTATGCACAATATTGTATAAATGGGTTGCCAGAAAACATTGAAAGCGGTGTGAGAAGAAAGTCCAAAATCGGCAAATATTTTAAAACTATAACGAAAATCAAAATATATTTTTGATAATATTATGGAGTGTCAATTGTATGCCCTCCCCCAATATTATTAAAAACATACACTAGAAACACCTAGTGTTTAGCTTTACATATGGCCAAAAATGTTATTACCTTTATTATAGTTTAACATTTTACTTCCCATCGCTTACTAAATAACTTTAATTCTATTCTAGATGGCACTTCTAGAAAGCACTTGTAGACAAGTCTATTATGCCCAGTGCAGAACCTTTGACTACTAAAATTGTAATGTAACTCAATATTGAAGTATTTATGGATTTTTAAAATGTATTCAGATAATCTAGAGAAACCAAATAAACGCAATTCCAATTTCACTATATTCACCACTTTATAGGAATTCCTAAAAACTTTTTCAATCTAAAATTCTCTCTTCGAAAATGCACGTAGAAAACGTAGAAAATCCACAAATCTAGAGAAGTTAAAGTAAAGCGGAAAACTAAAACTTGAATCGACGATACGCAAAGATTAAGGTAGAATGCAGATACAATGGCAAAGCCAGATTATTTACTAGCATCAACTATCTTATGCATCAAAACAAGCATAACGAAGTATTTACATATATAATTATGCATATTTTCATTTCTTGGCTACGATCTCTAAAAAACATACATATATGTACCAGGTAATTAGGGATTATAATAATTTAATAATAATGATACATACATATTTACATATATATACATATATATATATATATATATATATATATATATATATATATATATATATATATATATTGCAACTTTACAAGGCAAATTCGATCTCACATAGAATACTGTTACCCTATAGGCCACGGCACCCGCTTCTTCCATTTGACCGCATCCAAAGAAGGGCAGCTCGAATCGTCGACGACCAGGTATTTTCTTATCGGTTTAATTCACCGGCTTTGCAGAGAGACGTTGGATTTCTTTGCATTTCTTACCTACTTTATCACTAGGTGTTTTCTAAGGAATCTTTTTGATTAATTACACCCTCTAAGTTTAATCGTAATAGAATTCAAAATTTTTAATATATATATATATACATATATTTGTTCTTGTTTATTGTTTCTTTCTTACATAAAGTTCCATTATTTGTTGAAAGTATTCAAAATTAATATCAAACACGTATTTATTCCTCATGGCGGTGTTTTAAGTTAAGCAGTTATTATTATAATTACACCGACATTGTTATGTTAATTATATGCCAAGTTAGTAATTTAATATTTATTAATTTTTTTTTATTACATTGAGCGTAACAACCGAACACACAGTTCGCCTGATGGCTATTTTACGCTGGTACACTGTGAAGGCGATGTCCTACCCCGGTTGACCTAACCTATTCATTCTGCAGGTAGAAACAAACTGCAGCGTAGCTCTGCCACTGTTTAATATATGTTGAATAAAAGTAAAGTAACACCCTATATTTGTAAAACCCACTGCTGGGCAAAGAGTTCTTCTCTAGAGCGGGAGTTAGACCATAATCAACCTCCAGCTCTATTACGGTTTGGCGGATTTCACACGTGTTCGAAATATTAACATTATCCAGACATGCAGTTTTCTTCAAGTTATTTTAATTTTTGCAAATAAACATTTCATTAGAGCCAAGCACAGGGGATAGGAATCGGTTTGCCGGCGTGACGTGAAAGCGAGCGCTTACACACCGAGCTGACCACGGTTCTATTAATAATATTAAATAATAATATGTAAATTATAATATTTTATAGTATTTAATCATATTTAATAATATTGAATACACTTAAGTGATACAAATGAAGTGTTACCATTAATAAAACAATGAATGAAATGCCACTGTGTTCATAACACAGCCCTAGTGTAATAATTAAACATATTAGCAGATGTTCTTGTATAGATATATTAGGGAGACAAACGAGCACACAGTTAACCTGATGGTAAGTGATGACTCACACCTCTCAGAACTGAGATGGAATGTCCCGACCTGTAGTTGGTCTCCAGATCCCATCACTCACCATGCACAACACAGCGGAATTGTGTAGATGTTTCACGTTGATATTGTTTGTCCCCTGTTCAGGGACCCATTGATATCGCAGCAAGAAGCCAGCTGCGACGTTGCTCTACAATTGTTAAATTTATTGTCGTATGTGTCATATTACTTCCCTGGGAGGTAACAACGCATCTGCGTTATGATTACTTATTGAAAATTAATATTTTTGAGCCGTTGTGTGTATATTGGCTGTGCTGCGTCAGAAGCGTGAAATTGGGAGCAACCTGAATTCAATTGATTCCTAGATAACCATACGAAATACATCAGCTTGTCTAAACTCTAAAAGACGACATACAGGATTCCTGGGGTTCGCCCAGACTTTGTACAGTTGCATCCTATTAAAAAATGCACCTATACATGATATTATAATTAGACAAATATAGTATACATACATACTTTATCTCTTTGTCACGTGCCACGTGATGTAGTAACGTCGCGGGTCTCGCGACGTCTCGCTCTCAACTCCTAGCTGCGAAACCATATTAATAAACAAAAGTAGATACGAAAAGTAGATAGTAGATAGAAGAACATGAGCGCCTGGATACTTATATCCAGGCGTTCACGTTTAATTCGCGGTAAACGAGCAAACCGAGTTCGACCCCCGGTGTTCGATCAACGAAGTTGTTAGTCGCAATTTCAAGTATTGATTTACAACGTGCGCCATGAAGATGGAAAAGGTTTCAAGGTTTAAATTTTAAAAACATCAAAGACACGTAAGCCGCCAATCCGTATCGAAGCTGCGTTTTTATTTATTTTTATTACATTTACAAACGAGCTCACAGTTCACCTGACGTCAAGTGATTCGGTTTCTAGCTGCAGAAGGTCAGCTTGACTGAGGCAGGAGTCTCGTGACAAGCTTCTTCAGTTTCCGTCATGTGACACCGTATTTGGTACCAAATTGTATATACACACCACATGAAGGACGAGTCGTTATAACGAATAATTACATGCCGTCATCGTAAGAGGCTTGTTATTGTATAACTAGTAAAGCATGCGGTTTTGTCTGTGTACATTTTGATTTTACAATTTCGGTCGTGATGGAACTCAACTTGGTCACCCATGAACCCAAACGGCCGGTCTAAGACGCTCTATGGTCGGCCCGAGGTGGCCGCTCTGGGTGGCCTCGCCTCAGAAGCGTGTCGGCGGACTGCTGGGGTGGAAGTGAAGAAGCGAGGCCGTCTTCCCCGCTCTCAGCAGCCGAGGCGGAGACGCGGAGGGAGAGGAGTGTCGGTGTTGAGTTGCAGCTCTCCTTGTTATGTCTGAGTTGGAAGGCGCGTCCGTGTTCCGGCGCGCCTTGCCTGGAGGGCTGGACAAGGAGGTGTCCTCCCCCCAGAGAAGGGGCCGCAAGGGTGACAATGCATCTGCGTTATTATTCTTTGTCAAGGATGAATGTAGATGTCATGGGCCACAGGAATCACTTGCCATCAGGTGAACTGTGTGCTCGTTTGTTACTCATAAAGTAATAAAAAAAATAAAATTATCTAATATCTTTAATAAAAAATAAAATAAAAGTGTCTTGAGATAACATATTTTATTACTTGTAACTTAGTCTATAGGGACCGTCTGCACTCGCCGTACGAAACACCGCAGGAATATGCTCTCTGTTCTGCGAATGACGTAAACCTCAGACACCGTAACTGGTACATTTTATATTGTATTAAAGTAAAACTACTTCAAGCGCAACTTGAAGGTAACTTAAGTCTTTTTCGGAAGCAACTCACCACACGAAACACAGCTGTGTTATACGACCTACCAGCAGCTACGATGTAGCAATTGTTTGTACGTCTCCTTAACTTTTTAAATTAATGTATAAAATCTTATTAGTATATTGTCATATTTATTTACAAAAAAAAAAAAAATAAAAATAAATGTAATCAGGTGAACTGTGTGCTCAGGTGAACTCTCAATGTAATAAAAAAAAAGAAAGATCACATTGAACAATTTGCTGTCGTTAGAACTGATTGTCAGTCTTACGGAAATATGTTTTATTCTTTTCTCTTATTTATTTACTTTTTCTTTATTTGCAGAAGTAAAACATTGTACAAAAATACGGACTTAATACCAAAAGCATTCGCTACCATCCCAACTTTGGATTGAGAGTTGGTGCTAGAAATAAAATATTTTAATTTGAAGAGTACATAAATATATATATATATATATATATATATATATATATATATATATATTTACATATTATACAATTAGTAACTAATTGTTCTTTTTTTCTCAAGATTTAGGATTACATTTCCTGACTGGACGCTAAAATGAAGCTTTACTGGTATATGCATGTATATTTCAGGGTAGAGCGATCAAAAGTCTGATGGTTTGCAGGTTAAAGGAGTTAGGTATGTAAGAATCCAGTTTTACATAAAAACGTGCAAAACAATCCAAAGAGCACAGACAGCGTTTATGGGAGATACACTGATATTGAAATTTGCATTTCCAATATTCAGAGACAAGATAGGTAATAGGAAGCCAATCAATTTTCTTCCCAATCGACACGAACTAAATAACGAAAACGAAATAAATAAATATTAATTAATTACAGTTTTTATTTTATGTTCACCTACAGGTGAGCAGAAAGAAAAAAAAATAACAAACACTATTTACACCTGACAACAACAAAATAATCACGTTACAATAATGCTTATTAAACAATTTAATATAACACAAACGTTTGTATAACGTCGATGTACTAAAATGGCGACTAACACAAATCATGCATCAGCAGATAACTGGAGCGCTGATTTTCAGATACCAAGTACCACCAAGAATGACGTATAATTTGATACCTGTAAAAGTAGGAGGACAGAAATCCCCGATGACATCCACATTCATTCCCGATAAGGAATCATATTGTTGAAGCGTTGTCACCTCTGAAAACTAAGGTGGAATGCCTCGTCACCAGCAATCAGGTTACCATGTATATTTTCGGGCTAATCTAGAACATCTCATATAATTTGCAGGTCCGTCTGTAAGTGTTGCTTTTAACGTTTTCTTTGCGCGCGCACACCGCACCGAGCAACTGGTTATTCATTGAATATTAAATATTCACACGCAGTGCTACCAGTAGGCATTAAACTGGGAGTCAGTGAATTTAACTCAACACATTCTGAATAACGGCAAAGATTCGAATATGCGAGCGTGGGTTTTATTGTATTAAGCATAATAATTCAAACGTAATTTTTAAAGATTTCAAACTTATGTTTTTTATCACTTCAATAATTTGTCATATAGCTATATTTTTTTTAAAAAAATGTTAATTTCAACAATTAATATTCCCATTAACAACTCCAACTAAGCTAAAAATGCTTTTGCTAGGTCAATGGGGGATTCGTACTTACGAGATTAACTATCGCAGACCAATTAGGCTATTGACGCTTTTTCGTAATTCTTCTTTATGACAATGCAGTACTTCTGTATGAAATGTCATAAAGGTGAATTGATAATCTTTTCAGTTTTGACTATATTTTTGTTTTAAGCAAATAGCCAAATTTTCTATGACGTTATTATAGACAAGGCAAGGCTTAGACTGAAAATAAAGTACAACATAAAAAACAATAAGGTGTTTGAATAACTATAATTAATTTTTATATAATATTAGTGGTGACGAACGAGCACATAGTTTACCTTATATCTACATCCCTTCTCAATAAATATTCAAGATTTTCATCTCTAATTTCTATTGCTTTGTTACCCGTAATGTATCGCCGAATCCCACACGTATGTGTATACGGTAACACGGTAGCATTATTCTGCTATTTTGCACCAATATTCTATGAGGGCGTAGTACTTCCTATGTCGACCAGACCCATTCATGTTGAAACTAAAATCACAGCCCTAATATAATACATTACTTAACATAGGCATCCCACATAGACTGCCTCAGTGAGCTATCCATATCCATCGACGACCATCTAGTGCCAATAAATACGTAACAATAGATAGTCTTTCGTAAATTAACAAGTCAAAATATAAAACATAAAATTAAATGAAGTTAAGTATTAAATTATGCAGCGTCAGTGTGTCAACTCTACATTCGCTACTCTTTGTTCATTCCGGCCCGCGTCCTCCGTCCATGCGATACTGTACAAGCTTGGCGGCAGAAAACATAAACGCATGGCGTCTTGACCAAGCGGACGTCTGTCGATTTTTTTGTTTCTTTGTTTATGTTCAACTTTTCGACCGCCTTCACGCCGTGCGATTTAATACGTCCATATCCAAAGAGTTTTAAGACAAACGAGGTGCTTTTAATGTCTTCTCAGTTTTTTCGTAGCAACTAACTTAATTTAGATTGTGTCGCGGAGAAAGTTTTCACTGAACTATGAATGGCATTGTGATGGATGCAGAACGATCGACGGTTAAGGAGGCTGATCGGTGAGTGAAAAAAAATGATAAGCTTTTTTTTGCGAAAGTTTTCAGTGACTGAAAAAGTTATTTATTTATTCTTTACTTGTACAACTAAAACAATCATTCTACCAAAAGGCAGTCTAAATGACTGACAAAAAGCATTCTCTATCAGCCTAAGGTTGGCTACATATATACAATTGAAAGGGAACATTAAAAGTATGTCCTAATTTATTAATTAAAGTGTAACCTACACGAAAAAATAACATTTAATATATGTAGATCCACACGCATGGTTACGATTCAAGCTACAGTAACTTTACCATCTGTTTTGTGTCTGCGTAATAAAATAATATGAAAAACAAAACAGACGAGCAAACATTGCATTCTAGACCCTATTTGCATAACTAAATAAAACTGTTTACAATAATGTCTCAGTGCGCGGTAGTGAGAATAACAGGACAAATATAAATAATAAAAAAAAATACACTGTATTAAATACCGTAAAGAGTGGTGCGATACTGATCATAATCAGCTGAAACAAAATTAAATGTACTGGGAAAATTGCGAATATTCACAGCGTTTCTTTTGCTATATTAAGTGTGACAAATGAGCACACCTTCACCTGATGATAAATGATTCCTGCGGACCACGACACCCACGTTCATTCTCATTAAGGAATAATGCAATATGAACTGTTTCCCCTAAGAATATGAATGATGGAATCACCAGTAAAAAAACTCTCATCTTAAGAAAATTGACAGCATTATGATAATATTTCATGGTCTTCTATGACCTTCATTCATGCATCAATAAAAAACAACCTGACCTTTATCGGCAGCACATCTGCGACTCCTCTGTTGTTGCGAATGTTGATGGGCGTCGGTAATCAATTACCATCAGATGAGCTGTTTGCTCGTTTGCTACCTATTCTATAAAAAAAAACTGCTTCGTAGCTCTACCGTTGCCAATAACCAACATTTGTGAATTACATTCAAACAAAAGCACAATTTACATGATTTTAAATAATTCCTTGTCCCAGTAAGGATCTTCAGATCCCTATGAGTCTAGGGTTGGAACCCAGCAGCGTTATGCTTCTATTTAAAGCTTGTATTCTATGAGGGCTTCCTTCTCCAGCCGAATCTACACATTTATGTTGTAACTAGATCAAACTGCACCGTGGTATAACTATAGTTAATAAAATATAATACTTTATTCAAAACTTGTTTCTTATAAAGATGTTGAGTCCTATTGACTACAACTGGTTATATGGCATACTAATTAATGATTAAAGATTTTTAATACATTGGGAGTAAAAACCGAGTACACAGTTCACCCGATGATAAGTGACTCCTGCGGCCTATGACATCTATATTTCTCCTTGATAAGGAATCGAAATGCCTCGTCAGCAGTAATAAAGGTCTCCGTATCCCTACACTCACTAGACAAAACACAGTAGCATTATGGTGCTATTTCAAGCTGGTATTCTTTGAACGCGTGTTCATCTCTCCGTCGAGCTGACCCATTCATTCTGCAGTTAGAAACGAACTGAAGCGTAGCTCTACCACTGTCAAAAAGTTTAGTAGAGTTAGATATATTAGTGTTTACATAAGTCCATCAATATAAAAGTCAATTTCAAAGAGATAAACACGTGCTTAAAATCTCAACAATAATTCAAGATGTATAAGGAATGTCTCACTTCCAATAACACGGTCTCCAAATTCCTACAATAACGGAATTAACCAAAACAGTGTTTTTTTTTAAATTAATTTAACGAGCACACAGTTCAGCTAACGGCAAGTGCTTCCTGCGGCCCATGACACCTACATTCATCCTTGACAAGGTCATCATAATATATCATAATGCAGATGCATTGCCACCCTTGTGGACTGAGGTGGATTGCCTCATCACTAATAATAAAGATCTCCGGATCCCTGCACTCACCAGACGAAACACAGCAACATTATGCTGCTATTTTACGCTGGTATTCTGTGAGAGCGTGGTCCTTCCCCCACGGTCTAGTTGACCCATTTATTCTGTAGCTAGAAACAAATTGCAGTGTAGCTCTACCCAATAAAAAATACCCAAAATACTAAATAAATAAAGAATATAACCGTTAAAACTTTGTTAAACATTAATCTTTAATTTTTACAGATTAAGTATCTGCACTTAGTTCCTTATTTCAGTTGTTTTATATAGCCATGCCGTGTACACCTACTTTAGTTTATATAGTCATGCCGTGTACACCTACTCCTACTTCGGTTTATATAGTCATGCCGTGTACACCTACTACGGTTTATATAGTCATGCCGTGTACACCTACTACGGTTTATATAGTCATGTCGTGTACACCTACTTTAGTTTATATAGTCATGCCGTGTACACCTAGTACGGTTTATATAGCCATGCCGTGTACACCTACTTTAGTTTATATAGCCATGCCGTGTACACCTATTTTAGTTTATATAGTCATGCCGTGTACACCTACTACGGTTTATATAGTCAGCGCCGTGTACACCTAATACGGTTTATATAGATCATGCCGTGTACAATCTACTACGGTTTATATAGTCATGCCGTGTACACCTACTACGGTTTATATATAGTCATGCCGTACACTTACTTCGGTTTATGTAGTCATGCCGTGTACACCTACTACGGTTTATATAGTCATGCCGTGTACACCTACTACGGTTTATATAGTCATGCCGTACACTTACTTCGGTTTATATAGTCATGTCGTGTACACCTACTACCGGTTTATATAGTCATGCCGTGTACACTTACTTCGGTTTATGTAGTCATGCCGTGTACACCTACGGTTTATATATCATGCCGTGTACCTACTACGGTTTATATAGTCATGCCGTGTACACCTACTACGGTTTATATAGTCATGCCGTGTACACTTACTTCGGTTTATGTAGTCATGCCGTGTACACCTACTTCGGTTTAAAACCTCACTTCTTGAACTTATTATTCTTTAGTTTATATAGTCATGCCGTGTACACCTACTCCTACTTCGGTTTATATAGTCATGCCGTGTACACCTACTACGGTTTATATAGTCATGCCGTGTACACCTACTACGGTTTTATATAGTCATGTCGTGTACACCTGCTTCGGTTTATATAGTCGTACCGTGTACACCTAGTACGGTTTATATAGTCATGCCGTGTACACCTACTTTAGTTTATATAGCCATGCCGTGTACACCTATTTTAGTTTATATAGTCATGCCGTGTACACCTACTCCTACTTCGGTTTATATAGTCATGCCATTATTACACCTACTACGGTTTATAGTCATGCCGTGTACACTTACTTTGGTTTATGTAGTCATGCCGTGTACACCTACTACGGTTTATATAGTCATGCCGTGTACACCTACTACGGTTTATATAGTCATGCCGTGTACACCTACTTCGGTTTATATAGTCATGCCGTGTACACCTACTACGGTTTATATAGTCATGCCGTGTACACCTACTACGGTTTATATAGTCATGCCGTGTACACCTACTTCGGTTTATATAGTCATGCCGTGTACACCTACTTCGGTTTATATAGTCATGCCGTGTACACCTACTACGGTTTATATAGTCATGCCGTGTACACTTACTTCGGTTTATGTAGTCATGCCGTGTACACCTACTACGGTTTATATAGTCATGCCGTGTACACCTACTACGGTTTATATAGTCATGCCGTGTACACTTACTTCGGTTTATGTAGTCATGCCGTGTACACCTACTTCGGCTTAAAACCTCACTTCTTGAACTTATTATTCTCATTTGTTATTATGTATTTAGTTTAAAGCTGTTTGGTGAACCTAATAGAATAAATAAATAAATCAGAGGGTAGAGGTTAGGGTGTTATTTCATGTTGGTAATATGTACGGACGTGGTTTTTCTACTAATCAAGCCAACCACAAAAACATACTATAACTGAAAGCAGGTTGTAAAAAAGCTCTGTCACTTTTAAAGATAACGGGATATGATTAATGTTTTTGTATTTATTTTTGTAAAATAATATTAATATTAATTAACATTATTATTATCTATTAACATTACTAATATTTCGGCCAACCACTCCAAATAAACTGAAAGTCAAGTCACTTTGCTAGGAGTTGGTTCACGACAATAGTGTAACTGTGGATCTATTGACACTAAAAATTTTTGCAATAAGATGAGAGGAAAATTCAGATAATTAATACAAATACTGTGCAATAGAGTGTTGTTAGTAAACAGCGTCCAACCCTCGTTGCCGGCGCGGTAATTGCTAATTTACCAATGCTCGGCGGTGAAGGGAAACATTGTGAAAGAAATATACTATATTAAAACGCAGATATACTATGAGTACGTAGTGAAGCTGCGTAGTGGATTACGCTCTGACTACCTCTAGAAAAGATGCCTTTGCCCATATATATATATATATATATATATATATATATATATGCGCTGTTACTTTACTTTACTTTACTATTTACTGTTCATTATTTGACCATCCACAGTGGTGTCAGAGACACGTGGCTTCGATTCCCAGCCGTGGAAGAAGAAAACTTGTGCAATAATAAATTGTTGTTTTTGGGTTGGGACGACTATGGGTATTTATTATCTGTTGATCGCTTGCACACGGCAACGTTATACTTCTATTTCACGTTTGTATGCCCTGCGGGGAAGGTCTTTTCTCAGTACAGCCAACCCATTCATGCTGCACTATGTGTGTATGTATGTCCCGTCTCTCTGACACTGCGTATGAACCTACCTATGATCTAACTGCACATACATCGAAATGGGGATGGCGACGATAAATGAATGAACCTCTTTTTCGTTTCTCGTTTGCAAAACTGCTTACGGCACTAAAGTTGATATTTCATCATGTATGTCTTTGAATCATTACAATATGTAAAAAATTGAATAAATTGAGACCGCTTGATGGTAGAAATACCTATATGAGTTTTCTATACAACTCATTCCGAATGAAAACTCCCTACGAAGCCTGTAAACTACCAGAGTAACAAATAGCTATTATATAATATTGTATACATATACTCCTACCTATAATATAAGCGGTGACAAAAATGCACACAGTACACGTGTCGAAGGATGACAACGGTCCATAACATATTTAGATGAAAAGCCTTGTTACCAGTTATTGGGGATGTTTAGATGTTTAAAAAAATATAGATAGCTTTATTTCTTTCAAGGTTTACTTTTAAGAGTAAAATAATTATTTCGTGGAATCAATGACAACTCAAAAGTTAAAGGAATTTATATGAACGAAAATAGAATTCACAAACGATGAGTTCTTCCATTCCAAGTATCTTATTAACGAGACATTTTTTTCTATAATGCTTCGCAATTTTTTGTGTACATACCCTGAACTGACGGTAAGTGACGACCGAGAGATTATTAGATCTACATCTATCATCAACTAAGATTCACGATTTATATGTCATTTCTGAGACGAGCTGGAATGTCTCATTTTTTTAAAAAGAATGCTAGAGTTACTATTAACATTTCTAAAATTCCGGTTAACCACTCCAACTAAGCTTAAATGCTTGTACGTTAAATGGTGAATGTTCCACGTCAATAGTTCAATAGCGGATACGAACGGACGACCTTCAGCTTCGCAGGTCGTACCCTAAACTATTAGACTATTGACGCCTTACTACCAGTAATTGGGTTCTCTAGCGCCAACGCATCCCGAAGTGATGGTTCAGATCGTTAATAATAAAATTGATATTAAATGAGATAATCAGGTTCGGCCCTCTGGGGCACCCTCGATTCAGTCGCTCTCGCGCAACAGGGTAACGGTCCAAGGCCGTTACCCATTAATAAAGGTCTCGACTACCACCAAGCACTTGTCCACCTTTCAAACAGGTGAAGCTGTAAAAGCCCTCGGGCTAACAGTGGACATCAGCTCGAAAAAAGAATACCAGGAATTGGGTTTCCCGTTCCCTACAATTACAATACGTAAAAGCTTATTATTGTGTTGTTTCAGGCTGGTACTCTATAAGAGCTTGATCATTCCTGCAACAGCCACAAAATACCTATAGTACACCACAACTAAAATATCTATCGTATTTAGCAATAGCGGTAGTATAGCGTAGGACGATCCCTATTACTTATTTAAGAAAAAAGTGATTCATGGCTTAGAAATTTAAAAGCAAGTTTATAGCGAAATAATAAATTTATGCAGCGGTAACTCTTTAACCGACTCAGGCTTTTTTTTTGTGTGAGTATTGCTGTTGGTCCAGAGAACTTTACAGCTTTATCCAATTAGACTCCCGAGCGGAAGGCCCGCTGAGTGGGGAGACAACGACGATGCTGCGAAGATGGCGCGGAGACTGCTGCTGCACCAGCGCTGCACTCCGACCCCTGTGAACGAAGAATGAACGACTTAGGCACTTTATTTAATTATTAAAAATTAATAAGAATAATTATAAATTAATCTTTATGCGCATTATTGTTCAACAGTGGGACTATTGGTGGGCTTAAATGATAATGATCATTAATAATATTTTAATTTATCAATCGATTGACCTTAATTATACGAACGATATGACATTAACAATTTAATGATAAAAAAATTCACGAACTACAATATGTTGACATGTTATTGCTTAATCGTGACTATTTCCTCATCACGCCCTTCGAAGCTTGGGCCGCACGTAATTATAGATTTATAATACATACATATAACAGCTTACAAAACAAAAATAATATCGCAAGAAAACAAGTCTATTATAAGATGTCGTTATTTATTTTAATAAATCGGTTAAGAATAATTGACCGTATATTGACGATGGAAGGGAACTAATTATTGTGAATCTTCTGGTCGATTACTGCGTCGGGTCACTTCACCTGATGGTAAGTGATAATTGTGACCCATTTACAAACCATTTACCTATACGTCCATCTTCAAAGTTTAATGCGCATGTTTATTGCAAATGCGCAATGGTTCAGGGTACGGTCTGCGAAACTTAAGTTCGTAGGTTCAAATAAACCATTAGACTAATGTCGTGAACCTAGCACGAGCATTTTTAACTTAGTTGGAGTGGTTAAAATGAATTTTAGTAATGATTATATTATATTTAAAACAAAAAAAGAATACCACATTATCTGCAGTCGGGTTCTCGTATTACTACATATTACGCTGTTGTGTTTTATACGGTGAGATGTACCCGACGTTCCCATCCCTAGTCGGTTGTAATGAATGTACAATAAGTTCGAAGCAAAATTTAGATGCCGTGCCCAGGACACGGAACATACACCGCACTCAGACCCGAATACCACCAGTCCATGAAACACAAATATTATTCCGAATGGATGATAATCGAATCAGCCACACATCGATAAATCAATTAGTTAATAAAAATACTAAATATATTATACGAGTAGGTTTCATAAATAGCAAATTACTATCGTTCATCTCATTTCACAACGGGCCCTCTCCTGCGTCTAGTAGTACAAGATCGCTAACCCAAGAGCCACGCTGTGGCTTGCATCTGACTGCAGAATGAATGGATTGGCTTCACTGAGAAAAAACCTTCCCCGCAGGGCATACCAACGTGAAATAGAAGTATAAAGTTGCCGTGTGCAAACGATCCTCAGATAATAGTCGTTCTTGATAAAGACCAAAACGCAGTTGGGTTCTTTAATTAACAGGACGAAACACAGTGTTTCTTTTAATTTACACCGATATAAACGACGAGGGCGTTGCAAACAAGGTTATTCGCTATACCGCCATGTCACTGGTCGGTTCTCTCCAGTCCATACATATAGAAGCGTCGCTGGAGTTTCTTGCGCCAATTCTTCTCTAGCGCCCACGCATTCCGAAGTGGTGGTACAGATAGCTAATAATAATAGCGATATTAATTTAAAGAATCCTCTGTCAGAAGCAACTGACGGAACCGAGATTCGGTCCTCTCGGGCACCCTCGAGTTAGACGCTCTCGCGAAACAAGGTACCGGTCCAAGCCGAGGCCTTGTGCTGGTTACCCATATATAGAGGTGTCGACTGAGTGCCATAAGCCCTTGGTCACCTCTCAACCCGGTGAAACTGTAAAAGCCCTCGGACTAACAGCGGCTTCAGCTCGAAAAAAACTAAGCGATACAAAGCACAAGTTCGGCCTCACATGGAGAGCGGCTCGATTCGTTTATGACCATTTACTTTCCGATGAGCTGTGACTGGCGTTGCGAAGAGATGTTGTATCTCTTTGCATTTTTTACCGAAACCATGGGGGGGGGTGTTATAAACGACTCCCCTGGTGTTGCGGATGTCCATGGGTGGCGGTGATCACTTACCATCGGGTGGGCTGCATGCTCGTTTTGCACCTATTATGTAAAAAAAAAAAAAACGCCGGCATTCTGTGAGGGTGTGATTTTTACCCTGGACATCCCACCTTCACTGCTAGCGGTAATTTAAAGTTGTGGAGTAAGAACGTTGTCTTCGTTGGTTTGTACAATTATAGAACTATATGATAAATATTCCCTGTATGGGCCATACAATAAATTAAACTATAGTAAAATGCGCACGTACACACATGCACATACATGCACGCATATACACACGTGCGCACACACTGACACCCATACTCATTATTATTTATACTAATAGTTATTTTGTCAATCGAACATTTGTAAGATATGGAAGAAAGATAAGAAAAAAAATAAAAAGGGTAAAAACCTGCCATAGTTATATTGTATAAGTTACTTACAAATACTTAAAAACATTTAGAAAAATGATAAACATTCACATAAATTTCAATTTTCTACTATACCGATAAAAATACCATAGAAACAGCGCAATTGGTAGGTGTTTAATTAATTACCTAGAATTAAGAATATGTAAATATCCCAACACCACCAATGGTTTATCAACGCGATTTGGACACGCATATTGGTTGCGATACGTAATTTCAAACCAAGAAAAGTGTAAACCGGTTACATGTAACGCAATTCCGATAGTGTGAAATTAATGAGGGGCATAACGCTTTAAAATCGAGAACCGATAGTAGTTGACGTTACAGGAAACACCTGCGTGCTGTCTCGTGTAGCTCAAACAGTTTTCGAAAGGAAATTTATTGTATCAGCTGAATATATATGAACCCAAATGCAGTAGTTATATTATTAAATATTTCTTTCTTTTATCAGAGGAAATATTTATTCGCATTTCTGTTTCATTCACACTTCACTACCCTTCATTACCAGTAATAATAACAAAAAAGAATATCATACCGCTGATAATCTCTGGATCCTTATCTGTCATCATTAAACATAAAAAAAGAGAATATTTTTTTTTTGTTAATAGTAACAATGACAAAAATGATCATAAAGTTCACTCTGCAGTGTGATCTCGAATATGTCCCCACTCAGTTTCTGTTGCAGTACAATATATTTTTTAGCGCCTTGTAGGTATTTAGTTATTAAAAAGAAGGAGAAAAAATATAAATACGCATAATACATCGTTAACAGTAATAATGACAAAGAAATAAAGTTTGTTAAAGTATTTTTTACAGTCCACCAGCTCAGCTCAGCTACACCACATCGCATATATTCTGTGGAGCCTTATTGTACAGTCGATCACATTTGCATATGATTTTGTAATATTATATGTAGGTGTTCATAATCTCTCCTTCTTCAATAACAGATTACGCTATTATATAATGAAAAAAACGTTTATTAAACGTTTATTTGCAACACATGCCGTTAACAGTAATAATGACAACAAAATAAAGTTTGGTAAAGTATATTCTGCAGCGTGATGTCGAATAGGTCTCCACTCAATCTCTGCTGCAATACATTGTCGTTACGCTAATATTCTGCAGAGTAGAGTCGAGCATATTTGCATATGATCTTTTAATATAATTATATGAAGGTATTCATAATCTCTCCTTCTTCAATAACAGATTACGCTATTAAATAATGAAAGAAAACGTTTATTAAACGTTAATTTGCAACAAATTTTTAACAGTAATAATGTCATGAAAATAAATTTGGTAAAGTATATTCTGCAGTGTGATGTCCAATGGATCTCCACTCTCACTGAGTGCAGTCAGATATCGCAATGCTGATATTCTTTGAGGCCTTATTGTGAGAGAGAGCAGATCTACAAATGATTTCTAAATATTATTATTATGTATTTCTATATTCTTTAAAGTCTCTTTGTTTACCTGTCGTGACGTAGCGAACACCCTAAACTGTAATGTGCGCCAATGTACAATTCTGCATATAAACTTTAAAATAAATAAATAATTGACGGAAATTTGACTCGGTGAACGGACGTATTTCACTCGTAGAATTCGTAACCACATTTTATATGAAGCGCCAATAAATGGTTTTGGAGTATTAATATATTTAAAAGGTCGTTTGATATTGATTCCTGCAACATCCTCCATCCTCCAACAACACACCAAACCAATAGTTAATATATAACCAATGTTAGGCCAGCCTTGAGCAGTGGCAGAGAGATGCAACATCATGGCTTATCCATTAGATGAACTGTGTGCTCGTTAATCACCTCTATTACAAAAGATCGAGAAGAGTAGAGGAAAGCACTTTATTGTTAGAAATGTGTCTCCGGTTCATAGGATATACGAGTATAATACAATAATTCTCTACCGCTAATTGACGATGATATTCTATGTTGGTGATCGCCTAATCAGGGCATGTCCGAAAATCCGTAGGCTGAAGCCCCAAACGTCCAGTCAATATGCAATTTCCGAGGGAAGAATTGAGCCCTAATGAAATGCCTGCATGATTCGTAAATATAATAAATACTATCTTTTATCTGTACAACTATAGTAGAGCCATGTTGCAGTTTGTTACTAGGTTGGACATGAACGGACCTGGACCACGCACTCACAGATTAGCAGAATAAATTGCATATGGCAGGGGGATCCGACCCGGATACCCCATAACTGGTATGGAGACATTCCATCTCAGTCCTTAGGTGTAAAAACGCGAGTACATCTTGAATCTTGAAGAGTTTATGGACTGTAGCCATCAGGTAAACTCTGCTAGTTTGTCACCCTTATATCATAAAAACATCTATATTGCGGAATACCTGATAGAATACCTCGTTACCGAGTATTCTATCTTAAATGTCTCCGGATCCCTAAATTCACCAAGCGAAATACAGCAGAGTAACATTGGTTTCCCGTTCGAGTCGACACATTCGTGCTGGAACTAGAAACAAGCTGCATAGTGGCTACAATTGCTCAACAAGCTTTAACCTTTATTGTAAATTTACGACGAAAATCAAGGACATATGATAATTTTAGTTTTTAGATTATTCTATAGACTAGATATAAAATATTTTATAAACTAGATATTATTTTGTTTTCAAATAAATATGTTGTGTATTTTCAAGTTATGTTGAGTGTATATTGCGGAAGTGCATAAGTGTTAGGTTGATATTATCGTCAAAATGAAGTTTATATTACTTAAGTATTAATATATATATCTTAACTTATTATTAAAATGTTATATGATTTCTTTTTTGTAAGAATGCTAGTGATAAAAGCCGAATGGCGGAATCGAACCTCCGACCCTAAGATTCGTAGACCGCACCCTAAGCCATTACGCTATTGACGCTTCGATAATATATATCCAATTTTCAAGTTAAACACCAAGAACAAAACCACATTAATTATTATAAACATTACAACTAACAAAATGTATATATATATATATATATATATATATATATACTCGTATATATGGTAGCTCAGCGTGGAAGCGCTCGATTTTATTCACGATACGCGTGCTAACCGATACCCGTTGCCGACGGAACTAATGAAGTTGTTAATCGCAAATTTATGTCCCCATTTACCACGCCCTCAGCGGTGAACGAGAACATCGTTAGGAAACCTGCATATCTAAGAAAAGAAATATCTCCAATACATGTGAAATCTGCCAAGCCGCTGTGGAGTCGCGTAGCAGACTATGCTTATACACCATCCGTAGACAGGAGCCCAGCAGTGTGCTGCTACTTTGTGTACAATGTATATCTGAAGTTTAATTAATATGTATATTATTTATAACATTTACATGGTTTTAAAATTAATATAAATATTCTTTGCTCCCACCACAGGCCTTTTGGCATTCATTCCGCCTTTACGATGTTTGTTTTACTTGTGCAAATAGAGTATTAATAAATACGTACTGTAAGGGCTCTGAAAATTCCAACAAAATAATTCTTCTAATATATAACATAGGTATAATATTTATCAATATTTTTATGACTCTAAAAAGAATCTTATACAAGGTTAGGCACAAGTACAAAACCGGTATTCGGTATTCACGTGATAAATTTTTTGTTATTAACCGACCGCAAAAACAGTTTAGCACATTTAAGTATAACGAACAGTGATACGTTGTGTAGAATGTTTTAATATTTTTTAATTAGCTTGAGCTTAGATAGATTAGTTTTTCTAGTATTCGTTTTAAAGACATTTGATTAAAAAAAATATGTCAAATTTTATATTTATAAATGTATTAACATTCGCAGTGTGTTACATATTTTTTGTAAGGGAAGTATTTAAGAAAAAAAGAATAAACTCATTAATTTTTTCAAAAATTATAGAATTACAGTTCACTAACATTGAAAGTAATCTGATAAATATAATTAGGCATTAAACATATGTTAAAAGTAATAATGTTAAAAGTAATTCGCATTACATATTTTTGTAAGGGAAGTATTTAAGAGAAAAAGAATAAAGTCATTCTTTATTTAGGAATTCGTTAAAAATATATAATTACAATTACTAATCTTGAAATTAATCTGAAAAAAATAATTAGGCATTATACGTATTACTGTAAATCTAAAAATACATTGAACACGAAAGCAGTGTTAAAAATGAAGATTTATTATTTAGGTATTCTTCAAGGTGACATACGAGGATACACCACCTTCACCTGAAGTAAGTGAAGCTTGCCGCTCATTCATCCTCGATGAGGAATAATCATGCAGCAGTATCAGCAGATGCGTTGGAACTAAATACTAAGATGAAATGCCGCGTCACCCTATGGCTCTTTTTCATATGAAGAGTCAAATTATCATTCGAATGCACTATCGTTGTTTTATGATCCTACTCAGCGGGCCTCCCGCTCTCGACTCTTATCAGATAAAGCTGTAGAGATCTCAGGACCAAAGGCAATACATACACAAAAAAGAATATTATGATAAGTAAAATTTAGTTCAATATTCTACGAGATCTCAATGTTTAAAAAGGTAAAGTTACTGTTGCAATTAACAAGTTTATCGATGCTGAAAACAAGATTGCAACTGGTGGTTGCTGGACGGTTGTCATGTTGCCTTTTTGACGATTAAGATACGAGGCCTTTGACATTACGTTTTTTTTTTCATTTATCTTTGTAACAAATAGTAATTTACTTATTTCATATATCAAATGATAAAGAGGCGAAAGGTCGTAGATTCGAACGCTTACCTTTTTTAAAGAAGTCTGTGGTGTTGCGGTGTTGGAAATCCGTCCACGGGCGACGGTAATCACTTACCATAAGTTGAACTGATAGCTCGTTTGCCAACTATTTCATAAAAATAATCTATTGGCGTAAACCATCTCCTAGCACAAACATTTTAAGTTACGTGCTTACGGGTGTGAGTGTACGAATCCAGCAACCCTCAATACTAATATTATCGCATTCTATTTTAGTCTTCAAGCGTGGCAACGCATCTGCATTACGATTCCTTATCGAGATTGAATGTCGGTGTCACGGACTTCAGAACTCACTTAACATCAGGTATTGTGTGTTCGTTTGTCACCAAAACAATAAAAATATTTAAAAAAAACATTTCATATACCTATCGAGCTAATAAATATACATATATAATACGGTAAATGAACTAAACCTTTTATCATAACTAAACTTACGATGAATTCTTACGTGATGTCAAATTCACTGTTGCAATTAGTGGTTTTTTTTTTTACAGAATACTCTCAAACAACTGTCTCTATTGTCTCTTACTTGATTCGGAATAAAAGTGATGAGCTATTGGATAGGTCATCTTTCTTTACGAGTGTTATCTGATGGTAAATCTTATAACCCATGTACACCTATATACATACTCAAAATAAAATCAAGACGCATTTTATCACTCAAAAGAACCAAGACGCAATGTTACCAGAAATTAAACGTGCGTCTCCCTTACTGTTCGAAGTAACAAGTCGGTATTCCTTAAAGATATTCATTCCTTGTCATATATGCATTAATAAATAAAATAAAATAATAAAAAATCATAATACAGATGCGTTATCATTTCTGATGGCATTGTGTTACTTCAAAATTATACAATTCACATGATGTACACACCACTCAAAACACACATCTTAAGAGTCTAGAAGTGTCTCAACACTTTATACCTTCTAGAATTATTTTGATAGCGGTATTTGATAGCCAGAAACAAGCTACATTGTAGGTGCTACATGAGTGAGCTAGACCCGGAAACCTACATAGAATACCATCGTGAGATAGTAGCATAATACTGCTTTGTTTATTGAAGGAGTATAGGATCCGAAGACATAATTATAAGTTAGAGGCGTTCTGGGGCGTCAGAGAATATAAGGCATTGGCATCTTGAATCTTTGTTGAATTTCATGTATACCTAGTATATCATCAAATAACGTCAGGTGAACTGTGCTCATTTGTCACCCCTAATATACAAAAAGGAAATAGAAAGAATAAAACTATCACTAAGTAGGTATACAAAGCCGGTCTTATCGCTAAAGTGCGATCTCTTCCAGACAACCTTTAGACTTAGGAATAATTGAGTTAAATATGTTAATAAAGTGGGTGGTATGTGAATATAATAGTAAACTAATACCTAAATGAGGCAACAACATATTGTTATATGGCAGTGGTACAGCTACACTGCAGTTTGTTTCTAGCTGCAGAATGAATGGATCAGCTCGACCGGGGTCCTCACGCCCTCACAGAATACCAGCGTAAAATAGCAGCATTACGCTGCTATGTTTCGTCTGTCGAGTGTAGGGATCCGGAGACCTTTATTACTGGTGTGCTGGTGTGAGTTTGTTACTCTGAATGTAATAAAAAAAATATACTGGGTATTAGGAGACCGCTTCCGAAAACGAAGACAGACGATAGTACTAATGACTCCTTTGATGATGGGAGGGAAAAAAAATCGGTCCTCATTAAAAAATATTCATATTTTTAAAAAGTTTTATTAGTATTATTAACATATCATCGTGCATCGTTTACAGCTAAATGAAACGATAGTTTCATAAAAAATACATTACTTTACTAAAAAAAAACCAGCAATGAAACTTAAAATCAAAAACAGCTGATGCTCGGATCAACTAACGCCCGGGCGCGGCGGCGGCGCGTCGCTGATACTGCGGAAATGATCAAAGTGCTGTCAACGGCGGCCGCGGCCCACCGCAAAAGGAGCGGTTTGTTTTGGCGAGATTGATTAATATATTTAGTATTTTTAGTTTTTGAGACAGTTTCGCCTGTGCGTTAGCTGATCCGAGAATCAGCTGTTTTTGATTTTCATTGCTGGTTTTTTTTTAGTAATGTATTTCTTATGAAACAAACGTTTCATTTAGCTGTACTAACACGATGGAGCGTAAATAATGCTAATAAAATGTTTTAAAAATATGATTTCTTTTTTAATCAGGATCAATTTTTTTCTGTCCCATCATCAAAGGTGTCATTAGTACTATCGCCTGTCTTCGTATATATTGTTATAGAACAACAAAATATTATACTAATATTTACAAAATAAATAAATATGTTGGACATGCATAACCTAAATACATATAAATGACATATAAATGATGGTCAAAAAATTTATGACTGTATATCGTATTATACGTAAAACACGTTGTATTTTCGTCTTAATTGAGGTCAAAATCCATTTAATACTCTGTAAGGAAAATAAAGTTCACATAAATAAGTTTTCTTTATATTTTGAATCACGAAACCCAGATTAGCAACATAACTTACACGCGATAATTATTTAAGAAATATATATTTTTTTATTTTAAATGTTCTAACTAAACTAGGCATAAAACGATTATTGCTTATTTTCTCTATAAGAGAACATTGACCCCAAGCTAACCAAAAATAGCGCCACCACATTGTTAAAAGACTTATTTCACTTAATTTTTATTCCCACAAAACACGCAAGGTCCATTGTGTTGTTACGTATTTCTAGATAGAACCATATATGTTGGTTTAAAGCATTATTTCTGCCATACACGTGCCGTTACTTAAAGTTAGAGCCGTAGTAACTCAGTGTCTTAGCGTTCGTTAGCAGAACGGGTTCGATCCCCGGTACTGGCACTAATGAAATTGCTAATTGAAATTTATTAGATGCTCGGCAGCAAAGACAACATCGCATGTCTAAGAAATAATATAAAAATATTTCAAGACACGTGAAGCCGCTGGCTGGTCTACGCTCAGCACCCTCTTCTAGACGAGAAGCCTATGCCCAGCTGTAGGAAGTATATATCTACTATATGTTGCGTATAGCTACCTCGTACTCGGTGATGAGGTGAAATATTGTAAAGAAACAATAGCAGTATTTATAACTTCAATTGAATCGGTCATCTCAACCTAAAAAGAATCACTCCCTCACATAATACCAGCGTAAATTATTACGTAACGCTGCTGTGTTTCGTTTCGTGGATGTAAGGATCTGGACACCCGATTTTTGGAAACATGGCATCTTATTTAAGTCCTCAGGGTTAGCAACGCAAGGGCATCTTGAATCTATTTTAAGCTACCACTGTACGCCGGTCTGTAAGAAGCCCTTACCCGTCAGCGCTGACCCATTCATGCTGAAGCTAGAACAAAGCTTTAAGTGACTCTAAACCTGTTCAACACGCTTTAAGCTTTGTACATAAACCACGAAAAACAAAGACATAATAATTTAGTTTTTATCTAATTGTAAATGTACATTGTTGTTAAATAAATATAACGTTATCAAGTTCTGTTACATTTTTTATTGTAAACAAATATAAGTTGTGTTTACAATATATATTTGTTTACATAGAAATGTTATCACAGTACCCTTATATCAGGTTAAGAGTCCGCAGGGGTGACCATGCATCTATATTATGATTCCTTATCGATGAATGCGGATGTCATAGGCCTGTCAGGTGAACTGTATCCATGTTCGTGGATGAGCCGATATAAAAAAAATATTGTCGAATCATTTCACACGTATTGAAAAAAATTAAAAACAGAAAGTTTTAAGGACATGCCACTGGTACGAATCTAGAGGTTAAATCGGTGACTGACCTGACCTGACTCTAATGTTTAGTATACACTGCAGTAGGAAGAGACCGTTACATCAATAACAAATTTACCAGTCTCTCAAAACTTTAATGTGATAATCTTTAAGTGAGATATACACATACTGCCATCTCAGTCTACCCTAGTTGAGAGAGAAGATTAACAATCTATCTTTATTTACCTTAAATATCTGCACAAACATCAATCTTTACGAGGAATATGTGTTTTACGGCTCGTACTTACAAACTAAAACTGTATGCTCGTTTTTCAACTTAACACCATAAAAAGACACTCTAATTCAATTTACTTTATCTTTTACTGTCTTTAAAATTACACCATGAACATCTCGTAAAATTATACGATAAAATTTCCCCAATCTTGTAGGGACAATAAAAGTATAAGTGAAAGAAGACATTCAGGTCATTTCGGTCTTAAGACCTGGACATCAGATATGTCTAGACATCACAATAAAGAAGTTACACATTATATTTTTTTATGAAACTAAAATGGCTAATGAATTGATACAACTCATCTGATAATATTGTTAAATATACTAACGATATATAATTTAAACAAATTCTTCTTAACATTGTCTGATTCTTACTTAACTTATTACTGTTATCATCTCATATAGACTACCACTGACCGAATGCCACGATAGAGAATCACCTGCGTCCATCGTCTTTCCTCAGACTCGTGTCTCATCACTCCATCCAATGAGAGGTTAATCTACACTACTATGGACAATACGTGGTTGCAACTCGTCGTCCTTCTTCCGCATCGGCTATCGGTTCTACAAGCTAGGTATATACCAGCCTACAGCCGACTTCAGCTTGCTAATCCTTTAAGTGACATTAGTTAATCTAGTTTCTCTACGAATATTCACATTTAGTATTCGATTCCGCAGAGTAACAGAAAAAAAATATTATTATATTGTGTATTTAAATAAACCCTCTCAGCCAAGAAACAACACGAAGATGGAATACCATCTATTTATCTCAATTTCTTTTTCCGTGTAAAAGTCACACGATAGATGAGAAAAGGCTTTATTATTTTTTGATTTTTAATGTTTGTTTCTTGTAGTATCTCCATAAAGCGGAAGTTCTTTCTGTCCTTCTGTTCTAAATGATAATATTTTACTACGTAAGACATTGAAGGAAATAAGGAAGATAATCGATTGCTAGTTTCCAACAAGTGAAATAAAAAGCAATTTTTCTATTTAAATATTTATCTTATTAATGTATGGTGGTTGGTTTCCACTTTAATCCTAACAGGTGGCACCATATCTGCATTGTGATTCTTTATCAAGTTATGAATGACCGCAGGAATTACGTACCATCAGGTGATCTCAGGGTCGGAGGTTCGGAACTGCCATTCAACTTTTGTCGTGAACCATCCTAGCACTACCATTTTTCAGCTTAGTTAGAGTGGTTAACCGGGAATTTACTAGTATTATTTACAAAAAAAGCGGACAGGCGTTGTTGTTCAACATAGTTGAGTACCAACCAGACTTGTCATCTAAACAGACGTTTATCAGAAAGTACATAACTTGAGATAATACATAAATAAAAAGAGAGTAATTGCCTAAACTACGTTACTAATTATAAAAGCTCATTCCTCAAAAGATCCATGCGACTTTTGGAGAAGGTACACATTCTATTTATTACTGGTGTTGATACTGTGAATTTTATTTCCAGAAATTAAGAGTAATTTACAATTTTAAATTACTAACGGCCAAGAATTGTGTAATCATGTTGTTCTACACTCCATCGCAGAGTAAGACGGGGGACGCGATCCAAGGGGGACACCATTGTTCAGCAGTGGACTAGTGATGTTGAATGGTGCTAAGCCCAGATTTTTTTGGATTAGTCATAGTGAAATGCCTAACGTTACTTTTCATCCGTGAGATATTTTGGTAATTACATTGACATACTGAATCTAATTGTCTAAATTAGAATTAATTACAATATTAACTATGATTTGGAAACCTTTATTTTTCCATATAAACGTATCGCACACACGATCAAATGCAATACAAGAATTATATAAGACTACAATTTCTTATACGCAGAAAATAAATCTTAATACGAGACTTTGGGGAACCTATATCAATCTATGATTTTTTTTGAAACCAGTATCATAACTAGAAACGGTGTAATAACTAAATATAATTATAATATCTTTATATGTAACCGGTATCATACCTAGAAGCCGAGCCATAACTGCATCTCTCAATTGGTAGTCATAAAAAGCAACAACTTGCTAATCAATAAGAATTCTAAGCGATCCCATACCCTTATTAGTAATATAATGACTATGGGCTATGTTCCGTCAAGTGTAATTAGTAATTCTGCAACATGAGCTTGTTAAGTAACTACTTACTTATGTAATTACTTATCTTAATGATAGTAATTTAAATTACAGTCGTAATAAAATCAAATAAAGTAATTTTGACTGAATGCAATTATGTACTAGAGGCAAATCGCTTGTTAGGGTTTTTACAAATAATTTCTTCACTTAAAGATTATGTAACAACATTATTAATAATATTATTAACTCTCCCTTCCAAAATATAATACATATATTATGTTAATATTATATATGTACGTATGTTGCTGTATGTACATACGTATGTATGTATATGTAGTTTTGTTTTAATAATTTGTTTGTTTACGCATCTGTCGCAAATTTTCATTATTTCGTAGGTTGAATGGTAAAAAGTTCGCTAATTTTTTGTGCCTTAGATTTAAGGTCTGACTTAGGATTTAAATATTTAAGTTGATGTATTAAATAAGTAAATACAAAACGTATCTCATGAATAATTCCTAACATTAAATGTTTTTCTTAAATAATTTCACATAAATTAAACATTTAACTTTATATTTTAACTCAATTTTAGTGAACTTCTGTTCGAGATTACCATTATCTCGAACAGACGTGCACTAAAAAAACTTTAACAAATTAGCTATATGAGTTTTGCGACATGTTGAAGATTTTTTACCAAACACACTCACACATACATATATATATATATATATATATATATATATATTTATATTTATATGTATGTATATATTTGATATATTAAAGCGGTGGCATTGTCGAATAGTCTCTGGATTTGTTCCATCAGAATGGGCACGGAAAGTTCACAATACACAAAAAATTCTCGATGAACAAATAAAGAGATACTATCTCGGTTGTGTATCAACTCCAGGACTAACGACCTATATTAAGACCAAATTAATATTATATTTCATATTAATAAGAACAAAATGACCTCTGGCTTTTTTGCCGGTTCTGTGGGAAGGTCAATTTATGATGGCGGTAATCAAATCTGTTTTAATTACCCAAAGTTCAATAAAATATTTTTTACCTTGACTGTGATCCAAAGCGGAAGTTCATTTCTAAACTTTTGCGTTGTCTATCTGTATACTTTACAATTTATAACATTAACTGTAAATTGCGTATTATAAAAAATGAGTTTATTTTCTAACAAAAAATTTAGAATTATGAAAAACTAAAAAAAATACACCTCATTGCATTGTCATCGACTTTTATACGTCTCTAAAATTAAATACAGACGTCCGGAATTCAGTGAAATAATTTCCACTGCTCAAGCTAATAAAAAAGCAGGAAGCTTTCCATACAAATAAAATTCTACCTGATCTAATTAAAAATTAAAGAAAGTTTACTATGTATGCCGATTGAGCAAAATGACTACTTCAAAACTCATATATTTCGACACCAATCGACCCCACATTCATAAGCAAAATGAATACAGCAGAATACAAAATCATAATTTTATTATTGAGAGCATAAATCGAAAATAACATTTCTATTAAAGGCGGGCTATATTGAAGCCGATAACCTATAGATAAACTCTGATTGACGTCTGTTCCCTACAGTCGTACACAAAGATGTCTTTATACAAAGCTGAGTAATATTTTAAACATGTTTACGTTTTTGCATTCCGCCGCATGTCGAGAATAATGCTCATAAAATTATCGAGTGGAAAAAAAAATCCGAACGATGACTATCGAATTTATTTTCACTCAACTGTCTAAATAAATAACCAATAAATAATTGGAATTCCAAAAGAGCACACTTCGTACGCTTCTTATTTACAAAATATATTTAAGAATCATACTTTATAAATATAGATATAAAAAGAACAAAGAAAAAAAACTTTTTAAAGTTTTTGCAGTGGTGTTCATGACAGTTACATTAGCACATTTCTAGCTGAAGCTTGAATGGGTCGTCTCTACCGGAGAAGGACCGCGCCCTCGCAGAATAACAACGTGTAATAGCAACGTACGAGTAACTCTGTTGTGTTTCGTATGGTGAGTGTAGGAAAACAAAACCCAATTACAGGTAAAAGAAATATTTTTAAGGATATAAGTACAACGGCCTCAGTCATTACTTACCAACTGGTGAACTGTGTGCTAGTTTGTCACCTCTAAATAAAAAAACGTAAATGACACAATTTATAATTTATAGTGAAAAAAATATATACTTATCTTATTAATTATAAAAAAAAACGTTAATAGTTACAGTGAAAAGAGTCTCTATGGGAGCATAGGCCTTCGTGAGTCCTTCACCAGTGGACTATCGATAGGCTGTGGTCTTGATGACCATCATGTTATAAAGTATGTATTGTATATAAAATAATATATTTATTTCTTGTATTATATATTATAAAGTATATTAATTTAGGTATCCTATATATTTATTGTAATCATATATATATATTTTTAAGTATATTATTAGAAAATATATATTATATTATGTAGAGTAACTGATATTTTTCTCATTTTTATATTATATGTGCACCTACCCTAGCTTCTCAATACCACCCTCAGGTCGAGTGGTACAAAATATTTTTAGCATTAAGTCCGCCTATGTAATTTACTTTGTGCATGAAGTTTAAATTAATAATATGAAATAGTTAGTATGGCTCTAGCATACTAAATTCACAACGTTATGAAAAAGAATCGACTCAATTTATTTCTTCGACAGATATCGTGTTTACGCTATCTTGCTTATTCGCTTTTTCCTTTAATATAATCTTAGTGAAAAACTAAATGATATCTGTATTGCTTAAAACAATGCCGTCTTGAAAAAAGTGAACTTTATCTCACCATTAGATAATGGAAATCTTTACACCTGAATTAATCACATGTTTTTTTTGAGAACTATTATAGAACAGCCTCTGCATCGAGGTACGCCGTAATCTACTCACGGCTACATTTCACTAACAGACTAAAATTCATTTTTTCCAGTAATAATGGCTTCATTTCACTAATACTAAACACAGCAAGCAGATTCCCCTGAGAACTTATATGGATTTTTCGTCACCACAAATCTAACTACGGCTATTTTACATTGGTGTCACGTTGCAATTAATTTGTAGCTGCGACATGAATGGGTCGGCTTGACCGAGGAATGTCAACACCCTCACAGAAGATCATCGTGAAATTCCAGAATCTGCCGAGTGTATTATACAATAAGAATATGGATATCACAATTTGCAGGAATCACTTACTGCTAGGTGAACTTTGTGACCAGCGTAACATATTAGCACAACGCTGCATTTGGTGAGTGTAGGGACCCAAATTACAGGTTACTAACTAAGGCCCATAATCAATTACAGGTATCCAACTAAGGCCCAAGGTCAATTTTACAGTTAACCAACTAAGGCCCAGGGTCAATTATACTTAATCAACTAAGGCCCAGGGTCAGTTACAGGAAACCAACTAAGGCCCAGGGTCAATTACAGATAAACACCTAAGGCACACGATCAATTACAGATAACAAACTAAGGCCTAGGGCAGGTAACCAACTAAGTCCCAAGGTCAATTACAAGTGAGCAACTAAGGTCTAGGTCTCCAATTAAGGCATTTCATCTCAGTTTCTCAGGGGTGACAACGAATGTGCATCTTGAAGTTGTGTTGAAGATGTATGAACATGTGCCGTGGTTACTTTTAGCATCAAGTGAACTAAGCGCTCTTCTGTCAACCCTAATATTATAAAACAATCTATAGAGCTACCCTGCTAGCCAAAAGTTTAAGACCGCACATAAACAACATAATTATCCATCAATTATAATAAAATCCCATGGGATAAAGTGCACATCTGCACATTCTATTGTTAGTATCGAATATTTAAAGAAGCCATTCTTTTGTTTACTTTAAAGTTGTTGGACAAAAACCATCTATTGTTTTCAAACACCGACAAACGCTGCGCTAGAGCCAGGTAGTAGAGTCGCAATAATATTTTTATAATGTCCTCATTACTAATTACTTCGCTTTTGTTACCTATTGGTCAGTAATAAGGATTATTTAGCTCCTGAAAACACGTATTTCTGACTTATTATTACCCGAGTTTACTTGGGTTTGTTCACAAACAATCTCGATTAGTCTAAACTTGTGGTTTCTACAGTGAAGATGTCATAAAATGGGAAAAGCTCGAGAAATTAGCAATGAAGTGCGTTCTGCCGTCGTCGTTTTACATAATGAAGGCAATTCCGAACGTGAGATTGCTTCACAACTGAAGTTATCGAAGACTTGTGTTCATGGCACAATATCTCGATACAGGGAGAGAGGCAGTTTTCAAGATCATCCACGCTCGGGAAGGTCGAGAGCTACCACATCTAGTGAAGATAATTTCATTGTTGTTAGCCGCTTAACAGCACCAGAAATCCGCCTTGAAGTAAACAAAACCCGAGTTAAACCTTTATCATTGACTACAGTAAAACGGCGACTGAGAGATGCGAAGTTGCATGTTCGCGTTCGAAAACCTCTGCTCACTGCTGCTTTGAAAAGATGATTTCAGATTGTGTAGTCCCAACAATCAAGCATGGTGATTGCTCAATTATGGTCTGGGGTTGCTTCTCTAGCCAAGGAACTGGCGATAAAATTGAAGGAATTTTGAAAAAGGAACAGTATAAAAACATTTTAGAACAAAATTCCGATTCGTTTGGGTTGGATTCATTTTCCAACAAGATAATGATCCAAAGCATAGCTCAAACTTATGTAGAGGATATTTAAAAGAGAAAGAGGCACTTGGAGTGTTAAAAACATGGTTTAGCCAAATCCTCAGAGCCCGGATCTCAATCCCATTGAACTTTTGTGGGAAAAGCTTGATAGGAATGTCAGTAATCGTGGCCCATCCTCGCGAGAAGAAATGTGGAATGCTTTATGCGAAATTTGGAACAATACAGAACAAGGTTCTATCGGCAAACTGAATGGAAATTTTATTTTAAGTTATATAACTTGATTTTAAGTAACATTGTGTACAATATAACATAAATAGACTGGGTATTGTTTGCAGTATTTATTTTTGGGTGACGTAGCAAATGAAACAAGAAATAAGAAAAATACGCAATTAATTTAGACAAATTTCACTACGTTTAACGAATCTCCTAGAATCTATTTATGCCAATTTATGTCTCCGTTAAAAACCAACAACGTCTTAAAACCTAACACACTCTAATACTCTTTGATCACCTATTTAAAATTGTCTATCCTTTACGTAGAAACGTAAGTGGTACATTAGTGTTTCCAGTTTTGTGAATACGTGGGCGGACAAGACGGATAACGCTGCGAGCAAGAAGTCCGTCCGTTCGTTCACCTTTAAAGTATATCAATAGATAATATACAACTACTATAATTAATTCTTTTAGCCAGCTATAAAATAAACAAGAACTAAAATAGCAAAAAAAACTTTTTTAATCCATGTCTATTTTTGTACATCGGGCGTAAATTGTCGCGAAACACACTCATCAAATCAAAAGAATTTCAAAGTCAGAAGCCTCTTGATAGCCGTGTTCTAAGTTGTTATTTATAACCTTTTTAGACAAAAAATCGACTACTGTTCTACATGATGGCGATCGTAAAAGCCTATTTACACTTTTATTGAAGACACTCAAAATTCAACAGAAAGACAAACTATTGCATAAATTATGATTAAAATTTTATGATATTGAGGGCTGATAAACCAACACGGTTCCCCTAATGGTATATGATCACCCTACCCCATGACATCTACTCGGTCCTCAACAAAGTCTCAGGTTTCTTTCTTAGGTCAGTAAATACAGTAGGTTTAATTTGCTTTTTTCTGCTGGCGTTCTGTAAAAGCTCTCCCGAATGAACCGAGATATTCGTCCTACTTGTACATGACTACCTTTCCCATGTGAAAGCTTGTTCCTCTCACAGTCGAGCCAACCTATTTGATCTATATCTAATTTCTAGCTACGTCGTCGTTATATAAAATATATATATATACATTTGAAACGTTTACGTTTAGTAAGGGATATATACACACTGCTCAAGTGAGTCTCGCTGAGACCACGAAATTATAGAGAACGTAATTTCGAATTTTTTTTTAACGAAGTAATGTAATATTATTAAAATTAATACCTACATATTTAATAGTCTTAGCAAAAAAAAAAAAAAATTCTATTCGAAAAGTGGCCACCTTTGGCTTTTATGCAGGCCTTTAATCTGTTTGTCCACGAATCTATGGATTTACTTGCACTGTTTCCAAGGGAAATTTCGCCACTGCTTGCTCTAAAGATTTTTTAAGAGACTCAATGTTGCCATGTCGTTTAGAGCAGGCCATGTCCTCTAAAACTTCCATAATTTGAAGTCTAAAGGTTTGAGGTCTGGGCTAGATGAGGGCCAGTCTTCAGCTCTTATAAAGTCCGGAACGTTATTTTCAAGCCAGGCTTAGTTATTTCGTGCCTTATGACCAGTGTAGAGTCCTGCTGGAAAGTCCACGGTATATTTTGTAAGTGTATTGCTGAGAGGTCCCAAAACATGATCCAAGACTGTATCTTGATACACTTTGGCTGAAGTTTTCACTCCTTTTTCACGAAAATGTAGTTTTGTGACTCCTTGATAAGACACGCCCCACCAAACGATCACTGACGTAGGATGATGACCACTTTGTACCTTCCACTTTGTACCGACCACTTGAGCAGCTTCTTTAGAACTGTGAGCGTACACTTTATCATTTTGCTTATTATGGGGTTCTTCAATCGTGAAATTTTTTTCATCGGTAAAGACGATATTTTATTATTAGATATTGCCTTTCACCTGCGTATCGCGCGACAGAAGGCGTTTTGATAGATCCACTCTCTTTAATTGTAAAGACTGATTTAGGGCATGTCCTGTATATCGTCGATAAGCACCGATCTTCAGGTCTTGTTTTATAATATGCGACAGAGTCCTAGCAGGAATCTTCATTTTTCGCGATAAGATTTTTTGCTTCCTAATGGGTTTTCGAAAAATTCTGACTTTAAAAGCATTAACAACTTTTGTAGTTCTAACAGCACGTGGCCACCCCGAACTTTTCTAGTTTTAGACTGAGGAAGTGTTGTTGTATCTGTTGATGGTACGGTATACGAACATACGGCTGATACCATGCTTTTGAAGTGTCTGGAATATGACCGACGGCTCCATACCCACTTTGTGCAAGGCGATCACTGCAATCCTATTTTCTTTAACACCCCATTCCATATTTTAATTTGATAATGAACACGAAAAAATATGTGAAATGGCGCAAAATCGAAAGAAAACGTGTTCCAAATTAAAAATAAATAAAAAGTTGAAAAAAAGTATTTATGACCAGACTAAATATATATAAAAGTTATTGAATTGACGGTGACATATGAGCACACATTTTGCCTGATTATGATTGCTATGACCGAATGCCGAATGGCTTTTAAACCGATGACATCCACATTCATCCTCGATAAGGAATCAAAACGCAGGTGAGGTGTCACCCTTGAGGATTAAGATGTAATGCCATCAGGAGAAACACAGCAGCACCATGCAGATAATTTATTCAGGTTCTGTAAAGGTGTGACCCATTCATACTAGAGACAAACTTCACTGTCAGTCTCGCAATCAATATATTCAAAATAAAACCTCAAACACCAAACACCTCTCAGTAAATAACTTGTCTAAATCTAAATGAATTTGTATTGTACTTAAGTTGTTAACCTTCATCTTGACTTTACTGACTTTTGAGCAACTATTCAACAAATATTAACAGTAAAAACATGCAAACATGGTTTTTTATTACCCCTGTATAGTCTAATTCCATTAGTGTTGCCATTGTTGCTTCCCCGTGATTCTCTTAAATTCTACGAAATATCTGAGCGAAATCTGGGTTCGTGTATTAAGGAAACCCAATTGAATAATAATTATTTATCAATCTTTATTTTTTACTGTATTTTGTTTTTTATCTTTTAATTAATAATTTAGTCATTTATTAAATTCTCTAAACAACTTCTATCCATATTAATTAATGGTAAAAAAAACAGTTTTAAATAAATTATAATCATGGACATTACTCTTATATCGTCCAGCTTTCCAGAGTTTTTGAAATCTATGTCAGGAGTCGGCTCAATAAATGTGAGTACCATAGAGTGCCGGAATCACTTACCGTCCAAATCCAGTTGAACTGACGGAAGGTGTGTTTGTGTGTTTGCTCTTTTGCTTAAATACAATACAAAAAAAATAGAAATAATGTGTCTCAATATAAGAAAATAGTGTTTAAAATCCGTGAAAGCTCCCATGGGTCCATAAGGTTACGCGCAAATAAAAACTTTAAAATAAATGATGAGCTAATTGTAAATAATTATTATGGGAAGAGAACAAAGAGATTTGTAGTGCCGAAAATATGTAATGAAATATTCTCTGAAAGTCAATGCTTGAGTAAAAATATCTTTAAAAGAAAGTTAAAGGCATTTTTAACAAACAATTATTAGAACAGTGTTAAGTAGATTTTATTTTTGTGCTTATTTATTATTTCTTTTTCTTGTTACTTTGCTGTCTTATGTTCAATTCATATACTAAGATTAAAGTTATTTTGTTCTATTAGTGACTAACTAATGTGTAAGAGTGCTTTGTTTCGCCGATAAATTATTTTCACAATTGGCGATATTTGTTTGTAATATTTGGTTGTTCACTTATTATATAAATAATAAAAAACTGCTGCCGTTTCTAATAATCTCGTCGTCGGGAGGTTAAAAAATGAATAATTTACATTATAAATCAACATCATTCTTAATATTTTTACGGCTACATCCAAATCGGCCAAACAAAGATAACATTATTCGTAACTAATGGCTTTTATGACTTAAATAAATGCGTAAAATTACTTGTCTACGGTACTTCTTCCGTTACTGCAAAAAATAATTATGGTGAAACTATTATTGTTATATAAATTATTGTTCTATTATATAAATCTTTAATGACAATCTTAATATAAAATCTTGTATGTCGTCCTTGTGTATATCTTCTTGTGAGGATTTACAACGAGGTAACATTTACAAATATCTTATAAATTTTTTTATAATTTGAAGGGTGTGTTTTGGGTTTTTGACACGATTGACCTAATGGTAAGTGACAACAAACACTGATTTAAGATTCACATCCGTTATTGTTAGGATTGAAATGGAATACCTCGCTACCGGTAAGATACGCCGACGCTACCATGATGAAAATTTAAAGAAAAATCTTTCATTATAACTAAAACTTACGATGAACTATTGCCTGAAGTATGTGCTAAATTTGATTTTAAAGTAAATGCTAATATTAAAGAGATCTATATTTGAGAATTTCTTGACAATTATACAATTACAATACAAACGCATCGGACTAGAGAAATTTATGACGGCAGCGCCTCTGTGTTTGGGGAACAATAAATGAGTTTTCCACTCTACTGATGAAAATTTAAAGAACTTTCTTTGTAACTAAAACTCACAATTAACTCCTTACCTAATGTAAATTTGATTTTAAAATATTAATGCTAATATTAAAGACATTTTTGAGAATTTCTTTGCAATTATACCATTACTATACAAACTCATCGGACTAGGGAAATGGATGACGGGAGTGTCTCTGTGTTTGGCGGAGAATAAGCGAGTTTTCACTCTACTGTGTTTGCCCATATGCTAACGACGCATGGACAAACAAGGTAGAGAGGAGTAATAAGATAAATATGTACGAAGTATAATATATCCTGCGTAGATGTTGTCGTCTGCTAATAACCAGAATACATCGCGGTGCTAGAAATCGAAACGGACATGATCGATGTTTCGATGATAGTTACGATTAACTTCAGCATATTTAATTCAATACGATTAACCTTAATTATATTTCCAATTTTAAGCTAAACATTATCGAGACGTTCTACGTCTTAGAAAAAATTCCACAATAACGTATTAGACGGTGACATCATCTAATGAGTAATGTACATTTAATTGTTTATTCATTCCGACGCCGATAGAATTTGGAATTATTGGATCTCAGTTACTTATATATTGTGGAAGATAAACAACATTTAATTTCAGACACTGAATTTTACCGTCATACATCGGGAGGTAATTTAAAAATTCATTCTCACCGTCTCGATGTTGGCACCAAAATTAATTGTAAATAAAAACACTAATTTGCCACAGCTCGGCGGTAAAGTGTAATAGACAGTGGTGGGTCTACACTGCAGCGTGTTTCTAGCTGCGGAATGAATGGGTCACCCGACCGGGGACCACGCCCTCACAGAATACCAGCATAATGCTGCTGTGTTTCGTCTGGTGTGTGTAGGGATCCAGAGACCATTATTAATGGTGACCAGGAATTCAATATTACATCTCAATCCTCAAGGGTAACAAGCATCTTTATTATGTTCATTGTCAAGGATGAATGTATGTACATGTTGTGGACCGCAGGAATCATGTGCCATCAGGTGAACTATGTGCTCGTTTGTTACTCTCAATGTAATAAGAAAGGGCACATCAACCTCGTGATAAAACTTGCATGTCCCAGAAATATATTTATATATATATATATATATATATATATATATATATATATATATATATATATATATATATATATATATATATATATATATATATATATATATTTATGGCTGCCAACCCTCACTATTCTTCGTTGTCTATTCTTCACATTCCCTCTAGGGAGGAGATGTGGGATTCATATATACGGGCTGATACTTTTTTACTTTACCGTATAGTTGGTAATTTACTAGTGCGCTGTTTGTATACTTTTTATCGAGAATAAGCATTCGCAATTTACTTAGTGACCTTCAAGAAAAATAGGCTCATTCCTCAAATGCCGGCAACATACCTGTAACTCCTCTGGTACTGCAGATCGAGCCATCTCTTCTAAAATAAGAAATCTTAATACTATGCCAAATGCTACTTTTTAAATTCCAGATAATGCACTCGCTTCTTTCTATCCTTATTTTCTTAGTGTGACAAACGAGCACACAGCTCACATAATCGACTACTGTGATAGTAATTCTTGAACATATCTCTTTACATAAAGATTTTTTTGTCATCCTTATGGTAAGGAATTCCTGCGGTCCATTACACTAACATTCATCCTCGATAAGGAATTATAATGTTGATACATTGTATGAGAACTAGGATGGAATTCCTCGTCACCAGGATCTCCACCACAACCGCCACGCAACCTTATAAATTGTGATCATGATAGCTAAGGCTTACATACATACATAAAATACACTTAAACCGGGAAACCAACTACTTGTTATATACAGATAATGTTCCTTATTAATGGAAATCTAACTCAGGACCCGCGTCACTGTGGCTATATACTATAATCAGTACACCATGGCTACACTACATTTCTTTTTTTTACTTTTTTCGGGCCCATGGCCGCTGTTAGCATAGAAAGGGCTTTTACAGTTTCGACGGATTGAGAGGTGACTGAACGCTTATGGCGCTCAGTCGAGACCTCTGTTAGTGGGTAACCAGCACAAGCGTTCCTGAGAGAGAGCCTCGGCTTGGCCCGTTACCCTATTAACACTACGACATGGAAACACAGATGATATGGGTTTTTACACGTTTTTCCAAAAAAATAAAATAAACAAATGACATTCAACGTTGGACGTCTTCAAGAGAAAAGTGAACAGGCATCTAGTGCGCTCTACCGTCAACGTCTACATCACTTGGCACAATGGCGGCTTGTATTTATTTAAAAAAAACATACTACGTATAATCGACGATAAACCGGAAGTGTGGAAACGTCTTAATGAAACATAAGTAATCATCGGATGAGACAGGGAAGCCGGACATGGGCGACGAGGTCAGTTCGATTTCGGACGAAACGTATACGGCAGGTCGAGGCCGACCACAGAATGCCGAACCCTCGAAAAGTGACAATTTAAAATTGTTTTATTGAACGAATGATACATAATGACATTTTTGACAAAGAATCTTACTTCGAACCTTATCAATAACCATTTTAGCATAAAAGTCAAGAACGAAATTGACAAAGTTAAATGTATTTTATTAAGTTAAATATATTTCAGTTCATATTGTATTATATTCTTTTTTTTTCAAGAATGCTAGCAAGGTTATTAACATTACTAACCACTCCAACTAATCTTAAATGCTTGTGCTGGGAAATGGTACCGGATAATAGTCGAATGGCGAACTACGACCTTAAGTTTTGTTCCCTAATGTTTGGACTCTTCATACAGTATATCTACGTGGAAGAGATCTACGAGCCGTGGTGAGTGTCTAAGCGCTCACTTTTAACATCACGATATGCGACCAAAAAAAGTTCGGTTCTCGGTCCCAATGATATTATTAATTGCAATTTTAACTGCTGATATAACACGTGCTAGTTGATCAAGTACTTTCGTGATGAAACTTGCATTAATAAAAAATGAAGACATGTGAAGTTCGCCAAGCCCTTATAGAGACTGCAACCCCCAACTAACCTACCAACACGGGGGGTGTTAGATGTAGAGAGGAGGCCTATACCCAGCATGAATATAGGGTATGTTAATTTTTATATTTTTATCAGAGTTCTTTTTCCAAATGCTCGTACAGGAGCAACCTCAGTTCGATGCTTGATGCTCTAACAATTTTTAGAGCTGATTTATTACGGAGAAGATCACATCATAAGCAAACCAGTATGTGTAAAAAATAAATAAACAAAAAAAAGTATTAGCATTAGTAAAGTCCGTCAATCCGCGGTGAAGTCACCTGGTGTATGCTCTAAAGAGAAGCTCCCAGGATATAAATTGTTACAATACTTTTTAGGTGACCTTTTGTTATAAGTAATAGACTCTTAAATTACACCGATTGGCATAATGCCAACACTACCTGTTACGCGAGATCGGAGCGGTTTTATATTGCGTCTATTTTGGATTGTTACAATGCGTAGGTGTATGCTCCAAACGCACGGTCAAAATAATTTACATGAGAAATAGCTCGTGTATACGAGATCTTGGTAAATGGATTTTAATTGCATTTTAATAGTGCTATTACGGAATAGATCCCAGTATAATCTTTCTTTTTAACTATACCCTGTAGTTAAATACCTTTCCCTTTTTAACGTTGGAAAATCGTGTTGCACTGTCCCCCATCGTGGGGGTACAACCGGGATTTGTCAGCCTTACAAAGGACTTTTTTTAATAACTCCCTATGGCAACGGGAAGGATAATTTTAACCGAGCAAAGATCACGCCTTCACTGAATACTATCGTCAAATAAAAGCTATACGTGCTGTGTATTGTGATGATAAGTGAAGGAAATTCGTAACCCTTCTATAGAATTATTTTAGTTCATAATTCATTGTTAACATTTATGATTTAAAGAAAACCTTGGATGACAGACAAACACACAGTTAACCTAATGATTTGTAATAACTGTGACACTTGCATTATTAAAAAATCAATATCATAACACTAGTTTTATATAACCGTTGGCCATAGTTAATATCTAATTAATATATTTATGTAACTAAATTGATAAAGAGTGCGAGAGAGATAAAGGTGGAAAATAAATACTGCACTAATTCCTTTTCTACCGTTTTAAACTGTTTTATATAAAAGTTATTTTAATATAAAACGAAAGAAAATAAAATTTCAATATGGTTATGTATAAGTTTTTCTGTTTACCTTTATATTGCATGTTACAAAAAAACATTGATAGAGCTTCACTGCAGTTTGTGCCTAGCTGCAGAATGAATGGTTCAGCTCGATCGGAGTAGGACCACGCCCTCACTGAATATCAGCGTAAAATAGCAACATAATGCTGCTGTATTTCGTCTGGTGAGTGTAGGGATCCGGAGACCTTTATTACTGATGACGAGGCATTCCATCTCAGTCCTCAAGCGTAACAACGCATCTTTATTATGATTCCAGATGTCGTGGATCGCAGGAATCATTTATTGCTCGATTGTTATTCTCAATGTAATAAAAAAAAACATTTTATTTTCTTTTCTTATAATATTATGACAAACGAGCATACACTTCACCTGACGGTAGGTGATCATAACACCCACATTCATCCTGAACAAGCGTTCAAGTTGGCCACTCGTCGTTACTCCTGAGGACTGAGATGGAATGTCTCCGTAGTCGTTGGGTCTCCGGGTCCTTACACTTATCATACGAAAAATAGCAACTTTTACGCCTTGATTTCACTCTGGTGTGAGTGTATGATCCTTCCATGGTCTATTCGAATCATTCATGCTACAGCCAGAAATAAGCTGTAGAGTGGTTCTACTATTGTTAAACTTCGTCCATTCAAAATTATAAACTACAATATTTTTATTAGTTATTAGGAACTTAAGTAGTTTGTTTACTTTATTTAGCGTAGAATTCTTTCAGAAACGTTTTTGCGTTATATAATCATATACCACTCTGTCAAGAAAGTAACGGGAAAACATCAATACATACACAAAATGCTAATTATTCGTCCAAATTTATTTTATCACCTTTTAAGTATGCTCCTTCAGAAACGATACACTTACATCAACGAAAAATCCATTCATGAAAACATTTTTATAAGCTTTTTCCGGAACTGAGTTCAGGACGCCACGAAGTGGTAATTTGAGTTTAGGAAAAAGAAAGAAGTCGGCTGGAGCTATATCTGGTAAATATTTATATTTTGGTCAAATATTCGTTCACGACGATGGCCTTGTGCGAAGGTGCAACATCGTGGTGCAAATTCCAAGAATGTTCTTACCACAAATCTGGCCTTTTTCGTCAAATTTGCTCCCTAAAACCTTCCGGCAAAAACTCTGAGTGCACAACACCGCGATAATCAAAGAAAAATTCAACATGACTTTGTCTTTTGATCGACTTTGGCGTGGTTTTCTCGGTTTCGGTTCAATAGGATGTCGCCACTCCGATGCTTGTTGACTAGTTTGCATGTCAAACTCGTAAACCTACGTCTCGACACCAGTAACAATGCGTTTCATGAATGTTGTGTCGGAATTGACTCGTTCTAGCATGCCCTCAGCGTATCTTATGCGATTGAGTTTTTGGAGAAAATTCAAGTCTTTCGGGACTAGCCGAGCGGCAACATGTTTCATGTCCAAGTGATTATTTAAAGTCGTACGGATCGACTCGCGAGACACAGAAAGTTCGGCGGCTATCTCTCTCAAACTTGAATGAGGATTTCCTTCACTTTCGCGATGTTAACTTCAGTTACAGACGTTGATTGCCTACCAGAGCGAGGCAAATCTTCCATCACATCTCGACCGCTTTTGAACGCTTTGTACCACTCATAAGCGGGTGTTTTTGTGTGTGTGACTCCGAAGACGAAATTCCACTGGCGATGCAAAATTTAAGACAAACTCTTAGTTCGATGTTTTTGTCCACTATGAAATTCGCAATACACACCAGATATTAAATAACTAAAAACATATTGAGTCTAAATAACAGATACAACTCAAACTCTGCGTCGAAACGGAAAACAATTGTGCTAATCTAACAACAAAAAAAACAAAAATTTAATTTGGAACCATAACCAAATCATCCATACCCGATTATTTTTTGACTGAACTTATGCCGGTTTATTTAAAAATTTATCAATGCACCTACTCAATCTTTCCGTACCACCCAAAGGTTTGACTGGGACATAATGCCTTAGGCAATAAGTCCACCTGTGTTCACTGTTTGTGCAAAAAGTTTTAATAAATTAAAAATAAATAAATATAATATTATCCAATAGTCTTCGTTTTAGGTGATCTCTGAACACATTCATATATGCTAGAATTTTATTCCAATTCATGTCAAATTGTACTCACTAGAAACGCTTTGCAATATTTTCACGTATTAAATTCTGAAAAACCTAATTCATGTCAACTTATTATCAGAATGTTGCCTAAGCTATACTTTATTAGGAATGCCTTTCGATCTACGAACTATACCTGTTACTGGATTAAAGTCAACATACAACGCTGTCGAATTTTCGCCGCTTACTATTGACTACTTACAACTAACAACTAACGTAAACATTATTTTACTGTTTTACCTTTTCGAATTTCTCATGCATTCTTCTGTTTTTAATATTATTTTCCACACATCCTTATTATAATCGGCCAGCAGCCCGAAAAAAAAACCTTATTATGACAATTATATTTATTGTAACAATTTATTATACAGATTAATATAACAATTTACCCATGTAATTGACATATATATGTTTATCTAGATTTCAAACTTGTCTTACTTTGTTTTTCTTTCTGTCCTATGTACATACATGCTGTTTGTGTATATAAACATGCCTTTTCACCCCTGCGGTGACACTCCTAATCATGTACTAGTATGGGTCTCAATGGACTCTAGAGATAACTTGGTGTTCATTTTGTAATATACACGAAATGTTGAATATTTAATACTTCACTGTTAATGACAAAAATTGTATTTTTTACGTATATTATAATACAACTGTATTTTTTACAATAAACCATACACCAGTGTACCGTTTTAATAAATATAGTAACATTTGAAGTTTATAAATAAACAATATTTTCTAATCAATACCGATTACCGATTATTTAAAATTGCAATTACCATTTTCATTCGTGCCCACACCGGGGATCGAAACGGTTTGCTAGCGTGCTTTGAATTAAAAGCGCTTAGACATTAAGCAACCACCTTTTCACAGTTGGATTACGATTGGAATATTATACACCTCCCACTATTCATAATCTAAATGAATTCAACAAAGTTTGCATTACTTAAAACTGCGACCCTTAAACGCCTATATATACATATAGGCGTTTAAGGGTCGAAGTTTCAAGTAACATGCATTGCCTCCACTCAATACCTGGAGCCCTGGAAATGAAATGGAATTCGTCATATCTTTGCCAGGGCTCTAGGTTAACTATTGTTACTTTTTATTATTCCTTTGACGTCATATATACACCGCATCTAGATCTTTATCGCAGCTTAGAATAGAAAATCGAGAACGAAAATTTCTAACGAAATTAAAAATTGACAAACTAGCACATATATTTTACCTGATAGTAAGTGATTCCTGTGGCCCATTGCACCAGCATATCCTCGATAAGGATAATGCAGATACCGAGAACTAAGATGGAATGCCCAGTTCAAAGGCAAAATGCACAATAGACTGTTCGTAACCACATTAGCAAGGCAACTGGCTTGTTATCGCTTCTCGACCATTGTTTATTTCCTTGACCGCCTATAATCGACGCGTCATACAATAGCACAATAGTACTGAAATAGCAAAGATTCTATCAAGTATCCCTGTTTCCTCAATTAGAACGTTCTAGTTGGTGAAAGAAGGCAAAGGATCGAAGGAGTAAACGGAGTAGAACCAAACTGCCAGAAACTAGCTGCATTTTGGCACGATTGGGTCAACTGGAGACGGGTAAGACCACGCACTAACAAAATACCAAATCAAATCAAATAGTTCAGATCATTAAACGCACAAACATATTCTGCAACGTATGTTGTACAAATATTATAATGAATTTAAATTTAAAACCAATTTATGATCAGATGAGGATCTTAGTCGTCAGGGGTGACGAGTCTGGATTATGATTCCTTATTTATAATGAATGTGGGTGTCATAGACCGTAGGAATGAGTAGATGACATCTGCCAATTTAATTTGGCATTAACCCGCATAGTCCCCAGGAGTGAAAAAATATTAGCATTATGTTTCCTTATCCAAAACTAATGTAGCTATCATGGCCCATACGAATCACTATTTTTTTAAAGAGACGGTGGCATACGAGCATGCAGCTCATCTGATGGTAAGTGATTACCGTCGCCCATGGACATCCGCAATGTCAGAAGAGACGCAGATGCGCTGCCAGTCTGTATGAAATGATTTTTGTAGGACCCCATGTTGCATCGATTTGGAAATACCGCTTGCGCTGGAACTGATTCCAAAGAGTAGTTCTACGTAGCAGAAAATTTCGCGTAAGGCGCACAGTGGTGCATTGCCAACCATCGAGATGATGAGAATGAAATTTTAAATTCTGTCTTGATGTACAATGTTTAAACTCAGCGGCTGGAATTAATCCGAAGATCTCCTCGGAACACTCCCCATGGTAAATTCCATAAAAAATGCATAGAGGTGCAACATTTCGTAATGTCAGTGCATCTATACATAAAGCACGGATTGCCTATTTTACGTACTTGATTTATTTTAAACAAATACAATGATCGTTTACAATCTCACCTGGTATTAAGTTGAGATGTACACGTTGATGGTAGAACGCACAAGTTCAACTAATGAGCTTACCATCAGTTGAGTCGTGTGCCAATTTAAAAAAAAAAAAATTTCAAAACATTCACATTAAATAGGCCCCTGATTACTCTGTGTCAGAATGTACGCCTCGTTGTCAGTTAACGAAATGATTCAAATGCATCACGCTTGATCAGATCCATCAACGGTTAACCGTGCGTGTCTATTACAATGGGCTTGATAAAATCTTTTATTGACACGGAATTTCATTTGTTATCAAAACTACATTAACGGTTAGCAATAATGGCAATACTAGCTTTATTTTAAAAAAAATATCTTGACTTTTACGGGGTATATATGAGTTTTACAATGGAGGAAGATGGCAACACTAACAAAGGTACTACGACTAAAAAATATTTCAAATCAAAGAAAATAATATATTTATATATTTCAAAAACTTAACGATCGATCCCATCAATCAATGATTAGATTATACTATGCTTTTATACAAGAAATTACTTGTAGTAGGAAATTAAAACGAAAAGGAATTAACCATACTTAATTATTTTATAATTAAAATATTGTAGGATATATATATATGTGTTTGTGTTTTAAGTAATATTTTGTAATACTTATAGTAACTTGTGTGATCTTTTTAATTTTTTTTCTCCCGCTTTGCGACATGGGAGAGCAGTGAAATAGCCTTTCCTACTTCTCCGTTCATTCTTCTTAATAATGAAGACTTTAAGAATTCTCTACTCTATCTCTAACTCCATTATTTTCAACATGTGTGCTACTTTCGGTCCTGCTTAAAAGAGATGGCGGGATGAGAGATGGGTTCATCTTATCAAATCGTATCATAATCGAATATCAATAATTTCATCGTATAACCAACGGAATTTTTGCGGAAGAAATTTTTGTACGTTTCATGCAAACAGACAAAAACACAATCACATTACTAAAGGTCTTGAGAACGGTAATGGCCTCATTGGTAGGAGTTACTATCTAGGCTAGTGTATTGATTTTTTTAATATTAGGGGTAACAAACATATGGACAGGCTGTGATGATGACGATGATGTTGATGAAGTGGAAACCTTAAATTATTTTATGGTTTTATTTATTATTATTATAATAAATAAAACCTTAAAATAAACATTTTCAAGTTATATAACCAGCGACCTCGAAATAAAAAGGAAACAGAGCAAGCTTCCTTAATCAACAACAGACGCGAGTATGTACTACAGTTGTTAGTTTACTTGAAAGTCTTTAGAGTTTTTGTTTGTTTTAACATCTTGTTAATAAGTTTGTATAAGTTATCTGATGCTGGTGGTTCAGGTCACTTTTTATTTATTGTGTTTTTATTGTATTGAAGGTGACAAACAAGCGAACAGTGCAACTGATTGATAAGTGATTCCTGCTGCCTATAACATTCATACTTCATAAGGAATCATAATGCATACATGCTTTGTCGTCATCAGGCTAAGATGGAATACCATGTCATCGTTAATAAGGGTCTCTAGATCCATATCCACTCACCAAACGAAACAGCAAAATAGCAGCATCATTTAATATGAGATATATATAATTAAGACGAAAAAATATATAGTTTCCGATTAACGAATAGACCAAAGCTTGCTTAATTGAAAGCAAATTCGAACTTAAGAAGACGAATATATATATTATTAAGTTATAAGACGACCGCAAGATGAAACAGAGCAGTCAGAGTTCCTGGATTCAGCATTGGTTCCTGTGCTCGATTCCTAGGCTAGAATTTGTATTTCACAAATTGTTGGATTTCTATTTGGGTGTGTTTGCATGTATGCCTCGTGTATATCTTTGACACTGCATCACCTACCTCCGATCTTATTTCAAATGTATTACATCGAACTAGGGTAGAAGATATCGAACGAGTAAGTGTCTCTGTGTTTGCGAAGATAGCCTACAGCACTTTAATCAACTGATGTCATATGATCGCCGAGCCTACCTTGGACACGTGCAGGTAGACTGCACGCGAGTAACATTGCGCAAGAGAGTAGTGTGTGTAACCACTGCGGCCCATTACTCCCCTAAGGATTAAGATTAATTAATGGGGGACACTCGCTCTCGCGAAACAGGATAACGGTCCACGCCGATGCTCCCTTCCGGGAGTATTTGTGGTGGTTACCAACTAATAGAGGTCTCGACTGAGCACCATAAGCTCGGTCACCTCTCAACCCAGTGAAACTGAAAAAGCCCTCAGGCTAACAGCGGCCATAAAACCGAAAAAAAAAGCGTGGACACTTCCGTTTTTTAATATATATTTTATGTACACAATACATCGCATGATAAGTAATTCGATTTATTCTCAATTAAGTATCATTGCACTGTCGTCTCTCAATTAAGATTGAATACCTCGTAATGTTTCCGAGAACAAAAGTGTTTTGAAACTTAGTAAGTCGCAGGTGCAATTATGGTAGATTTGATAAATTGCTATCTCTAATCACCCCTTTAAAATAAGTTTTGAGAGCTCAATTTTCTTATTTTACGTCATTGGCCTTGATTTCCTTCGGTGTAATATAACCCTAGACCATCGTTTCTCAATCTGGAGGTCGCGACCCCGGAGGGGCTCGCATTTATTATTAAAGGGGATCGCAATCTGTTTATTAAAGGATTAAATTTTAATGTAGTTTATAAAATTAAATATTAGCATGAAATAACAACATGAAAAAATAAACTTAAAGCTTGCTTTGTGTAAATAAACTATTGATTGTAATAAAACCTTATTATAATTTTATTATATAATGCTGGGCTTTTCACTTACCTTTTTTACTTTTTCTTGGATCGTGACATAAAAATGGATGAGAAACAATATCCTAGGCTATCTATCTATAGTTAGTTTATGTCTGAAATTTGTCAAGATATTTCAATATCAAAAATACACATAGACACGTTGCTGCAATGGACTTCGAAGAGGGATCTAGATAATAATTTTAGTAAATCTTTTGCACACCCAAAATTTATCCATCTCCAATTAATCGCAACTCGGAAGTAACGGCATTTTGTTCTAAATTGTTTTTGTATCTTTTTCAAAATTCCTTCAATTTTAATCAAATCCTGGTCTACAGAAGCAACCCTAGACCATAATTGAGCCACCATCATGCTTGATTGTTGGGACTACACAATCTGACATCATCTTTTCTCGGGCATTGCGTCGAACCACGTTTTGAACCGAAAGTTCAAACTTGGATTCATCAGTCCAAAGCACTTTTTTAAATCTTCTTCTGTCCAATCTCGATGGGCAAGAGCCCACTGCATCCGTTTTTCTTGTTTTGTGACCTTAGCAGAGGTTTTCGAACAGCAACGCGACCGTACAACTTCGCATCTCTCAGTCGCAATAATTAAGCATCTATTTCGGTTGCTGGTAACAACAATGAAATTATCTTCACTAGACGCGTTTAGCTCTCGGCCTTCCTGAGCGTGGATGATCTTGAAAACTGCCTGTCTCCCTGTATCGAGTTATCGTGCCACAAACACAAGTCTTCACTTCAGTTGTGAAGCAATCTCACGTTTGGATTTCATTATGTAAAACAACGATTGCAGAACGCACTTCATTTCTAATTTCTCAAGCTTTTCCCATTTTATGACGTCTTCACTTTAAAAACCACAAGTTAAGACTAATTGAGATTGTTTGTGAACAAACCCAATAAACTCGGGTAATAATAAGTCACAAACACGTGTTTTTAGGAGCTAAATAATCTTAATTATTGACCAATATGTAACAAAAGCAAAGTAATTAGTAATGAGGACATTATTAAATATTATTACGACTCTACCACCTGGCTCTAGCGCAGCGTTTGTCGGCTTTTGAAAACAATAGATGTTTATTGTCCAATAACTTGAAAGTAAACAAAAGATGATCTCTTTAAATATTCGATACTAACAATAGAATATGCAGATGTTAATTTCTTTTATTTATCTTATGGGATTTTATTACAATTTTATTCCTACGATCAATTCGGACTACTATATCTTCTATTTAATATAACCCTTTATATATATGTACATATATACCTATACATAATATTTATATATTTATAATTAATAATAAAAGCAGCATCAAACGCTGATTTAATGATTTTCTTTTAAATTTAATTTGTAAATAATGTGGGAAAAATTTAATATCACACCTAGAGGTCGTCTCAAAGTAACATAACGAGTTCTTTTCAAAGTCGAGGTAATGTTGGCTCCATATGACAAGAACAACAAATATGATTGTTTATGCAGTATGTATGTAATTGTATTGTAAAAAATATCGTAATATAAACGATGAATTATTGAATATGTATATTATTTAAATTAAACTAATTTAATATGAAATTAACATCAACATTAGGATAAAATTGATAGCAGCTTATTTATAGCTACGTTATTTCTATATATCATTAAAATTATTAAGTGAAAACAAGTGGTGAAATCAAAAATGGCGGCCTATTCCAACGATTCGCTCCAGAAAAAGACTAGACCGAAACTATGACTTCTCATGAGTCTTCTGGAAAAATCTAAAAGTGTTCTGCCGATACCCGACGGACCGGATATACGTTGCGGGTCTGTACATGATGTCGCACCTATATACGCAGGACATGGGTTCGATGTCCAGGTGTAGAACTATATTCGTGCATTACAAATTATTGGTTTTCGGTCTAGGTATATTTTATGTGCATCTCGTATCCCTGACTCTGATGTCTGATAATCTGAACCATTCTCCATTCTTATTGCACATTACATCGGAAACGATATGGAGATGACCAGTGTACGCCTCTGTATTGTATTGTATTGTCTTGTATTGTATTGTCTTATATTGTATTGTCTTGAATTACATAATATTGTTTACGTATGTGTGAATAGCATAGCCATATTATATATCCTACGTAATTGATGTCATTTGATATCCGAGACGATTTCACCGTACTGGGAATCCAACAGGAAAACATTATTCTTCTACACAGATTGTTATAAAAACACACACACAGACACAATGATATATATGTATGCTATTTATTAAATATTTATCTAAAATAATTAAGTAACTTTAATTACAAAATGCGTATACGGGCAAATGTTAATTAGCAAATGTAATCAGATTTCAGTCCGCATACCGCTTCCATTCGAGTGAGGTTAATTATTTATGTGATAAAGTTTTAATAATCAAGTTTAGTAAAATCGTAATGTGATTATATTGGTGATGAAATTCTCCTGATCGTTCGCTGGCTAATGAGCTCTGGTGGATTACTGATGACAAATAATCATTCCATATTTGCTGAAGCTAAATTTCATTGGCAAATCGGGTACGGATGTTTCTGAGCCTCGGCGAAAACTTCCGCGTCCGAATAAAAGTACGTAGGACTTATTATAGTGCCATGAACTGTACAAATACAGAGGAACTCCTAGTTCTATGTAATACACGCGCAGTAAGATCGAAGGAAGGTTCAGATCCATTGACTAAGACAAGGAAAGCATACAACACATCCCGACAAGAAAACCAACAATTTATGATACACATATCAAATTCCTCAGAATCAAACTCAGGACTATTTATCAGCAGGGTATTCTAACCATTACACCACGCAGCCATAAAATTGTGAGGACTACAAATACAACAGTGGTCCTACCACTGTTCCTACACTGCAGTTTGTTTCAACTGCAGAATGAATGGGTAAGCTCGAACGGGGTAGGATCACGCCCTTACAGAATACCGTAAATATCGTGCCATGAGCATAACGTTGCTGTGTTTCGTCTGGTGAGTGAAAGGATTCGGAGACGTTTATTACTGGTGACCAGGCATTCCATCTCAGTCGTCAAGGGTGACAACGCATCTGCATTATTTTTCGTTGTCAAGGATGAATGTAGATCTCAAGGCCGCAGGAATTACTTAACATCAAGTGAACTGTGTGCTCGTTTGTAACTCTCAATGTAATAAAAAAAAGAAAATACCTCTAAAATTCGTCACCAACACAAAAGTACATTAATAAATGGATACGTTTATATCCCATTCATTCATTAAAACAATAAAACGCTTATGTCATAGCACGGCGTCCAGTGAATTATTGATACGTCGTTATTTATGTTTAATGGATTCACTTTGTTAGCTTTACTTACCACAAATCGTGTCGAACAATTTATGTAATTACATGGTTGTTTAATTGATGGGAAGTGTTTGTTTTCCAATTGTTTATCGCTACAATTATTAAATATATATTTATATATATATATAGGTATTACATTGTATATTTTATTATAACAGAATTTGTAGGGAATGCACCTGCTACATTTTCTTACCAAACAATGAATTGACTGGTGTATATACATCCTAGTTTAGATCCCTTCTTCCATTTCCTTCTCATAAAACTGTTTTCTATGCCAAATCCTGCACTGCGCAGGGAATTCGTTTGTGGAATGCTCGTCCTGTAAAATTGAGTGTCACCATAACTGTTGTGTTATATAAAAAAACTAGTGAAGTAACACTACTTATCTTATTTAGTTGAATACATAATGAAATATTATGTTCGCTTTATTGTATGGTATAATATATTTATATTTATGTATTTATATGCAAGTGTCTTTAATGATATGTCCAACACCAGGCCTGCTGGAAGAGAGTTCTATTGTTAAAATCACCTTTTAATATACTTTCTTATTTTAATTTTCTTTTCTTTTTTCATTTCATTGAGAGTAACAAACGAGCACACAGTTCACCTGATGGTAAGTGATACATGCGGCCTATGGCATCTACATTCATCCTTGCCAAGGAATAATAATGAAGATGCGTTTTTACACTTGACGACTGAGATCTCCGGATCCATACGGATCCAGAAACATAGCAGCATCATGTTCTGCTACTTTACGCTGATATTCTGTGAAGGCGTGGTCCCACCCCGGCCGAGCTGACCCATTCATTCTGCAGCTAGAAACAGACTGCAGAGTAGCTCTACCACTCGATTAATACTGTGTGTATATTAAAGTGAAATAAATAAATAAATAACGCAGGTTTTCCTAAAAAGCGACGATATCACATAATTCACAGTTCACATTTAAACTGAGTAGTAAAGGATTGACGCAACAGTAATGTCACTTGGATTGGACTTCATAACTAATGAGATGATGTACAACCTCACCTCATTATTTGCGTTACCTGACTGAAATGACATTCGATTTGACGCCACGTTGAAACGATATTTAATAATAATTGAAATAAAAAGACCTGAGTCATCATATATATTCATCGTCCAGATAGCTGTCGATGGGCAATAGGTTATACAATAAGCTGGGATCGCAAATAAACGCACATTTGCCATTGGAAAAGAAACAAAAAAAAAGGCGATAATGTCGAATTGACAGTAACAGTAAAAGCGAATCCATCTCAAATCACGTCAAATTACGCAGCAGCGTTCGTAAATGACGAAGCTTACTATCTTTATTGTTACAAAAAGTGTCCCAGAAAAATTGAAATGAGACGAGAGTTTTTCGTGAAGACCTTATAAAAGATATTCAATATTTCCTTACGCGTGGCCAGGCTTATACAGCATGATTTCTTATCGAAGATAAATATGTCAAGTACCTCTGAAAAGACCTACAGGTCAGATTGACTGTATGCTCGGTTTTCACCATGAATACAATAAAAACAAATCAGATTTTCCGCCGTAATAAACGTGAACTTCTTAACCGTTTCCTTTGTTGATTCGAATGTAAACATTAGCATGGATGTTATTTCCGATACGCTTGGACTTCTATCGATTTTATATGCTACGTTACACTTATTTTAAAACAACGTCGCATTTGAAAATAAAGTTTTAGAAAGATGACCACAGCCATATCCAATCAAAAAACAAATACTTACATCTATTCTCAACAAAGTTAACGATCCACATGTGTTGTGCCAACCTCTCTTTCTCAGTGTACCTACCACACTACAGTTTGTTTCTATATATATATATATATATGCATAGTCCAGCCATAAGTTCTGTTACAAATGAAAATGCATTTTTTCAAAGGAAAGGTGGTAAAGGGCCAAAAAGCAGACCGCCGCCCATATACGTCCGCAACACCAGAGGAGTCGTAGATGCGCTGCTGACCTTTATTAAAGGTGTAGGTTCTTTTCTTGAAGGTCCCTAAGTCCGGACCATAAATACCGCTGGTGATAGCTGATTCCACAGAGTAGTTGTGTGTGGCAGTAAATTTCGCGTGAAGCGCACAGTAGTGGATTGAGATGATAAGTACGAACTCAAATTTTGTGGAGTTATAAAAACATACCTAAAGAGGCGAAGCTAACGTCGAACAAAGGTCGCCATGAATATGTAAATACAGGAAATTTGAAGATGCAAATGCGATGTTTATTTCGTAATGTTATCTCCGCGCGTAATCATTATTCTATATAACTTCTGGATTATTTGACTTCCGTGCATAATGAAGAACAGAACTCTGTGCTATAAGCGTTCAAAACAAATAATTAATCTATTTTGCCGTAGGTAATAAATACATTTTTTATTTTATTATTCGTATTGAGAAACATTGTTATTCTTGTACATACTATATCGGGGAAAATGTTTATATTGTCGGTACAAATATAATGGGTCGGAGAAAAAGTTTTTTCGCCCTTTATATATATTTTTTTATCATAGTTTATTTACATGTGATTATAATATAGTTGCCATTTTGTAGGTAGTGAGATATTAAGGAATTCGGAAGAGAACGAAACAGGTCAAAATCTGAGGGTGCAAGGTCAGGGCTATTTTGTGAATGTCGTAACTACTAATATATCTTGCTTCACTTTTTCAAACAGGTTGAGCTTAATCTTTGACATCAAAATTCCCGGACAGAACGCTTGAAATTTCTCAACTTTCTTAACACTTTCTTTATTTTCAATTTTGTGCTACTCTTACTGATACTGAGTTAGATCCACAAACGTCTCAAATGTTTTTCTCAGCTAGTGTCGCATTTTTCCCTGTTTCGTAATAAAATTTCAAATTGTATCGAATTTCTGCGTTAGATTAACTCACTTGGTGGACAGAAAAATACTAGAAAAATGGCGGGAAATCCTTTTTAATTTTTATTGTTCTGTTTTTAAGAATGTCATCTATTTAATATTATCAAAACCAGCCAGATACAAACAGTACAACCAGAGGTTTTACTGAAACTTTTTACTTATAAAATACGAAAAACCTATGTCCTGACCCATTGTAGTAAGTGACCATAGCCCATAATATATTCATCTATTCTCAACAAAGACTCAAGATACACATGTGTTGTGCCAACCCTGAAAACTAAGATGGAATACTGTAAAAAATGAAGCTTGTAATTGGGTCCGCTGTTAGGTTACCTTCTCGTTACACAATCTGGGGAAGGGGGGGTCGCGTTTGTTATTAAAAGGGATCGCGATCTGTTCAATGATTATGACAGAAATAAATTTTAAAGTAGTTTAATAAAATTAAATATTGTAGCTTACTTTGTTTATAATGATTAATCTTTAACGTTAATTAATGAATGATGACCTAAAATGTGTTAAGATTTATATAAACATGCAGGTATATATATATACCTGCATACATATATATATATTAGGTAATTTTTTTATTCTTCTTTTTTACAATGTATGCATTGCACCTACTATATCGTCTCTCCACGCCACGGGTTGACTGGTACAGAATGCCTTATGGCATTAAGTCCGTATTTTGAGATGGGGTGTGAGTAGGTGATATTTTTGAGTGATTCAAAACGTTGAACTCTATGCGTCCATGCGTTTTATATACCTATATGGCCGTTGATGCATGCTGTAGCTAGTATAAATTTTGAGTTACAAGTGTGTGACACGGGGACAGAAGGTATTCCATCTTATTCCCCAGGGTTGACTGGTATTTTGAAATAGTTTTTGACATAGGTGACATAGGTTTAGGTTTTAATATAGGTGTCATTGGCCGCAACAACTACTTACTATTATATAGGTGTCATTGGCCGCAACAACTACTTACTATTATATAGGTGTCATTGGCCGCAACAACTACTTACTATTATATGTAATGTGTGCTCGGTTGTCACCACTAGATATTATAAAAAAATATATATTAAGGATGGATAATATACATAGTCTTATTTTATAGCATGATTTCATAAAAGCAAAACTTAACAAAAACTTTGTCTAAACCTCAACCTTCCCCCACTCTCTGCCTACCTTCTCCCTCTAACCTAAATAAAACCTACACCATTTTAAACCCTGTAATATCACTTTATATTATCGATTCCATTTAATATTAACATACTCATCGGACATTCACTTACCTGTCTGTTCTAATAACAGGAAATTCCCATGCACACCGACACATTTCTAGAATAGATAAAGCTAAATATGTGGATAACAAAATAAAAATGCAATATCGCTCAATTGTTAAGGGCAAAAGTCTAATGGATGTTGCCAGTGATAACTTATGGTACTTATACGTGGGCCTTCACTGTTGATCGTATGAGAAAACTCAGAGTAACCCAGTTTTGGAGAGGACTATACTCTGTTTCTATAAGTGATATAATACGTAATATAGACATCCGCATTAGAACGAGAAAGACCGATATTGCTTAAAAATAATAGTAAGCAAAATTAGCAATAGGCTAGCAATATGGCTTATAGAACCGATAGCTGATGGGGAAGAAAAGTTCTTGAGTGACAGACTGACAACCAATGTAGAAGGACCCCCTACTAGACGTAGCGACGAACTTTGCTAGTTGCTTGGAAGTCGATGGATGTGATTGACTCAAAATCGTACTTTAAGGATACCTTTGTTTAGTAGAGGACTAATAAAGGCTGTAATTCTGATGATTCTGAAATAAAACCTAAAGATTTTTACTTTTTTGACGAAATTACTCTGAGAATTCTCCCAAAAGTCGTGATCTTTTTCTTTTCTTAAAATTTAAAATATTCAAAGGCGTCGGTTTAAAACTCTTAAAGTATCAATAGAGTCCGTCACGGCGATGTGATTAGTTGAATTCAAAGCGGACAACCACATTCCCAGGTCCTGTCTTTGTCGTATACTAAGAAGATCAGACTTAAACATAATATAGATAGCTATATTTAAGAAATAAGGGTGACAAAACTACCTCACAGTTCAGCTTATGGTTAGTGATAACTACGGCCCATGACATCTACATCCATCATCAAGAATGATTCAAGATGCGCATATGCACCTAAGGACTGAGATATAATGCCTCCCGTGTTTTCTAGTGAGTGGCCATACGAACACAGCTGGGTTAAATTACACTAATATTCTTTGAAGGCGTTGACCTTCTCCGGTTCGCGTTTTAGAATTATCTATAGCGTGAAATTAGCTACAATGTGCCTGTACCATTTTTTAAAAAAATTAATTAGGAATATCGTGACAATATTCATAACAAATCACTTACCGCACTTATCACTAAAGCAAGTAAATTATTTACCCCTCGTGACAAGCTTCTTTACAGTTTCCGTCATGTGACACCATATTTGGTAACAAATTGTATATACACATGAAGGACGAGTCGTTATAACGAATAATTACATGCCGTCATCGTAAGAGGCTTGTTATTATATAACTAGTAAAGCATGCGGTTTTGTCTGTGTACATTTTGATTTTACAATTTGGGTCGTGATGAAACTCAATCAAAAGTTAGGCTTAGTAGCCGTGGCTTGTTCACCCATGGTGAAGCAAAGAGGAACCCAAACGGCCGGCCTAAGGCGCTCTGTGATCGGCCAGACGTGGCCGCTCCAGATGGCCTCGCCTCGGAAGCGTGTCGGTGGACTGCTGGAGGCGGAAGTGACGGAGCGAGGCCGTCTTCCTCGCCCTCAGCAGCCGAGGCGGATTCGCGGGGGAAATGGACTGTCGGTGTTGCGTTGCAGCTCTCCCTGTCCTCCGTGGCTGAAAATCGGTCAGCAACCGACCCTTAGACCTAATCCGCAGCAGGGGCTGGAATTTCTATGATTTTCTAGTCTGGCTTGAGGACCAATACAGAGTGAGGCTGAGTAGGAAGGCACGCTCATGTTCGCCCTTGCTCGGAATGGTGGAATAGGTGGGGAGGAACGTTCAGATAGGTGCGCGAGCGTTCCCATGGCCCCGCCATAAGCGGTGAAGATGAAGATCATGGGATTATAGTTGGTACGAGTTCGACATACCATAAATGGTACCGGCCCTTGACAAACGGAGTGGGGGCTCCAAAAGTCCAACGTAGCGGCTCCGAGGTGGTCAATGGCACTTGGACAATGGGCGTGGTGGTATCGTCTCGTTCTCCCTCGAGGGAGGCCTTACTGTATGCGCAGACGCATGTGTGTGAAAACGTTCTTGTGGCCCTACCATTAGTGACAGAAACATAGTACGATTTTAGTAGAGTCCGACAAAACCCGCCTTTGCGGAATATTTCTCCGCAAGGGTGGGTGACATTTCTCATATGACAAAAAATATAAGTATAGGTATGAAAAAAGTTGATAAAATAATTTCATCCTCTGCAGGCACTCGGCCGTGGACGTCAGCGCTGACACAACCAGAAAACATGACCTTGATACAAGATGGCAGCAGACAGATGGAGACAGGTGAATTTATTTAATTTATTTATAGTAGTTAATAATAACAATTAGGTGTTGTTGGAAATGGTTATGCCACATAATAATAATATTGTCTTCTTAAATTGCATCAACAGCCTCATGGTTTGGGGCACAGTCTGCCTAAGTTTGGGTCGTAGGTTCGAGTTCGCCATACAACTGTTGTCATAAACCATCTCCTCGCACAAGCATTTAAACTTAGTTTGGAGTGATTAACGGAAATTTTAGTAATTATAGAACTGCTGGCGTTGTTTTTATAAAAAAAAAAACATTTAGTTTTTCTTGCACCCACAATATATTCTGTGTATAATCTGGTAGAGAATGCTTTTGGCATTTAGTCTGACATTTTGTACAATGTTTGTTTTACTTGTGCAAATAAAGAATATATATTTATTTAACACCTTTTATATAAACTATAAATAAATCAATTATATATTTTATATTTATAAAATCCATTATATAAAATATCTGATCTGCGATCTATGCTCATTCCTTAATAATTAAATTAAAATTAATAATAACAGTATTACATGAAAAAAGCCCGAGAGATGTCCATTGATGACTATATTATATTATGACAGTCTTCTTAGGTTCCTTTATGCAGCGGTATGGATGGGTCAACCGGAGAAGGACCACTCCCTCACAGAATACCAGGGTAAATAGCAGTATAACGCTGCTGTGTTCCGTCTGATTATTTTAGAGAAACGGAGACCTTTATTACTTGTGACGAGGCATCTTATTCCACAAGGATAACAACGTATCTGCATTATGTTTCTTTATCTAGGATGAACATGGGTGTCAAACGCCGGTATCACTTAGCATTATTTAAATGTATATATATATATATATAAATTTTATGTATATATATTAAAATATTTTGTATTTATGTCACGAAAATTGGATATAATTCATACTGAAAATATGAAATTTCATCATTATACTTCTAAAGAATGAAGTTTAAACATGTATGCATAAGGAATATTGTACACTTTAATTTTGCTCCTATATTAGAGCCGTGGTAAAGTGCCTTAATAAAGATGCGCGAAACCTCGGTGTCTAAGGGCTCGCTTTGAATTGAAACGAGAGCGAACCGAGTTCGATCCCCGGTATTTCTATGAAGGGTGTTCTGTTTATGCAATATACAAGAACACTCGATTGGTTAAAGACAAAATGCACATCACATTAACTTCGAATTTGCGCCAGAGGAGTGACAGTGGATTTTCTTCATAGAATAGGTGTCAGACGAGCACACCGCTCACCTGTTGGTGACCTTTAAGTAAGATGTAGGCTCTTTTCTTGTAGCTCGGTAACTCGTGTTTTTTAAAGCTACACTGCATCTTGTTTCTGAATGCTGCATATATGGGTTGGCGTGAACGGGGAAGGTCCCCGTCCTCAGAGAATAGCCGCATGAAATGGGAACATAACATTGTGTTTCGTGTGGTTTCGACGTTATAGCGAAGAAACGATTAATTTAGTGTCAACTGAAATTAAACTTAATTTACTTTAGCAAACGAAATAAACCGTACTGCTTTGAACTTCCCAATATGATTTTATTTCAACCGAACCTATATTCTGATCCTAACCCTTATGTTTATAATCACAGGTTATCAACGTGTGCTGAGAGGTCTACGCTTTTCCGGACGCACGCTGCAAAATCAGCAGAGTCTAGTGGTCAGAGTTCCCCCCGCACTCGTCGCGTCCCTCGAGAGTCTCGTCGAGTGTCACTCGCACAAGCCCCAGGCTACGTCCAGCTCAACCAGTACCGACTGCTTGAGCCCATTGGTCAGGTAAGATGAATGAAATATTAGCATGACCGACATATAACACTGGTTACCTAAGATACGGTGAAAGAATATCGGCGTGATTTATTAGTATATCGCTGCTGTGTGCTCGTATAATGAGTGAGAGACATTTCATCTCAATCCTCAGCATCAATCAACATCCTACATGCATTTTGAATCTTTGCTAAGAGTGGATGGTGTTTATGGGCCGCAGTCATTAGCTACCATCGGGTGAATTATATACTTGTTTAGTCAAATTTAATGAGAAAAATCTTCTGGTAATGTGTACAACGATGTGAAGTTGGCAAAATATATATATTGGCGTAAATATATCCATAACAAAGAGGGACTCAATAATCCTAATTCTCCTTAATCCTATATAAGACATATGGGGAAAAAGGTTCGGATGCCATTCAGTACACAAACACGCCGAGACCGGAAAATGTACAATATGTGTTACACAACTTTTGTCTCGGATGTAATTTAAAAAAGGCTACCTTCGTTAACAAAGTGGCTGTCAAACTTTAGATACATTTCATAAACGCCATTAATTTCATTATAAACTCGGCGATATTTAAAGAAAACCTGCCAATTTCCCATGTAGTCGGAGTGAACTCGTCAACCATAGTTTTTATAGACAGCGAGATAAAAATCTTTAGTCGCAAATATTGATAGAGCAGTGAAAATATTTTAAGGCCTGGCAGGGTTAAGTCGACCCTTGCACGGGTGAGATCCTGGAGGCTCTCCTCATGCACTGAGGGTGGTCACCAAATGGGCTATCTTTTCAAGATGCCCATATTTTATTAGTAGTGAGCATGGCAAATCATTTGGAGACACACTCATCCATCAACGTTCTGTGGCTCTATTATTCAGAGTATACCAGCAACCTGTGTCAATTGCTGACACCAATAAAATTGCAAATAACGATTGATATTTGCCGCTTAAAGAACATCAGCGCAAAGAAACTTACATGTCTAAAAATAAATTCGGACAAAGATCCACGTGCCACATTGTACGTTATTGTTTCTTATGTTAATAACTTTCAACCAGGTGGCAGCAACTATAAAAGTTTCAACTCATTCGAATGAACGATGCGCGAACATATTGAAGACAAACAATTTTCCGATACAACTCGTGCACTACCAATTGTTTGTGATGGCACAATATCAGAAATTTGTACGCAACTTGTGCCCAAAACAACTGTACATATTTTCAAACCCAATGGAATAAATGATACGCAAACGCATAGCAGACGAAAAATAATACGAAACATTTCGCCCACCACCTATTTAACGTTGCTGGAAACTTTAATACCAGTGCTATAAATCAGTGTAGAAAGTTTCAATTCATTGGACGAACAGTACGCAAACGCAAATAATACGAACACACAAGCCTTATTTTTTATATAAATGACTATAACATTTATAAACTCATTCAATCTTATGGATATTTAATAAAATACTTGTTAATATAACTATTCTAAAATAAAAATGAAATTGCAGGGTTCCTACGGTATTGTTAAGTTAGCCTACAATGAAGAGGACGACACTCATTACGTGAGTATTATTACCGAGAGTTTAGATACAATATTTGTAAACTATATAAAATAATCCATACAGAAATCACTAACATTATTACTTAAATAAAACAGTGACATATCTATATCTGTAGAACTTCTGAACAGGGTTTGATCAAGGTTTAATGCGCAGTCATACCGCGCGACTACTAAAATAATAACATTCATTATTTACACAGGCAATGAAGATCCTTTCAAAACGAAAGCTAATGAGACGGGCAGGCCTGTTTGGAAGAGTCCCGCCAAGACGACCAGGTCCTGGCCCTCCACCGGATCCATTACAAAGGGTCTACAGGGAGATAGCCGTGCTCAAAAAATTAGATCACCCTAATGTAGTTAAATTAGTTGAGGTAAACTTTTGGGAATACAACCATTTTTATAATTTCTTTAGGTATCAATATTATTATTTACTTTTTAAGAAATTAGAGTTTAATTATTAGTAAGTATTAAAATCAAAAGATGCTTTATTCTAGTACGCTCAAATTTTGAATCGACTAAGGTTGCGATTGAAAGATTGGAATGTAGCTCCTTGTGGAAAGAAACTGCAAGAATATATTATTATATAATACTATATTTACAAATGTCCAGAAGTACTTAAATCAAGCATCTTTTTTCGAAATATATTGTAATAAAGCCTAGTAGGCATTTAAATTGTAAATCTACTAAATTTTTATAGGACATTTTGTGCATTTATAAGCGTTAAAAATATGCGTTACCTAGTTTATTTTTGTTTCTTATATTGATAGCTTTGACATCAGTTTCTTTTTTTATGTAAAGAACATATGTTAAATATATACCATAATATAAAATATGTTATGGTGTTAGTCTGAAGTAGTCGTTAAAATATCTATTTTTATACTCTTTCACCGAAACTAGAATTTAGATGGTAAAAAAGAATACCTGTTTTCTGTGATAAAAAGTTAATTTTAAGACCACTAGTGAGGGATCAGCATCGATGCGATAGATAGATATCGATGCGTTGGAATCCCTAAGGAGTAAGAGTAACGTCTTGCTACCAGATGTAATTACACTTACGTTAATAACCCGCAAAATAATCTCATCTTGACACTTTAATAAAATAATTGTAAAATATTCCTTTTCTACAGGTTTTAGATGACCCAGCTGAAGACCAATTGTACTTAGTGTTCCAGCTATTAGAAGGCGGTCCTGTGATAGATATTCCGACTGAAAATCCTTTAGATGAAAATGTAGCAAGAAAATATTTTAGAGATGCATTATTAGGTGTGGAATACTGTAAGTATGTCATTCGTCCATTCAATTAAAAATTCATTTTTTTTTATTTATATAATCTTATTTTATGTCCTTTAGTACATTTCCAACGAATAGCGCACCGTGATATTAAACCAGCGAATTTACTTCTTGGCGAGGATCGTGTGCAAGTGGCAGATCTTGGGGCGTGTGGTGAACTGGCCGGTGCTGGAAAACTATCCGGCGCTGTTGGTACACCTGCATTCCGTGCCCCTGAAGCTTTTGCACCAGCGGACAAGTATATTGGAGAGGTGTGTATGAATGCATCACTGCAAAATATGGGAAGTGAATTTGTGACAGGTTTTCGTAGGTAAATACAACTGTACAACAAAAACAAGCTTGCTCATGTTAAGTCGATCGGGGCAAGTTCACATTTCATGCAGTAAAGGTAACAGCCTATATAGATATTAATTCTTCTCTAGAAGGGTGTTAGAGCATACTCAACCATACGGCTCTAGATTGGTGGCTGCGGATTGGCGGATACCATTTTTTTATATACATTTCTCACGATGTTTCCCTTCATGTGCGATTACGTGATAAGTGAAAATTAAGGTTTTCATTGGTGCCAGCACTGGGGATCGAGCCGGATTTGCTCGCGTAAAGCGAAATCTTAGACACTTAACTACCACGGCTTATTTTTCAATCATAGGATACAACCATTAAATAGTTACTTATCGTCTCGCACTGTTTCGTGTAAGCTTTCGAACTTATTAAAGCTGTCTTAGGCTTGGCAACAAATTCAAAATTACTAATCGACGATGTATCAATATCATCATCTTGCACGATCTCGATGGCATCCTGAATAAAAATTCTTTATTTTTTAGGCATTCCATCTTAGTATTCAGAAACGACGTACATTATGATACCTTATCAAGGATTAATGTGGGTGTATGAGCTGAAGGAATCACTAACGACCTGGTGACTGGTTTCCTCGTTAATCACTCTTAATAATATAAAAAAATTATACAGGCAGCAGACATCTGGTCGCTAGGAATAACCTTATATGCCATGGTGACCGGCCGAGTTCCGTGGGGTGGTGAGAGCACAATGGAATTGCAAAAGCGGGTTTTGGCCGAGCCTCTATCGTTTCCCACTAAGCCGGCACTGTCTCGGCAGCTACGTCGCTTGTTGGCGAGAATGCTGGATAAAAATCCAAACACGCGGGCTACAATGCAGGAAATTAAAGTAAGTTAGCTTCTTTGATAGTACACTCCTATATTATTTAGGTAGTTAGCGTTTCGGGCTATTGGATTTCAACTTAATATAGTTTTTCTTTGCTTTTTTTAATTTGATTTTCTTGCCTTCCTACGTGTAATTTTTTTTTCGGGCTAATGCCGCTGTTAATCCAAGGGCTTTTACCGTTTCGCCGGGTTGAAAGGTGAAGGTTAAGGTTCGCTTATGGCGCTCAGTAGAGACTTCTATTAGTGGGTAACCAGCACAAGTTCTACATATAACTAGCATAGATATTTATTGGACTTTTGATGCCATAAGTGAGAATAAACAGTGTATTTTATTACCCTGTAAAATAAGTAATTAAAGAACTATATAAAAATTATACATTACAGGATCACGAATGGGTAACAAGTGGTGGTAAAGATCCTCTCCCATCAGAACAAGAGAATTGTCGATTGGTAGAAGTAACAGATGAAGATATGGCACGCGTAGTGACCTCCATTCCGAATCTTTCTACGTTAATACTGATCAAAACCATGCTCAAGAAACATAGCTTTCAGGTATTTGAAACACAAATGTTACTGTAGTCACTAATCTGTAATTAGAATATTATTTATTTCAATCATTATAATAGAGCTAACTTCATACAACTAAGTTGACTGAATACATAAATAAATAAATAAAAATCTTCCCTGTTCATAATATTTTTTAGGATTTTATTTAATTCGTTATAGTACATTTTCGTTTTTAGAATCCCTTTCTACGAAGCCGTGAAGGCAGTGCCCGCAGGGAGTCCAATGTTGGAGAAACTGTGGAAAGTGAAACTCATAAGCAATCAGTGCGTCGAACTGCTCTATCGAAATCTGGACGCTCACTATCGGCGCCCGGTAACTACCTAACTGAAAGGTAATTACGGAATAGTAGCGATTTTTTAGAAAATCTAAGACTGTGCAAGTAAAGACAATTCTACATTTAAAAAAATAGAGATCGCTACCATAATGCATCTGGTAGGGCAGATCGAGTCAGCACAAAAAATGGGGGCTTTCTCAACATCTTTGATATGAAATTTAAATAACCCCGTGAAACCTGGAAAATTTAATGTTATCGTTATTTTATAATTAATATACAACACTTATTTTCAGTCGCCAAGCATCATTCGATATAGGCTTAGAGGCAGTTCAAGAGTCCAAGGAGCGTCCAGTCGAGACCCCGGTCAAAGAAAATGGAAAACTTGACTTCAGACGGTGATGTCAAGCAGAGGCGCATCGCGCTTTCCTTCGACCACCATCAGATTCGTGATAACTTTTATCTCTCGAACGACTCAATTCTTACGCTAAAAAATATACTTTGCATATAAAGTAAGCTAGGATATGGGGAGAGCTCTTTAAAATCCTTGTACTGAAATTGCTAAAATCATTATGAATAAAAAATATTTTTTAGTCCCCTAAAATGTAAATCTTTTGATACAATTTTGGTCTTAAATATTAAAAAAAAATATTTCATATTTTATTTGTACATATATTTCCATATTAAAAACTAGAAAAATTAGAAAATTTCTTATTTCCATTTTTTTTCTTGAGCACAACACCTGCATAATGAAGCGTACATACTTAACTAGATATGATAAACTAAAGTGATATTTTACATACATATATTATCTAGCATTACTTCTAAGGTATTGTGATTCAATTGTTATTTGTAATATTTTTCATTCTTCTAGTCGTGGAGTCTGTGGCTAATATGTAAATAGCATTTTAATAATCTTTACCCTTTTGAACTTTAATTAGAGGAAAAAAACGCACTGCAATGTTCTCTTATACGTATTAAAACAAAGTAATTTATCTTCTACAATTATGTTGCTATAATTTTTTACTGATTTTATTCTAATGGTGGTATATATATATTATATTATTAATATAATATAATATATATTATACAAACAGATTTACAAAATCTATTTCCTAATTGTCTATTACCTAATTAAAATAATAATTTTAGAAAAAAAACTCACTAAATCAATCAATAAAAAGAAAAAATCTTATTTGCTATATTCAATAGATCGTACAAAAGAAACGACCGGCGCATTTTAATTTTTTCATCAATTTCGTAGTTAGTATTATACAACGAAAAAGGCACTGCCCTGTTTCTATGATGACATTACCTGTCTTAAATTAAAAAAAAAACCATCTAGTAGATCAAACTTGTTTTGTCTGTAAAATGTACCAAATTAAATATATATATATATAAAACTATACATTGTATAAACCACGTTATTTTATTTATAGTACACAATTTTTATAAAGTTATAATAACTTAAGAATATAGTTCAATTATCTTTGTCTCTTACCTTAAAAATACATATATGGATAATTGTAAATGAGCTTAAAATTTATATACGCACATAGATTTCGTCTCTTCACATATATCACACAGAAGAAATAGCATAGATTTTGAATCTCATATAAATTTAGTTTCCCATCACTTTTTGACGTTACGCTTAAAGACCTAGAACTTCTTTACAAGTCCTTATAAAAGACTTGTGCACACTTTTCTTTTAACAGCTAGTTATATAATAAAAGTTCACACAATATTGTTAATATTCACATAGCAATCGTTTTTTGTTCTTTTAATATATTTTTTTCGGGCCGATGGCCGCTGTTAGCCCGAGGGCTTTTACAGTTTCACCAGGTTGAAAGTTGACCGAGCTTTTATGGCGCTCAGTCGAGACCTCTATGTTTTTTTTCTTTCTTGTAATTACTTCTATATGTAATTTGTAAGCTATTCCAATTTTCATCCTTGGCAAGCGAATGGTCCAAATATTATATTGCCTTTGAATGTTGTGATAGAAGATTAGGTTACTTAAATGCTTATAAATTTTTAAATTTAGTATTATATTAATGATATAGAGTATAAAACTAACACAATTTAAATAATAATAATATATTTAATTAAATTATATTGCTTTTATGAGGGTTCTATGACTTTAGACCAGTGATTCTCAACCTTTTTTGTCGCGCTACACTCTCAAAATTAACGGCACACGAAGAAAAAAATAAGTTAAGTTATTTACTTACCAATAACTGAATATACTTACTTTTTCTTTTTAAAATTATATTGTTTAATATTCGAACATATTCATATATATGAGTGCTCTTTATTCATTTAAACATCACTCGTAATAAAAAAAAGCATAAATATTTTTACCATATACATTTCTAAAATTTGGCAGCACACAAAATTACCGCAATTGGTTGAGAAACACACAATATATTCTTAGGTGAAGAGTTAATCTAAATATAATGTAAATAAAAATATCGCTAAATCATTCGGATTTAGCGATATTTTATAACAGTTGGTATGAATTATCATTGAGTCCTAAAATTAACACGAAGCAAGATCACTTATTACGAATCACAGTTTCGATACGGTTGCGACTCTGCTGACGTTATCGCTACAAGATTGCGATGAAGTTGACACCATGTACGAATATTTTAACGCATTCAAATGAGCAAACATAATGGAATAGACGATTAATCTACACACTATACGGACGTACTATTTTCGCAAGTGTGTTTCAGTTTTAGTGTTGCAAGGCAAAACCACGATAAACAAAGGACTATAAACGATAAAAAAATCTCTTCAACTCGCGATAATTTTCCGTCCGTGTACAGAGAGCTTAAGCAGCACGGTCGCAAATTTTAAAATCGTATTCTTTAACATGACAATAGCTACGATGGGACTCTTACTCGGTTACATAGCAACTAATGAACCAAACATTGTTTAGATAATAGAAGTTGGAAATCATCAATTATACACTATATGTAAAATTGCAAATTGTGAAATGGGTAAAACGATTGTATCGCATCATAATAAAAATGTGTAAATTGTTGAAATATTACCTGATACATTCAGAATCAAGAAATAAAGTCATAATATAAATAATGTTTTTTTTTTCTATATTCCTAAAAAACTTTCCGTGATTATCTAATATATAAAAAAAAAACTAAGAACTCAAGTATAAGAAATCGTTTTTTTTGAAGCCTAATGCGTCTACGAAAGTTAAGGTCGTAGGATCGAATCCGCCATTTGAGCGTTGTCGTGAAGCAACTGCTAGTACAAGGATTTATGCTTAGTTTGAGTGGGTAACCGGGATGTTAGTCATGTGTAAAACTGTGAGCTTTCTTTGAAGAAAAACGCTTTAAAATGAAATACAAGAGGCGGTAGAAAAAAGCTGAGAATAAGTAAGTTAAGTGTTGCTGATCTTAAAGGTTTGAAAAAAGTCATTATATTATTTGTCATTCATTCAATTCTTTTCATTCATTAATATTATCATTTAAACCAACAAACAATGACATAATGGAGAAAATAGGGAAATTTCAAAATTTATTTATGTGTATCTGTGTGATGATGCGGGCAATGCTGGCACTATAACACCTGGACTGCTACTATAACACCGTTGCACTCCAATCCCTGTGGACATCGACGACAACAGTGGACGGGATACCATCCAAGGGCCTCCGAGGTCAGCCTCCTTATAGGTTCGAACCTCGGCTTGGATCACTGTATATAAGGCAGAATTCAATTCCTGAAAATTGCTACCAACCATTATCTAAGGTTTTTCCAAAGCTACTCAATTACCTATTCCATTGTGGTGGTGGCCTATGATAAAGCCAACGTTTTAGTCCAATATGCCACAATATAAACCTAGTACTGGAAAGTGCGTATATCTAATAAGTTGACATCCAAATAGATTGAATTAATACTTGAAGTATATTGCAAAAAATCAACAGAATTTACAAAAAAAATCTTAAGAGACACAAACGAATACACAGTTCAGTTGAGAATTCCAAAACTCTGGACACAGCAGACTGGATCATGTTTAACACACGAGCCACTTCTCGCTGACTCTCTGTTTGTTCCGATAGGGCAACCGCTTGGGCCACTTCGTCTATAGACGTGTCAATTTTTAGGCAATGTTTGTGTTTAATAATAAGGGATAAGTATACCGGTTACTACGATATACTATCAGATAAGGATAGGTCAGGTAAATGACCCTTTTATAGAGCATGACATCCCCTTATTAGCGCTATTATTAACAGATGCGAAAATGGTGATTAGCAATAACGACATGTTTTTGGGTCGTGTTCTTGGGAAAGAAAATTTTTTATACTATGCCAAAACATTTTAGATTTAATTATTCAAAAGAAAATTTTACTTCAGCGATCAGTTATTTTTTACAGACATTCAAGCTCGTGCATGACACTTGAGTCGTCGTTTTGCTCACGAGTGTAGTAACGAACTTTTATTTTTGGGATGAAAGTAATTGAAAATTCGACGCTCCGATGAAAAATCCTATTACTGCTTCAACTTTATGAACACAATTCAGATCAGCTAAGATTATTCAATATTTCATACCTTTTTAATTTTATCTTATAAACGAATAACTTGAAATCAAATATAATTTTAAGTAATATCTCTATTAAACGATGATTTCACTTCAATAATATTACTATAGTTAGTGGTCATTTATTCGCTTTGAACTGACATGTGCCCAATATAATCTCAGTTGTGTTATGCATAAAAATAATGTATGTGTTAAACATAAACATAAGACAAACCCATCATGTCGGAGACATATGAAATGTTTATAACGGTTGCTCTGTCTATTCCGAGAGGAATAAAAACCCATGTGAGGTAGACCGTGCTCTTGCGTGACGTCTTAGCTAGCCAGCAACTAAGCTAGACAGGGTTTTAATATATTAGGATTATATATTAATTACAAGGTTGTGGCGGTCAATCGTATGAACTGACATAAACCAAATATATTATCTGTGTCTCTATTATATATATATATATATATATATATATATATATATATATATGCACTTCGCTTACTCTCTGTTTGTTCCGATAGGGCAACCGCTTGGGCCACTTCGTCTATAGACGTGTCAATTTTTAGGCAATGTTTGTGTTTAATAATAAGGGATAAGTATACCGGTTACTACGATATACTATCAGATAAGGATAGGTCAGGTAAATGACCCTTTTATAGAGCATGACATCCCCTTATTAGCGCTATTATTAACAGATGCGAAAATGGTGATTAGCAATAACGACATGTTTTTGGGTCGTGTTCTTGGGAAAGAAAATTTTTTTATACTATGCCAAAACATTTTAGATTTAATTATTCAAAAAGAAAATTTTACTTCAGCGATCAGTTATTTTTTTACAGACATTCAAGCTCGTGCATGACGCTTGAGTCGTCGTTTTTGCTCACGAGTGTAGTAACGAACTTTTTATTTTTGGGATGAAAGTAATTGAAAATTCGACGCTCCGATGAAAAATCCTATTACTGCTTCAACTTGATGAACACAATTCAGATCAGCTAAGATTATTCAATATTTCATACCTTTTTAATTTTATCTTATAAACGAATAACTTGAAATCAAATATAATTTTAAGTAATATCTCTATTAAACGATGATTTCACTTCAATAATATTACTATAGTTAGTGGTCATTTATTCGCTTTGAACTGACATGTGCCCAATATAATCTCAGTTGTGTTATGCATAAAAATAATGTATGTGTTAAACATAAACATAAGACAAACCCATCATGTCGGAGACATATGAAATGTTTATAAAGGTTGCTCTGTCTATTCCGAGAGGAATAAAAACCCATGTGAGGTAGACCGTGCTCTTGCGTGACGTCTTAGCTAGCCAGCAACTAAGCTAGACAGGGTTTTAATATATTAGGATTATATATTAATTACAAGATTGTGGCGGTCAATCGTATGAACTGACATAAACCAAATATATTATCTGTGTCTCTATTATATATATATATATATATATATATGCACTTCGCTTACTATTATTATTATACTTATATCGTGGTGAGGCCTTTTTTAATATTACTTTATGAATGATGTTACTTGTTAACACGTAAATATGAGACAGTGATAAGAATAACCCATTGTTGCTGAAATTACTTGTGTTATCATTTCAAAATACATTACCTTCTACCATACTACCTACCATTACTTCTATACCTTCTATATATATTCTGTATATTATTTAGGCTTCCGTACCCTATAACAATATTTGATATAAATATAGATATAATAAGGCAGACAGTAAGGTTTTTGCAAATAAACCAAACCTCGTTACGTAATTCTTATTTATTATTTACTTTAAAAAGTATACTAATTTTAAAGCAAAGTGGCAGTCAAAAAGTGACTGCACTATATTTTTTGCGCTTATTAAGATGTCAACATAGCGACATAACTCAAAAGATCAGTAAGCCAAAGTGGTAATGGGACAGCTTCACAGCACCGACAATTAACAACGATGGTAATGTAAAGATTTTGTATGATATAAAGGTTGACAAAATAGCACACAGTTCACCTGGTCCGTAGGTGTTTCCCGGACCCAAAGATACCATTTTTTTTGCATTTTTATACGAGCGCACAGTTCAACTGATAGCAAACGATTTTTGCGGCATATAACACTAACTAATCCTAGAATAGGTATCATAATTACGATGCATAATGCCATGTAGGATAAAGATGGAAGGCCTTATCACCAGTAATAAGGGTCTCAGGATTCCTAAAACATTTAAGACAGTGATAGAGCTACACTGCATTGTTTCTAGCTGCATAATGAATGGGTCAGCTCGACCGGGGTAGGACAATACATCCTCACAGAATATAAGCGTAAAATAGCATCATAATGCTGCTGTGTTTCGTCTGGTGAAAAAACCGGAAACTTTATTACTAGCGACAAGGCATTCCGTCGTAGCTATTCCGCTAGCATTTGTAGTAATTTATTGTAGTATTACAATGCATCGGCATTATGATACCTTATCGAATAATAAAATTACGATGAATGTTTTTTTTTAACAAACTGAGAGTAACAAACGGGCACACAGTTCACCTGATGGTAAGTGATTCCTGCGACCCACGACATCTACACTCATCCTCGACAAGGAATCATAATGCAGATGTGTTGGCACCCTTGAGGACTGAGATGAAATGCCTCGTTACCAGTAATAAAGGTCTCCGGATTCCTGCACTCACCAGACGTAACACAAAAGCATTATGCTGCTATTTTACGCTGGTTTTCTGTGGGGCGTGGTCCTACCCCGGTCGAGCTGGCCCATTCATTCTGCAGCTAAAAGCAAACTGCAGTGTTGTTGTATCACTGTTAAACGACAATAGTATCATCGTGGATTCGAACCTACGATCTAAAGTTTTGCAGACCGTACCGTAAACCATTAGACTATTGACTCTTGAAAATTATTGATAACTACAGGCGAATAGGAAAAGGTATTTTTCTGTTTCATACACACTAATAAATTGTACTATGTCAATACAAAGTCATAAGACCAGTTTCTCGGCTTATCAGTATTCTATGTAAATCTTTGTAGCACTGAATTATTCATACCTCTAAGGCTACGCGATGGATTATCTTGGAGCTTTTTATTGAACTACATCTCGCTGGATGGACATCTGGGGAAAATATCTTTCAATATTTATTATTATTTCGTTATTTGCAAAACATTAGTGCAGTCGGGGTATGTAAATGAAATCGTCGCAAATCGTAAAAACAGTTTCAACAAAACAGATGATTATTGTACCACTACGTAAAAAGGCGAAAACTGTGAACTTAAAAGTGGTGTGCAATGATATCGTATTCACAGATTGTCATTGAAAACTGAAAAAAGAACAAAACTATCAGTTTAAATGCATCGCAAAATTGAGGTTTGCTGTCAAAACAACAGTGAACGAGTGAAGTGAAGTAAACAGTACTACCAACAATACTTGAATTTGCGTTCGGAAACAACACACAATTCAACGTTCGTTACAAGTAGTTTCACTACGATTTTTTTCATTTCACTACTACAAAAATACAAAAATGGAACAACAATTTCAAATATTTTTGATAAAATTAAAATTGAAATGGATATATAAACTGCAACAATTACAAATAGTCTAATACAAAATATGGAAGAAAATTACAGCCAATAATTGAAGAGAATAAAAACTTGAAAGAAAAAATTGAAGTGTTAAAGAATAAAGTAAACAAACTGGAAAATGAAAAGAACAAAAATGAATGAATGAAATGAATGAAAAAAGCTCATTATACCTATTTAAAACAGTAAAAGGTATAATGAAAAATGATCTTGACATTTTAGTGAATGATAGCGACATTCAGTACATTTACAGAATTGGAAACAAAAATAAAGAGAAATCTAGACCTCTATTGATCTCATTTACAAACTATTGGAAAAAAGTGGAAATTTTAAAAAACAAAAAGAGACCAAAAGACGTTTACATAGTAGAAGACTATCCAAAAGCTGTATTAGAAAAACGCAAATTACTGCAGGAAGAAAGAGAAAAAGGAAAATTTGCATGTATAAAATATGACAGGCTGATAATGAAGGAAGATAACGTAACCAACAAAGAAAGAAAAACGAGAAGAATCTACATCTCCTGGGCCAAAAACAAACCCCAAAAACAAATTAATATGGCTACAAGTAGTAAGACACATCGAATAAATGTTTATGACTTGATGCGAGCTACATCAAATTCAGTTTCTTCCTTCTTCCTTCCTTACCATCAATAAACAAAACTTACTAGCAACTAAATATCAGTTACCGGAAGCGGATCAACCCCAACCTAGCTGGTCATCGTAGAGTTGACAGAACCCTCAAAAACCCCTACACCTACCCAAAATAATAAAAACGATATAACAAAATATAAATAGCAACTATTAACGCAAGAACATTAAGAACTGAGGAAAGACTTATCGAACTTAAAGAAGCATTGAAAGATATAAGATGGGACATACTTGGACTCTGTGAAGATCTGGAGAAGAAATAAAAGAATTCAAATATTTTATATTCTACTACAAAGGAGAAACTCAAGGAAAACATGGAATAGGAATTTTAGTTAAAAAAGACTTTAAACAGTACATAGAAGAATTTGATGGTACATCAGATAGAAAAGGAAGCCTAAATATTAATCTACCTGACTTCAAAAACCCGTTCTCAATACTGCAATTATATGCAGTGTGCTGATCAAGCAACAGAAAAGGAAAAGGATATATTTTATTATAATCTCCCAAGACATCGCAAAAAGTAAATAGGAACATCATATTGATGGGGGACTTTAATGGTCAAATAGGAGCCAAATCAGATAAAGGAGAGTTCATCATAGATAAATATGGCCAGGGAAAGAGAACCGACAATGGGCAACGTATGATAATTTTTGTTTCGAACACAACTTGAGAGTAATGAACACCTTTTTCTCAAAAAACAAGACAGGAAATGGACGAGGGTGTCTCCAAATGGCAAAGATAGAAATGAGGTAAATTTTATAATTACCAATAATACCAAGATTTTCAACAACGTAGGCGTGGTCCCAAATCTATAATTAATCTATTTTAATTGAGATCATAGAATGTTAAGAGGCGTGCAAAGAATTAAAAATACGAAAATTTAAATTTCATAGAACAAATTGCGGCCCATAACACATATATCAGAACAAAGTCTTAATGAATTGAAAACACCATTAAACCTGATTGATAAATAAAACAAAAAACAAAGCTAGCTAGCTAAGATTAGTAAAGAAATTTCAAAAGCCATAGAAACCATAGAAAAACCAATAGACTTAATATCAATAGAGAACAAACAAACAAAAGAATCAAAAGAGCTTTAAAATAACTTAAAAAACATTGAACATGGATACCAAAGACAACGAACAAAATACAAACTACAACCAAGCGATAAAATGAAAGAATACTTATGCAAAATAAGCTTAGGAGAGGACCCAAACCCAGAACTAATCCCGCACGTTATGCAAAGCGAAGTAAGAAGAGCTATCCAAACACAGAAATCTGGTAAATCACCTGGACATGATATGATAACTAACGAATTACTAAAATTTACCATGGAGTAGATAACACAACCTTTTACACATATATGCAATGAAATTTTGGAAACTGAACAAATCCCTTCCCAATGGACATCGTCAACAATAATTCTTCTATATAAAAAAAGGAGATAAAAATGAAATCAATAATTATAGACCCATCAGCTTGATGCCGAACTTGTACAAAGTGTTTAGCAAAATTCTAGACAGTAATCAACCCAAAGAACAAGCGGGCTTCCGCTCAGATTTTTCAACAATCGATCATATACATACTGTCAAGCAAATAGTTGAAAAATGCAATGAATACGACCGCCCGTACTACCTGTCGTACTACCTTCGTAGACTATAATAAAGCATTTGACTTTTTGAGGCATAATTACATATGGGATTCTTTAAAAAACCAAGGAGTGGAAAGTAAATTCATTAAGATCATCAATAACATATACGTAAACGGCACACAAAAAAACTTGAAAACATTGGAGATCAATTTAAAATGCAAAAGGGTGTAAGACAGGGAGAAATATTCAATGCAGTTCTAGAAAATATATTTAGGCAACTTAATTGGGATACTTTCGGTATTCAAATAAACGGGGAAAAACTACATCACCTGAGATTCGCAGATGACCTGATTTTGTTTGCAGAAGATCCTATCACACTAAGAACAATGTTACTACAACTAACAGCTGAAACTAAAAAGGCAGGTTTAACGATGAATGTCAGTAAAACAAAATTGATGACAAACAAGACCGCAGTCAAAATTGAGGTGGACGAAGAAGAGATCGAATACGTAACAGAGTATATTTACCTAGGTCAAGTCATATCTGTGGAAGACTTATCAATTAAAGAAGTAGAAAGACGAGTAAATAATACCTGGCAAAGATACTGGTCTCTCAGGGAAATTATGAAAAATAAATCTATACCTATCTCGGAAAAGAAAACCGTCTACAACACTTGTATAGTTTGTATAGTTCCACGCCTCACCTACAGAGAATCACCAAAGTAGAACCTTGAAATGGAAATGGACTGTTCACATGATGAGATCAACAACAGGAAAGTGAACCAAAAAGTAACAGAATGATACCCGCGGGATGGAAAAAGACGTAGAGCAAGGCAGAAAAGATGGGAAGACGATCTGACTAAAGGTTGGAGAAGGACAGCAATAAACAGGCAAATGTGGAGGGAACTTGAGGTGGCCTATGTCACAAGACCGCCTGACCTGGTACCTGATATTAAATGTTAAGCTATATACATACATACCGAAAAAAAAATAGATATAAGTATAGTTCGTATAGTATAATTGAGTATAGTTGGTACAGTTTTATTTTTTATTATATTACAAATTGCACAAAGTTCAGAGTAAATAACGGCTATTTTTATTTTATTTATTTATTTTAGTAGAGCCATGCTTTTACAAATATTTTACTTCAAATGAACTTGACTGGGCAAGAACCTGGACCTATATCACTGTTGTTTATGATGATTGTAGCGACTGAATCTTTTACCATTAGATGATTAATGTATGTATGTATGCACATGTGTCACAGTGTATGTATATTATGTATTGTATAGTTAGGTTTTGGGGTCTATTGTTTGAATACAGATCCTTCAGGCGCATATGAATCTTCGTCAGGTATTATTGCACATCCATTACATCGAACTCGGGAAGGGAACAAATGAGTGCCTTTATATTCGCATGAAAGCTTACCGCACCAAAATATACGCTGTTAATATTATCTGGTAATATAATAACCAGAAAATATCGCTTCACTATATATATTCATATATATAGTGTATATATATATATATATATATCACCCACAAAACAAAACTCTATCTCTAAAAGCTTGCCCTAAGCACTGGTTTATATTTAACTGTTCAAACTTTTATTTTAAAAATAATTATTACTAACGTGTTTAAGCACTTTACGCTTAGCTAACAAAATATTCATCATTCTGAGAACATAGAGAAGGGTAAAACGACGCGCCACGGCCGTCATGAATATGTAGCGTGGTAAATTGTTACAATTTAGATGCAAATGTCGAGTTTGTCTTGTAAATTTGTAATTTATACAGATTATCGTCGCCTGTGACCTCATTGGCTTCATAGCTGTAAATAAATGTGTTTTGTCAAATAATTTCAGTCTTGATATGACGCATCATTACATCACCTTCACCTCGGTCTTTTAGTCCACCGCTGAACAAATATACCAACAAATATCCAAAATTACGATCTAAACGACACAGCTTCCCGCTTTCATAGATCGCAACACTATCTAGTGGGGAGCCTTCTTATCAGACCTGCGAGCTAAACAACTAAGTTTGTGGATAATCTAAATCTAAGTTCGAGTCAAAATATAATCAATCAAGTAAAGATTATCGTCTAAGCTTTGAGTGATCACTCTACGAAAGCTTTCAACGCCTTACTGTTTGCGCCTTGTATTTTTTTTATTATATTTTTTCATATATATACATATATATGAAAAAATATAATAATATACACCACCGCAACCACTCGACTTTATCTGTGGTGCGCAATCGTCCTAATTATGACATTTTTTTATTATAATTTTAGGTAAGTAATATGTTTATAAATTATATATGTATTAGTAAGTAAGAATATATACAAAATTTACAATAATTATTGCCTAAACCTCAACAGATAATTTTAATTAAAATAATTATCTGTTGTATATATAATATAATGTTGCTTAGGTGTGAAGATTTTAAGATAATAATTTTATATACACCAGTAAAGGCGCATCATTACGATTTAGTAAACATAAACTATGAGTGTAAAATGATATTTGTTAATGGCGTATCTTTCTCAATAAATAATTAAAAAATAAATAGCATACGAATTTTTATTACAATATCATCAAATATCACTACATCATCATCGGTTTAACCCATGACTTCCACTGGCTAACGCAGATCTCTTACATATTTTCTCTTCTCTTCTTTCAAAGAGCATTGGCAGCAATCATAATCCAATGTTGCCTGCGTCTATAGATTTTCTAAAAACTCTCATTTTACAATAATTTTGAACATATCTTACGTATCCAGAATAATTTGCAAATTGATTGGGGTCAGCTCTACTGCGAAAGGACCACGTCAGTCAACAGTGTGAAGTTAAAAACAAAGAAGTTTTTGGTGAAAATAAACAAAATCATTACTACTTTTCTGAAATAGCAAAGATGTGTCTTTTATAATGGGAGCAGGAAGAGCTTAAGATGAAGTATATCTTCTAACATCAACAAGTTTTTGCAAATGTTGCAAGAAAAGCATATTTTTCTTAGGCTTAGGTAGAAGGCAGGTGGGTTTAGGATCTTTCGTCGAAACTTCGAAACTCACCTAACTAGAAAAAAAATTATTATGGTTACGTGTTATAACCATTTCAAGAAAGCAGTTTGGGGTGATGTCATGATTTTTATTTCTGGACGATTATGTCAATATCGAAAACTTTGGCCATTGTAATGTTTAAAAGTTTTCTACGCAATAGACATTACAAAACCGTGGAAGCCAAAGTAAGCTATGGGCCGTATTTGCGTCATTATATTTACAAAGGGCGGCCGCGGGGCTCATCGACTCAGTAACAAGAATTGTTGCCGTTCAAGTCCCGATGTGATATAGGTCCAGAGTCACTGACACTGCACCCTCATACGGAATCGGACTATGGAAAAGATGGATAGGGAATTGGGTGATAAGTGGCAGTGTGTATTCGCAACTTGACTAGACTAAGATCTGCATTCCAACTCACTTTACTGATTTTATTGGAAATTTATTCGCTGTCCGAGCTACACTACTCAGGAACTCCTTACCCGATGACAGGAAGTTTTAAAAGTTTGGTTCACAACTACTTGCTTATGTTACTATGTATAATGTATTTAATATTTATATATCTATGTATTATTCTTTATTTGTATATTAGTTATTTATTGTCTCTTCTTTTTAATAATTACTTTACTGCTACACCTATCACAATATCTCACCACTCGGCTTGACTGGTAGAGAATGCCTTTGGCATTTAGTCCGCCCTTTGTGAACATTAGTAGGTTAATGCAATAAAGAATAAATAATTACATAACTTATTTGATTTTTTTAAAGAATGTTAGTTTTAATAAACTAAAATTCCGGTAAAACTAAATTAAGCTTAAAATGCTTTTACTAGGAGATGGTGCCCGACAATAGTAGAAGGCGCGGTTTTGAACCTGCGACCATAAGTTTAGTAGACCATACTCGAAACCGTTAGGCTATTGACGCTTCTAATTGATATCCAACTCGCTTAATGTATTAATTATTATAAACACCATCTTAATTTTAAATCTAATTATCTTTTGATGTATATACCATTGTTTCACAACCCGGTATATACATCGTCGGTCATCGGTCGCGTTTGTTATAAAATGGTGGCGCAATGTGATCAATAAATAAGTACCTGTATACAATTATATTCGTTTAATAAAGAAATTAATTTTAATGTTGTTTTATAAAATTAAATATTACCAAGTAATAAAAAAAGGAAAACATAAACTTATAGCTTGCTTTATACAATGTACTTTCCAAAGAATAATTAATATTTATATATATAAATAAAAACCAACCCTGTGTGCGAATGAAATTCCGTATCAGCAAAGCTGAGTCACTCCGTTTTGCTTGCTTGTAATGAATTAGCCAGTAAAAATGGACGCACATTTCGCATCAGCATGCTGTCTGTATGATTAGACAAGAAATCAAGATATGTATATTTTTTTAAAGTGGTAGAGCTACACTGTAGTTTCTGTCTAGCAGCAGAATGAATGGGACAGCTCGACCGGGGTAGCACCACGCCCTCACAGAACACCAGCATAAAATAGTAGTACAACGCTGCTGTATTTTGTCTGGTGAGTGTAGAGTGTATCCGAAGATCTTTATTAGAGGTGACGAGGAATACCATCTCAGAGGTCAAGGGTGACAACGCATCTGAATTATTATTCCTTGTCAAGGATGAATGTAGATGTCATGGGCCGTAGGAATCACTTATCATCAGCTGAACTATGTGCTCGTTTGTTACTCTCAATGAAATAAAAAAAAAGAAATAGTTTTGATTGTGATTCCTCCTGATGGGACCCGAATTCAATCCCGATGAGGAAACATAATGTAGATGCATAGTGACCCCTGAGAATTAAGATTGAACGTCTCGTCACATATAATTGGATTCGACTACTACAATTACTAAACGAAACACGTGAATACATATATGGCCAGAGAGAAAAAGAGAGAATCAAGGTATATATGTTTGGCTCATTTATTTTCTGTCTCTCTCTGTTTCTCTTCGGCGTTTCGTCTTTCACCTAATTATTTTTATATTTAAAGTAGGGTCGTCTTTCCCGATCGAGCCGATTTATTATATCAACAACAGCTTATCAGTTTTAAAAGAATTGTGACTCATAAAACACTAACATTCCAGACAAAGTAAATTTACTATCAAATAAAAGGCGATGATGGGAAAACGACTAATGCTCATAAAAATGTAATTATACTTCAACTTTTACTTCTTTTTTTGTAAGAAAACAAATAATCTCTCGTTTTAAAAGAATTGTGACTCATAAAGCACTAACATTCCAAAATTCAGACAAAGTAAATTTACTATCAAATAAAAGGCGTTGATGGGAAAACGACTAATGCTCATAAAAATGTAATTATACTTCAATTTTTACTTCTTTTTTTGTAAGAAAACAAATAATCTCGTTTTAAAAGAATTGTGACTCATAAAGCACTAACATTCCAACACTCAGACAAAGTAAATTTACTATCAAATAAAAGGCGATGAGGGGAAACGACTAATGCTCATAAAAATGTAATTATACTTCAACTTTTACTTCTTTTTTTGTAAGAAAACAAATAATCTCTCGTTTTAAAAGAATTGTGACTCATAAAGCACTAACATTCCAACACTCAGACAAAGTAAATTTACTATCAAATAAAAGGCGATGAGGGGAAACGACTAATGCTCATAAAAATGTAATTATACTTCAACTTTTACTTCTTTTTTTGTAAGAAAATAAATAATCTCTCGTTTTAAAAGAATTGTGACTCATAAAGCACTAACATTCCAACACTCAGACAAAGTAAATTTACTATCAAATAAAAGGCAATGAGGGGAAACGACTAATGCTCATAAACATGTAATTATACTTCAACTTTTACTTCTTTTTTTGTAAGAAAGGAAATGATCTCACGCTTTAAAAGAATTGTGACTTGTAAAGCACTTACATTCCAAAATTCAGACAAAGTAAATTTACTATCAAATAAAAGGCGATGAGGGGAAACGACTAACGCTCATAAAAATGTAATTATACTTCAACTTTTACTTCTATGACTTTGTAAGAAAAGAAGTGATCTCTCGTTTTAAAACGTTTAATTTTATCTTCGTTTTTTAACTGTTATATATAATAATCACTGCTTGTCTATAGTCCACTGTTGAACATAGGTTTCCCTCTTAGATTGCCACAAATCACAATTGCCACCAAAGTCGTCTCCGCCTCCATTCGACTGCCACCAAACTTGCATAACGTGCAATTGCATGTCATCTCTACATCTATTGGGAGGTCGTTCTACACGGCGACGTACAGTCCAAAGTATATGTATTATTGACAAGTAGATGGTACATTTATCCCAGATGCAAATATTATCGCTTCAGAGGAATAACATGACTGAATTATAGTTATCTCAGCCCATCATTAGTCCACTGCTGACTACGTGGGTGTCACTGAGAGTTTTTAGAATCGGTCAGTTAAAAACATTGGCAATGAAAACTTATTTTAAATATCGATTATAGAACTCTTTGGTCCCCCAATGTGATATGTTGCATTCATTCGTCATTTGTTTTTGTGAATTGGCGGCAATTCCAAGAGTCTAAAATTTTCGATCTATGATTTATTACGATTTTCGTTGTGGTCTTAATCAACAAGAAAGCTATGATAGACGTCGATTGGCATTTAATTATGAAGCCCCATCTCGCGCCACTGATTACAATTGGTTCAATGAGTTTAGACGTGGGCGTAGTAATCTCAGTGACGATCTGCGTGAGGGTTCAACAGCGACATCTGAATATTACATCAGTGCTGTGCGACGCATGATAGAGGAAGATAAGAGAGTGATCTACCAACAGATGCGGGAAATCTTAGGTATTGGTATGAAAAATTTCAAAGTACAAAAAATATTATACGAACATTTAGGCGTCAAGAAGCTTTGCCCCAGATGGATTTCCATTACTTTGACCGAAGATCAGAAACGCCTTCGCAACTTCTCAACGCATGGAGTGGTGTTGCGAAATGTTAGAAAAATTCAACGGAAATGACTCGAATGCTGTATATGACGTCGTCACAGGTGATGAAAATTGCAAACCCGAAACGAAACAACAATCTGCTCAGCGGGTATTTCCTTTTGAGGATCAGCCAACTAAGGTAAAGAAAGGAAGAAGTCAAGGAGAAAAGATGATTGCCTCTTCTTCGGCCGGAAAGGTCTTTTCACGACAGTTGTGCTGGAAGATGGAAGGACAGTTACTGGTATAATAATTGTTGTTTACCTGTTGTCTTGGAAAATGTTCGACAGCAGCGCCTTCGAAGCAGGATCCGCCTTCACCATGACAAGGCTTCAGCGCACTCGGTGAAAACAACAATTTAACTATGGCAGGTGTCGATATAGTGAGTCATATAGTCCAGACCTGGCGCCCTGCGACTTTCATTTATTCCTAAGAACCAAAGATAAACTTCGAGGTAATCGCCTTACGAGCCCTGAAGATGAGTGCGTTCGAAAATGCCATAATAGAGACCCGGAAGGAAGAATGGGCCCACCTGCTTTTCTCAGTGGTTCCATCGAATGCGAAGGTGTGTGTGTGAGTAACGGAGACTACTTCGAAAGACAATAAAAGTATCGGCAGCTTTCTACATTGAGCTGTTTCTTATATTCTAAACTTTCAGTGTGACCTAGGTATATAAGCCTCCCCCCACACATTATCACAGAGGAAACTCTCTAACCAGCTCACGGACCCCTCAGCTCCGTGAGCCCTGTGTCCGATGAAGCTGTAAGAGCCGCATAGGCTACCGGCATCAACATCAACAGAATCTAGATATCACAGAGTAAACTCTCTAACCAGCTCACGGACCCCGCAGTTCCGTGAGCCCCGTATCCGATGAAGCCGTAAGAGCCGCATAGACCAACAGCATCAATATCAACGGAATCTAGATATCACAGAGTACGATTCTGAGCCACTGCATCTATCAGACATGGGGGTTCATCTTTCACTGCGACCTATTAAAAGTAATTAATGTTTGATACGATAAGCCGAATTGTGTTTGATATGAAAATTCTTACTTGGCCGAGTTACCAGTTAAAATGAAATGTCAATTTATCTTAAATGGAAGAGAAGAGAAGGAATAAATTGGCAGATTCGACTTACTTTTATCTTCGCAATTCTTTATCTTTTTTAAAAAAAAAAGTACTAGAAACACTAATTACATAACTACAATTCCAGTTAAACACTACACTTAAGCTAAAAATTCTCGTGCTAGATGATGGTTCACGACATTAGCCGAATGTCGGATTCGAACCTACGACATTAAATTTCGCAAACCATACCTCGAACCGTTAGGTTATTGACGCTTATTACCTTGTAGCTCTGGAATGGCTTGTACCGCATGTAGAGAACGTAATTCTTGGTTTTATAGTCGCTTTACGACCCTTGGAAAATTGCACCCTGTCTTGTTGCTCAAAAACACTCGTAAAGAATTTTATTCGGACTTTCTGCTGAAATTATCACTTCTATATTATAGGTACAAAAGTAAAGTAACATCCTTTATGTATAGATCCCACTAGTGGAAGCCTTCCTCTCTAGTGAGGATGGTTAGAGCGTAGTTCAACACGCGCCTCCACTGCGAATTTGTAGATTTCACATGTTTTTTGTTATTTATTACATTGAGAGTAACAAACGAGCACACAGTTCACCTGATGGTATCTGATTCCTACGATCCCATGACATCTATATACATCTTTGACAAGAAATCATAATGCAGATGCGTTGTCACACTTGAAGACCGAGATGGAATGCCTAGTCGCCAGTTAAAAGGTCTCGGGTTCCCTACACTCACCAGACGAAACACAGCAGCAATATACTTGTATTTCACGTCAGTATTCTGTGAGGGAGTGGTCCTACCCCGGTCAAGCTGACCCGTTCATTCTGCAGCTAGAAACAAACTGCAGTGTAGCTCTACCACTGTTAATCATGTCAATGCATGTCAATGCAGATGTCACCTATAAAGACTAAGATGGAATGTCTTCATCGCCAGTAGTAAGCTACAGTTAGTTTATTGCTACAGCGTGGCTTTACCAAAGTAATTAAAAAAGTATAAGATGAATAAGCAAGACTACCGTCAGGTCAATACTGCTCAGCTTATCAACCCTAAATTCATAAAAAAAAATGATCCACACTAACCAACAAAAAACTATGTACCCCGTATCCACCTCATCACTCTTCCGCTCCATTTCACTGCCCTTTCCTCGGGTTGGAGTGAAATTAGAACCAGCTGTGTAAGTAGGGATATATAAAGTGGAGTCGCAGTTTTTATTTATTTATTTATACTTTATTGTGTTAACGTAGAAAGGAATACAGTACTTTGAAATTTGGCATTCTTTGCCAAGCCGCAATGAAACATAGTGGCATAGTATTATATTTTATATTAATGAACCAAATGAATTCTTTCTTATTGTTTAGACGCAAATGTATATTACTGTTAAATTAAAAATAAAATTTATATTTTCAGTTGCATCCATAATTATGTTTTTTTTTTCAATAATTATAAATGCATTGCACTATTACACGCAAACGTAAGATAATAAAACGAATTATTTCTATTTATATCAAATTATGGATAACGATGGCTTTATTTGAACTTTTTGAATTCCCTATATGTAGAATACCTTAGGCCCTCTTGTGACGGGGGAGGAGGGACTAATATATTTCCTTGTTAAATAATGCTACTCAGTGGGCCTCCCGCTCGCGAGGCTTTTTTTTGTGCGTGAGTATTGCTGGTGGTACCTTTACAGCTTTATCTAATTAGACTCGTGAGCGGGAGGCCCGCTGAGTAGGGCTCGCGCAGTAATACTTAATATATAAATATTATATTAAACAACTTAATACTCTAAAGTAAGTCTCTACAAACGAAAGGGATAATAAAGCATACAACGTATTTATTACAATGGAAAACTATCTTTACATATTGACAGACACCCATTAAAAAAAAATGTAAATTTTCATATTTAATATTTATTTCTTGTAAACGCCTCATAAAATTATTGAAAAACTTGAAAACTATTCCATACTAACCTTGAAATCACTTGAAAAGATTACTATAAATCTTCTTAACCCTCTAAAACAAGTCTCTTCTGACGGCAAAAAAAGGCATACAAGAAACAAATATGTATGCCGTGTTAATAATACACCCGTCCATTTGTACAACGCAAAAAAAATGTTAACAAAACAAAACGCAAGTCAATAGAACTCAATGGCATATTAGTATCTAAGTTAAGACTAGATTATTGTATTTCTATATATATTTGGGTAAAAGCCTCAACAAAAAATCCTTTCCATACAATAATTTTTTCATTTTATAATAATTTTTTTTTGTTTTTCGGACTGATCGCTGCTGTTAGCCCGAGACCTCTATAAATTAACCAGCAAAAGGGCTCCCAAGAGGGAGCCTCGGCTTGGGACCGTTACCCTGTTCCGCGGGAGCGTCTGACTCGAGGGTGCCCGACACGGCCGAACCTCGGCTCGGTCAGTTGCTTCTGACTAAGAATTATCTACATTAATATCACTATTGTTATTATTGGCTATTTGTACCACCACTTCGGAATGCGTGGGCGCTGGAGAAGAAGTGGCGCAAGAAAATCCAGCGACGCTTCTATCTGTATGGACTGGAGAGAACCGGCCTGTGACATGGCGGTATCCCGAATAACCTTGTTTGCGACGCCCTCGACATCGGCAGGGGCGGTATGTGGGTGCAATGTACGTGTGTAGTGTTTTATGAAGAGCTTGGGCCCTGGTGGTCGCGTCGTCGAGGTCGTCGATGGCGTGCCTCGGTCTCCTTCGGATGCGGGTGAAGCGAAGTGGCAGCACTTACAATCAAGGGGTTAGAGTAAGTGAGTCGAAATATCGAGTCGAGAAGCCTGCTTCAGATACTGAGCTATGCTCGGCAGCTCAAGGTCTATATGTGTAGATTTTCGTTACCCAAGAACCACGACGCAACTTGTATCTAGGTGCGACATGAATTGGTCCACTCGACTGGGGAACCACAACCTCACAGAACCCCCGCGTAAAATAACCGGAGGTCGTTCACCAATTAGATGGTCTGACCAAATTAAGGAAGCCACTTCCTTCAAAGGCGATGAGAGCCTCAATAGCGAGGAACCGTTGGCGCCAGATTGTTTATTGCAGAATGCCATATGACCATGATCCTTAGTAATGAGGGACTGACAAGATAAGAAGAGAGAAAAGCTGCTTAACTCTTCTCTGTTTGGTATAATGACTGGAAGAAATAATTTCGCAGCCACGAGTCATCTCATCTTTGTCAACAGGAGTGATACAAGTTGCGTATATGGAATCTGTGTTGGGATAGTGCGTAGGGCTTTGTTGTGATGTGTCGCATAAAAAAATCCTTTTTTCACCTTAAAAATGTAACCTTTCGATTATATATTACGTTTTAAAGAGTTAATTCTCAGTTTTCTGGTGTTAACGAAAATGTAACAAGAAATAATTTAAAAGCCACAGGTTAGTTGGACGACCTATAGTTATTTTCGACAGACTTAGATATATTATTTTAGAACATTTGAGAGGTGTTTAAAGCAAGGGATAATTCAAGTTTCTCGTTATTATTGTTTACTCGCGTCAGTTTACAAATATTGATGTTAATAACAAATATTATTTCTTGTCTATTATGTCTTATGCTGAACATAAGCCTAGATACGAGGGCCAACAGAGGAAGTGTAATAATTGGCTGAATTTATGTTGTTGATAACTGCTTTCTGAACTGCATATTGTTTAGTTTAAGGCTTTCGTAGAGAGTAATGACTAACCTGTACAAAATTGATTAAATGAAATAAAATGAAGAATTAAATAATATGTTGGTAATATATATATGTATATATATATATATATATATATATATATATATATATATATATAATATAGAGAATATTATCAATGCTATTAAATTGTTTAATAGCATTGCTTAATTAAAATGTTTGGGCTTGGAGATCAACAATAAAATAGTCAAGTATCAAGACAATAGTCTAATATCGGATTCGAACCAACGACCTTTAGTTTTGTAGGCCTTACCCTAAACTATTAGCCTATTGACGTTACTTTAAATCAGGAATGCGCAAAGTGCTGAATTTCGGCGTCGACGAAGTCTAAAAATCGACCCCTATTAATTAACACAATTTCTTATTAGAAACCTTCAAGATACTATATATAAGTTGTGTTACGTGTACCGACTTGTTATAAGAATGACTAATATTTTAGTAGATAGCATCATTGTTGCTGTGCTTTTAAAAACTCAACAATTAAATAAGCGTGCACGAGTTCGTACAAGATAATGTGTTCCAGCGTACAAGTCTTTCAAACACGCTTTGACTTGCTCTGTATTTGAGCATATACGCGATTTAGCACGAACGTAATCATGATCTAGTTCAAATCCAAATATTCCAAGTTCCAAATCCTGATATTTTACTATATAACAAGCTTGCACTTGGTTGAAAGTTTATAATTAATTTAACTAAAGGGGTCTGACGAATCAATTCATTTTGGTAAAGGGGTGTCTCGCCCAAAACAGTTTGAGAATCCCTGCTTTATATCATAGAATGGTATACTGTTTTTATTATTAAACCAGTGTTTGTCTACAATACCACTTGGTGGTAATGTAGACATTGACGGTAGAGCGCATTCAGCAAATGTATGGCCATTTCATTCAGTATAGATTGACTTATTAACACATCTGTTTTGGATTGTATTTAATTATCTATTACAATGACGACGTCAGGTATTGAGTATCTGATTACTGCGTCGCGTATTCTGAGTTCCACTCCCAACTGAGGAATAATTTTTGTGTATCACAAGCTGATAGTTTTTGGGTCTCGGAAGTCCCAGATCTCTTAGACTACATCTGAATCTTCCCACGATCTCATTGCACATGAGATTAGGGAACATCGGATTAGGGAAGACAACGACGAGTGCCGTTATGTTTTCATAAATGATTACTGTATTATAATATATTCTTCCCGCGAGTGCCTAAGTCTCTACTCAACTAGATTGTAGTATCAAAGACACAGGTATATACAAACAGACAAAACAACACTTTGTGAATATGAAGCACAGAATTTGTTTGAGAACGTGTTTAAAATGCTTGCTCTAACACACAATTTAAAAGTCAAAATTCACATTATTTAAATAAAACAACAATGATCGGCGTTTGTGATCTATCTATGGTCCCCTTAATTTATTACATTCAGAGTAACAAACGAGCGCACAGTTCAACTGATGGTAAGTGATTCCTGACGCCAATAATATCTACATTCATCCTTGACAAGGAATCGTAATTCAGATGTGTTTGACCCTTAAGGACTGAGATGGAATGCCTCGTCATCAGTAACAAAGCAGCATTATACTGCTATTTCACGACGGTTTTCTGTGTGGGCTTGGTCCTAATCCGGTCGAGCTTACCCATTCATTCTGCAGCTAAAAACAAACTACACTATAGTTCCAACTTATAATTTGTCGTGCTACTTACAGGACACGCAGTATATTATATTATTTTATTAATACATGTCGTCAACGTTCACATGTAGTGCCAGGGACATACCTGGGCCCCGAAAATAAATTACATCTAGTGGGGAGTCGTCCGACACTGACATGGCAGTTGCCATCCTAAAACCTTTCTTCCCCATCCTTATCGGTTACGTTGCTAATTCATCGCTCAGTATCACCGAGCCTACGAGGAGATCACTCAGTATAAGGCCACACCTAATTCCCGCATTTCATCAACGAGAAAATTTCATTATGATTATTTAACAACTGTTTCACACGTTCTTAGTATTTTGCCTTTTACTACGTTTTAGGTCCTTGGTAATCCTCAAAACAAACTAAACAACTAAAACAATAAAAACTTTTAAGTTACTTTTTATTTCAAGTCATTTTCGTGACAATGATGAATTAGGTTAAGTTACAACTTTCCCATAACTTGAAAGTAACGTTAAACAAAAAGTATGTGCTTATTGATATGAATTAAGTTAGCCGAAATACAACCGGGTCAGGATATGATGCCAAGGAATTTTCTAGCCTATGGTCCGTCACTAATATCCTACCAGATCCCGTATATGTAATGTGACACATTTATTTTCAAATATTATACTACCTCCTGTTCGATACCCATCTATTTACTAAAATAGGAAAATAACGCTTCTAAATAAACATCAGCTAAAGGTCTAGAAAAGTCTAAGTATTGAATAAATTACACAGCTTTGTTATTACCAAACTAAAATTTTATTTAGTTTAAAATCTAAACACAAAAAAGAAACAATCTAACCATTTATGATTTGATATTAACAACTTAGTCCTATCTCCTACTCCTCATTTACGAAATGGTATCAGATACCAGTAGTCCGGATTGCGATTTCCGTAATAATTCTGTTCATAAGATCTTCCTAAATTTCCACCTGAATGAATGTTCGATGCTTGGGGATAAATATTTCTTCGGCGCGGCACAAAAATTATTTCGTCTATATACTCTTCAGAATCAGACGTAGTAGATGCTGCTGTAGTAGAAGTTGTTGTTGTCGAATCAGTCGTAGTAGATGCTGTTGTAGTAGAAGTTGTTGTTGTAGAATCAGTTGTAGTAGATGCTGTTGTAGTAGAAGTTGTTGTTGTAGAATCAGTCGTAGTAGGTGCTGTTGTAGTAGAAGTTGTTGTTGTAGAATCTGTATCGCCTGCTGTTGTACCATCTGTGGGAGTCTTTTCTGAACTATTATCTGTTGTTTCAGAATCTGTATTCGATGTTTTATCATCATCTGCAGATGTTGGTACATCGGGGGCATTATCATCCGATTGTGCTTGTACTAGCATTATTCCAATGCAAAGTACGTAGATGACAAGTGAAATATTCTGAAATTAGGTAAAATATATCTGTATTCATTACAAATCAGTGACTAACGTAATTGACTACAATTTTTAGGATTTTATTATCTATTTTATAGAAAATATCTATTGTACAATATTTTCTATAAATAGGACTAGGCTCAGGACACTCTCAGGAATTTTGTTGAAAAAGGTTAAAAAAAGTAAAAACTAGATAGTGGATACGGCTATTTGGAAAAAAAAATTGGGACCTTATAAAACTTTGCAGGAGTATAGGACATCAAAGTTTTGTTGAAAGACAGAATAACTGAAGAAAATCAAAGCGAAAACTGACAACACACAGTTGAACAGATGGCAAGTTGTTCCTGCAACCCATCACACTCATATTCATTCTCGACGAGGAATCACAATGCAGATGCGTTATCATCGTTGACGATTACGACGTAACGTTATCACCAGTATTAAGAAGGAAAAATATATGTCGTCAAGTGAACGACTAGTAGTTCACTTGACAACAATTGATTCCAGCCGCCAACTAATCTACATTCATCCTTGACAAGGAATCATAACGCAGATGCATTGTTACTTGAGGACTGAGATGAAATGCGTCATCATCAGTCATATAGGTCTCCGGATCCCTACACTCACCAGACGAAACACAGCAGTATTATGCTATTATTTTACGCTGGAGTAATATGAGGTGTGGCCCTACCCTGGTCGAGCTGACCCATTCATTCTGCAGCTAGAAACGAAATGCAGCCGTGGTAGCTCAGTGACAGTTCGATCCCCAATGATGTACTAATGACAACTTCATGAATCTAATTGCAATCCTATTAACTGATTTACCACGTACGAAAAATATTGTGAAGAAATCTAGTAAGAATTAAATTAAACAAAATATTTCTACGAAATGCGAAGCCAAAAGGCTACCAACAGTGGGATTTATATATTTTGGTTGTTGTTACATATACTAACTAAAGAAAATCATTAATTATATTTGAAAAACATACCTGTGTTGCTCGCGTCATGGTGAAATCAAAATATAAAAAATATGTGACAAAAATCTTCTTATATAGCTTCAGTTATCAATAGGCAATTACATATATAAATAACACAAACTTATAGTACCATTCCGTTAATATTATAAGACACAATATTCTAAAAGGAACCGAAGTAATTTTATTAACCACACGATGTTTAATTAATACGAAATTAAATACTTACATCATTTTCGATTTTCTTACGTTCGGCCTATATATAGATCCCACTACTGGGCATTGGCTTCCGCTCTAGTAATCTCTTTGTGAACACAAATACAAAAAAAATTATATTTAATATGCATTTTTATAAAATGGGAATTAACTGGTAAAATTGAACGTAACGTAATAATAATCTTTTTAAGAAGCTTAGAATGATAAACCAGTTGTTTGATCGTCCAGGATAGCGAACCCCTGGGAGGACGGCAAAACTGTGTGATGGGTTCCCTAGAATAGCGAGGGTGCTAGAGGAGGTCTCGGAGATCACACAGTCTCTCCCAATACACTAGAGTGTATTTGGATTTTAGTGGGTATAAATCCCACATAACCCTGTATCCTCCTCCCCTCGAGGCAGGGTAACTTTTAAAGATGTTCCCCCCAACAACAAAAAAAACAAGAAAAATGTATGTAGTAAATTATCTACTGATAATTTTCTGCGTACGTTTTTCTACTACTACTAAACGGCGTTATGAAATACTCTTTTTAAGTTGGTAGTCTTTAGATTAATTTTTTGTCCCCATCTATCACCTAGTCAAGATTTTTGGACGAAAATGCGTACTGGCCTCATAAAAACACATATTTTTTTATAAAGTGGGGTGTAGATCGAAAAAGGTTCGCCATCCCTTGCTTTGGCTCACATCTAGTTTTTGTTTCATTAACATCAATTGATAAGAAAGAAATAGATATATACACAAGTAAAACTCGCACGAGCGTTACATTTCTGCGCGTATGAAATATGATACAGCTAGTTTCAAATATTTGTCTCTTTTTTTTATTATATTGAGGGTGACAAACGAGCACACAGTTCGCCAGTAATGTTGTTGTTGTAGAATCAGTCGTAGTAGATGCTGTTGTAGTAGAAGTTGTTGTTGTAGAATCTGTATCGCCTATTGTTGTACCATCTGTAGGAGTCATTTCTGTAGAATTATCTGTTGTTTCAGAATCTGTATTCGATGTTTTATTATCATCTGCAGATGTTGGTACATCGATGGCATTATCATCCGGTTCGCCAGTAATGGGTAACTGCGGATTATGAGACCCCATTAATTTCTCGATAAGAATTATTTTCACAAACCTGACATTTAAAGTACAAAGTACTTTACCATACCTATATACATAGCACCCGCAGCTGGGCATAAGCCGGAGAGTGTTGGAGCATAGTCCGACACGCGGCTCCACTGCAGACTTCGCACGTCTTGGAAATATTTTTTATTTATCAATTTTTTATACATGCATGTACCCTCACGATGTTTTCTCTAACTGTCGGGTAGTTGAAAAATTTGCAATTTACATTTTCATTAGTTACACTGGGGATCAAACTCGGTTCGCTCTTGCTTAGCGAGAGCTAATCCGGCTCAATTGTTTTTTTATGTTAAAGTAGTATACTAGCAGTGCTATAATTACTAACATTCCCGTTAAACACTCGAACTAAGCTTAAATGCTTGTGCTAGGAGATATTTCACAACAATAGCCTAATGACGGATTCTAACCTACCACCCTATGTTTGGCAAACACTACCCTAAACCAGCGGGTCTCAATCATTGGTGTGTCGCTAGCACCTGTCACGTGTGGCACGAGATTTATAAATACGATATTTTTATCTAACGTGACCCGGAAACTTTCCATGTAATGGTGTCGCTAATTTGTGAGTATGTTAGTGCGTTGCTGAATAAAAAAGATTTAGAACCGCTGCCCTAAGCTATTGACGCTTCAAATTTAATAAATAAAAACAAATATTGGTGAAAGATTTGATTTATTCAGTCTTATGAATATTATAAATAATTAACACGTACATATATTTACAGAGCTAACTTAAAATAATTTGACCCATTGACTATATATAATTTAAGTCCATTTTTCATTGCCGTGTCACGTTTAAAGCGGAAATACATTTTTATTCATAGCGTGCAGTAATTAAGCCAAGATCCCATTGTTGCAGCATTTCATTAAACGAGAAATAGAGTACAATAGAAACTCGCGATCATGTACAGTTATTAAAATGTTACACTGTTTATACATTTTGATATTGTTTTCTTTTGAAGGTTAGAAACAAGCACACCGTTTATCTGATGGCAACCCTGTTACCCTTTATGCAATAATATGCAAGTTGTATATGTGTAAGTGAATAATCATTATAGTAATAATCACGATTTAAAGTTTTTTAGTTTTTTAGTTTAATTGTCATTAATGACATATAAATTTGAATCATGGTTAGTTCTTGGTGATGGTGAGAAATCCTGTTCTCGTAGTTAATGTAATTGTAAATTTGTTATCTAAATGATTAACAGTGTAACATTCCACGTATTAACTTTTCCTTAACCTATTACTGCTGACCCCTCAGCCTTGTGGCGTCAGTGAAGCGTACTTTGCAATCAGCGATGGCCATGTTTGGTGTCAGGAAATCGTTCACGGTGTTGACACCAGGTTGGACGGGACGATCGAAGGGGAAACCCATGGGGCGTTTATCCGGATACTTGCGATCACGTAGTCCACAGTATGAAGCCGCTTTGTTGCATGACCCAACAAGGTCTTGTTTAATCTGTTGAAAAGATATACTGATAATCCACGATATACCCGTAATAATTCTCAATTAGTACACGGTTATGCAACGCACTGTAACCGAAAAGTTGTGCGCAACATTATAATCATCCATATTTTAACCTTAGGAATAAATAAATAAATAAAGTTTAAAACGTGCTCTTTTCACATGTCTGAAATATTTTTTTTTCAATTATTATTTCTTTGCAGTTTTCCTAACAATGGTATTCGTTCCCCACCAAACACGCGTTAAATTAAAACTTAAAGTTTTTAATAAACAATTTCATTAATGCGGGGATCGAAATCGGTTTCCTCGCTTACTATCAATCAAAAGTCCTACATACTTTAAAATTGAAATTTTAGCTTTTCACGTATACGTCAAATGAGAGGGATCGAAACTTTTTGAAAAGAGTGAAATAACTTACACCGTCCTCAGCCCAGTTGGACACCATGACGAAGAGTATCATCGGGTACCCATTACTGGTCCCTTTGGGTAGAAGCATGTGATGAGGCCAGCCGCAGCCACAGAAGTCGAACTCAGCCGCCTGCACGGACCCTGGCTCTCCCTGCCGGTCTCCTTGGTTTGCGAACGTACGCTCGAATGGGACGGTTACTGCAGAGTCCACGCTACGTTGACGGATTGTATTCTTTCCTGGACTTACTAAAACAAACAACACATTTTTTTATGTATATACATGTGTGTGTAGTACTGTATATATGCTTACATATTTATCTATTTATGTAGGCGTGGATGTTTATTTGATTAGCTATCTTTAGTCTTTTCTTTTTGTACTAATTAGTTTACTGCTATGCATGTATACACATCAGAAACATAAGCGTAGAGCGCACGTTGGTGAATTTCCAACCATTGATACGTTGTATATAAAATTTTAAATTCTATTGCGATGTTAAAACTCAACGTATTTAATTAGAAAAACTCTTCAAAACTGAAGAGCAGACAAAAACTTTTTCTTTCCAAAGTGTGTTTGTATACTTTTGAGTTCTGAAGAGTTCCTCAGTGAATCGAATCAATCGTACAGTCGTTGACGTATCGAGCCGCTGAATCTGAAATAATAGAAGAGGGTAACCCAGTACACCCAGTACTGGGTAGCCTTGGGCCCACAAATGAGAACAGTATTTAGTATTCCATTTGAGTCTGAACTGGCATCCGTAGACCGATCAGAATTACTTTTCCATTGTACCGAGAACACCAGAGTTTATATAATAATTTACAGATATACTTACAGCCCTGTGAAAACTTGTCCAGCTCAATCATTAATTTCCTTTGATCATTGAACGCCAGTTTGGTTCCTTTGTCATCGGTGACCGGCGCCAGGAATATGCGGAATGTTCCCGTGGCGGCCTGTCCCGTTGTGTTCTCGACTTCAATGCTGTTACAAAAAAAAAGCTTAAGTTAACTTATAACTTCATAAAAAAAAACAACAAAGCACTGCCGCTGTATTTCGTGTGGTGAGTGAATGAAAGAGCGTATCTAATTTTTCCAATATTAGAGGGGACAAACGATATCTATATTCGTCCTGTGCAATTCAAGATGAACATGCGTTGTCTCACCTGAGGACTGAGATGGAATGACTAGTTGTAACCTGTAACTATTTCTCCGTATTCCTAGAATACTTATTACTTTCACCCTTACTACTGTTTTTAAAAAAAAAAAGATTGGTACCACAGTGAGTGATGGCACAGGTGCCATTCTCTTCATTCACTCCCAACTAAACTTAACTAAAAGCTTTTACTAAAAGATTTTTCGCGAAAAAATAGCAGTATTCATTTAATTCGATATTCTATTTGATTTGAAGAAATTTACACACTTAAAGACAATTTTAGAAATAACCTACGTATAACTATAGTTTATATATACTTTAATTGTATATTGTAAAATTTAATAAGTGATCAACAAGCAAGGTGCACCTGATGGTAAGTGATCACCGCCGCCCATGAACAACGAAACCAGAGGTTTTATGAATTTGAGAAGTTTTGAAAAAAACTTTATGAATCCTGGGTCCCTTCATTCACCATATGAAACACGTTATATTGCTATTTCACCCTCATGTTGAACGAAGGGATGTTCCTTCCTTGGACGAGCCATTTGTGTTACACTAGAAACAAGCTGCAATGTGCCAACCACAGATAAAAAAAGCACCACTCCATTTGAAGGAGTGAAGACTCCTCGTGAGTGAAACAGTGTTACTAACACATAATTAAACTCTTCGTGTTGAAGATGAGTGAATCGCGCCAGGACACTGCCACGAGGAGTGAAGTCCATCCCCCGGCCCAGCTCCAACGTGCTCTGCTCCCACTGGGTGGAGAACGTGTTCTTGCCCGCCTTGCCCTCGACGCCAATAGATGATACGCGAATGCCCGGGAAGTTCAACTACAAACCAAATAAGATAAACATCAATTTAAGACAAATCCTTATTTACCCCGTTACACGTTATTAAATCTATCTTCAAAACAATATTTGCGTTCCAAGATCTGTGTCGAAAACACATCAATTCGACAACCAACAATTTACTCTTATATTTTTATAGCATTTTTATCAGCATTCTATACGTTTAAAAGTTCAAAATCGTACAACAGTGTCCAGATTATACTTTTTTTAATATGGTTTATTTTGGTACCATTAAATACTCGTGGATACTATTTTAAAAACAGAAAAATAAAAGGAGAAAACGGTTGCCCGTAATTTTTCTATTGTTTTTCTGTCCGCCAAAATGAGGGAATCTAGCGAAGAATTTCGATATATTTTGAAGTTTTATTACAAAAATATTATAAAAAATACAACATAAGCCGCGAAAAATAATAAGAGTATCACAAAATTCCTGGACTGAAAACGCATGATTATCCTATGATTTATTGATGATTAGTCCGGGATTTTGTTTTAATAACACCTAAAGTCTTTACAAATATCAATATTACATTTATAAACAGTGCACAATTATACGGTTAAACTAAAACCATTTAAATTATTAATTTTAGTTATAGTTAACGTATACAAGTCGATGCTCTTTAACACTTAAGGATTACCCCTACATCTCAGAAGGAAAAACCACGCCGCAGCTGTTAACTAAAACTAAATGGATCATTTTGACCTAAAGGACCACGCGCACACTGAATACCGGCGTGAAATATCAGCATAACGCTACTGTGTTTCGTCTGGTGTATGTAGATATCTGGAGACCTTAATCACTGGTGACGAAGCATTCCACTTAATCATCAGGGGAGAAAACGTATCTGCATAACGATTCCTTATCAAGGATGAATGTGAATGTCAGAGCCTTTTTTTTTGTGTGTGTGAGTATTGCTGTTGGTCCAGAGACTTTTACAGCTTTATCTAATTAGTATCGCGAGCGGGAGGCCCGCTGAGTAGGTAGCAGGAGTCACTTACGATCAGGTGAACTGGAAAGAGTCAGTTTTATAGACTAACATCTTAGAAGTGTAATCCAAGCTGCAGTTTTTAGCTGTGTTTTTAATGTGTCGGCTCGATCAGTGCGTGACCTCAAAGAGTACCTTTAAACACTAGCATGAGCTGTGTTTTGTATGACGAGCGTAGAGATCCAGTGAACAAATCGTAGGTAACGTAGCACTTCATCTCTTACCTTAGAGATAACAACGCGTGTGGACGTCGAATTGTTATTGACGATGGATTTAAATATCATGGACTCACCATCGGATGAATGTGTGCTTGTTTTTCATCCCTAAAATTAAAAAATTAAAATTAACTCACCTTATCGTTCCCATAAGGAGGCAGCTTGTTCTTGTACAAAACGAAAACATCGTCGATGAAACCATGCCAGCGATAGAACAGGGGGTCACGCATCGTCGTAGAAGGGTCGCCCATCACACCGAATTGCTCCTAAAATTGAAATGCAATATTTGCAATTAACTTTTTTTTGTCATTTAGACCACCACTGGAGCTTTAACGCCAAATTATATTTAAACAGTCGCTAATTATACGTTAGTACGAAAGGGAAACGTCAAGCGCCAATAGCAGGTTTGGGGTACGGCCTGCCAAACTTAAGGTAGGTTCGGATCTGCCATTACGCTATTGTCGTGAACCATCTCCTAGCACAAGTTTTTAAGATTAGTTGGAGTGGTTCACGGGAATGTTAGTTATTAAGCACTGCTAACATTTATTAAAAAAAAAGTTCGATTGTTGTTGGCAACCATCGCTATCAACATCAAAGCTTAGTTGGAGTGGTTAACAGGAATGTTAGTAGTTAAGCACTGCTAACATTCTTTAAAAAAAAATCGACTGTTGTTGGCAACCATCGCTATCAACATCAAAGCTTAGTTGGAGTGGTTAACAGGAATGTTAGTAGTTATTCACTGTCAACATTCTTTAAAAAAAAATCGACTGTTGTTGGCAACCATCGCTATCAACATCAAAACATTCATGGAGTGGTTAACGGAAATGTAAATATTGTTGATAGCATTTCTAAAATTATTTTATCGACCATCTTCCCGACAGATGTTGTCCCGTCAAAATTTTAATAAATTTGTCAAAATTATCCATCGTTCAAATTGTGAGTTACAGTTCCAAGTTCATACAAAAATCCCATAGAAATAAGAATTTTAAATTATTCCCGAAATTTCCATTCGATTTAGATTTTTATAATCAAAAGAAACTTTATTCATGAAAGTTTACAGTGATAAAGCTACCCAGCAGTTTGTTTCTATCATAGCTGCAGAATGAATGGGTCAGCTCGACTGGGGTAGGACCACGCCCTCTCGGAAAACCAGCGTATAATAGCATCATAATGTTGCTGTATTTCGTGTAGTGAGTGAAGGGATCCGGAGACCTATATTAATGGAGACGAGGCATTCCATCTCAGTCCTCAAGGGTGACAACGCATCTGCATGATGATTTCTTGTCAAGGATGAAAGTAGAGGTCATGGGCCGCAGAAGTCACATATTATCAGGTGAACTGTTTGCTCGTTTGATACTCTCATATATCTAAATATATATACTGATGTATAATTTAAAAGATTACTCACCAGATTGCGATGATCAGGGTCATGGGCGTACGACATGAAGATGTGCCCCATGTTATGAAAGTCACCGTAAAAGGCCCGATTGGGGCTGATGATTGAGGACTCCATGAGGTCACCCAATATATCGATTCCCTTCTCTTCATCTAGCGGCAATTGTTGCCCATTTGGCTGCAAGAGATAGAATATATAAACAATTAGGTTGAGATTGTTTTAGTAGGTTAAGGTAGTGCCGACACAGCCGCTGTTTTTGGATGGCAGCTGGAAACTATAACAAATGCATATAACCCGTATAGCCCTCCAGATTGTACTCCCCTGTCTGGTTCGTCTTTATATATATTTATTTCTTTTTAAATTTATTAACCTTAAAAAAGTTAAAGGTTCAAAAGGGGGGAAATTAATACCAAACGCATTCTCTACCTGTCAACCTAAGGTGTTGTGAGATATTGTGATAGGTGTAGCAATAAACTAATAATAAAGACATTTTTTTTATTGTATCTCATATATTTACGTTTTATTATATCTTTATTTTATTTATTTTATTGACCATCTAGGCGGAGATAAATATAAATATCTTCTCATAATAATAATCATTGAGTTGAGCCTTATAGACTGGCAATCCCTTTTTTAATGAATGCAGAGCTATTACTACCTTTCAGCTCCGTGCTACTAAATTTAAACTTGCTAGGAGATGATTCACGGCAAGTGGCAGTTTCGAACCTATGACCATAATTTGCACAGAACGTACCAGAAACAATGATGCTATTTACGCTTCTAATTTAAACATCAGGAGATGCTGTATTGTTATATTAGTCATGCTTCAAAAAAGAGATTAAGTACACTAACCAGAAGAATGGATTGGCTGTCGATGGCCTGAAGGATACGTTCTCTCCACCTTTCCATTTGGGACACATCGCTTTTAATTAGGTCCACGGGTCTGTCAAGATCTTGAATTATTGAACCCTCGAATCTGAAAAATAATTATGCAATTAATAAAATTTACATTTACTTGCAGTAGTTTTAAGAGAGAAGTTGTAAGGGGTAGCTTAACTTTAACTTTAAATTTATGGTACGGGAGCGAACCGAGTTCGATCCCCGGTACCAACACCAATGAACATTTCACCACAAACTCGGTGGTGAAGGAACACATCGTGAGAAAACTTGCATATCTAACATATAAATAGAAGAAATAAAAATTTCGAAAACTTGTTAAGTCCGCCGCATAGTTGTCTATGCTCTGACAACCAGGCAGGAGACTTATTCATTCGATAGCTAGTTTGTAGCTTCGGCGTTAGTCTACCTCGTAAATCGATAACAGATGAAGCTAAAGGGATAGACACGATGTTATATAACCAAATAAAGATCAAAAAGCTAAAAGCTTTCGTTGCTTAGGGCTAATCGTCCGGAAATGAAATCATTGTAGCCCTTGTTAAGTCTCGGATAAAACATATAAAGTTAATTCTTAGACATGCAGGTTTCCTCACGACATTTTCCATCAGGCACATGATAAATCATCACTTTCAATTACCACCATTCTTATATTTTTTTCTTTTTCTTTTAAAATCAAACAGCGCTATTAAAATTAACTAAGTTATAATACTTGTACTAGGAGATGTTCACGACAATTGTTGTATGGCGGATTCGGACTCGTGACCTTAAGTTTCACAGACCGCACCCTAAATCTAGACTATTGCCGCTTCTCATATACATACATTACCAGGGAAAGAGCTCTGTTTGCTCCCGTATCGTGCATTAGACGCAATCACTTAGACTCTGATCTCTACCACGTCACTATTTTTTACTTCTTAGTTCTAAGTGTTTCTTTGTTTGTTAGACTTCTGATTCTCGGTAGTATTGATAGTGTGATGTATGAAATTAAAATTAAAATTGTATATATATATATATATACCTTACCTTGGTGGCCAGGACCGGCTGGCGACTTGTGAATCAAGTTTGGGGAAGTAAGCTTCAGCGATAGGCTCCCGTAAGTTGATGCCGTAAGGTACGACTCGCGGTAAGCCGTTGCAGAAACGTTCGATGTTGTACCTAAAATAAATACACATTTATCTATTATTAGCTATCTATTATTAAAAAAAAAAATATGTCGATAAATATATAAATTTTTTTAATTTTTATTATTGTATTAGCTTACCCGACAACGTTGTTGCGTGAAAATTGCCTATGCTTCGAATCGTGAGTTATGGACTTACAAACATACCATAGAAGAAAGGACTCTGATAGTCCTTTTACCCGAATTTACCTCTTTTCCGAGAAATTTTTCCAATTTTTCTTTTAATAAACGTCTAAATCGGAATATTAAAAAATAACCAAATCGGTCAACTCACTCTGAAAGTGCTAATTAAAACAATACGTACAACAATATTCTAATTATCTCTGTCGTTCGTGACGAGTTGATGTGCAACAGAGACAATGCTCTGCAAAACGCAAGCCTGGCGATAATACGCGATTGTCTCTTTCAAAAAGTCGATGTGCCATTAGGTGATGTTCGTGCTCTTTTGCTCAAACTGCAGACCACTTACATCCATCCTTAACAAAGAATACACGAGTGTTGTCACCCTTGAAGACTGAGATGACTTAACTGCGATAAATTAGAGGGCATCATTAATAGTAATTAAGTCTTTAGTACTCTACACTTATCAAAAGAAACGCAGCGGCGTTATGTTGCTATTTCGCTCTCGTATTCCGTAAGGGACAAGGAACCAACCATTCATATCTACCATGCAGTTAGTAACCAGCTGCACCATGCTGTGCCGTGTATATAACACACCGAACATCTAACTATCTTCCATACTGTAAAGGTGGACCCTATGCCAGCCTCTAAGATTCCAAACATTTTCGCAGTCCACAGACTTCTTCAGTATACTTTGGCATCGTAGATGACGAACTTCTTTGGTCTTTTGCCTTTACAGAACTAAGAATAAGAAATAGTTGACGCATTCATTTTCATTCATACATTTTATTTCCTAAAGCGGTCCTAAATAAAAAAAAAAAAAAAAAAATAAAGAATAAATAGTATTATAGGCGCTGGCAAGCTTAAGTCATGTCTGTGTCTCTGTATACTTCTTCTTCCGCAATAAACGTATTTATTATAAATCTATTCCGTGGCTTTAATTGTGACTTTCTATATATATACCTATGCAATTAAGAACCACTTAAATTTGAATGAATTGATGAGGATTCTCATTTTTAATTTTGAATTTCATTTATTATTATAGTCTATTTCATTACTATTTAATAAGAGTATATAATCTTGAACATTAGAATAACTTGGACAGCCTAGCTTTGAGCTTTGTAAGAGGGTTGGGCAGGGGATGCAATTTATTCAGATTCCAATCTCCACAAATTTTGTACAACACTTATATTGTAAAAAGGTTTACCATTATTCTAATATAATTTAAAGTCATTTCATTTTAAAAACATCGTTGTTTATGCACGTTCATTTGTCTATTAACTGGGTTCTGTATACCTAAACACGATATCTCTCGAAAGACATCATGAGAATGACACGACCAGTGGGTGCGTCAATATAAACGCAATTGGTGATGCCACTATAATATATTTTGCGCAGTTGGTGGATTCTGTATATAACTAGAAGATATCGTCGCAGTCGAAATTAACCAGGAGTATTAATACTATAGTCATTGACATATTTTAAAATTAAGATACTGAACGCTACCTGGCAATAATTTGCTGATGCATGTAATAGAGCAGCTCTCCACGCCGATCCTTGGCAACAATAGCACGGTCGGCCGAGTCGAATGGATACACAAGATGCCAATGCCAGTGATGTAGATTGATACCAATATCTTCCCGGAAGTACGCTATGCGCTGTTCCGGCTCTGCATCCGACGCAGTATAATTTCGAGGAATCGTAATTGGAATCTGAAAAATGCACGGAAATTTTAATATTTCTTTAACGATACGATACAGCACAATGATAAAGCAACGTAATAGAACTACGCTGCAGTTTGTTTCTAGCTGCAGAATGAATGGGTCAGTTCGACCGGAGTAGGACCACGCCCTCACAGACCACCAGCGTAGAATTGCTATTCTATATAAGAATAACACTGCCGTGTATCGTCTGGTGAGTGTGGGGACCGCGAGATCTTTATAACTGGTGACGAAGCATTCCATCTCACTCCTCAAGGGTGACAACGCATCTGCATTATGATTCCTTGTCTAAGGTGAATGTAGGGCCACAGGAATAACTTACGATCAGGTGAATTGTGTGTTCGTTTGTTACTCTCATTGTAATAAAAAAGAACTCTTTTTTGTTTACGTATATGTCAACTGTTATATTATTTATAATTATTATTACTATTGCTTGCTTACCCTGGGTCCTGATTTAACCACGGTGCTGACCTCTCGGACGCGACGGAATACTTTGGGGTCCATAAACTTATCGGGGAAAGTCTCAGTTATGGTTGGAACGCTCAAGCCCTTTGTATCAGGTCTGAAAAAAAACATTCAAAAAATTTTAATCAAAGTCTGCGATGTCTTGAATGATAACGTTTTCCAAACGCTATTGTTTGTTCGAGCGCCTGCCTCAGTATTCGCACAAATGCTCACAGATCTATAATAAATCCTTAGTTCTAGTAATATCATATTATGCATTAATATTTGAACAAACACAGATGCATTACTATGGGTTTTTTTATGGATGGTAGAGTTTTTGATTGCATCCATAGATATGGTGCCAAGGACACGAAACTTTAACAAACACACCCTCACCTGAAAACCAACGATATATGCCACACAAATATTGACTCTTACAGCCTTTGTACAAACCCACAGTGACAATTAACAAGTTCTATATTGAATAATGCATTTGATTTCATAGCTTGCTATCACTAAACACTAAATAATAAGATGCTATCACTAAAAAATAAACTGATAATGTTTATTGTCGCTACGTGCTCTTACTTAACTTTAAGTGCTGAATTACCACGTAAACATCGCTTTTGCACATGTAATAAAGAAAAGTAAACAACCTAAAACCCACTGCTCCTCAACTGCGGTTTTCATGGACTTAACATGGTCTTCGAAATATATATTTTTTTATTTCTTTCTTAGATATACGAGCAATATTTCCCCACTCGCTTAAGATTCAAAAAATCATCACATTAAATTGCAATAACCAATTTCCTTGATTCCTGCATCGAACAAGATTTGCAAACAAATCTTGTTCGATGCAGGAACACTGTGAGTTAAAAGTGAGCGTTTAGACACTGCACTGCCACGGTGCTCAAGAAAACCTTCATGTTTAAGAAAACAAATGAGAAATATGTGACAGTAGGCAGTAGCATAGAAAGTAGATCTTTAATAATCCCTTCCAAATTTTTTGTAAGAACCTGAGGAAAGGGCATGTGGTGATAATTCTATGCCTTCTTTTTGCTTATATTTTTAAACAGTGGCATGTTGCCACTGTTTAAAAATTACTCGCTCGCTATTTTCAGTTGGAAAAATATTAGTCTGGATGTATTTATTATAGAAGTTGGATATAGCTTTAGCAAGAGAGTCGATATTGCCTTTTATACCAGTAATTGGATTTTATAATAGGCCCCTTGTTTTTTTTGCTTCCAGATTATTCTCAATTTTTCTAATTTTCGTGGGATATGTAGCGCGAAACTCCATATCTCTATCTACTTTTATAGAAAATGGTTGTTGCCTTTTATTATATTATTATATCCATACATATATATATATATATAACTCGGATCGAAGTTTACCAAAAAGATATCAACAATTAATTTTGCGTTTACTATATTATTCTTATTAAATATTAGAATTAAGTTTTCATTTAACTTTTCATATATTTTTATTAGTTGAATTCCTTATTCATTTCTAACCTCTTTGCCTTATAAATTACCCTCTTAAATATTTTAATACTATTTTCTTGATATCCTAAAATAGATTTATAACACATATTTATAGTATTGAGTAATTATGTGTAAAACCAAGTTGTATAAATAAAAGAAATATTTCAAGACATGTGAAGGAAATCCGTAGTGGAAGAAAATCCCCAGAGAAGAGGCCTATGCCTGGCTAGTTTTATATATATATATGTAAGCAGTCACTTTTTTACTTTACTGTCTGAAAAAATTTTCTGTTATAAGTAAATAAGTAAACCATTAACTAACCTGTGTAAAATCGCAACGGACAAACAATAATTAAACATGTAGGGGTTAATCCGAAGCTGACAATATGAACACACCGCCAACAGATCATCTACGTCACGCATACCTGAAAATACACCAACAACGTTAGCATTACATTAACTCTACATAAAGAGAGTAGTGACCCCACTGACTTCATGTAGCATATAACATCTTTAAAAAACAAGAGTCTAGGAATCCGGAAAAACAATTACAGATAATGAGGTATTCCATCTCAGTCTATGTACATCTTGAATCTTTGTAGAGGATCTAGATATCATGGGTCTCGAAGTCATCACTTATCATCTAGGAGAATGTGTGCTCGATTGTCACCGTTTATATTATAAAATGAAACTGCACAGCTGTATAAACGGGTGTTATGTAATTAACCTTACCTAGGAAAACATCAATCAGCTTTCCGGCCATCTCTCTATGCTTTTGGACGAATAGAGAGAAGTGAGAATTGTAAGGCAGTTGCATTGGTACATCTATATTTGGTAGAGAGATGTTCCGCACGGGGATAGTGCGTTTGGCATCATTGCCAAATCTGTTTGATAGTGTGCTACTCAACGCCTTATATTTCTCCGGCTGCAAGAAAAATAAACATGTTTAATGTTTTTATTTCATTTCATTTTAATAGAACCAACAGTACAATTACAAGTAACTTCATTTGTCGAAAAAAATGGCCATAGTTTGCTAAATACACGTACATAATTCCACTTACAGGTAGTTACATCATGCTAATTAAAACTAGCAGTACAATTACTTAAGATTAAAGGAAAATAAACTATTTATACAATGTTAAATACAAATTAATAATTTAAATAAACTAAACTAAACAAATTATCCTTAGTTAGGAGTATTTATAGTTTTAATAATTTTAACCTTAGAATTTTAACTTTAGAAAAACATAACAAAGAAAGGAAGAGATTCTTTATTCCAATCATATGTAGGAGATGAATGTGAATTCCAGTCTAGTTCTAAGGATACTGGAAATATATACAACCTGACAAGATACGATATCCGTGGTTGATAATCGACACCAGTTAATCGATCGCTACACAAGAGACAAGAACAACGGTCCTGTCCTGTAATGTAACTATCCGGTTATGACCCACCATTAAACAGTGTGATGTAACATACGTGGTACAGCTACGCTGCAGTTTGTTTCTAGCAGCAGAATGAATGGGTCAGCTCGATCGGTGTAGGACAACGCCCTCACAGAATACCAGCGTGAAATAGGATAGGGATCCGGAGACCTTTATTTACTCGTGACGAGCCATTCCATCTCAATCCTCAAGGGTGACATCGCGTCTGCATTATGATTCCTTGTAATGTAGATATCATGGGCAGTAGGAATCATTTAGCAACAGGTGAACTGTGTGCTACTTTGTTACTCTGAATGTATTTTAGCTTAGTTGGTGTCGTTAACTTAATGTGGATAGAATGTTAGTATCATTGATAGTATAGTAGTATCATTCATAGTATAGTAGTATCATTCATAGTAAAGTAGTATATTGATAGTATAATAGTATGATTCATAGTATACTTTGTATAATAATTTCTTATATTTACACGAATACTGACGACGATATCATGCTGGCTTATTTCGACCACGGCAATATTTTCTGGTTAATAGCATATGACACCAACTGCGCGGAACATTTTATACTGCCCTAAGCGCAAACACAGAGGCACTCGCTCGTAGTCACCGTTCCCTTTTCTGATACATGTACGATAAGATCGGAGGACGGTCGAGATGCGGTGTGAAACACGGGAAATACACCGTACACCCATACATGAAAACCAACAATTAACGATGTAGAAATATTGTTCCATGACCTGGAATCGAACTCATGACCGCTACACCGCAGGGTCATGACGAATACTATGCATTGAAAAAAAAACTATTATAATTTTACGGATTTTATAGCGTTTATTTAAACGCCTTACACCGTCAGGGTCACAGTCAGGACTGAGGTATTTCACCTGATATCTAAGTTATCCTGAGCTACCATCAGCTTATAACTATGAGGATAGCCCTGGATAACTGATGTGCCTAAGTTGATAATTAAAAATATTTCAAAGACGAGACGATCATTCATATGAGGTGAGTTGCTCGCTTGCCACCGATTCTATATAAAAAAAGTCCATAAATCTAGTAGAGTCGCCATTGTTTACGGCTTTAATACGCACTGTAAAGTGAAGACCTATTCCCAGCAGTGGGATATGTAAAAAAACATCACAAGACTTACGTAAAAATGGGCAGGTATGTCGAAGACTGCCTTATCTTCTCCTTTCTGCATAAAACATGGCTCATTTGGACGGTCGAAGAACAGAAGTAAATTCTTTTTGGCGTCGGTCATTTTGCTGGCAGGAAAGTTTCTCCCCACTGGAAAGATATTTATTTGAATAGATAATTCAACATGGATCCCATAACACTGGTTCATTGTTTCGGAAAAAATTAAATAATAGATATATAATAAATATACCGTCCAAAATCCATGTTGATTTAATAATATTATAGAGAATAACAAAGAAGAATAACACTAACAAGGAAAATACATACAATATATTTTCCTTATTAGTGTTATTCTTCTTTAATAAGCTATTAATATACTATATAATTTTGTATGCATGCTTGATAGCATATATGTATATACCTATATATGCTATCTACATGATTCTGATGGCTGGTGATAGGGGAGGATAAGCTGTGGCGATAACGATGTTGATTCTCAACGATAGGCGAGCCCTTACAACCCTTAACTTGTCTAAACTTTCAACGAATAACACACATAACAATTGTACAAAAAATACTGAAGTTATAGAGAATGCTTTATACACTCGCAAGGAAAAGAATTGGATCGTCTCGGAATAAGTTACCCTAAAACAGGTGGAGTGGGTTGGGATGAATAGCCTGCTGATGGAATCGTACACGGATATCATAAGGGGAATATATCGTAAGGGGAATATGCACCAGATATATTATGTTCAGATTCAAATTTTATCTGGTAATAACAGTCCGCTGAACACACAATAGGAAATGATAAGATAAATTTAACAAACTATTACACGGACTATATTTATCATAGTGATCAAAAGATAGTACTTTGAATTTAAATTCTAAATTTTAATAGTCCACAAATTCACGACAATAATATTTGTAAAGAGTACTCACCGATTTTGACAGAAAGAAAACAATATTATTAAATTATCATAAAATAAAATAAATATGGGTTAAGGTTGTTTAAGCCGTGAATTTCACGGCTTGACTATACCACCATGCAATGTTTGATGGTATTTATAGGAATCAAATGCGAAAATATCTTGCAAAGTTCGAATTATTATTGCATTTATTGGGTTCTTGATGCATTTATTTGCATTGCCCAAAACATTTTATAACATAAAGCGACACCAATACTAGCAATGTGATGTTTTGGGAACATTCTATAAAATAAATCATTAAATGATTACGTTTTAATTTGAATAAAATAAATCATACAAAAATGGAAGGCTGGCTAAAATTAACTTTTCCTCGAAGCATTTCGTAATATTAATAAAGTATTATTAAAGTTACCGAATTTCTTCGAATTTTCGCCATTATTTTCGCATGCCGTTTCACATTTGATCTGGGTTTGATATATTCCCACCATAAGTCAATATTTAAATAAGATAACAAATATCTTTATGGCCCATCCAACAAAGTCGCTTTTCACCTTTTTTCTTAACTCCAAAAGCATCTACCTTTTAGAAGTAATAATACATCTTTATTTCTATCTTTATGAATTTTTACCTAATTTTTATATAATCTAATTACTGGTAAGCTTCGCCCTCAGGGGGGGAAACGCAGCCGCATTCTAATTCCTTATCGAGAATAAATGTGCGCTTATAAGTCATGATCTAATGTCACGATAAATATTAAGCAAATTTATTATTTAATTCAAAATTTATGGTTGGGGAATCCCGAACCTGACCGTGTGCAAGTCCGTGCCGGCAAACAACACTATCTGCTAGGAAGCTGCGGTCAATTATCATACTTGTGGCAGCACTGTTCTGAAATATTAGTTATTGTATTGAATATATTCAATTATATATGTTTATAAATATCCCCGTGGGACCAAATTGTATTAAATACCTCCTATCGTACACCGTAAGAGGACGATGTCGTGTGGGATTACCGTGATAGAGCCTGGTGGAATACAAGCTCTAGCTCTAAGTACTAGCATTTTAAGGAATGCTAGTACTTAGAGCTAGAGCTTATAGCTCAGATGTAGAGCTAATGCAATATGTTTATAGGTGCAGAATGAATGGGTCAGCTCGACCGGGACCAAACCCTCACAAAATACCAACAACGTAAAATAACAGCATAATGCTGCTGTGTTTCGTCTGGTGAGTGTAGGGATCCGGAGACCTTTATTACTGGTGAAGGGGCATTCCGTCTCACTACTCAAGTGTATATAGGGGAACGTTATTGAGGTTCTTTTACAAAATCACTGAATATGATAATTTTGAGTTCCATTCCATCAGCTTCGAGCGTTTAAGTTAATTTAATGTATATACCTAGTCCAGTCATAAGTTCTGTTAGAAATGAAAATACATTTTTTTTGAATGAAGTAATGTAATATTATTAAAATTTATACCTACATATTTTTTAATCTCAGCAAAAAATTCAAAAAAATTCTATTCGAAAGGTGGTCCCTTTGGCTTTTATACAGGCCTTTAATCTATTTGGCCACGAATCTATAGATTTACGCACTGTTTCCAAAGGAAATTTCGCCACTGCTAGCTCTAAAGATTTTTTGGCTTAATGTCGCCGTGTCGTTTAGAAGAGGGCATGTCCTCTAAAACTGACAATAATTTGAAGTCTAAAGGGTTGAGGTCTGGGCTATATGAGGGCCAGTCTTCAGCTCTTATAAAGTCCGGAACGTTGGTTTCAAGCCAGGCTTGGGTAGTTCGTGCCTTGTGATCAGGTGCTGAGTCCTGCTGGAAAGTCCACGGTATATTTTTAAAAAGTGTATTGCTGAGAGGTTTCATAACATGATCCAAGCCTGTATCTTGATAAACTTTGGCTGAAGTTTTCACTGCTTTTTCACAAAAATGTAGTTTTGTGACTCCTTGATTAGACTCGCCCTACCAAACCATCACTGACGCAGGATGATGACCACGTTGTACCTTTCCGACCACTTGATCACCTTCTTTAGAACTGTGAGCGTACACTTTATCATTTTTCTAATAAGCACTACTATTACAATAGTAGTATTCTTCAATCGTGAAAATTTTTTTATCGGTAAAGAGGATATTTCTGTGCCTTTCTCTTGCTTATCGCGACGGAAGGCGTTTTGATCGATCCACTCTCTTTAATCGTAAAGATTGATTTAGGGCATGTCCTGTATATCGACGATAAGCACCGAGCTTCAGGTCTTGTTTTATAATACGCGACAGAGTCCTGACGGGAATGTTCATTTCTCGCGATAAGATTTTTTGCTTCCTAATGGGGTCTCGACGAATTCTGGCTTTAACAGCATTAACAGCCTTTGTAGTTCAAACAGCACGCTCCCGCCCCGAACTTTACTGGTCTTCGACAGAGGAAGTGTTGTTGTATCTGTTGATAGTACGATATACGAAAATACGGCTGAAGCCAAGCTTTTGAAGTGTCTGGAATAAGACCGACGGCTCCATACCCACTTTGTGCAAGGCGATCACTGCAATCCTATTTTCTTTAACACCCCATTCCAAATTGTAATTTGATAATGAACACGAAAAAATATGTGAAATGAAGCAAAATCGAAAGAAGTTTTTAAAATAATATACTTGTCCCAAATTGAAAATAATTAAAAAGTTGAAAAAAAGAAAAGTTTTTATGTAACAGTATTTATGGCCAGACTAGTTAGTATTATGCTTACTTTACTTTCTTCGGCCCTACAACCCTTTATGGGTATTGGCCACATCAAGTGTTTCCGTTTCCGTGACTTGGCTTTCCTTCTCCAGGCGTCACACTTTCCCGTGGCCCTGAGATCTTCCTCGATGCTGTCGCACCATCTAGTCTTCGGCCTCTTGGTATTTTTTTATGTATATATATATATATATATATATAAATTATAAATTTTATTTTATTATATCACAATTCATTCTTATGAGTAAACCTTACAGCCAAAAAACGGATTTATATGATTTAACTTACATTATTAAAATAAACAGCAGAATATAAGCAGACAACTGTTAAAATTTAAAATAAAATAAAATTTGTGATACTAAATCATTAAATATAAAAGTAAGGATTAATTTTGAATTTGTGTGCGTGTGTCTGATTACATATGTTTATTTGTGCGTATTGTATCCGTGCCGCCTTCCATCAGTTTTAAGATATAATTTTTAAAGGTACTCCTAATAATATGTTAAATATAAATTGAGTGAAACTTATCATTATAAACTCTATGTAATCGATTAACCACAGAGTTCTGCGCGTAACGTGTAGACGTCTTAGAGACGGCAAACAAACGTGTATGTCTTGCTCGAGTGTTTTGAGCACAGAAGCAGAGGACTCTATTTGTTAAATCTCCACACTCAATACCACTGTTACAAAGACCATGTAGAGAAGTCATATCCAGTAATGTACTACGTCGGCTCTCAAGGCTTATGTAGTTGTAGTACCTGCATTAAATTTCATAGTTATGAGAACGTATGTAACTTCTATAATTTAAATAATTTACAAACCTACGTTGAATTTTCTCCAAATTGAGTGTAAGTTATCATTATCATTATAAATCATTATCAACTCTATTTAATCGATTAACCAGCGTAACGTGTAGATGTCTTAGAGACGGCAAACAAACGTGTATGTCTTGTTCGAGTTTAGTAGTAATTTGAGTCGAATTTACGATACGCGAGCAAAACAACCTCGATATCCGGTGCCGATACCAATGAAATTGTTAATTGCAATTTTAAAATATATTCGTTAATTGTATTCCATATCTTATTTAAACTCATTTAGATTAAAGTTCAATAAAAGAAGAAGCCTTTTATTTCAATTTTTGATCTCTACATCGATTAACTTCGTAATTTGAATTAATTAAGGCATAATCGGTTTGTGGTTTTGTTTTGTTTACGTTTTATTAATAATTATCTCTATATTCTAGAAATTTCTTATGAAATACAATGAATTTATTATATATATATATATATATATATATATATATATATATATATAACGATGTTCTTGTGTTCGAATTAGATTAAGAAAATATCTAACATTATTTTTATTACATTGAGAGTAACAACCGAGCACACACAGTTCACCTGATGGCAAGTGATTCCTGCGGCCCATGACATCTACATTCTTCCTTGACAAGGAATCATAATTAAGATGTGTTGTCACCTTGCTGCTATTTCACCCTGGTACTCTGTGAGGGCGTGGTCCTATTTCTTTCTTTTATAGAATATATGGCAAACGAGCAAGCAGCCCGATGTTTATTTTATTTATTTAATTGAGTATACAGACGAGGATAAATTAATATTCCCTAATAATGATAATAAAACAGTATGTTGCCACATGAAATAAGAAAGAAGTCAAATTTACACAAACAATATTTTTACCTTGGCAAAAGGAGGTTTTGCTGTCAATGGATTACTGTATTGATTACTGAACATACTTATTTAGCCTTGGTTTTCAGCCACTCCCATCTCATATCCCTTAGACGTTATACGTGAGTTCATATTAAAAGTCTTTACGTTCGTTTGAATTCTACTGGTTATTACTATATTTACATACATATATGGCGTGTGTTTAAGAAAGTCTCTAAGTCGCATTGCTGTCGTCACCCGGTGCTTGTCGAATTGGTTATTTGCGAAATTTTTAGACGGTGACTTAACTCTTAATCGGCGCTAAAAGAAAACAACGTGGGGAAACCTGTATATATATATATATTTTGACGATATATGTAGACGAGATGGATGGAAAGTGGAATGCCTCCTCATAATTATGATCCAGGATCCCTACACTCATCGTACGAATCATTACGATACCATTTCAGTATATTCCTCTCTGAGGACATGGTCCTTCCACGGACGAGCTGACCTTGACCGTCGTTGTGCATTGGAGCCGAGATTCTCTGGAGAGTAGATTTGGTAGAGTGGTAGAGCAACGTTGCAGTTTGTTCTAGCTGCAGAATGAACTGGATCAACTCGAACGGGGAAGGACCTAGCCCTCACAGAATAGAAGCGTGAAATAGCAGCATAATGCTGATGTATTTCGTATGCTCAGTGTAGGGATTGTTTACCTTGATTGATATCTATCTTATATGAACTTTATATCTGTATACGAGGCGTTCCATCTCAGTCCTCATGGGTGACAACGCATTTGAATAATGATTCCTTATCAAGGATGAATGTAGGTTTCATGGGTCGCAGGTATCACTTACCATAAGGTGAACTGTTACTGTGTGCTTGTTTGTTACTTTAAATGTAATAATAAAAAAACAGGATTCTTTTATTATTACATGCACTCGGATTTATATATTTAAACTGTTCTTTTACATTACAACATTATCGTTACTGAATTATTCACAGAATACCAGTGTAACGCTGCTGTGTTTCGTCTGATGAGTATAGGGATCCGGAGATCCTAATCACTGGTGACAAGTGTTTCCATCTTAGATCTCGGTACTATCCTCGTCAAAACTCAGTGCTCAATATAATAACATCAAAAAACTTTAATTGAGACTTCATTTGTAATTGGTGCTTCTGTCTTCTTGAAGTTTCTTAATTCGTAATGGAACGCATGCAGGATTCTTTCTTAGTTCAGGGACCAAGGTTTCTAATTGTGTGGAATAAACTTTTATATATTTATATTATATAAGTCCATTAATAACTTAAGAGCTTATTAATACCAAGATGGATTATGTTATTAGGTTTTTACCTATGAAATTGCCGTTCTTCAGTATTGGCCATTTCAAACCAAAAAAAAGTTTTGATTGGCTGTGAATTCTAAATTCTAATTAATTTTGTTTTAAAAACATGACATTATTTTTACAAAGTCAGTCTTTTGTTTATTGATTAGCTTTGAATTTTCATTACGTTTGAACATTTTTGTCTTAATGGATACTTTAAAAATCCGTATCATTATGGAATATGAGTTCCGTAGTGGCCGCAACGCGGCACAAACGGCACGTAACATCAACAATGGAGAGAACTTTACAAACGAACGCACAATCCTTTATTTTTTTGCCCGGATCCGTTCTGTAAATTTTGACTTGTAAAATGAACCTCATGGTTGTCCGGACACTTGTCCCTTAAAGGCGATTGTGGAACCTGATGATACTCAATCTACAGCCGAGCTAGCAGCAGCTTTTGATATTAACGTCAAAGCAATATTGGGCAATTTGCGACAAATTGGCAAGGTAAAAATTTTATAGATGGGTGCCCCACGAACTTAACGATCGCCAACGCAACGTACGCGTTGAGACCTGCCTCGCGCTGCTCAACAGACACAGAAATAAAAGAATTTTGAACCGAATTGTTACGTGCGACGAAAAGTTGATTCTGTTCGACAATTCAAAATGCTCAGTAAGTTGGTCAGATCCTGGTTCAGCACCAAAGCAATGCCCTAAACGACAAATGACCCCTAGAAAGTTGATGGTGACTGTTTGGTAGTCTAGTGCTGGTGTGATTCATCATAGTTATTTACCAAACGGCATGAGTATTACTGCAGATATGTACTGTGAAGAACAATGATGGAGAAGCTCGCACATCTGCAACCAGCTTTGGTCAATTCGTCATCCCCGCTGCTCCTACACGACAACGCGTGACCCTATACTTCGCAACAGACAGTCTCCAAGAGTTGGGGTTGGAAGATCTCCCTCATCCACAGTACACACCAGACCTTGCACCCACCGACTATTACTTTTTTCAAAATTTGGTCAACTTTTTAGCGGGAAAAAAATACAACTCCCGAGAGGCAGTACAAAATGCCTTTGTAAAGTTTGTTGCCTCCCGTCCAGCTGATTTATACAAGAAGGGCATCAATGAACTACCACTGCGTAGGCAAAGACGCATCGATTACACGTATGATTACTTTGAATAACAGAAATAAAAAAGTTTGAAATAAAATACCCTTACTTATTTCATACACAACGGCAATTTCATAGGTTCAAAGACCTTATTATATTCATCTAAAATGTTGCGAATTTTCTAGAAAGAAATAAACAAACTGAATAATGAAATTATTTATTTTCACCACATGAAAATACGTAAAATGATACAGCCGCTACAGTTTGAATTCTGACACGATTCTATCGGATAGTAGCGGATCGGAGTTCCCTGAGGAAATCAGGGAAATGAGGGGTCCGGTGGAACGTCCCTTGATGTACACTTGACGCCTCAGCAAAATTAAGGCCCACGGGAAGTGATTGGAGTGATCTGAAAATCATGCACCATGTATTATTTATAATCCAAATTATTTACTAATAGTTTACTTACCGACTTCTTTTTTCGGAATGGAATTTTGACAGGTATAGGGACTGTCACAGAATGTGTTCTTCTAGTATATATATATCGTTGGGGAAAAAGTATTTTCGTATTTTATTTAAATTCATGATATTTTTATCACAGCTTATTAAGAATACAGACGATGTTAAAGGTGAATATCCCCGATAATAAAATATTATGTCTCATTATATGAGAAAAAAGTAGACTTTACACAAACAATATTTTTACTTTGCTAAAAGGAGGTTTTGCTGTCACTGGATTACATACTAATTTAGCCCTGGTTTTCATTCACCCCCATATCATATCCTTTAGACGTTATACGTGAGTATATATGAGGAGTCGTTACATTCGTTTTAATTCTACTGGGTACTATATTTACATATGGCGTGTGTGGATTAATTGTTTCTTTTTTATTGTATTAATGGATAAAAACGAACAGACAGTTATTTTTTATTATTACATTAAGAGTAACAAACTCACACACAGTTCACCTTATGGTAAGTGATTCCTGCGGCCCATCCTTGACGAAGGAATCATAATGCAGATGCTTCGTCACCCTTGAGGACTGAGATGGAATGCCTCAGAACACTCACCAGACGAAACACAGCAGCATAATACTTATATTCCACGTCAGTATTCTGTGAGGGCGTGGTCCTATCCCAGTCGAGCTGACACATTCATACTGCGGCTAGAAACAAACTGCAATGTAGCTCAACCACTCTAAAATTTTGTATGTGGTGATTGAATGGTGACTACACCCCATGACATCTCCATCTTTGCTCAATAAAGCATCAAGGAGCACATCTATTGTCACGCTTCGTACCCTTAATTGCGAAACACCAGCATATAACATATAATACGAATTTCCGCCGGCTTCCTTTGTGATCATTTTTTTTCAGTTTTTTTTCTTTGAAATTAGTTCCTAGATGTTAAGCATATTATATATATTATTTCGTTAACGTAATCGTATCCACGTATACGATTACGTTAACGAAAAAAAATTTCAAAATATCTGCAAACCGAGTTTCACGTTTTTTTTATTTTAAGGCATTTTACTGGAAAGAAATCTCAAAAAGATATTGAAATAATACCGCTTTTCGTCTCGCTTTTTGAATTTGGACCGATAATTGTTGTTTTAATATTGATAAATAACCAGTGTTGAATCGCTTTTATAAATCAGAAGAAAAAAATTGATTTAAATTGATACGTTTTTTTAATAAACTTGTGATGTTGCATTTTTGACGTATTTTGAAAAGAGCTGAAAAAACATGATAAATCAAAAATGGTTCACTTTTGCATAATACATCCCATATATAAAATCGTGGTTAAAATTATCACAAATAGTCATCCCTATCACCTCCTAACGGGAATACGTAAAATTACCAATAACATATACCTGTATATCCTGCTAGTTATTATATATTAATTTAAATTTAAATTAATACTCCCGCAAGACGATACAATGCATCAGCAGACCCCAGAGCCGTCCTTACCCGCTCGCAAATACTTATTATTAATTATGTTATAAATAGATTTTTGGACACGATGCACGTTGGTTAAGAGGAGGTAAATACATATACAGACGCTGTAAACAAGATCAAGAATAATGCAAATATAATTTAAATAAGGAAAACAATTCACAAAGCGAATTAACAACCAAGCGTACCAAGTCAATCATACAGTTAACTCCTATAATAGTAGTATTTGTATTAATAATTATAATATTTTGGAGATTAATAGTAAATATTGTAAGGTAATTCAATCAGATATAAAAACATAACAATATATATATATATATATATATATATATATATATATATATATATATATATATATATATATATAATTGAAATAATAAAAATTAATTTATAAAGAACAACTAGATGGAAGTCTCTCAACAGGGGGGTGTTCAGACTGTGTGTGAGATAGGGAAAGAAAGCGGCCTGCAATACGAAAAGCCCATTGTTTCAACCGCCTCAGATGGTTCGTGATGATTGGTATTAATCAATTAGAGTTAGCTTAACGTCCAGTCGCTCACCTCGTGTTCCAGGTCCATATATTATTATATATGGATTTTATATTTTCATCAAAAAAAACAACTTGGTTATCCATCTACCTACGCGAATGTCTCCTCACTTAGTGTTTGCATTTAACCTACCTACGTTTTATTGTTAGCTTATATTTATCATACATCCTAGGCCTAACTAACGTAGAACATTAACACGTTATTTTAATTAATATGTACATTCTATCTTCTTCCCTGAGTTCTTTATAAGAAATCTTGTCATAAAATTGCTCAAGTAGTTACTTAGCTACTTAAGTTTCTTTTAAGAGCGAGATCTTCTGACACAAGCATGTACTTGCTTACTAAAAGATCTCAACGTTCGATCGAATCGTTAATTACGTTTTTGAGTTCATACATAAAACCCGTAGGTAGTTCTTGTAGTCTTTTAGTTTCTAGTAGTTTCTAGTAGTCTTTGCCTTAGTTATATACTTCCTACACTTTTCCCGAACACTACAATACCAGGAAACTTTTTTTTGAATAAAACTTTTTAATTTTTCTTTGAATAAAAACCGTATTTAGACTATTACGAACATTCATAAAAAATAACCAAATCTTTCGAGACATTCTAAAGTGATGCTGGCCAAATTTTTTATTATATTTTTATTTATATAGATATTTTACACTATAATGCTTTAACAGGGGAAGAGAGCGCCCCGTGTAATTCAATTATCGAGTCAAAAGACTGGAAAAATTGACCCTAACACAGGTAGCTTCACATGACTGGTATGCAGGTTATAGGTTTGACCCAACCTCTTTACATACTAGGTAGTAAAGTTTCAGGATCGTCCTACGTACTTTTTAAAAATACAAAACTAAACTTAAATACAAACTAACTTTATTAGCGTGTTGTCATAGTGGGACGCCAAAAACGTACATCCAATATATTACTTAAAACTAAATTTTATAAATGTTTCACATATATATCCGGTAGTTGTGAAAGCACAGCAACTGAGCTTTTATGCTGACATAGGTACAATGTGTACGGGTTGTGCTTCCATAACCAAGTTCCACTGGTAAGTGATTCTTGGAGTCCACAATCATCTTAACGTTGCCAACACTAGAACAAAGACCTCGTGACCACGCTGAGCAGTTTCTTTCATGAAGTGAAAGCTACAGCCGCTTTATGCGTGTGGCGTAGCTCTATATTATTAACAAGTTTATCCGTTTGCTGTTCTGCAATTTACTTTTATTTACTAAATTGAGGGTGAGAAACGAGGACACAGGTCACAGGTGATAGTAAGTGATTCCGGCCCGCCCGAGTCGGACTAAACCATCATGATGCTAGTAACAAACTTCAACGTGGCTCTACTGCTATTTGTAAAAGTACCTAAATCGATTTATGTTTAAAATATTTTCACATTTCATCTGTTAATGAAAATAACGGGATAGATTAACAGGGGATCTCAATAAGGCTATCGTTCAAATAGCCCATTGAAATAACTGTGTGCAAATTAAAATATAAAGGAAAATGTGTGTTTACTACAAAACAAGATCATTTTCTGTACTCACTCAGAACTATAAGATATATATATATATATATATATATATATATATATATATATATATATATATATATATATATATATATATATATATATATATATATATATATATATATATATAGTACATACTAAATTACAAGAAACATTATTTTCTATTGATTATTTTTAACATGTCCAAAGCCCAGCAGTGAGATCTGTATCTTAATACGTAGATTACTTCACTTTATTAACATCTAATCGATTGACTGCAAACTGATTTTTTTAAATTGTATATATATATATAACAAGCATACAGTTCGACTAATGATAAGGGACTCCTACGGTCCATGGAACGTAATGAGGCTGCGTTGTCACCCCTGAATCTCAGAACTCACCAGATCAAATATGGCAGCGTTATACTATTTTATTCCATTATTCTATGAGATTGAGGAAGGCTCTTGCTCAACCAACACGAAAGAATAGATCGTTAATTGTGTTACAAATATTTATTTCTAAATCTTAAATATAGTAGACGGAATGGTCATCGGGAATGAAAATTTTCAAATGACAACCTCACTCCGGAAACGAAATGTATATATGGAAGAACACTGTATGATCCTTGTATAATTTTATTGTCGCCCATAGAAGTTATATAATTTTTATAATATTATGGATGAAAAATAAGCACACATCTATTCAGGTACAAGTTATACTTTTTATTTTTTAGCGTTTGATATATGCTCTTTTGGTCCTGAGACCTGAAAGACCAGAAGCTGTAGAGCAGCTTTATCTAATCAGACTCGCGAGCGGGAGGCCCGATGAGTAGGGAAACAACGACGATGCTGCAATGCTGGCGCGTAGACAGCTTCAGCACCGTCGCTGCGCTCCGACCCCTGTGGACGAGGAACGTCGACAACAGAGGGGGGCGATAATACGATGCGAGGGTTAATGATGTATGTGATTATATATATATATATATATATATATATATATTGAAAGTATTACAGAAAATTTTTATTTTATAATTTAATCGACGATTTTTATTACAACGCCATCTATCAACCATTGAGTAGACTAAAATGAAACTTCTCAACAATAAATTTCAATAGTGATAATAATCTTTTCTGAAATATTTTATATTTTCCTATGATATGAATTAAGGATTCCGTTAATAAGTACTTAAAATATTTTTTTATTTATTTTTGCTTTTTCCAACATACAAATCATGTACGTCTTTTGTAGGATTTTACTACGTACAAATATTAAAACATAGATGTCACTATTATAATTGAAATATAATTTTGTTATACCTAAGATTGGGTTTTAATCACCTTATTTCATTCAAATTTATTATATTTTAATTCACATATGCAGAAGTTCTAGCCCTATTCTATGAGCCCTGAACTTGGCTACCAATTCTAAAGCAACAATGTTGCTATTAACCAATAAAAAAATTATATAAACGTTGCGAATCTATTGTTAATTTTCAAGAATGATAAGCTAGCCACAGTTTCCTTTAGATAATTAATTACGTTTCCATAGATCGTTTCATTCACACGTTTTAAATTAGGGTTCTTCATTTATATTAGTTATTAATGGCGACTTCTAGCGTATTTTTATTACCGCATAACCGATACGAAAACACGAACCTTTATATTTTTAATTACGCATTATTTAATTATATATATTGAATAAATATTTTTAGAAAGGTATATGCTCTTATATTTTTAAATGAAAAATTGTTAATGGCAATTTGATTCGACTTTGTTATTATTATTATTATTATTACTGACTTTTATATATGATTTCTGAGAGAATTGTGTTATTGGCAATATCCATAGTCTAAAATAATTGATAGACATGAGAATTTTTCTGAACTGGACTGGATCCGCATGGCGATCTTTTCTCCGGATTTTTAATACCAGAGTAAAGTAACCTTAGTGTTACTGGATCGAATACCAGCGTAAACTTACAGCTTAATATAACTGGATTTCATCTGGTAAAAGAAAGAGACCGAAAACCTTAATAATGATGATGTGGCATTATAATTTCCTATCGAGGATGAATTTTGATGTCATGGACCGTAACAGTCACTTACCTTCAGGTAAACTGTTACCTTCTTTGTCACCCCTAATATAAAAAAAAACCTCTTATCCGATAGAGAGTACGCCTGATCGTGGCACAATATACTATACTTCTATTAAAAAACTAAAAAACATTGTACACAAATCAATTCTAGACCGATATTATCTTTATTAGGTTTATTTTTAATTCTTAAATACGTATACAATGGAATTTTGTAATAGAAAATGTTTACTGAACCCTGAAAAATATTTTATTCAAAGCAATTTAATTTGGATTTTCCCAAATTGTTGTATAAATACTGTTAGAGGACCCTTTTATGACACAGTGTAGCCGTGCATTCCACGGCTAAAAATACATATTATATTTTCATTATTCTATACAGTTCCTATTTCTAATTTTATCTATTTTACCATATTATTACACCGCAAACACTTAAGGTACGTAAACAATCGTTTTTAGAATGTTTATGTTTATTTTTTTAATATCTTTCTTCATTTCACAGTAAACAAATCAAGATGGTTGACCATAAGAAGAATTTACTCCTGTTCTTCGATCGACCTACAGAACCATGCTTCATGCAAAAAGGAGACGAGAAGGCCATCTTTGATATTCCAGATCACTTTTACGTAAGTTATAAATATAATTAAACGTGAATATCTTTTGTTTTTTACATAGGGAATACCTACGAATGCCCACATCAGCGACCCCGTCTGCGCTGGCCGATCAGCCGGCCCCTCCACCAACATACCTGGATTATATTACGACCAATAAGACCATCCTAGAAACTATCTGTAGTATGTATGTGGCCAGGTGGCATACTGCTAGTCTCCGTATGGTGAGTGAAGTACCAATTACTGGTGACCAGGTATTCCATCTCAGCACTGACAGGGATGACAACGCATCTGAATCAACGCATTCTGAATTGGTGGTAAATATCGTTAATAATAATCATTTTAATTTAGTTAATTTAGAAGTTAGAAGCAACTGATCGAGCCGAGGTTCGGCCTTCACCCTCGAGTCAGTTGCTTTCACGCGCAGGGGTAACGGTCCAAACCGAGATTCACTCTCGGGAACCCTTGTGCTGGTTACCCATAAATAAAGGTCTGGGCTGAGTGCCTTAAGCGTTCGGTCACCTTTCAACCAGTGAAACTGTACAGGCCTTCGGGCTCTCAGTTTCACTGGTTGAAATGGTTTGGTCGTCAGCCAAAAAAAAACGCATGAGAATCTTGAACCTTTGTTGTTTGTTTGTTTATGGGTCACAGTTATTACTTACCATCAGATGAACTGTGTGTTGTAAATTGTCACACAAAAAATATCTGTTTTGGAAACTTGATGTTTTAGTACTAATAAATGGCATGTTTTAATTTTAAATCTTTTAGTATAAACTACATAATGTAAATTATATACCCGTTGTTGTCATCGTGAGTTCAAGTGGCACTGGCAGTATCAAGACAAAAACCAGTACCGTAGTAATATTGAGATCACAAAAAATCTTCTACTTTTGTACTTCCTCTGTGGCTAGTCAAGTTTTTTTTAAGTTATTAGGGTTGTTCAACGAGTACGCAGATCACCTTGTGAAAAAAAAAACATCCATAAATTCTATGACATCCCATCCATCCTCAATAAAGTTTCAAGATGTACACGCTCTGACTCCATGAGGTCTAAGGTCTAATGCCCTGGCCGGTATTAAGTCCCGCTTAACTACTATTTACGCTTTGGTCTAGAGAACGTGGTCTTATTCATGTAAGAGCTAATTAATAACTGCGGCGTGAATGTACTATGTTAAAAAACGATCTATATTGATTAATAATTATTGCTTATTCCAGCCGGACAAATACAAGAGCGTAACCAACACGCTGTCCAACAAATTCGGCCTAGGTTCTAAAAGGAATATCCCCGTGCGAAATATAGCGCTGCCGAATTTACAACTACCCTTGCAGTTACCCTACAACGACCAGTTCTCTCTCTTCATACCTAAACACAGGCAGATGGCCGGCAAACTCATTGATATTTTTATGGGTAGGTGGCATATCTTATTTTATAATTTAAGAGTGACAAACCGACACAGTTCACTTGATAGTAATTACGCTTAGCAGCGGGACAGCTCTAGCACTCTATCAGTTTTTTAAAACGATATATTTCGCTTAAAACATCATGTGTAAAGCGAATCATCAAATAACTGACTATTGATACGTAATTTGAATAAAAATGTAAATAAAATAAAATATAATAGTCGTAGGAATAAATATAAAAGATAAATAAATAAAACGTATGGATGAATCGACGAAATATGCAAGTTTGCTTGAAGTCGATGGTACATGTGACTCAGGGTCATGCTTCATGGCAATAGATTGAGGGCGGGGGGGGGGGGTGACTACTGAAAATAGATATACTAGTCAAAACGATGACTTTCATAATTATTTATTATTCTTATCACCACCTATCACCTCGTCACCAGTATTAAAGTTCTCCGGATCTTTACACTCACCAGGCGGAACACAGCAACGTCATGCTAGCTACTATTTCACGCCGGTATTCTGTGCCATTCCCGGTCGAGCTGATCCATTCATTCTGCACCTATAAACGATGCCTCTCCTTGTTTTATTTCTATTTTTTTTTAAACACGCGTAGGCAGACTAAGCGCTCGCTCTTAATTCATAGTACGCAGTACGATCCCCGTTGCTGGCACTAATATTAATTGCAATTTATAAGTACTGATATATGTACGACGTGCGCGACGGTGAAGGAAAACAAAATTTTGATCACGACATATCAGAGCAATATTTTTTTTTATTATATCTCATTAATCGTGAAGTCCGCCAATTTACGTGGAGCCGTATATATAGATAGATATGCCTATATAGAATTATATATAGAGACTGTTTATTTACTTTTTTAACTTTACATGCATTATAAGGTTTATGCTAAACATTTCAGGGATGCGGGATTTGGGGGATTTGGAGTCTATTTGTGCCTACAGCCAGCTTCGAATCAATCCCTACATGTTCAACTACTGCTTATCCGTGGCATTGTTACACAGGTATTTTACTATATACTATATAACACATAAGACAATTGCAATAGACTATATTACAGTTTTGACTTATTTAGTGGTCAAAGTAAGTAAGTCTTGTTTCGTTTCCCTTTTTTTATTTCGGGCTGATGGCCGCTTTTAGCCCTAGGGCTTTTACAGTTTCACCGGATTGAGAGGTGTCCGAGCGCATATGGCGCACAGTCGAGACCTCTATTAGAGGGTAACCAGCACAAGGGCTCCCGATAGGTAGCCTCGGGTTGGACCGTTACCCTGTTAAATCGTTTCCCGTTAGAAGCAATATTTGGGAATTACAAATTATTCGTTTTTTGTGTCCGGGTGTGTAGTTTAAAGTCTACATTAAAAAAAAGTTCTCTTTACAATATTACCTCAAACGTCGCGAGGAGAGTCATAAATCACTTGGTGATAAACGAAGACCCTTATCCACATAGCGTCTAATAAAGCATCTCAAATAAACCCTCCATCATGAATTAAAATTAATGTGTGTTACCTTTTTCAACAATCAATCCTTAGATATAATTATATATATACATATATATATATATATATAAAGTCCATTAATATACTAATTATTACATTTACGGGTATATACTTTAAAATTAAAATATGTACTTTTTTTTACACCCGTAATATATTATCTACGCGACCCAAAGTCGGTCTTTTTGTACAATGTATGTTTTTCTTGTGTAAATAAATCATTACGCTAACTACACTAGCAAATGAATGTTACGGTGCTAGTAGTGTGCAAAACATAGGATATGCTGTTTAGATATGCCTGGCATTTCATGAAGACTTGCTTTTGTCCCGGGAGATACTTCAGCAAAGTTCAGCCGACCCATTTAGTGTTGCATTTACAATTAATGCGACATAAAACGTGATACGGTTAGTAGAAAATTCACGTAAGTTAAACACTATTTTTTTCTGTGCGGTTTCTTCAAAAATATTTTTTTTTATATTTCAGACCGGACACAAAAGGAATGGATCTACCGACTCTCCCGGAGTTGTTCCCGGACAAGTTTATGAACCCAAAAATTTTCCGTCGCGCTAGGGAAACTACCACCACCGTGAAAACTGGTCCGAGGGTATGAGTTTCGTTTGGAAATTTCACTTCTTTTTACTTCACACGCTTGATTTAAATAAGACACTTCAAATTTCAAATAATAATAATATCTATATCATTTTACCTGTAATTTAAAAAATACCCCTTGACATACATAGCTCAGTGACTAACTGTTATAATTTACGGTATGCGAGCAAACCTAGTTCGATGCCCGGTGCCGGCGAAAATGTAATTGGTAATTGCATTTTTAGTGATGATTTACCAATTGCTTGGCGATGAAGGAAAATATCGTAAGGAAACCAGTACAGGTAATATATAATATATGGGATTTACATAAATATATATATATATATATATATATATATATATATATATATATATATATATATATATATATATATTTATATAAATCTCACTGCTGCATAGGCCTCGTCTCTGGTAAGAGTGTTAGAGAATAGTCCACCAAGCGCTTCCCCTACGGAATGTTGGGTGATTTCTTTTTTTTTCAGGCTGATGGCCACTGTTAGTCCGAGAGCTTTTGCAGTTTCGCCGGGTTGAGAATGATGGATGATGGTGGATATATACATATATGGGCTTTACTTTGCTATTTGTTAAATTTTAATTAACAAACTAAATATTTGTCACCCTAATGGGTGTCAATGAGCATTCAGGTCACCGATGGTATTCCATGACTGCAGCCCATTAGATAGAGTAGATGTACTACTCGTACATCTATCCTCAACTGCGATCCACAGACAGTCCACGGATCTCTCGATTCACCATACGAAAAAGTAACGTTATGCTACTATACCTCGATGGTGTTGTGTGAGGGTGTGACCCTTCCCCTCAAATACACCATGCAGCTCCAAGGAAATAACTTCAGTGTGACTCTGCCATTGTAAATATATATATTGTTTCGACCGTCAATTAAAAGTGATGTAATACTAATAATAGTATAAATAATCTTAATAAACACTAGGTAACAATTGAATTGGTTTAATCTCTTTCAGATGCCAGTGACGATACCGCAAAACTATACAGCATCAGATTCAGAGCCCGAGCAAAGGGTTGCGTACTTCCGCGAGGATATTGGCATCAACCTGCACCATTGGCACTGGCATCTCGTATACCCCTTCGACGCATCCGACCGCGAAGTCGTCAACAAGGACAGGAGGGGAGAACTCTTTTACTACATGCATCAGCAAATCATCGCGAGGTCTGATGCTTTTTAATCTCCCAATTTAAATGAAAAATCCTCACCTTCTGCCTTCATTTACTTGCATGCAGTTTCGATAAGGAATTAAGATGCACTAAAACTGTCACTTCTGCAAACTCAAATGCACATTATGAACTTGATCTCCAATTTCCTCTACTATGATAAGACTTAAATTACGTCAGCTTCTTGCACAGTAGACCGTCTTTATGTGCCACTTTATGCATAATACTATACTATTAAAATTATCTCCAACTACTTGTGGATGGTTATATCTAGTGTTAATAAAACAGATAAATTTTTCAGACCGACCTATCTACTAGATTTTATAAGGATTACAGAGACACGCTATAATTCACCTAGTTTCAAGCTTCTACTGTAATTTTTTTTCAGATACAATGCAGAACGTTTCTGTAACAATCTGGGTCGTGTGACACGATTCAATAACTTCCGGGAGCCCATTCCTGAAGCATATTTTCCGAAGCTAGATTCACATGTTGCAAGTCGTACTTGGCCACCGAGGTATCGTATTAACTTAACAGTGGTAGAATTACGTGGAAACTTGTAACTAGCAAGGCACCATGAATTGGTCGGCACGACCGGTGAACCGCCAAGTCCTCACAGAATACCGGAGTGAAATGGCAGCATAACGACGCTGCGTTTCGTCTGATAAGTGTAGAAATCCTGTGATCATTACTGGTGGCGAGGCATTCCGTCTTAGTCCTCAAAAGTGAAGGTGATAAATCATACAATAAAAAATAGTTTTGAATGAAGCAAATTTTGAATTATTTTATTTTTAACGATGTTTTATGTGCTACATATAGCTCTTCCCATCACGGAGAGGAATGACGAGCCACGTAGCGAATTATACTCTAACCCCTCAGTTCCCAAAGTGGTCCAGGTGGATCCCCACAGGTCCACAGGAGACTCAAGGGGGTCTACGTTGGCGTGACAAAATAATGAGGGCCCACAATTCATAAGCGGCGTCCACGAAAATGTATTTGCTTTCGATACTGAAGAACTAAAATGTTGGCTTGACTTCACCTATCAATATAGGCAGATAATATTTTAAGAAGCTTAGCGACTGTTACTTGTAAAAACTTACATATTCCACATTTTTCGTCGAGTTTTGCGAATATGGTAGAAATGTAGCTGCAGGGGTTCAACCGGGACCAGCAAAATTTTGTAAGTGGTATATGAGAAAAAAAGTCTGGGTACCTCTGCTCTAACCCAATCTGGAGAGGAGACCTTTGTCTAGCTGTGGGATTTTTATATATATATATATATATATATATAAATATAATATATATATATATATATATATATATAGACTGTTACATAACTGGGTATTAATGTGTTTTGTTTTTAGTGACGGCCAGTTGAAATGTTCTTTTCTGAAACATTTTCAAAATCTACGTCTACCAGTTGACTCTTTAACAGGTGTACTTAGTAATTAAATAATGATATGAATAATAAATTATTTATTTGCTATCTCAGATTCGAAGGATCCACCATTACCGATTTATACAGACCAGTAGACGAAATCAGAATTGAAGTCAATCAAATGGAGATTTGGAGAGACCGTATCTTACAGGCTATCGAGGAAAACGCCATCCTATTGGTAAGTACAATTTTAATTTGATAAAACTAAAATTGTTTTCAGGTTAATTAATAAATGTAACGAAAAGGACCGTATCTAATGTAAACTTTTACGGTTTGTCTTTATCACAGCCTGTCCATAGTCCATTGCTAAACGCTGCCACCATAGATTTCCACAAAACGCAATGTTGAGTTATCTTCACTTTCCCGCAAATATTGCATAGGAACAAGCTCTACCTACACTGCGACTTTATTTTTTTTTGATTAATTTTGACAATAGACAGTTATATACATTTAACATTTATTAACAAAGTAACATAATATAAAACCTATAGAGCCAAGTTTATATAAAACAACAAAAGACAATATTGTACGATTTAATATACTTGTAGCAGAATGATAATTAGACAAAAACTTTAATTATAACTAAACTTACAATGAACTGTTGTCCAATTTGCTAACAAAAGAAAACTGTTTATCTATTGATACGTGATTTATAAAGTCCACAAAACCCATATTTATGCTCGATAAGAGTGGCCCGTGATTACTGCCGGTTTCGTCTCTGGACCTACTTCTCGAACTTGGCGGTAAATCTAATTAATTAGAACATATTCAAGTGCTTGTCAGACACTATAAACATCAATTATTCTGTATATTTTTTATTTTAAATAATTTTTAATTATAGTATACCTAATATAGATATTTGAATGTTATAAGATATTGTACATTAACAACCAAGCGGCAAGCCAATAACTCAAATATGTTTCATGGTGGTATTTAAGTGAAAATCTATTGTAATTTTTAAAACGGATATCTTTTCTAATTTCATTTTGCTTCAACACCAAATAACAATCTAGTTATATTAACATTATATATTATTGTTTGTTTACGTAATGCTTGTAATTGAATTAATTTTATAAAAAATTTTTGATCATCAAGAATGCCGCCCATAAGATCTTTGAGTGTCAAAAATATGTTTAGGAATAAAGTGAGAGAATTTTTATTTAATATGCAAAAAGAACTTAGAAAGTTTCTGCCAGAATGTAAAATTAATAATGCAATATATTGTAACTTCAAATAATAATGGAATGTTTAGGGTACAATTTGGTTTATTTAATATTTTTTGGAAAAATCTATGAATTATAAAAAAGGTAAAAGAGCATGCGTCTTATAGTTATTTACAACATAGGGAAGCAGTCAGGTACCAGCAGAATACCAGTGTTGGCCTAAGTCAACAAAATACTGAGCAAACAAAAGTGCAACCTTATTGATCCAGCATCCTCGTTATGGGTTTTGGTACGAGTATGTTATGCATCTAATACTTACATGAATACTTTTTTTACAATTATTTTATTTATTTTTTTGTTGTACTGAATAACATATTTTATTTTGTTTTCTTTGTGTTTACATTTCTTTTATGATTTCTTTTTCATGTTTGTATCTATTGTTTAATTCTATTTTTAATTAATTTTTCTATCATTGGTTCTGGATCGATTTAATGAGTTATTATTATTATTAAGAATCATAATGCTAATGCGTTGTCACCCTTGAACACTGAGATGGAATACCTAGTCACCACAGTAATAAAGGCCTTCGGATCCCTACACTTACAAGACGGAACACAGCAGCATTATGCAGCTATTTTACGCTGGTATTCTGCGAGGGCGTGGCCCTACTCTGGTCGAGCTGACCCATTCATTCTGAAGCTAAAACGAGACTGCAACGTAAGTCTAACACTGTTACAATTAACCAACAGCCGAGTGGTAGGAAAAGGCCGTTGGACGAAGACACTGGCATCGATGTGCTGGGCAACATCATGGAATCGTCAATGATCAGCCACAACCGGACCTACTACGGTGACATGCATAACATGGGACACGTTTTCATCTCCTACACCCACGATCCCGATCACCGCCATCTGGTGAGTTAATATTTCTGACCTATTTTTTTTAGTTAAGTTGTGAGTACCTTTAGATTGTGAGTACGTTTCGCAATCAAAAGACACTCACAAGATATGCGAGGATGATGATGGGTTAGATGCATCACAGATATCACCTAAGGATAGATTTAGTAGATACATACTTCATCTTGCATAATTGAACTTGGCCAACTTGGTGGGATTGCATCTTTGCGAAGTTCTTGGCTGTCTTCAAAACAATTCTGAACGTGGCTAAGGTCATCAGGGCCAATTACCCATCGTGATCAAGTTAGAGAGCTTAAACAGGCTATCCTTAGTTTATTTTATTAGGTTTGAAGGTAATGTATGGCCAGAAGAGATTTAAAATATCGTTTATGTGTTTATTTTTATGTATTTATTATTATCATCATCTTTCCACTTGGCCCCCAACTTGGCCCGATCTTCGGCTTCAAGCAAACATTCGTTCCATCTGTCTATTATGGCCAAGTATTTTTTTATGTAAAAGCAACTTTTTCAAAAAAACACGAATCAATTGAGCTTTGTACTTGGCAGCGCTAATATTTTCCCATATTTAATTTTTAAATGTCTCTAATAATAATGTGTGCGTAAATTTTGTTGTGTTAAATATTTTTTTGAATTGCAGTTATATGAAAGTAATTTCAAATAATTCAGTACAGTTGAATTCATATTGTATTGATAATAATCTACAGGAACAATTTGGGGTGATGGGTGATTCTGCTACGGCAATGCGTGACCCACTGTTCTACCGTTGGCATGCTTATATCGACGACATCTTTCAGTTGTATAAGAAAAAGCTACCACCTTATGGAGTTGATAGAGTAAGTTATGTTTTAAATAGTGAATAATTTTCGAAGTGTAACTTGACAATTGTAGAGCCACGCTGCACTTTTTTCTAGCTGCTCGACGGGAGAAGGACAACGCCCTCACAGAATACCGGCATAAGGTAGCAGCATAAAGTTGCTGTATTTTCTCTGATTGTAAGGATCCGGAGACCTTTGTTACTGGTAGACATTAGTACGTGGCATACATCTGCGTCTGCAATATGATTCTTTATTAAGGGTGAATATGGAATATGGAGCAGAAATCAATTACCATCTTTTTGGGCATGACGAGTATAAGATTAAAAGAGCTAATTTGAGCGCACCGTTTGTCTAAGTAACGTTGAAGAATGAAAAGTAACACTTAAAAAGGATGGAAAATGTATATCGTACTTGGCCAGAGAGACTAATACTATACACGTTGCCGGGCTCGAACTACTCCTTCCTCTTTTTCTCTCTCACTCCCTGACTTAGTGCCGTCCGATCTTATTGCACGTGCATTGTACGCACTAAGATAGGAGACGACGAGTGAGTGCCTATATATTTGCTCAAATGCTTACAGCACTATGATAAATCCTCCTCAGCATTTATCATGTAATAACCAGAAGAATGCAGATACGTTGTCATCACTGAAGACTAAGATAGTAGGAAATATAAATAAAAAAAAAAAAAGATAGATAGAAATTAGATAGGAATCATAAAGTGGATACTATGGAATAAATTGGAGTGTCTTGTCAACAGTTATAAGGTTTTTTTTTATTTTATTGAAGGTGATATATTTTCATGGGAACAAGTAGTTTAACTCTGTTTCATTTGTTGACTTAAAGAAGTCTAGGACTATGGTATTTGCAGCATTATTCTGCTGCGTTTCGACTGGTGAGTAAGAATCTGGAGACTCGTATTACTGGTGACAAGACATTCCCTCTTATCCATCAGGAGAGATGACGCAATTTCTTTATGATTCCTTGAATTAACGTGGATGCCGCGGGTGCAGTCGTCTCTTACCATCCAGTGAAACGACCACACGCATGCCATTAAATAATATTAAACAAATTACATGTCGTGCAGTTAATGAGGATGTTTACTAAGAGGATATCACATTCATTTTTGCTAAATAAACGAACTGTTTCTATACTAAAATTTTCAGCGATCACCATTCACAATATGTCTTGTTCATTCTAATATTTCTACCTAGGCATACAAAGAAAGGACGAAAGAAGAAAGGACATTTTCATGCCAAAATAACTGCAATGTAGCACTCCAATATTTTTCAGCTAAACTTCCCGGGAATAGTAGTGAAGTCTATCGAGGTGGAAGGTCCAGCTGGCAAGAATATATTCTCCACACAATGGGAACAGAGCATGGTGGAGCTGAGTCGGGGCCTGGACTTCACGCCACGTGGCAGCATCAAAGCCCGTTTCACCCATCTACAGCATGACGAGTTTAGCTACGCGTGAGTCTTTATAATTGTCCCCCATCATCATCATCAACGGCAGACATCACACAGATCACCTTCATTTTTATAATTTTAAAAATAAAAAACAAATGAGCACACAGTTCTCCTGAAGGTAAGTATTGACTACAGCCCATGAAATCTGCATACATCCTCATTATAGATCCACGATACACATGCCTAAGAACTGAGGTGGAATATTTGTCATCAGGTCTTAAGATCCATTCTTCAGAGCATTCACCATGTGATACATATCAGAGTTATCTTAAGCACCACCAATAACGGTTAGAATGCAGCAGATGTTTCGTGAAACCCCACCTAATTAACCCAAAATAGAAGATTTAGAATTCTGTCCATTATGCCCACAATTTCAGAATCAAAAACCAAAGCCTACTAATGGAGTTACTCATCCCGCAGTTGAGATCTTTCCACAAACCTTACGGGAACATGATTGTACGTAGATTTGGCAATCCTCACCCATCTAATTACTTTAAGAGCAAGGAAATGAAGTACAGTTGAACCCTCAACCTTCCACTAGTCAACGCGAACAGGATTTTTCGAAGAGCCGATCCAACAAAGAACAAAAATAGAATTAACCAGTTGACATACTTAATCTTATTTCTATTAATGATTCTTTCCTAGCTTCGAAGTCAACAACTCGACCGGTAGAAGTGCGATGGGCACTTTCCGCATATTCATGGCACCAACTGTCGACGACAATGGTAATCCGATACAGTTCGACGAACAGAGGAAACTCATGATTGAGCTGGACAAATTCTCACAAGGACGTAAGTAATGTTTTAAGTAATATTTATTATACGTTTACATTTTAACGTAAACTCTGAAGAACGGAGGAGAACCGCACATTCACGGAATATGATGTGAAACCAGAAATCCTTTCACACGTGACAAATAGGCAGTTTTAGGAATTATAAATATTAGATGACATAAAGTGCACGGACTACTTACCATCAGGTGAACTCTTATGTAATTAATTTTGGAATACTGTTATGTTGGTAATACGGATATATACACAGAGGCTAATTCTAAATGCATCTTCGAAAACTCTTACAATCTGCTATTTTTAAATTTCTAAAGCATTCCAGTTTATTTATTTTTATTTATTTATTTAATAATGTATATATTTTTATATAAAAACGGTACAATGGGCGGACTTAATTAATACCTTTTGGCATTCTCTAGCAGTCAACCCTTGATATGGTGAAAAAATTAAATGTCATATAATATACACCTTAAATATATAATAAGAATAGATAATATAAATAAATGTATATAAATAATTAAATAAAAAATTCAGATAATTATCCCTGTGTACTCACTTTCTCTCTTAAAATTATTTTCTACATTCTTTCTTTCGTCTTTTAAAATTATTTTAGCATTCCAGTTTTCAGTCGGCAACGATATAAAAAAGTAAATGATATACCTATAATAATAGACATTTGTGACAATTCGTTCACAACCAGTCATCACAATGGCCACCAGGTTAGGTTATACTACGGTTGTATAAATTCTAAAAAAAGAAATCCTAAATTATTCCTTAATATACGATACTTAGGAAGATTAACAGCAATAAAATAAACGTATAACGAAATATGGTATGCATATTTCCTATAATTGTAAAACTTCGGTGCATATAATTTGTAACTGCAATGCGAATGGGTCGGCTCGACAAGAATAACCATGCCCACATAAAATACCAGCATAATGCCGCTGTGTTTCGTTGAGATCGGGAAACCCAATTAGAAGCAACGAGCCAGTCCATCGTAATTGTCAGGGGTGACAACAGACATCTTGAATATTTATTGAGGATGAAAGTATGTCATTTACCATCAGTTGTAATTTTTGTCACCCAGTAATAAACAAATCCCTGGATAAATTAAAGTAAAAATATCATAAAATACCTATGCAATAATTTGCGTCATTTCTTGTCCGTATATAAACATTTAGAAACTACAAAAAAGAATGGTTTAAGATTCCTCCGACAAATGGTGCGACTGATCGACCTTCAAGATATATTCATCATAGCCTATTTATGTTGTTGCCAGTACGCCCTGGATTGAACACGTTCCGTCGTCGAAGCTTGGACTCATCGGTTACTATCCCGTACGAGCGTTCATTCCGCAACCAGGCGAACAGACCTGGCGACCCTGGATCGGCGCAAGCAGCCGAGTTCGACTTCTGCGGCTGCGGCTGGCCACACCACATGCTCGTGCCTAAGGGTACCCAGTCAGGATTCCCGATGGTGCTGTTTGTCATGGTGTCCAACTGGGCTGATGATAGAGTAATTTTTTGACCTATTATCTTTAACACACAACACATTTTGCTATGTGGTGTAAGCCACTCTACATAATAATACTGTAGCATTATAGGTCGGGATGACTTTAGGAAGATCAAGCTTCAGAGATATCCAGCGTGAAGACGCACTGCTCTATTTCGTCTGGTGAGTAAAAACTCTGGAGAGCTTACTACTGCTGATAAGGCATTCCATCTTAACTCTCAGATTCCTTGCCGAGGAGCAATGTAAGAAATGCATAGATATTGAATTTCTATGCATTTTAAATTTTTTTATGGGAAGTGTTCTCAGGAGTTGTTCGGATTAATTCCAGCCGCTGAGTGTAAACATCAAGATGGAATTCAAAATTTCATCCTCATCTTCTCGATTGACAATCCACGACTGTGCGATTTACGTAACATTTTCTTCCATGTACAACGACTATGTGGAATCGACGTAGGGATCTTCATAAAGTAAACCTAGGCGACAGCGTACCGGTGATTCCTCTGGTTTTGCGGATGTCCATGGGTGACGGTAATCACTTACCATTAGGTGGACCCGTTTGCCAACTATTTTATAAAAATATATTTCATAATAGATATCATGTGTCGTAGGATTCAATTACCAAGCGACTGTTTGTTATATATATATATATATATATATATATATATATATATATATATATATATATATACATATATGTATATATTTAGCAAAATGAGCTCTACCTGGGCATGCAGCTACTCCGTAACATGTATTGATCGACACGACGGTACCACGCCCTCCCAAAATATAAATAATAAATAAATAGGAACAAAACTTTACTCTCTGTGAGAATTGAAAACTTTTAATGTCGTTACAGATTAAGCAAGATTTGGTAGGAAATTGCAACGATGCAGCATCATACTGTGGCATCCGTGACCGCCGCTACCCAGACCGGCGAGCTATGGGCTTCCCCTTCGACCGACGTGCCCGCCCTGGAGTCAGATCGCTCAACGATTTCCTCTTAAGCAACATGACTACCGTTGATTGTATGATTCGCTTTAAAAACGAAACTAGGCAACGTCCTGAGTAATGAAATTGCAACCTTAATACGTATCTATTAGGGATTATTAAACAATAATGAGTATTTTTTAGGATCAATTTATTTTTAGTACAGCTCTGTAGATATGTAAAGAATATATTGTGTAATTTATGAGACTGAATAAATGAACCCTTTCAAAAAAATTGTTTATTAAAATTTCACAGATAAAAAACACTATTAGCAGATACTTTTCTTCAGGTTATTGTTAACCCCTGGATCGCTTTTAACCTCCGTGTTAAAAGCTTTAATAGTATCAGATTATGAATGTAACTTCAAGCAGATAAAATTAGTGCATTCAACGGCTTTTTGCGGAATATTATATGTACTTTTCGAATCAATCATAACGACACAGATATAGATTTATAGTAAAAAATATCCGCACTCGGACTTAAAGACTCATCCAAACATACTCTTTATTTTACAAGTATACATAGAAACATATAAACAAACACACACACACGCACTTCTCTTCAATACTTACTGACCACGTATTCTCACCATTACTCTACCTTTTCTTCAATTTTATTTATATATTCCAGCGAGGATAACTTTTATTATCCGCCTATATAGTATTGGTTAACACGAAATTTCAAAGACTACTTTAGACTTTAGACGAGACAAGTTTCTAACTTAATGCAGGATTCAATAAGCCAACTTTCTATCAAAATTCAATATTATCTATAAAGTAAGTTATGTATTTTGCGTCTTATACTATATCATATACTGTTCAAACTAGCTTATCTCCATACTTATAAATACCTCAAAGAATAATATTTTTTATTATTTGGGGTATTGATTAGTATTGATTTCTACCTACGCCTCTTTGGTCAATAAATAAATAAAATAAAAATATAATTAAACAAATATATAAAATACAACAAGATAAATATATATAAGAACCAACCAGACGGGAATTCTCGACAGGCGAGTCGAAACGGTTGGACGCTAGGTTTACGGACAAAAACCTGCGGACTATACTATACTATAGTAAGAGTGGCTTAAAATAATAACGATGAATATGAAGTTGAAAAAGGACGAAAAATATGTACTTACCCTCAGAGAGAAAAAGAGAGCTATGCTACATGCATATGTATATCTCCACCTGCCGTGACACTTTTCATACTCGCCTTTAATAACAAAAGGTAGGCTTGAAATATTTATGATAAATATGGAAGTCGAAAACGGACGAAAAATAGGTGCCCACAGAAAAAGAGAGCTACGCTATGTAGGTGAATGTGTAATGAAGACTAAGGGCGGTAGGTGGTGGAAATTATTATAATGAGTCGATAGAGTTCGACTAATTAGTTTTTTTTTAAGAAATTCACAGAATACCAGCTTAAAATAGCAGCATAATGTTGCTGTGCTACGCCTGGTGAGTGCAGGGATCCGGAGACCTTTATTACTGGTGACGAGGCATTCCATCCCAGTCCTCAAGGGTGACAACGCATCTGTATTATGATTCCTTGTTAAGGATGAATGTAGATGTCGGCGGCCGCAGGAATCACTTGCCATCAGGTGAACTATGTGTTTGTTACTTACGGATGTAATAAAAACAAAAAAACATAAGCCACCGGTTACAAGGTCATAAAATGTACACAACATGCATTTTTTATATAAATTAATATTCAATGCTATCATAGAAAATAGGCCTATGCCTGTTTTCGTTTATTTACTGATATTCTACTTAATAATTACCGCACATACCAGCTTAATTGACCAACATTAACAATGGTAATTATCGACTGGCAATAGTGACGTGACTACAGTATTGTAAAGGTCATTTTACATTGATATATTAAAACCCATTATACATATTCAGAGAATCAGAAATGTTCTTAAAAAGGAACATAAAATTAGTGCTACTAAAAGTAAATAGCTAAATAGTTTAAGGTACGAAACTTACGTTAAGTTAGAATAACCTTGGTTAGATTCGCCATTCGACTGTTGTTGTCCATTTCCTAACACATTTTAGGTTATGTTAGAAGATGGCTAAGATGGCTAATTAGTAATTGAAATAACGGTGCTGTCATTCTTTATTTTTTTTTATATAATTTTTGTGTTTGTTTAGTGAAAAAATCCGAGCGTAATCATTCTTTCTTTAACCATAAACATACAATTACTGTTTCGGTAATAAAAATCCGCCGTATACTAATGTACTAAAGAATGGACTCGATTTATTTATTCTTTCTAGAGATATCGTCTTTACGAAAACAGACCAATTCACAAAAAAAATAACTCTTGTTTAATAAGATCAAAAATAATTGATTTTAAATTATATAAGAGTTGTTAAATAGAATGTCCTCTTGACTATAATTATAATTGCCCTATTTTACTAAAAAAGTGTTAAATCAGTGGAAATATATTAATCGCATTAAAGAACACAACCTCATTTTTTTATATAATAATAGCTGTCCTTACTTATTCCGTCCATATTTCAATGACAAATTCATTGAAATATGGACGGTATTTTGATCGTATTGTGAATTTGTGAAAATTATTGATCGCTCAAATTGTTAATTATTGTAGTCTTGATTTAGGACCAAAATTCCATAGGAGTTCTTTCTGATTTTCCTGAATTAACTAAATTCCGGGCAATTTTCCCAATTTATCTTTCGACAAAAACCACCCATTGTGATGTGCTGTGCATATATGCTAACCATCGATCGGCATTTCATTTTTATTTCCATAGACACCAATTTTTTATTTATCCATTATCTTTGTTCCTTAAATAAGGTTTACAAGGGCGCACTTACGGCATTATCTGGCAGTCTCATCTCAGACTGAGAGAATATATTGGTAAGCATAAAATAAAAATATCAAATTACAAAGATTAATAAATATATATATATATATATATATATATTTATATATATACATGAGAATATATATATTAACATAATTAACCGATCAAAATGAAACATGAAATGTGCTAATAAAGTCTATGTTTTACGTTATTAACAATAAATCGTTGATCAATTACTCTATTTAAGTCTGTCTATAGTAGTTTCTAATGCGTAATCAGAGGCAATACAAAAAGTTAGTTGGCGAGATATTACAGTCCTTGTTTTGGTTAATTTAAGAACTACGATTACATTTTGCACGTCGAGGTATATAAAGGTTTATTGGTTATATTTTAATGTTCTACTTACAAGTGTACGATCAACATCTCCTACGAGCTAGACGAAAATGCAAACGTCAACAACTTTGGTGAGAAATATTATGAAACAATTTATTTTCTTCAACGTTAATGGTTCAATATCTTCATTCTTTCTTTTCTCTTTGCCTTCTCTCTTCCTCATTCTAATTATTTGGGGCATATATGTGTTCTTATGTTAAATAGCGTAGTTGAACTAGATGCTACTCAGCGGACCTCCCGCTCGTGAGTCTAATTAGATAAAGATGTAAAGGTCTGTCAAAGCAATGCACTCAGATATAAAATAAATAGAACTAAATTATGAATAATGTAGTTCAATCATGTAAGGACCATATTTTTACAGAATATTAGAATAAAGTCGTAGCAATACGCTACATTACTTTCATGTGAGAAAAAGTAACGGGAGTCGTTTTAACAACATTAAATAAACCAGACTCAGAGACTATCTAATGGTAACTGATGACTAAGGTCTCATACTGTTAGTCCTCAATGACTAAGATGGAATGCCTCCTTTTCCGTTATGGGATTTCCGGACCCCTAAACACCCTAACCTCACCCCCATTTCCGAAAAAAAGCATAAAAAATTAAAACTGCCGCTGACAAGAAACAATGTTTTTTGTAATAAAATGATGGCTTTCATCTAAGATTAATTTCGGTGACATCTACTGGTTCACCAAATGAATCGAATAGTATATATTATAGGTACTAAGGCCTTCTCAACAAAAACCCATTGTTAAATGGAAGAATTAAATTATTTGCTCAATTTAAACTTTTAAAACAATTTTTTGACAGACGTTGATCGGAATTGCTGCGTTAGTTACAACATCGCCACTTTACGACATATCTACATATAGGGGTCGTAATGGACATAGTACCTACTGGTTTAAAATTAAACACGACGGCAAAAACCATGAGAAACATAACAAATATGATTTAAACGAAGCCGAAATAATGGTAAACGATAAAGTGTACCAATATGACGAAAGCGAAGAAAACAATAGTAATGACGTAAATTATTACGTTGGAATTATTCCACAAATTATTTATAAAGGTAGAAGACCTGATCCCGATTTCTTTGATAATACTGACCCCAGGAACGATAGAGGTGACTTGGAAGTTATTACGCCTCGTGAAAACAAAGTTCCTCAGAGTGATGACGAGAAAAATAATAATAATATGCCGATATTGAAAGGCGAAGAAAACATTGAAACCAATGACAAAAATAATAATCACGTCGGTGATTTAAATGACTTTTTTGATGACGAAAAGAAAAAAGGAGGCTCATATGAATGAATCCGAAGGCGGTGAAAGTTACACTTCGGAATCTGAAGACAAGGTGAATGAAAAGAATAAACACACTGGTAAAATAAATGACTTTTCTGATGATGTTAAGGAACTAAATGAAAATACCAAAGAACAATCCAAAGGCCATATGGAGGAAAAGAATAATTATGCTGGTGATTTAAATGATTTTTTCATTAACGTAAAAGAAAAAATCATTGATAACTTGAAAGAATCCAAAGACAACGAGATCATTGGTTTCAAGAATGAAAAGAATCACCTAGGTGATATAAATGATTATTTTGATGACAAAGAAGAAAAGGAAAATAATGTAAAGGAATCCAAAGATGACGAAAACAATTTCTCTAAGAATGACTTCTTAAATGACGGTGAAGATGCAACAAATAAAGATATAGAGAGCACCTCGCTCAGGAACGAAGATCAAAATGTATCAACTGATCAATAGAACGTAAATTAGAAATAAAAAAATATTCTAAAAACAGTGATGGCAAGAGTAATGAGGTTTCAAAGTAGAACCCACTAACTCTGATAACAAAAATTTATCTAGTTGTATAGTAGTAGTCGACTAGTTAATCAAATAAAGACGATAAACTAAAGGAAAATGCTGAAAAGAAGGAAGATATCAATATTAATATAACCAACAAAGGACATCAATGATTAAGCCCAGTTCACAATTTTTTAATCGTTCCGAAAGCACAAAACGGTTCCTTATATAAGCAGTATCTACGCCCAGTTTTCATTGACGAAATATCCTCGTTATATATACTGACCAAAATATCCCGAGATATATAAACTGCTATATAAACAACACTGGCATCGACTGTTTAATTAAAATATTTAGATACTCAAATATATAGTTAGATAAAAGTGAAAGAGTTATGCTGTAGTTTGTTTCTAGGTTCGACATAAATGGGTCGCCACAAACATGGAAAACCACGACAGAATAACAACATGAAACACCATCATAACGGTGCTGTATGGTGGGTGCAATCCGGGAACTAAACTATATGTCATGAGGTATTCCATCCTAGTGCTCGGGCTAACCCAGTGTAAAGGCTAAAGGCACACCATAACCTACATGAAAAGATTGATTTATGTATAGTAAACAAATTGTGTTCCTTTTTCACTTTAATAAATATTTTTTATTTTCATTTTATTATCTCCTCTTTTTATGAAGGCTTTTTTTATTGCATTATGGATGTAAACTATCACATCAATAAGGAACTAACAAGCGGATTGGAGATGCACGAGCTGGTTAGTTGCAGAGTCCAATGAAGCCGTGAGAGCCGCATAGGCTAACAGCACAAATACATTTTCCTTTATTACATTGTGAGTAACAAACTAGCACACAGTTCACCTGATGACAAATAATTTCGGTGGCCATGACATCTACATTCATCCTTGACAAGGAATCATAATGTGTTGTCACCCTTGAGGACTGGGCACTGAGGCACTCCGTTCCTCGTCACCAGTAATAAAGGTTTCCGTACCTCTACACTCACCAGACGAAACACAGCAGCATCACGCTGCTATTTAATGCTGGTATTCTATGATGGCGTTTTATTTCCCCGGTCGAGTTGACCCATTCATTCTGCAGTTAGAAACAAACTGCATCGTAGCTCTACAACTGTTACATAAACATCATTAAGAATCCTGAAGAATCCTGAATCATAATGCAGATGCATTGTAACCCCCAAGGGTTAAGGTAAAATGGCTCCTTACCGGTAACAATGGCCTCCGGATCGCTACGTGCTGGTGCAAATGTATAAGTCTAATCTTTAAGTTGTAGTTGTTACACTTCGCTTTAATTTAGGATATGAAATAAAAATGCATCTGTTTAGTGTTTTTTATTGTTTTTGATTTCATTTGATTTGCGAAAACCAAAGCTATTTGGTTGGGCTATAATGGCTACCGGGATGCAAAATTTTAAAATACACTCCTGCCGCCCAGCATTTGAGTACAGGTAAATCGCCCTAGAGCGAAATAAATAAGGCCAGAAAATAATATAACAATTATCATCTTTTGTTGTTTATTTCAAAATCAGCCAAAAATGCAACATAAAAATTTATAAAAAAAAGTATCAATTTTAATCTCAATTTTTCTTCTGGTTTATAAAAACGATTAAACATTGGTTATTTATCAATATTAAAACAACAATTATCGGTCCAAATTGAAAATGCCAGAAGAAAAACGATATTATATCAATATTTATTTGGGATATTTTTCCACTGCCTTAAAAACAAAAAAAACATTATGAAACTTGGCTTGCAGATTATTTTTAAAACATAACCGTTTTAATTAGATCTCCAACAACGCATTGCAACTTATTTCAAAGAAACTAAAAAACTATAAAATTATCACAGAGAAATTAGGCGGAAATTCGTATTCGAACTAAATTTAAAATCGCTGTTTGTTGTAAATAGGTTTAATGCGTAATGTAAATGACCAACAATTGTTGTATACCGATACAGTATATAAATATATATATATACTGTATAAGTTACAAGATCACCTTATATTCTTATAGCAGTTCTCGTAGTAGCTATTTACAAAGCTCACCGGTCGAGACGGATTTAGTTCTTTTGATTCCAGTTCCCATGGCTGTTGGGAACCGGAAACCCGATTACAATCGGAAACCGGAAGGAATCAGTCCTAGTTAATTCTTTACAAACAACTGACCAAACCGAGGTTTGACCCTCTCGGCCACCCCCGAATCAGTTGCTTTCATGCGCAGGATAACGGTCCCAGCCGAGGCTACCTCTCGGGATCCCTTGGGGTTTAACGATTAACCATAAATAAAAATTTCGGCTGGGTGCCCTAAGTGCTCGGCCACCTTTCAACCCGACGAAGCTGTAAAAGCCTTCGGGCTAACACTGGCCATCGGCCATAAAAAAGAATCATCTCAGTCCTTATATGCATATCGAATATTTATTGAAGGTCGCAGGCCGCAATCATCTGAACTGTGTGCTCGTTTGTCACCTTTAGTTTTATAAAAAAAATTAAACAATGAAAGTATATCAATGAATGCATCAGTAATTAACAGAATAATCACCAAATGTATTATATAATTAATTATTAATAATTATATCATGGTTTACTGTTATTTCTTATATAGTCGGAACATTTTGCTGTAACTGTATTGTAGTTAAAAGTAACTGTTTCGTTAATAGGTAATTACTTTGAGGTTTTGAACCAGTTTCAATGGCGGCATTATAAGCAAATGTATAAGACGAAGTTTCATTTGTGTTACGTTCAGTGCAATGTTCAACATGGCTCGCGCTGTCCAGGTAAATTTTTTTTTTTGTTTTTTGCTGTAGTGGTTAAAGTAAGCAACCAAGTTGCAAGTCCTGGGTGCGATTCCTAAAATCCAAGGAACATTATTTGTGAATCACAGATTGTTGGTATTCGGGTCTGGGCGTACTGTGCACGACACGTGTCTTTATATTAAGCATCTGAATCTTCCCTCGTTCATATTGTATATACTCGTATATTACATCGGGAATAGGGAAGGGGACGCGAGTGCCTTTTTGCGTGAATACCTACGGCACTAAAACATTTCCTGCGCAGTTGATGTCATCTAGTAATGACCAGGAGATATCGCCGTATTCGAAATCGGCCAGGAGCATCGTTATAAATTAATATTTCATCTCTTATGCGGGTATGTAGTATTTTGTGGTCATGTGTACTAACTTAGTTCTTCTGAGTTAGTATACTGTACTAAATTATTATAATCTGGTAAGATTTAATAATAATTTAGTACAGTATACTAACTAGTATTAAGTTTAATATGCTGGACTAATAGAAGAGGAGCATTGAAATTCCCAACCTTTTTTTAACGGGCTATCTTTAAAATCTACTAGAAGATATTAGAGATAGGTATTACTATATTAAAGGTGATAGGGGATGAAAATCTTGCCGGCATAAACCTATTTAGATAACCTCCTAATCACTGTTGTCAATAAAACGAAGTGGTAATTATTGATGAAATGCATCTGGTTTCTGGGTTTACGTGAGCCAGGCCAGGCCAGGTCGTGGTGTACCACGGAAGGATGACACCCTCACCGACTACGAGCGTGTCTAGTAGACAAAAGAGCACACAGGTCACCTGAAGGTAAGAAGGAAGACATCAATATCCATCTTCCGCAAGATATCAGGATGTCCATGAATTTCTGAGCGCCTAGAAGGAATGCCTCGTTACCCGTTATTGGATATACTCACGCCGGTATTCTGAAAGTGTTAGTTCCTTTCCCGGTCAAACAATATTCACGGTGCAATTGGAACGTCCACCTACCAGAAGATTTAACACTTGCGTTTCGTCTGGTGAGATTTTCGATCGGAGACCTTTATAACTGGTGACGACGCATTCCATCTCAGTCCTCAAGGGTGACAAGGCATCTGCATTATGATTCCTTGTCAAGGATGATTGTAGATGTCATGGGTCGCAGGAATCACTTGCCATCAGGTGAACTATGTGTTTGTTACTTACGGATGTAATAAAAAAAAGTGCATGGTTTATAACAATCAGTTTAGAGATATATAAACTTATATATAAACTATTAGCGCTTCCCAATATGATAACCGTATTTCTAAGTACTTCTATATCATTCGTATTCAAATAACGTCACAGTCATAATTTATATTATGTTTACCTATATAGTCTTTATGATATACATATTTGCACGTAAATTTTGTTCATGATAAAAATTTATTATGTTGCATAATTTCCAGATCTTCTTCGTCATCAGCTTGTCGTTACTGAATATAATTTACGGAGTCGAAGCTCAAACTAATACTTGCTTTGGAGGAGAACAACAAAGTCAATCGTGCTGCAATAATGTTGCGACGTCGACCCCGACCCCAGTTGTTAAAGTTATCTACGAGCCAGCACCAGTCACGCACAGTCCTCAAGTTATAAGAGCACCAAACGAGTACCAGACTAGTCCTAGATACATGTTAGTGCCTGGCTACAACCCAACACAAAGACCCAACGTTCAGGACCGCACCCGTAACTATCCTCGAATTGTTAACATTTACAACCCTGCGAGAAATGATGGTGGCTACGACTACGTACCAATTGCAATACGCCGCAAAAAGACTAAGAAGGATGAAGAAAGAAAACCAAGCAAAGAAAATAAGGGTAGAAAAATCATTATTGTCCCTTCGGACTATTTCAAATAATTTATTTAGTATAATATATACGGAGCAATGATTATATTTCTCCTTAATAATTTCTAATTACGAGTAATAATTAAATTATGCTTTTATTTATTTTAAAATTAATTGTAAACCTTTTGTCGGTTTAGTAAATAAATTATTTTGTATGAACAGAAAACAATGTGTTTGAATATTTACAATAGACCAAAGCTTTTTTTTCGGTCTGATGGCTGCTGTTAGCCCGAAGGCTTTTACAGCTTCCCGAGCCAAAACACAGGTATGTACCTGTACCTGTATTTATATCGTCCTTGTCTTCCCTCTCAGCGGGGCTCTCGAGTCTACTTACATAAAGCTGTAAAGAGCATCACACATACACAAAAAACAGACTGGATTTATGTTTGTGAGTGTGTTGTATGTGCTTTTGCGTGTGTTTGTGTATATTTCAAATAAAATGCTGTAATATTGCTTGTTTCTCTGTAGGTTATCGATTTGACCCATTTAATTACAGTTTATTTACAGTTACACAAATGCTCGATCTATCGATATCTTTCGCCTTCTTCTCACGACAGTAATAAAACAGTAATTTATAAGGCAATATTTATTAAGTAAGTATTTGTTTAATATTCTTGTTGTGTTTGTAAAACACAACAAGAATATTAAACAAATACGACACACAATATTTACAGAGTTACAACAACTAAAAACCCGTAACTTAAAAATTAACTGAATCCAATAACATTGCCAAATTGTTCTTTGTACACATCTCAGTTGGCCTCCCGCTCGCGAGTCTAATTAGATAAAGCTGTAGAGGTCACTGGACCGACAGCAATACTCATACACAAAAAAAAACTTTGTACATATTTCACATCACTAACATTCCGGTTAACCACTCCAAATAACCTCAAAATGCTACGTGCTTGGAGACACGACAATAATCAATTGGTGGATACCGATCTTTCGCAGACCCTACATTGAATTATAAGGTTTCATTTCACCTTTAATTATAATTAAAATCTAAAAGTTCTTATAATAATTCTTTATAGATTTTAGATTAAAAAACAATTACAGAAAATTTAAGGAATTTTAAAAACGATAAATTACTATAACGAAATATTTGAACGCCGATTAAAAATTATACCTAGTTATCGTAATTTTGAATATTATATATTTGTTTTATAATTATGAATCTAATGGGTTTTCACCCATTTCCAGTCTTCACAGACAGAAATCTTGCAGACGTATAAATAAAGTTGTAGTTTCTTTAAAAATAATATAAATCATCATATTATTTTTTTGGGTTTCTTGTATGAGCTAATTTATTTTTTATAATACTTAAGGCTTTTAAAATTGTTTATCATATTGTCAGTTTTTTTCTTATTACTCGATTTATTTTTTAAAAATGTGGCATTCAAAATTCTTTTTCATATTGACAGTTTTTTTCTTATTATTCAATTTATTTTTTAATTATGTGGCATTGAAAATTCTTTTTCATATTGACAGTTGTTTTCTTATTACTCAATTTTTTTTTTAAAAAAATGGCATTCAAAATTTTTTATCATATTGACAGTTTTTTTCTTAGTACTCAATTTTTTTTTAATAATATGGCATTCAAAATTGTTTATCGTATTGACAGTTTTTTTCTTATTACTCAATTTATTTTTAATATTATGGCATTCAAAATTGTTTATCATATTGATAGTTTTTCTTATTATTCAATTTATTTTTATAATATTGACAGTTTTTTCTTATTACTCAAATTTTTTTTAATATTATGGCATTCAAAATTGTTTATCATTTTGACAGTTTTTTTCTTATTACTCAATTTTTTTTTAATAAAATGGCATTCAAAATTGTTTATCATATTGACAGTTTTTTCTTATTACTCAATTTTTTATTTAATAGTATGGCATTCAAAATTGTTTATCATATTGACAGTTTTTTTCTTATTACTCAATTTATTTTTTAAATATTATGGCATTCAAAATTGTTTATCATATTGACAGTTTTTTTCTTATTACTCAATTTATTTTTAATAATATGGCATTCAAAATTGTTTATCATATTGACAGTTTTTTTCTTATTACTCAATTTTTTTTTAATTATGTGGCATTCAAAATTGTTTATCATTATGACAGTTTTTTTCTTATTACTCAATTTTTTTTTTAATAAAATGGCATTCAAAATTGTTTATCATATTGACAGTTTTTTCTTAGTACTCAATTTTTTATTTAATAGTATGGCATTCAAAATTGTTTATTATACTGACAGTTTTTTTCTTATTACTCAATTTTTTTTGTTAAATAGTATGGCATTCAAAATTGTTTATCATATTGACAGTTTTTTTCTTATTACTCAATTTATTTTTTTAAATATTATGGCATTCAAAATTGTTTATCATATTAACAGTTTTTTTCTTATTACTCAATTTATTTTTTAATAATATGGCATTCAAAATTTTTTATAATATTGACAGTTTTTTTCTTATTACTCAATTTATTTTTTAATAATATGGCATTCAAAATTGTTTATTATATTGATAGTTTTTTCTTATTACTCAATTTATTTTTTAATAATATGGCATTCAAAATTGTTTATTATATTGATAGTTTTTTCTTATTACTCAATTTTTTTTTAAATATTATGGCATTCAATATTGTTTATCATATTGACAGTTTTTTTCTTATTACTCAATTTTTTTTTAATAAAATGGCATTCAAAATTGTTTATCATATTGACAGTTTTTTCTTATTACTCAATTTTTTATTTAATAGTATGGCATTCAAAATTGTTTATCATATTGACAGTTTTTTGCTTATTACTCAATTTTTTTTTTAAATATTATGGCATTCAAAATTTTTTATCATATTGACAGTTTTTTTCTTATTACTCAATTTTTTTTTAATAACATGGCATTCAAAATTGTTTTTCATATTGATAGTTATTTTCTTATTACTCAATTTTTTTTTTATTATGTGGCATTGAAAATTCTTTTTCATATTGATAGTTTTTTTCTTATTACTTAATTTTTTTTTTTAAATATTATGGCATTCAAAATTGTTTATCATATTAACAGTTTTTTTCTTATTACTCAATTTATTTTTTAATAATATTGCATTCAAAATTGTTTATCATATTGACAGTTTTTTTCTTATTACTCAATTTTTTTTTAATAATGTGGCATTCAAAATTGTTTATCATATTGACAGTTTTTTTCTTATTACTCAATTTATTTTTTTAATAATATGGCATTCAAAATTGTTTATCATATTGACAGTTTTTTTCTTATTACTCAATTTTTTTTTTAATAATATGGCATTCAAAATTGTTTATCATATTGACAGTTTTTTCTTATTACTCAATTTTTTTTTTTTTCTTAGTACTCAATTTTTATTTAATAATATGGCATTCAAAATTGTTTATCATATTGACAGTTTTTTCTTATTACTCAATTTTTTTTTTAATAATATGGCATTCAAAATTGTTTATCATATTGACAGTTTTTTTCTTATTACTCAATTTATTTTTTAAATATTATGGCATTCAAAATTGTTTATCATATTGACAGTTTTTTTCTTATTACTCAATTTATTTTTTAAATATTATAACATTCAAAATTGTTTATCATATTGACAGTTTTTTTCTTATTACTCAATTTTTTTAATAATATTGCATTCAAAATTGTTTATCATATTGACAGTTTTTTTCTTATTACTCAATTTATTTTTTAATAATGTGTTATTGAAAATTCTTTTTCATATTGACAGTTTTTTTCTTATTACTCAATTTTTTATTTAATAGTATGGCATTCAAAATTGTTTATCATATTGACAGTTTTTTTCTTAATACTCAATTTTTTTTTTAAATATTATCGCATTCAAAATTGTTTATCATATTGACAGTTTTTTTCTTATTACTCAATTTTTTTTTTCAAATAATATGGCATTCCAAATTGTTCATAATATTGACAGATTTTCCTATTACTTAATTTATTTTTTATAATAATATGGCTTTCTTATAATAGCATCAATATCTTCCGTGGTATATTCATCCTGGCATCCACATGGCTTCGCATTTCTGGTTGTACGTTTCAATCTACAGTGCATACCAAACTTTTACTAACCTTAAAATGCTCTCTGTTTGGTGTTCTATTGTTTACGGTCATACTACAACTTCGCAATTTTTATTTCAGATTGTATTTATCTAGATAATATATCATTGTTTAATTACATGGAACGGATGTGCTTTATGAATTATCAAAAAATATTAATTGAGATGGTAAATATTTATTGAAATACATATATATGCATATATTATAATTAATATAAAATTTATACGTTTTGTACTTATCATTCAAATTTCTTTAATATATCGTAAAAATAATAAATATAAAAAAATATTTTACTACAAAATGCAGGTCATGAATAACTAATAAACTAAGAAAAATGTAATTAACAAGCATCCTATATAATACAATTCTACCAATTTGGTAGTTAAATATATAAGTCGTTGGTTATAATAATATACCCTTTTCACTTTAGTAGTAAACCAATTGCATTAACCTACCCTTGTTGCGTGCGTAATCTGGTAGCGTCGGTAAAGCGTATGTTACACTCTCTGATGGCCATGTTGGGTTTAAGGAAATCTGCGAGGATGGCAACTCCGTTAGCCGGACGATCGAAGGGGAATCCCATGGGTCGTCGGTCCGGATAGCGACGATCTCGAATACCGCAGTACGAAGCAGCGTCGTTACAAGCGCCCACCTGATCTTGTTCGATCTGGTGCCAAAAAATATCGATAAATAATCATTCTTTTTCGTAAAATCTATTTGAATGAAGAAGGTAGTAGTACAAATAAAGGTAGGTAAATTATACCATGTCTGTTTGCTAGTTAAAGGACGTGGTTCTGGCATTAGACTGATATAAATTCCGCAAATTTCTAATGAGCCGTTTTTATGACGTCAGCCCCGGACAGATGCCCTGAACAGTCGGTACCGTCAACAAAGATGTAGGTGTTATAAAAAAATAATATTAATATTTTTTATAGGATAAAACTCTTCATTTCTTTATCCCGCACTTTAGTGCCTATTGAATTAATCATTGAAGATAATCATACCAGCACTGCGTTCACCAATATTATCATCACAAATATAGCAAGAGACGTGTTTATTATTTGCGTTCAAAATTAAATAAAAAATAAACATAACAACAATAGATATAAAACATTCTACTTATATTTATGCTTAGATAGAATGCAATGTAAAGGCAAATTATGGATACAGAATCTTCGGATGATTTACCACCAATCGAACAAAGAACGGTACATCATAAAACATACCTTATCATCGTCCCAGTTGGTGACCATAGCGAACAGTACCACAGGATAGCCGTTCGGTGTTCCCTTTGGTATGAGCATGTGATGTGGCCAGCCGCAGCCACAGAAGTCGAACTCGGCCGCCTGGGCGCTGCCAGGGTTGCCAGGTCGAGCTGATTGACTACGGAACGTCCGCTCGTACGGGATTGTCACCGACGAGTCCAAGCTCCTACGGCGGATGGTGTTTGTGCCGGCATTCACTGGTAGAAAAAGAAAGTGTGATTTTGTTTTTGTTTTTATTTCGCGAAATAATGTTTCCATCCCAGTTACGTTTAATTTTTTAAAACGATGTTGAATTCGTTTTCTTTAACGGTTTTATCAATATTTAATAAATTGTTATTTTCAACATCCCTTTCTTTTTTTTACTAGAAAAGGTATTCAAGTAGCTAGCGAGGTATTCAAGTAAGCAGGAAATAAGATATATCTTTCTTTTTTACGTAATAATGATTTGCAAACAAAGCGGACTTTTAACCACCTTATCTTTAATTTCTTGTAGTGTTTAAAACATTAACAACAAACAACAACAAAACTAAGAAGCCCAAGGGGTTTTACAGTTTCTCCGGGTTGAGAGGTTGACCAAGCGCTTACGGTGCCCAGTCGAGACCTCTATTAGTGGGTAACCAGCACAAGGGCTCCCGAGCGGGAGACTCGGATTGGATCGTTACCCTGTTCCTGTTCCTGTTACTCGAGGGTTCCCCAGAGGGCCGAACCTCGGCTCGGTCAGTTGCTTTTGACTATGAATTATCGCAATTAATCAATATTTCTATATAACTAATAATAGTCTATTGCAGAAATATACTGTAACCAAAATTACCGTCGTTTGAGATCCCTTTCGGAATCAATCGCCAGTATAGGAAATGGAAAAATCACCCGTAAATCTCATTACAATAAAGACTACATACGTGGCTGTGTAAACTTGTCCAGTTCAATCATGAGCCGCCTCTGATCTTCGAAAGGCAGTGGAGCTCCACTTTCGTCCACTGTCGGCGCCATGAAGATGCGCACAGTGCCGGTTGCAGCTCGTCCGCTAGTGTTGTTCACATCGATTCTGGAATCATATTCAGTTTTTTTTAAACATAGACCGAAGCATATTTTATATACATATTTAGTGGAATTTTATTTTAAATATTTTTTTTTAAAGTAATATAAATTATAATTAATACTTTACCTTCTTCCAGGATCATCAAGTCTTTGATATAAATAGTAATGCCATTGATGATTTGAATTGAATATTTGAATTAAAATATTCATTGATATAATATATTTTTATTGGAATATTTAAAAATAAATATAAGTCGTTATGTATTTATTTAACGGACCTTATCATTAATGCGATTATACCCGTATAAAGAAAATAAATATTTGTTTTCTATTTCAAATATGTAGTTCAGTATCCTTGATTGAAGGAGAGAATAAAGTATCCGGACAAGGCAAAGTTACATCCAGTTGTCGGAAAAAAATCACTATTGCCGGTAGCTGTTCTTAGAGATTGATTCCCTGAATACTCCACCAAGATATGGCGGCCAAGATTGACAATCCAATACTGTGCGTTTTATACAAAGTTTTCTGCCACAACTTTAGTCTGTGGAATCAACTGTTACCAGCGGTATTTCCGAACCGACACAACTTAGGAACCTTCCAGAATCTGGCCTACTCCTAAAAGGCCGTCAATGCACCTGTGTCACTCCTCTGGTGTAGCGATGTTCACGGGTGGTGATCACTTATCATCAGTTGAGCTGCTTGTTTGTTTGCCACCTGTTCTATAAAAAAAAATGGAGAAGTTACCTAGCGTATTGAATATCTAAACTTATTGCATGATCTCTATGATATGTTACGTGTATGATACGATATGATGAATGTAGCCTACACGATTATAGTTTTTTGTCTACTTAGTAAACTATTGCATATCGTTGGATAATTCTATACCATCGTGTTCATCAATAGGGATCACAAAAAGTTTGGTATAGTCAACGCATTATGAACTGAGGTTTCGGGCGACATAAATATAAATATGATTTATCTGTCTGTCTCGCTCGCACTTACAGGTCGTATGGAGAGGGGAGAATTGTAGAGGTGCATATCGATAACGGGATGGGTACGATCGATATGCTAAATTATGTTAAGTATTAATAGGAATAATTTTTCGCTATCTGAAAATAAAAGTTTTAATTTGTTAGATAAAATGTTTGTTTCGACGTAATCATAGGGAAACTGTATGATTACGTCGTTACGTCAAATTCGTGGCCGTTGATCGTTGGTTTTCCTGAGAAAGTCCACTTTACGTAAAAAGTCCACTCTGGCACAGACTATATCCGCTCTTTCCATTAAATACTTTCGTCCATCGGCATTTTTTTTAAACTTGTCGAGCCGACCTTCTTAAAAATTTACTCATTAAAGAATATTCGCACTTAAAATTAGGCATTTGTTCTTGGTATTTTTCTAGAATTCTAGCCACTCCATCGGTGGTATTCCCCGTTGTCATAAAATGAATCAATGGTACGTTCTAGTACGCTGACATCAAATCTATCTAGATCAGTGACAGTTGCTGTATTCTTAAAATTTGCTCTTGGTATAGTATTCGGGTTGCCTGCCTGTGATACTTCCGTTTTTATTCTATCCACGGTCGCTATACTACCTCCACAAATCAGTGCTGCAAGCTCTCGTGGATTATTGAAATTGAGGCAAGCTTTTTTCTCGGGGTCAGATTTCAATTCTTTTAAAAACAGGAACACGTTGTGAAATACAGCCCGAGCTTGAGCGTTGATGTCACCATTTAATTTCTTCAAAACCACGTTAGAAAATAAATTCTCCAGTGCGTGCGTATTGCGTAACGAAGCGTAAGTAATGTAATGAGTGTCATAACAAAAAATCTTATATTTATAGAAAAACAACAACCCTTACTCGTAACGAGCAATCAGGAGTCAGAGTGCTAATGAAGGTCACGATGACACATCGACCCCGCGTGCGCAGATAGCTAAGTATCGATAACGCACTGCATTGCGTGCACATTCCTACTGTCAGTGACATTTATTGCCCAACGACTCAGTTTAAAATGCGTCGACTGTAGTGGAGTAATGCCGGTCTGAGATGATCACGAGATCTAGGTGTACATCATTATCACATATTTATACTTTATTATACATTTTCTCATATTTTTAATTGTATTTATATATTAATTTAATGGATATAATGTCGCTTAGGTATTATATAAATATATATATATATATATATAAAGATTTCAAGTTAATAACTTTGTATACACCTATTAAGCCAACTGATTAAGATTTAGTTAACATAAACAATAAGTGTAAAATACAAAATTATATTTTGATGGCGTATCTTGATCGTATTTGATCAGCTTTAAGATAAAAACGACTCACGACAGTTTTGAATAATTACGAAATAAGTTTTGTAAGATAAATTATGACTAAACTAATACTAAGATGTATTAGTTTTGTCTCTTTCCCGCGCAAATGTTGCTTTATATTTAAAAAAAATGCTGGCGGTGCTAAAAACATTACCAATATTCCGCTTAACCAATCTAAATAAGCCTAAAATGCTTGTTCTAGGACATGGTTTCCAAAGTGGTCCAGGTGGACCCCCATGAGTCCACAGGAGACACGATGGTTACGTTGTCGTGACAAAAATTTATTTGCTTTCGATATTGAAGAACTAAAATGTTGGCTTGAATTCACCTATGAATGTAGCCAGATAATATTTTATGACGCTCAGCGACTGTTTTGGGTGTATGGTAGAAATATACCTGCAGTGGGACCACCGGAACCAGCTAAATTTTGTAAGTGGTCTATGAAGTTTGGGAACCTCTGGTACAATAGCCGAATATATTTTTTGACATTTTTAATTGGTCGTTTTCGTCATAAAGTTGCTATATAAGCCCTTCTATACAAGGAGAATTAATGTATTTGAATACTTGCCTTTATCTGAAAACTTTATTAGGGTAATTATAGGAATCTGTTTGGCGTCGTAATAACATGTTTAGAATATCGAGTCATTGTCGCTTTCTATAATTCCAAACAAACTGACAGTAAACCTGATAGCAAGTGATGATTGCTGCCCATGGCATCCAATTCTAACCCTCTACAAAGATACAGTATAAACATGCGTTTTCATCCTCGCGTGGTAACATTAACTGGAATTACGGGCAAAATGGTAGACGTTATATGTGATTGGATGTAGGATCCCTGAACTTACATTCGGAGAACAACAGCGTTGTTGCCATGTCAGCAGAGATTCTGTGATGGTGTGATCATTCTCCACTCGAGCCAACCTAAGCATGATGCTCCCAAAAACCAGTCTGCGACATGGATCTCCCGCTTGTCGATAGCCTTGTGTCATTTGCCCTTCATTCTCCATTCTCTTCCCCACCACCAGCCCTCTTCTTCTCAGAGCTTCTTCGTAGACCCGTACTGGGCACGTGATCACTGCTCTGATTTGAATCTTAATAGTTTAATACTTACACGTAGGTGAATTCGTCGTGTTGTAGATGAGTGAAGCGTGCCAGTACGCTGCCACGTGGCGTGAAGTCCAATCCACGGGACAGGTCCACCGTGCTCTGCTCCCACTGTGTGGTGAGCGTGTTATTACCACCGACGCCCACGATACTGACGGATGACACGCGAATGCCGGGGAAGTCCAGCTGTTAAATGAGATATAGATTACGATGTTTGAATAACATTTGATGGTGGTAACTGATGATAGTAATATCCCGCATGCTGCGTACACCGAATGCCCTTAAACTTTATAGGTCACCAATCCATTTTGTCTAGATTGTGTTGATGCTAATGCGGCTAATCCATCTTGGTATTCATATCACAATAGCGACGTCTGAGAGCCCTGTGTGGTGTCGATAGTCTCACGAGTTGTAAGCCTCTATTCAAAGACATCAAAATTCTCCCTATGCCTACATATGTATATCTTTTTGAAATTTGTATCATTGTACATAAACACCTACGTTTGTTTAAACGTAACAGTTCAAGTAAAAGCAGATGAAAATATAAGTTATACGTACCCGCGTACAAATTAAATGTCACCGGAAAGAATGTTTCTGCTATGTCAATAAAAATATATAGTAAATTACCGTACACTCTTAAAGATAAAAAATTGTCATTATTTAAAAAAGTATATATTTAAAACTCTAATCACTAAATGTCATTATCATATAGATGAATTTTTGAATGACAAGAACTGAAATTATAAATAAATTATTATAATTTATTTTATTTATTTATTCGATTTAGGTTACAAAGATCCATTTACATAGATATAATTTTAACAATAAATTAGAAATAATAATAATAACAAAAGCATTCATAATTACATAAAACATAATGCAAAGAAACTAATTTTAATCAGCGCACGCTGTTACGCTGACGACACGCAGTTTTCAAAGCCGACGAATCAGGAAACTATCGCTCCTATCGGCAAACACCCTTAAGAGACCATTAGAGGCCGCCTTAGTACGATGTACGAGTGAAGCTACTTTCTTTCTGACCACTGCGTGAAAGTCATCTGTATTCGCCTCTGCAAACATGCTCGAAGCACTGCAGTACCGTGGAAACCCCCAATAGAATCCTAAATATGTTGTGGAACAACGAACTAAACATTCCAAGTCCCTTACTATGAAATTAAATTATTCTTCTGGTATACGTTAATAAAATTAGAGAAGAATGAGTTAGTGAAAGTAACTAATATATAAGTACCTATATAAATGAAGCGACGACCTGATGCGAGTTTGTGGGAAGTCGATGAATGCTTAAGATCCTGCTTTGTGATAATACATGGGGGAGGCCTATGATGGAAATGAAAAAAGGAATTCAATTGAATTACCCGATCGTCTCCATAAGACGGGAGCTTGGATTTGTAAATATTGAAGATATCGTCGACGTAGGCATGCCAACGATAGAATATTGGATCGCGCATGGCCGTTGCAGAATCGCCCATCACGCCGAATGATTCCTGTAAACAAACCAATATCGTATAATAACAATCCATCCAAGTATATTTCATGCTACAGCATTTTTTTATATATACCCTAAGCAAGTGCTTAAATATAATACCACGGTTGAGTTGAGATACCGTCTAAGATGGTGGAGCCCTATTGTATAAAATACCTATTTACTCATCTTTTGAAGACACCCACATCGTACTAGGAGTGAAACGCTGACGCCAAGCAATTTATTCCGACCTGTACGCACCAAAGACAAAGAACCTTCGACCTAATGCTCCACACATCTTGTCCCATTTGTTGCATTCATATCTTCAACGAAAGTAAAGAGTCAGGGACATTAAATATATCTATAACTCCCAAACACACCATCCAAAATGTAAGTATGGAACAATGAAAAGCTGGACATCTTACGTCTGTACTGAGGGCTGAGCAGATCTGTGTCCAAAGTTTCTTTTCAGTGTTTGACCTAGTGATCAGAGTGACTGACCGTATCAAGTGTATAGTTGCATTGTAAGTTAAAAATGATTGATTTTCGGGTCATTCTTCCTAACTTATTGGACATATATTATATTGAATTAAGGAACGGGACGACAACGGCCTCTGTACTTGCTGGAATGCTTAAAGCACTATATATTATATATAGCAGCAATATATTATATATTTGAAATTTCGACTCCTAATTACTAAAAGCGGTCAATGTATACTAATACATCTTAGAAGGAAAGATACAAGAAAATTAGTAATATTACGATATACAGCTGACTAAAGCAGCGATAAGTCGGGTCGATAGAGCACCTGCGTAAAGTAACGATTTATACTTGATAAGTTCCAAAAATCCAAATTCAGAAAGAAGATTAATACAATAGTTGGTAAATAATACTTCCTGTGTATAGATCTATTTGTGTATCTAAATTATCTACTGGCTTTTCGAGTAAAATAACTTAGGGCACATTTATTTCAACAACCATAGATACCAATTAGATAGTTAAGGAAATGTGTTATTACCTTTACTTTTTAATTTATATTATTTGTTTTAAGTATGTAAAAAAAACGCTGTTGGTTTTCTTAATAATAAATAAATAAATAGACACTGATTCTTTCTTGGTACCGTTTTGTAGTTTAATCGCTTAACTAGGATGGATGGATGTATAACGAAAACAAGGATCAATTACCATCGGGTGAACTGTGTGTTCGTTCGTCAACGTAACTTTACCAATAAACAACATCAACAGAATATCAGCAGAATTCATAACTCAGTAAATCACACGAGTGGAACACACAAAAGAAAAATAAACTCAATATAACATTACCTAAGAAGAGACCAATAGAATTTATTTACGGAAATAAAAGAAGAATAGCTTAACATACCAAATTGCGGTGGTCAGGGTCATGGCAATACGAGATGAAAACGTGGCCCATGTTGTGCATATCTCCGTAGAATGTGCGGTTGCGGCTGATGATAGATGACTCCATCAAATTGCCAAGTACATCAATACCGGTTGCCTCGTCTAACGGCATTTGGCTGCCATCCGGCTGCGAAAAAAGCAGATGGCATTTAATATATTATATATAACTAGCTGACCCGATCTGTTCAAATTTCAATAAATTTGTTTGTGATCGTTTTGTCAATTCGTGAAAATTATACATCGTTCGAATCGTTTGTTATGGTCTTGAATTCATACAAAACTCTCATACAAAATTTCAGACTTCGCGTACTTGCCAATTTAGGAATAGCTTTTGCAACTTTTCTTTACATTCAATAAAATAACCAATCGGCAAATAATGAGCCGTTATCAAGCTACACCCACGAAAGCACAGATTATAGATTACACAAAGATTTGCAAAAGATTCAGATTCCGCTCAAGTTAACCTGTAGCAACTAAAGTGTTGCGCGTTACAAATATTAAAATAACAGTGTGCCCTTTTTTATACAGTCTATTCTCATGGTAGCAGATATAAAGAAAACTGGTAGAAGGATCCACAAAATAAATTGTTAAAGGTTGTTTAGAAGTTAAAGGAAAACTGAATAAAGTAAAATGTTATAATTCCTATAGGTTTAATTGTTAAACTGATAGACCTCCTATATGCTGATCACGGTAGTTCAATTATTATATACTTACCATAAGCACGGCATTGTTCTCGATAGCTTGAAGGAAACGATCCCTCCAAGTCTCCAAATCTGATACATCACTTCTAATCCGATCCACATTTCTGTCCAAATCTCGCAATGTTGAACCGGCGAACCTTTAATTTAATCACAAATGATAAAGGTACTAAGAAGCTTTGATTCAATAAAATCTAAATAAATAGTTTTTTTAATTATTTGCACCAATCAATTCGATGTCTGTAGCTACAGATAAGCTTGCACATAAGTAAATTTTTGGGTTTCTCCGCAGTCTGATCCCAACACAACTGGTAATCACCTTATATAGTACCTCTTATGTCGTCTACACGTATCTCTACATTCTCTTTTATTCCTTATACTATGACCAACTAACTACCGGGTACTGTTTCGTGATTGTGCCGTAGCTGCAAAATGCGAATACTTATTCGCCCTCTACGCCTAACCTCTACTTTTAACGCGATAGAGTCAAGCCATAGCTGAACTAGCTGTAGAACAATTAATCAGGGCGAACGTAGAGGTTAAAAGCTACTATATTTCGACTGGTGGAGGAAACCTTTATTACTACGAAGCATTGGGTGACAATGCATGAATACTCAGATGAATGATAATGATGTAGGAATCGTAGCAGCAAAAGAATTTTGATATTTCACTGAGCACTGACCAATACCTTTATCATATCCATGTATCCATACTTGTCAAGTTTAAGTTTCATATCTCTTAAACATAAATTATCGAAATGACCAGGGACCACGATTTAACAGAACCCCAGCAGGCAACAACATCTTAACTCTACTTATTATGCAGAGGCGACGGAGAAGCCGCGGCAAGTTCATATGCTAAGCCAGTTGTACCACGATCCAGGATGTCTACGCGCACCAGACGAAACACAGCAACGCTATGCTGCTATTCAGGCTGGTTTTCTGTGGAAGCGTGGCTAATCGGACGTCAGGACGCTGAACAAAAATAGTAATAAATGTTTTCTGTTCATTGACAATATAATAAACTAAAAAGTTGCATTATGGTGCTATTTTACGGTGATATTCTCTAAGGACGTTGTCCTACCCCGTTCGAGCTGACCCATTCATTCAGCAGCTACAAACAAACTGCAGTGTAGCTCTACCACTGTTAAATATCCTAAACACTCCAATTTCTGCTAATTCTAATATAGTCGTTAAAGGTGAATATACCTTATGTAGGATTGATAGACGTGAGTGACATGGGCTGCAGAAAAGATACAATTTGACCAACCAGTTTGTGGTCACTTTAGGCGTTATTGTAGACTTGTGACATAAAGAAAACAAAGAAATACCTGGGCGGCCAGGCTCGACTGGCGACCTGCGAGTCGAGCTTGGGGAAGTAACCCTCTTCGATAGGTTCCCGGAAGCTATTGAACCGTTTCACTCTGGTCAAGTTGTTACACATTCGCTCCATGTTATATCTGCAGAGAAATAACTTAGAGATTTAGATTATTATCACAAAGCACTTATTTGAATTTAAAAAAAATGCTTTTTTTCCTTTAACATAGAGTTCTTAGGATAAATCAAGTAAAACAAGTACAGTAAAAACAATCGACATCGCTTGCTATGACGAAACCAAATGGCAATTGTAATATTCAAATACGTCGTGAACCATCACCTAACACTAGCATTTAAAGCTTAGCTGGACAGGTTTAAGCGGAATGTTTGTCGGGCAAGAATTGTCTAATGTATATAAAATGTGTTGGCTTTTTCTTATAACTGTAAAAGAGGGAGATCAGATTACATAATTTAGTAAGTATATGAAAACTTACCTGGCAATAATTTGCTGATGCATATAAAAGAAGAGCTCTCCTCTTCTATCCTTGTCAACTATGGCGCGATCGGCTGCGTCGAAGGGGTACACAAGATGCCAGTGCCAGTGGTGGAGGTTGATGCCAATGTCCTCGCGGAAGTACGCCAATCGCTGCTCCGGTTCAGACACTGATGCTGTGTAGTTTTGGGGGATTGTTATCGGCATCTGTTTAACAATAAGATTGATTTAAGATGCTCTGTCATCGTTATTTGTAGTCAAAGTGAAAATGCAATTTCTTCGTGCAATACAATTATATTTTTACGCGAAGTCATACGATTGTAAGTTGACTGATTTAATCAGAATAATATATCGAAATAGCACTGGAATGATTTAAGTTCCGTATAACGGTGGTGATTTAATTACCAAAGGTCCACTGACCTGGTCAACTTACCCTTACGCCAGATTTCACGACGTTGCTGACCTCACGAGCACGCCGGAACACCTTCGGATCCATAAACTTGTCGGGGAATGTCTCCGTAAAGGTAGGTATGTCTAAACCCTTCGTGTCCGGTCTAAAAAAACGAAAAAAGTACACAAAAGTAAAGTCATCAAATACATCCTACATATACTATAAGGGCCTAGGAGGGATAGTAGGGCCTAGGACTACTCCCTTAAGAGGGTGTAAGTCCACTGGGGACGGGTGGACTTCACAAGAATTTGATTTTTTTTATATTTTTTTTAGACATTCGCCGAGTACCTTGGAAATAATCACTTGAAATTGTAACTAACAATTTCATTTGTGGAGGCACCGGGATTGAACTCGGTTTTGTTTTTATATAGAATACCCGTTGATAATTGATTACCCCCGCACATGTCCATGGGCGGCGGTAATCGCAACATCAAAGGATTCGCAAAAACAAGTATCGTGAATTAAAAGCGATCGCTTACACACTGAACTTCCACGGCTCTTATTAGTTGGCAACTAAGTCCTTTTCGTTTTTTTTTTTAAAAATTTAAATAATTTTGAAATTAAAATTAACAAACTTTTTTTATAGATATATTCTCTCTTATACTTTGCAACTCTCTTCCACCGTTCAAAGTTTGAAAGACATCTATAAAGTTCACCTCTTTATAGATATATCCACGTAAATAAACTCGAACAAAAAAAACAAAAAATACATTTCGACAGAGCAAAATAATAATCTTTAAACATTGAGCCAAAAGCATTTATTGATGCGATATATAAAATTAAAATTAAACAAAACAACTTAGAGTTGTAAACCTAATATATATACAATAAAATCGTAGACAGATTTTTCTTTATGTGTTTGTGCACGCTATCTGGCACAATTGCTGGCAAATCAATTTGCATGTGATTTTCACTGACGCATTGCGATAAGCTTGGGCTAACGTAAAGTGGTTTATTTAAATCTTTTGACAAATAAAAATGATAAATGAGTTTTAAATCGCGTTTAGCTCTTGAAGTGACGCGTACACAAGTCTGGTTTCCTACATTTCGATCCGGAGGCCCTTATTACTGGTGAAGTTTCCAACTAAGTCTTCAGCGCTGAAAATGCATGTGCTTTATGATTCGTAAGGGAAAAGTAGGGTGGCAAACCTACACAGAGATTACTCCTGCTGTCGTAGCATTTTATCTTAGTTCCTTAGATATGACAACATATTTACATTATGATTACTTATCGAAGTTGATCATTTACTGTATTTTTATTACTGAACAGTGTGCTTGCTTGTCACTGTCAGTACAATAAGAGAAAATATTTAGTTTAGTAGTTTACCTGTGTAAAATTGCGACGGATAGGCAGTAGTTAAACATATAAGGATTGATTCGTAGCTGGCAGTACGAACAAATGGATATCAAATCGTTGACGTTCCTCATACCTGGTAAGAACATTCGAATTATTTAACTGAATAAAAAAAAATAATAATAAATTCTACATCAATGTACGTTGCAGAATCGATAACCGATCGGAAAGAAAAATTCTCGAGTGGCAACCTCGTATCGGCCACCACAGTGTAGAACGACCCCGTACTAGATGGACTTATACTATATATTATACCTACAAGTCTGCGAGAAATCGATAGTCAGATCGCTCGCACTCTGTGACAGTCTATGGGCTCGCAACAGTAGACTAGTGATACGATTCTTGCATTACATAGACGAATACATATTATATACACAGCTCCTCCAACTGTCCGTCAATCCAATTGTTCCTTAGCATAAAGGTTGTCTGGAAGAGATCGCTCTTTTTTTAACTATTGTTATTTTTTTATTTGCATTTTTCTCTTTCTCTCTTTAACAATAAGGTTTTTCGCGATTTGTATATAACAATAATAAATAATAATAATAATATAGGGAGAGAAACTTTCGCCCTAACTCTCCTGTAGCGGGATACCCGTCATATTGGTATATAAGTTTATTTTATTGTATTGTATATATATATTTCTAATTTGTAGTATATATCATCATAATCATCAAAGCCTACTCGCAGTCCACTGGAGAAAATAGACCTCCCCGATAGACTACCACAACGCTGATCCCTGGACTTTCTGCGAGTCGTTTTTCAGTTGCTTTTACAGTTTCACTGGGTTGAGAAATGACCGAGCGCTTATGACGCGCAGCCGAGACCTCTATTAGTGGGTAACCAGTACAAGGGCTTGGCCTTTGCGCAAGAGCGACTGTGTTCGAGGGTGCCCGAAAGGGTCGTACCTCGGCTCGAGCAGTCGCTTCTGACTATGGATTATCTAAATTAATACCTCTTTTTTTATTGACTAACTGTACTTCCACTTCGGAATGCGTGGGCGCTGGAGAATAAGTGGCAAAAGAAACACCAGCGACGCTTCCATCGATGTTCAATAGTGAGAAACGGCGTGTGACAACGTGGGTTGTCACTTAATCTAGTTGGGGGTCGTCTTACACTGCGATGGCCAAGAGGTTGTGTCTCGAAAACGTTTCTTCCCCCATCGGGTTTCGATTCTACAACCTACATGACCGGCCCATTGCTATTTTATTTTATTTATTTTACTAACCAACCAGGCGCAGTTGAAATTTTGCGTTGATTCAGGAATTTGATAGCTTCCAGGTGAGTTCCACACAAATATATATACATACATACATTCAAGATAGTACTTAGTCTTCACGTCACGTTTCATGATAGTCTATCGATAAACTGTGGCCCAAATATTGACACTTCTTACACAAAAATTAAGCTTCCTCACTTATTGGAAGGACACCTCCCATCACACCGTGTTTGTATAATGACCACGCAGAGTATATCGCGCCAAGAAAAAAAAAAATTCCCACAAAAAAAAACATTGTAACCGACTGACTAACGTATCATATTTTATCCCATTCTTTTTAAAACGATCATAATTTTTGTGTTCAGTGAACTCTCTAGATATCGCGTGAGTATGCGGTGAAATTTGCGTGATAGACACACGCAATAGCTATAAACTATTGATAATACGAATAGATAGGTAGGACTGGTGAAATGATTTCATTTTATTTATTTTTAAATAAGAATGGTAACATTACTAAAATTCCCGCTAACCAGTCCAAATAAGCTTAAAGTGCTAGGAGATGTTTCACGATAATAATTGCGGATTCGTGTTTACGATGTAAAGTTTCGCAGACCGCAAACCATAATGCTATTGACGCCTCAATTAGTTCTATGTCTATATATGTTTCTTCAACTTACCCATGAAAATGTCGATAAGTTTCGCCGCCATTTCCCTATGCCTGGGTACGAATACCGAGAACTGATCGTGGAAAGGCAACTCCATAGGAATCCTGAGGTCCGGCAGCAGTATCTCATTCACCGGGATGGATTTCGCGTCGGCACCGAAACGGTTCGCGAGTGTGCTGCTTACAGCCTTGTACTTATCTGGCTGTGATTAATGATAAATATTTTTAATCATTTCCATTTCTTTAAGACCACAACGACTTCACCGAATTGAAATCTGCTTCGCCGTGAGTTTGTGTTTTGTATACTGTGCAAATTATTTATAAATAATACTGGGAATTGGACTATGCGTTGGTTAAAAACCTGGACGTAATCTGTTCAGTAATTTACAAGGTTCGTGCATGCATGCATACGAGGCTTAATTTGTTTCATCCAGTAATGCCTGTGACAACTTTTTATATAGAAGGGGGCAAACAGCTCACCCGATGGTATTTAATCATCGTCGCTCAAGAACATTCGCGATACCAGAGGAATTGCAAGTGCGATGCCATATACCATAAGGAGAACTTACTTGTCGTGATGACTTAGGTAAAGTAAACTAAGAGAAAATCAGTTCAAGGATGGATGTTTCAGATTCACAAATACCCTCTAGTAACGTTCTCATAGATATAATTGAACTTAAGGTCAAGACTGTGCGAATATGGCCCGCGCTCTTCCATATCTTTGAATGTTTGAACAAAATAAACGTAAGTAACAACACACACAGTTCACCTGATAGTAAGTGATTCATGCGGGCCATGACTTCTACATTCATCCTTGACAAGGGTTCATAATGCAGATGAGTTGTCTCCTTTGAGGAATGAGATGGAATGCCTCGACACCAGTAATATAAAGGTGTCCGGACCCCTACACTCACCAGACGAAACACAAAAGCGTTATGCTGCTATTTCACACCGGTAGATATCGTGACAGGTACACGGGATATATATAGGGTACAGACGATAGTACTAATAACACCTTTGATGATGGGACGAAAAAAATCTATCCTAATTAAAAAAAACCTATTTTTAAAACGTTTTGTTAGTATTATTTAAAAAAAACCAGCAATGAAACACAAAATCAAAAACAGTGTCAAGTCAAAGTGCCGTCAACGACGGCCGCGGCCCACCGCAAAAGGAGTGGTTTGTTTTGGCGGGATTGATAATAATTATCAATCCCGCCAAAACAGTTTAGTATTTTTAGTTTTTGAGACAGTTTCGACCGTGCATTCGTTGATCCGAGCATAAGCTGTTTTTGTTTTTGGATTTCATTACTGTTTTTTTTAGCAAAGTAATGTATTTTTTATGAAACTATCGTTTTATTTAGCTCTACTAACATAATGGAGCGTAAATAATGCTAATAAATCGTATTAGAAATATGATTTTTTTTTTAATCAGGATCGATTTTTTTTCCGTGCCATCATCAAAGGTGTCATTAGTACTATCGTCTGTCTTCGTGCTCGGAAGCGGTCTCCTAATACCCTAAATACAATACACCCAGACCCGACAATCAACAATATTGTGATAGACACGCAATCTACAACCAGCATTGTACCTAATTATTAGTAACATATCAAATTTACTATAGATGCTTAATTTTAAGTACTTACGTAAAAACTATTAGGAATTTGAAAGGTGGATCTTTCCTCTCCCTTTTGCATGAAGCACGGCTCAGAGGGGCGATCGAAGAAGAGCAAAAGGTTGTTTCTCGAGTCTGCCATCTTGGTTTACTGAAAGTTAAACATATCAATGTAATAATATTCTTATCATATATAAACATATATAAACGTATGTTTTTACATATACTATGTATCTAGTTAGCTTCAATAGGATATGCTCTTAAGGCCGGCAGCAAGGTTTTACAGATATTCATTGGCAGCGGTAATCACTTACCATCAGAGTGAGTTGCACGTTCGTTTGACACCTATAAAAAAATTGAATAGTTCGGCTCAACCGTGATCACGCCCACACAGAATACCAGCGTGGAATAGCAACATATCGCTGTTTCGTGTGATGATTATAGATATCCGAGGATCCAATTGCAAATTACGCAGGGTGACGCGTGAGCATATTAAATCTTTGTAGATATGACAGGCCTCAGTTGTCACTTACCATGAGGTGAAATGTTTTCGTTTGTCACCTCTAACGATAAAAAAGAAGAAAATAATAGGTCTTTACCTATGAAATTGCCTGAACTATAAAAAAAGTTTGAAAAAAAAAAGTATTTTTTTTCAAACTTTTTTATTTCTGTTATTCAAAGTAATCACCCATGTAATCAATGCATCTATGCCAATGCAGTGGTATTTTATTGATGCCCTTATTGTAAAAATCAGCTGGACGGGAGGCAACAAACTCTTCAAAGGCATTTTGTACTGCCTCTCGAGAAAGCAAGGGTGCAGCAAGGTCTGGTGAGTAGCGTGGATGATGGAGAGCTTCCAATCATAACTTTTGCAGCTTGGAGACTGTCTATTGTGCAGTATGGGGTCGCGCATTGTCGTGTAGGAGCAGCGGAGACGACCGATTGACAAAAGCTGGTTGCAGATGTACGAGCTTCTCCATCATTGACATCAGTTCTTCACAGTACACATCTGCAGTAATTCAATTCTTTCCTGTTGAGCAGCGCGAGGCAGGTCTCGACGCGTACGTTGCGCTGGTGATCGTTAAGTTCGTGGGGCACCCATCAAGCTTTTTTACCTTGCCAATTTGTTGCAAATGGACCAATATTGTTTTGATGTTAACCTCAAAAGCTGTTGCTAGCTCGGCTGTATCATCAGCTTCCACAATCGCCTTTAATTCATCATTGTTGACCAAAGTGTCCAGACGACCACGAGGTTCATTTTTCAAATCAAAATTTTCAGAACGGAACCGGATAAACCAATAACGGGTTGTGCGTTCGTTTGTAAAATTCTCTCCGTAAACGTTGTTGTTGTTATGTGCCGTTTGTGCCGCGTTGACGCCACGACGGAACTCATATTCCATAATTACACGAATTTTCAAAGTATCCATTATGACGAAAAATGTTCAAACGTATTGTTCAAACGTAATGAAAATACAAAGCTAATCAATAAACAAAAGACTGACTGTGTAAAAAGAATGTCATGTTTTTAAAACAAAATTAATTTTAATTTAGAATTCACAGCCAATCAAAACTTTTTTTGGTTTGAAATGGCCAATACTGAAGAACGGCAATTTCATAGGTGGTGTTCATAGGCAATTTCCTAATATGTTGTGTCCGGAGAAACGGATCGAATTCGAAATTTGAAAATAGTGTAAAAAGTTCTTTAATTAACGTAAAAGGGAAAGACTCACCTATTAAAGCTACTTTGGACAAAAATTATAAAGAATAAAAAAAAAATCCAATTCAATGAGGACGGTCAGTCGGAACGTACGCGCCTCGACTGACGTTGGTGACAATAATTTTTTTTTTATATAATTCCTTAACAAAACGTGTGAAATAAAAACCGGGACAAACTAGAGTTTTTAACTCACGGGCTTAAAGCCTAAAATGGCGTGTAACCACAAACATTATATTCAAAATCGGACAGGAAATTGCGGTCAAAATTATCAAACATAATTATTAAAAGACACGAAACATGTACTTGATATATATTACTATCTATGGGTAAGGGCTTTTTTAAAATGTAGGCCTCTTTTCCAAATAAGGACAAATACAAACCAAATAGCTACAATATAATAGCTAATCGTACATATAGCGACACAATTATAGAACGGGTCGTATCATGATGTGTCCAACCATATCGTGTAATGGTGGCATTTATTAATATGGCCAACAATTAATTTTTTTTTTTTAGCAAAAGTAGGCTGAGATGATGGAGAGAGGTCCAGGTGGTGTCTTATCGGCCTCGGCATTATGGTCCGCCTACATAAAGATGGGTTGACTTCACTCTATATTCGATGCATTTTAAACTTTCAATTTTAAATTTTTTTGGGTAATAAATTAGGTTGAGGTCTGGGCTAGATGAGGGCCAGTCTTCAGCTCTTATAAAGTCCGGAACGTTGGTTTCAAGCCAGGATTGAGTAGTTCGTGCTTTGTGACCAGGTGCAGAGTCCTGCTGGAAAGTCCACGGTATATTTTTAAAAAGTGTATTGCTGAGAGGTTGAAGTTTTCATTCCTTTTTCACAAAAATGTAGTTTTGTGACTCCTTGATAAGACACGCCCCACCAAACGATCACTGACACAGGATGATGACCACGTTGTACCTTTCCGACCACTTGAGCAGCTTCTTTAGAACTGTGAGCGTACACTTTATCATTTTGTTTAATGTAGAGTTCTTCAATCGTGAAAAAATTTTCATCGGTAAAACGGATATTTCTGTGCCTTTCTCCTTCGTGTCGCGACAGAAGGCATTTTGATCGATCCACTCTCTTTAATTGTAAAGATTGATTTAGGGCAAGTGTATATCGACGATAAGCACCGAGCTTCAGGTCTTGTTTTATAATACGCGACAGAGTCCTAGCGGGAATCTTCATTTTTCGCGATAAGGTTTTTGCTTCCTAATGGGCTTTCGACGAATTCTGGCTTTAACAGCATTAACAGCCTTTGTAGTTCTAACAGCACGCGGCCGCCCCGATCTTTTCTGGTCTTCGACAGAGGAAGTGTTGTTGTATCTGTTGATAGTACGATATACGAACATACAGCTGATACCAAGCTTTTGAAGTGTCTGAAATATGACTGACGGTCATATTCCATCACTGCAATCCTATTTTCTTTAACACCCCATTCCATATATTAATTTGATAATGAACTGAAATAAATATGTGAAATGGCGCAAAATCGAAAGAAGTTTTTAATAACATACGTGTTCAAAATTTAAAATAATTAAAAAGTTAAAAAAAAGAAAAGTTTTTATGTAACAGTATTTATGGCCAGATTAGTTATACTGATTAAGCCAAGTTTCAGTGAAAGAAGCTTATGTCGAAGTTTGTCAGTGAAAATTCTTAAAAAAAAGTGTAGTGGATATTTGATGAGATGAAATTTTTCATGGATTTGTCAATCATAAGATTTAAATTTGAATGCCTAGTATCAATGTAAATTTAATCATTTTATAACTTCACAGAAGTTATTATGAATTTACAATGTGTTCATTAAGTATTTACTGAATACATAATAAGTGTTTACTTCCGTTCTATATACTAAATGTTACGCTAATATTGCACCGGTGCGCAAAAATGACTGCAGTTCCATCTTAAATCGATATTACCTTATGTAACAGTTATGACGCATTATTGGACGTAATTTAAACTGTTTAGTAATTTTAGTTTACTAACTGATTGCCTGCGGAATTTCAACTATTATGGGGAAAAAAATAAAAGAAGTAATTCTTCAATTTGCAAGTCTAAAAATTAAATTTCATATTTACTTACGTCAATAGCCTTATGGTCAATCACAGAGGTATTTGATCGTACAATCCACTGAGAAAAGACTCAGGGTATTTAACTGTCTTTTCACATTAGATGAAAGACTCACCTTGGGTCCGCATATCAACCGCGTACGGAAAAGAGCAGCGTTCACCCTACGTCGTTTACACTCGTTACTTAGTTAAAATAGCAAAATGTCCGTACGTAACAAAATTACACTATACAAAGCGTGCATCCGACTCATAACGACATACGCAAGCCCCGTCTTTGCGCATGCCTAAACCAGCTCACGGACCCCACAGTTCCGTGAGCCCTGTGTCCGATGAAGCTGTAAGAGAACATCTACAGAATCTAGATTGCACTTGCCTCCCCGCGTCACATTCGCCGACTTCAGGTTATCCAAAATAACTTCATGCGCAAGACCACCGGTGCGCCGTGATTGTTGCGTAATGAAAATCTACATATAGATCTTGAGCTCCCGACCATAGCTCAGTACCTGAAGCTGGCTTTCCGCCGATATTTCGGCTCTGCCGTCACACATCCAAACCCGCTGATTGTGAGTGCCAACCCTTACAATCCCATTTGGAACCACAAATTCACCCGCGTCCGAAGGAGACCAAGGAACACATCGTCGACCTCGACGACACGACCACTAGGGCCCAAGCCAGCAACTAAGCGTACCCGCCGATGGCGACGGCGTCGCATACAGGATTATTCATGATACCGCCATATCTCAGGTCGGTTTACACCAATTAGTATAGATAGGAGCGCCGCTGGAGTTTCTTGCGCCACTTTTTCTCCAGCGCCAACGAGGCCCGAAGTAAATGTCGTTAATAATAATAATGTTATTAATTTAGTTAATCCGTCAGAAGTAACTGACCGAGCTGAGGTTCTATTGGGACATCTCGAGTCAGTTGTATTCGCGCCCAGGTAACACTCCAATTCGAGGCTACCTCTGGGGAACCCTTGTGCAGGTTACCCATTAATAAGCATCTCGGCTTAGTGCCCTAAGCGCTCGGCCACCTTTCAACCCGGTGAAGCTGTAAACAGTTGTAGAGCTGCAGAATGAATGCCATCTCAGCTGGGGTAGGACCACGCCCTCACAGAATACCAGCGTAAAATAGCAACATAATGCTGCCATGTTTCGTCTGGTGTAGGAATGCGGAGACCTCTATTACTGGTGACCAGGCATTCCATCTCACTCAGTCAGGTGACAACGCATCTGCATTATGATTCCTTTTCAAGGATGAATGTAGATGTCATGTGCCGCAGGAATCACTTAACATCAGGTGAACTGTGTCCTCGTTTGTTACTCTCAATGTAATTAATTAAACCTACCATTTTTAGCCTTGCTTGAATCTGTTCTTTTTTTTATAACATTAACGGTGACAAACGAGCACACAGTTCACCCGATGGTAAGTGAAAACTCTGCCCATTACGTGTATATATAATTTCCACAAAGATTCAAGACGTGTTGCCACTCTAGCGCATTGTTTCTCAGCATTAAAACTTTATTTATAAATTTAAATCATTATCAACTCTTCCCCAGGCAGGCCCAATTTTATTGCAATAGTATCTCATTTTGTTATTACATGGTAATGTAAAATTTTATAAAACTACATTAAAATGAATTCCATTTATAAACGAATATTTTGTATAAATGTCTTATTTGACAGATTGAAGGGGATCCCTTTGATAACAAACGCGACCCCCCAGGGTTGAAAAACGATGCTCTAGATTCTTTAGAAGAGCGAGATGTGTTGCCTCTTTACCCATCATCAGATTTTCGAATGACAGAGACAGAGAGAGCAGAGCAGAGACAGCATTATGCTGCCATTTCACGCCGATATTCTATGAGGACCTGGACTTGTTCTAGACAACCCATTCCTATTGGAGCTACAAACTAGTTACAGCATGGCTATACCACTCGACTTTCCAATCTACTGATTCTAATCTTGAAGACGTTGTATAAGACAACGAGGGAGTTAATACGTGCAGCCAATGGGAGACCCGCGTAAGTGACAACTAAAAGATGTGGTAAGATTCTGCAGCAGCGTGCAAGATTAAAGTGAAACAGCATTATAATATTGCTGTTTCGTTATATGCAGAGTATCTAAGATCCTGTTATTAGAAACGGGGCATGCTATGTTCGTCATTCCTCAGAGATGATCGCATGCGCATCTTGAATTCTTCTCGAGTTCATCGGTGTATATAAGCCGCACTTATCACTTACTATCAGGTCAACTGTGTGCTCGTGGACACAATCATTGATATAACTTCATTCTCCTCTTCTCGATGGTTGGACAATCCATCGCTGTGAGCTTTACACGAAATTTTCTCCCACGCACAACTACTCTGTGCATTCAGCTGTCGTCAGCGGTATTTCTAACCGATACAACTTAGAGACCTTCAAGGAAAAAGCCTACACTTCTCTTATGGACCGGCACCGCATCCATCGGGTGAGCTGCTAGCTCATTTGTTTTCATTAAATTGGAAGTAACTAACGAGCACACAGTTCACATGTTGGCAAGTGATTCCTGCGGCCCATGACATCTACATTCATCCTTGACAAGGAATCATAATGTTATTTTTTTTGTGTGATTATTGCTGTTGGGCCAGAGACCTTTACAGCTTTATGCAATTAGACTCGCGAGCGGGAGGCCCGCTGAGTAGGGAGACAGCGACGATACTGCGAAGCTGGCGCGGAGACTGCTGCTGCACTAACTCTGCATTCCGACCCCTGTGGACGAAGAACGTCGACGATAACAGAGGAGGACGATAATACCATCCGACGGCCCCTCATAAATGATGATGGTATGAAACCTCGACTCAGGTCGCTATCTAAAGGGAGGAATGCCTTGCCGAGGAACAATATTTGTATATCACAGTTTGTTGGTTTTCGGATCTCGGTATGTTGTTTGTATTTCCCCGTGTCCTTGACACTACATCTGCACCTTCCTCCGAACTTATTGCACGTGCATTACATTGGAATAGGTACGATGATTGAGTGCCTCTGTGTTTGTGCAAATGTTTATGCATAGTGGCACTAAAAGAACCGGCCAGTTAGAAACGTTGGCAATGAAAACTTCTTTTAAATTTCCATTATGGAACTATTTGGTTACCTAATGTGGTATATTGCATTCATTTGTCATTTGTTTTTGTGAATTGGCGGCAATTCCAAACCTCTTGGTACGCTCAACATGAAAATTTTCGGTCCATGTTTTATTACGACTTTCGTTGTGGTCTTAGTCAACAACAAAGCTATGATAGACATCGATTGGACATGAGACATTTAATTATGTAGCCCCATCTCAGGCCACTGTTTACAATTGGTTTAATGAGTTTAAGCGTGGGCGTAGCAATCTCAGTGATGATCTGCGTGGGGGGCGTCCTTCAACAGTGACATCTGAAGATAACATCAGTGCTATGCATAGCATGATAGAGGAAGATAAGAGAGTGACCTATTAGCAGATGCGGGCAAGCTTAGGCATTGGTATGAGTAAGTACAAAAAATATTACACGAACATTTAGGCGTCAGGAAGCTTTCGAGATGAATTCCCATACTTTGACCGTAGACCAGAAACGCTCTCGCATGGACTGGTATCGCAAAATGTTAGAAGTATTCAACGGAGGCGAGTGACTCTGCTCAGTGGGTGTTTCCTTTTGACGATCAGCCAACTAAGGTAAAGAAAGGAAGAAGTCAAGGAAAAAAGACTATTGCCTCGTTCTTTGGCCGTGAAGATCATTTCAGTTATGCTCGAAGATGGATGGAAAGTTACTGCAGACTGGTATATTAATTGTTGTTTGCCTGTTGACTTGGAAAATGTTCGACGTCAGCGCCCTCGAAGCAGGATCATCCTCCACAACGACACCGCTTCAGCTCACTGCGCAAAACGAATAAATAAATATTCAACTATGGCATGTGTCGAGATAATGAGTCATCCGCCATATGGTCCTTACCTGGGGCCCTGCGATTTCATTTATTCCCAAGAACAAAAGATAAACTTCGAGGTATTCACTTTACGAGCCGTGAAGATGCGGTGAGTGCGTTCGAAAATGCCATTGAAAAGACCCCTAAGTAAGAATGGGCTGCCACTGCTTTTCTCAGTGGTTCCATCGAATGCGAGGAGTGTGTAGAGAGGAACGGAGACTACTTCGAAAAACAATAAAAGTACCGGCAACTTTCTACATTGAGCCTTTTTTTATTTTCTAAATACTTTCAGTGTAAATACACGTGCAACTTGTTACTGTTGCCGATTTATGTACGATAAATCATTTATGTCCTTATCTCGACGACACAACCATTACTAATATTATTATATTCATAATACAGAAAACGTATTATTTAGGGTTGGCAACAAAGTTTAATATTTTTTTTATAAAGGTTATCATTTTTTTAATTATTAATATATTCTTCTATATTACTTACAACTTTCTCGCACCGTTCAACATATTTTTCAATACCTCGTTGGTAGAAATCATCCAGTTTCGACTTTTCGAAAAATTCACTAAACCAAGATCCCATTTCTGCATCAGTATTAAACGAAACTCTACCCGTAGTATTTGAAAGTAATCAAACGAGATGGTAATCTAAGTAAACGAATCGAACAATATAAAACACACGTTTGTGGTTAAACAAAACATCCTCTCAATCTTTAACATTATGCCAAAAACATTTAATTTGTTGGAATGTAAAATTTAAAAAATGGAAAGAACTTCGTTGCCATCCTATACATTAATTTGTTCTAACACTTATAACAAATACATCATCGTGTACGTAACCTCAGAATCAAAAGCTATCGCACTAATCAATCATGAATTATTACGATGCTAATTCTGATCCATATAACATATTAAATTACTTTATTGATCATTTAAAATAAATAACTTTGAAGCGTCAATACTCTAATGGTTTAAGGTACGGTCTGCGAAACTTAACGTCCTAGGTTCATTCGAATAGTGTCGTGAACGATCTTCTAAACCGCACAAATATTTTAAGCTTACTTCGAATGGTTAACGGCACCTACACTTTAATAGCACTGGTAACATATTTATTTAAAAAAAATTACCGTGTATCTCATATACAAAAAGATATAAACTACAACACACAGCGAAACTGCTTCCTCAAGGCGAAATCGGTAATATACGGATATAGGTTTATGGGTGCAAAGCGAGCATTTATCATGACCGGAGACATCGTAGTAAGGTACGGACATTCGTTTTTCGCCGGAGGTCGGCAACCGGATTTCGATCCAGCAAGCTCCAAGATATATACTTGACAAAATAACAATTGTGAGAGTGATCGAAATACATTTATGCCTGATATCCTAAGAGGGAAAGAGGCAGTTAATACTTTTTGTTCACCAGTTATGGCATCTAAACTTATTTAGAATTTGTTTATATTATATTAGATGTATTCATTTCATACTATAATTTTGAATGAATGAGTAAACAATTTATGACGTAATCTTACCCCTAAGAGTATCCATAGATGGCAGATCTATTCAACATTAGAACAGGAATGTCACCCTATCAGGAATGGGTTCTAATTCCATCAGGATCATAGCTCCAGGTGTAGTAAATAGTGCTTAAAGTACATCTACTCCCATAGAGGACGATCATCACAATTCGCCATCATTCTTCCTTTTGAGAAGGAAACGGTCTAGGTCTGCATAGCTGTCAGCACAATATATAATAATGTACTTTTGACCAATTATTTTATACCTAATTTTTCAACGAAATGCCCTTGTTAGACATTTCCTAGAATATATTTAGATTGTATTACTATTCACCAAGCTAGATTACATTTCCAGCATGTTGTAGCAATTCAACCAAGTAGAAAATGGATGAGCCAGCTCAGCCATGAGGGATCATGCAACAAATTCTGGCAGCTGTATTGTTTGGGTTGTAGGGACGCAGCTGTTAAAGGTAACAATGCCACATTCGATTTTGGTCTCTAGGTAAGAACATGTGTATGTGCATCTTGATCTTCATTGATAGATGACCATTGGGTAAACCATGTGCTTGTTTGTAACCCTCGGTCTTTATAAAGAAAACCATACTCAACTTTGAAATTAATTTATTCCATAAATTCACTCCAGGGGATTATCTAAGAGGGAATACAAAAGTGAAACATCTATGGGTGGGTTTGTAAGAAAGTTTAATTTATTAAAGAAGTATTGAAAATATCTCCAGTGAATGTTTAACAAGGAAAATAAAAACAATTAATTTAGATAAGTACTAACATAATTATGACTTTACACTAAGCTAGGTATAAGTCTAGTAAAAATTAACTAAAATTTTCTTTAATATAAATACACTATAAGTGAATGTTTTTCCCAAGTCGATATTGAACCTTAAAATATAGCTAACACAGAACAAACATACATCAAGTGCGCCGGGTACTAAGTGTGTCGGAGATTCGACGCGTGGTTTAATGTCCAGCATCTTTAAACAATGTAGGGGGGGTGAAGAGGCTTGTAACCGTACACTCTACCCATTCACACACACAACCACACCCACTGCATACATTTACAACCATAACGCCTCTCGAAGTCAACACACCCCAAGGTAATAGAGGAAGATAGGAATCGAACCAATTAGGTAAATGCTACCTACAGGTAGGAATGTAAAATATCCGCTTCCTATCTAATTCTGGCGCATGGGATGAGTTGGCTAGTCGTCCGAGGCGACCTTCGAACCCGGTTATACTATGTCCGTTGCTAACAACATAAAATTTAGAGCAAATGTGCAGAACAGGAGCCTAGCCGCTCTTGAACAGAAGTATGGCAACTTGGCCAAGGTAGAAGTAGATAAAGTGACGTGTCTCATGCGTAACATAAGAGCCAAAGTTGCGGCCAACTATGCAATGCCATGTTGGGTTGTACTTCTTGTCAAACTCCTTCTTGATGAATGCAGCAATGTCCTGAAAGTTCAAATAAAACAATTGAATCATACATTTTTAACAGGTATATAGAGTAATGGATCATACAAATAATATAAAATGTACTTCCCCATATGAACTATGTCATAAGTTTTAGTGTATTTTTTATCACATTGAGAGTAACAAACTAGGACACAGTTCATCTGATAGCAAATGATTCCTGAGCAGCCCATAATGTCTATATTCATCCTTGACAAAGAATCCAAATGTAGATGCATTGTTACCCTTGAGGATCAATCAGGAATGCCTTGTCACCAGTCCATAAAGATCTCTGGATCCCTACACTCACCAGATGCAACAGCAATATGTTGCTGTTTTACATTGGTATTCAGTGACCACACCGGTCCTTCCCAGGTCGAGTTGCATTCTGCAGCTAGAAACACACAGTGTAGCACTACCAGTTTTTTTTTTCCTATTTAGTGTTTTATTATTAATACTCGCATTGTGATATCTTACTGCAACAGAAGTTATGTTTAAGGCCTGTTCAAAATGACACTTGTGTTTATCCAATATAAATTTCAATAACTTAATTGCTTTTTAATTACTTAATTAAAAAAATAACTTACTATAAAATAATAACTTACTATGTACAGTTGGGAATAAACATTAATCTGTTCATCATCTTATTTAACTGCAATTATTCAAATGGTTGTTACCATCTATGTGAACCCAATGAAAATATAAATTCAATAAATTATTCCAATGGGAAGTGTTGCCTAATTTAACCACAATTTTTATCACATGTGATATTCACACCACCAAAATTTCAGATAACAGTCCAAATTATCAAGTTGTAAGCGCATTTATCATTGGTTCAAGTGATATCAGCATAGTAATTCAATTAGTATTCACAGCTTAGAATTTGGTTAAAATTAGATACAACTGCAATGCCCTTGACAATTGTTTCCGTAGTATATAATCTTAGTTGATCTTGTTAATATATCTTTAACATCAAGTTAAAAAATACTAAGAATTAAGTTAAAAAAAATACAATCCAAAGTGGTGAAATAGTAGTCACTTGAGAGATAAAAGGAATGGCAATTCAAACTTTGCTATAAGTATTTAAGTAGAATAATATTGAGCTTTAATGACAATGAAGCAAATTTAGCCAATATATGGTGACAGTTACTTCAAGAACTTAAGATGATGCTGTAGACAGTGCTCATTATATATCCAATAAGGTGACAATAAGCAATCTCTCTGGATCTGACACCAGTCACTCCTAGTCTAAAAATATATAGTTTTTTCTACTCACTATATAAATCCAGAGCTGATTTTATATGTTATTAAAGTATGGAGCTTCTTGTTGAAATCAGTCCGTTTTGTTAAGCAGACTATATAGATAGCACTAACACAAATTAAACTGGAACAAACAACAATGTCTTATTTATCTATGATGAAGCCATGTTATTTACCTTTTCAATGTTAAACTTCTCAAGTGCCTGTGTTGCACAGTCAACAGCATCCTGCTGCATCTCTTCACTCATGTCAGCATTCTTAATCACCGCCTTGCGGTCACACATCTTGTTAGATTTATTACTGAAACAAATTTTATTCTAAGCCAAACAAACAATGGAACTAAATAAAATTATGTTCTTCTGTATTTGACACATACTTGTAAAGATGTTACATTTGACACTATTCAATACTAACATTTCAAACCCCAACCTCAAGTTGTTTTAATTAGGTAAAAACAACTTAAATAGATAACTTGAATCTCAAGAATCATCACAAATTAACTAATTCTCATCATATCATTCATCACCAAAATAAGGGAAACGATAGAGGTATATCGCAGACATGCGACGACCAAATTCGAAAAACAGGGCAAGCTATCCACACATACAGTATCAGTGTCGATTTTTTTAAGTGCTAACTTATAAGATCACGCTGCTGCGTTCACAACAGGTTCACCAGTGCATGATGGATTTTCTCCACATGCGTATAACAGCGACATTGATTGTTTACGTTCAATAACAGCAATGCTATAAATAGAATGCAGTAAAGGTCAGGCGCGAAAATCGGGACTCCAGCGCGCCCTTTTATGAAAATGTATTGAAAAACTAAAACTAAAGAAAGTGCAATCACCAACTGAAACCAATTCACTGGAAACATTACCTGCTGCTGTTTGTCTGCTGATGATTTTTGGTCGCTATTCTAATGCTAGCATGAGCTGTAATACCAGTCATGAAGATTTATCAAATGTGAAAACGCGCCCCCGCCCGAGTAAATTTTGTAAAAGATTTGTATAAAACACACTAATCCGTCATTACGTAGTTTATCGCCATAGAAACTTGAAATTAAATCAATAAAAACATTTTGTTACCCATGAAGTAAGATTTGAGAATTATATTCATCCACATTCGCACTATTCAATTTTTAAAAAAAGCATAAAGAGCTAAAAATTTCATCTAGATAAACGTTTAAAATTAAAGAACAAAGTAAAGAAGAATACTTAAACGAAAATACTCACATTTACTTCGGACTAAAGAATAAATTCTCACGTAATGATTTAGATACCGGAGATCGTATGCCTACTTTCCAGAGGATTCTTTCACAGGCTTCTTTCAGTGCTGATTTCATTTAATTGCGGCAGAGGGCGTTCGAAATTCAAAACTATTCGAAACTCAAAAGTTGTTCATGGCATTAGATATATGTGGCCAAGAAGGACATTTTCGTTTTTAGTTCTTTTAAATAAAAAGTATTATTTCCTTGATTATAATTTATGTAATGTAAATTAAAACTGACCTCGAAAATAATGCTTCTTTTTAATGCTTCGTATTTAAAACATTTTTTTATTATATTCTATGTGGTCTATGTTAATTTTTTCAATAATAGACATAATGTCTTTTAAACCAGCCCTTAATTATATGATTTATAATTTACATTCATATGTAAACTTAGTCTCCACTGGATTTTGTTTTTAGAAAATTTTAATTAATTCCGGCCCACCAAGTTCACTATACTATTATCCGATCATTGCCGCCATCTTAGATTTGTTACAAACGCTATCCCACAACTAAAGCTTCTATCCTACTATTTAGATATAAATTATATTCTAATCTTTTCTGGAACTAAGGAGTTGTAGAAAAAGTTTATTTAAATTTAAAAATGTCTGGAGGAAGCGGGAGTAATAGAAATGAGTGCAGAATATACGTAGGAAATTTGCCGCCGGACATCAGAACAAAGGACATCCAAGACCTATTTTATAAATTTGGAAAAGTTACGTTTGTTGATCTGAAAAACAGGAAAGGTCCTCCATTTGCGTTCGTGGAATTCGAGGATCCTAGGTAAGAATACATTTTAACAGTTTTTTACCTCGCGAACATGAGAGTTTTGCGAATTTGTGTCATTAACTGTTAATTGTTGTAATTAAATTTTTGATATAAATGTTTAATCTTCAATGAATGTATCATTACAGTAATTAATTGGATTGAAACTGCGAATGTATTTTCTATTTTCCGTTTACTTTGCTTAATCGTGGCCTTTTAACCTCCTAAATTGTTTTACATCACTTCCTTGTAACCAAACTTAAAACAACAAGGAACCTTTATATTGAAATTATTGCCATGGCTTTGCAAGTTTGAGGAAAGTTAATGCAAAAGACCTATCAGAATTCAAAAACATCTAAAGAGCTGAATTTTGATTTTGCTTCATCTTGAGCCCTAAAGATTCATTCAAATTAATCATTTATTAAAAGATCTGTCTATAACAATCTGTGATTAATAATAAAAAAAACATGTGGGCATGAAGATAACATAGGTAAATTACTATATCTGACATTTAGAGCTTAAACTTATTAATATATTACAAAAAAAATTCCATTACCATTATCTATGTACAGTACTTATTCTGACAAGGATAAATGTAAATGTACGTATATTATTACGATAAGAAATTGATAACATATAATTATTTACTTGTTTTGTGGCAATATGCTTTAGGTATATTGAACAACATAAATTTGCTTATCTGTTTGTCCACCCTAGAAAAATGGAATTATTTTGTTCATTTTATAAAACTAGTTACTAGTTTCATCGTGAATGGGCAGACTCAACCATGGAAGGTCCCCACAACCTCATAAAATACTAGCATGAAATAGCATAAAGCTATTGTATTTTGTGTAATGAGAGTAGGGAACCAGAGACAAAATTGCAGGTGATGAGGTATTCCATCGCAGTTCTAAGGGTTATCAAAGCATATGTATTACAATTTATCAAGGATGAATGTGGGCCTCAGAAATAATTTATCATGTTTATATTTACAGTCCTATAGGTAGCCAACAACTGATTGTAAGTGATTCCTGCGGCTTCATGATACCGAAATGCAATTTACGGATGACTAAAATGGAATTACTTGCTATCTGTAACTGGGTCACCAGATCCCTAAACTCACCATACAAATCACAGCAACCTCATGCTGATATTCTGTGAGGTTTGACAGCTGTGTGACAATATTTGTGTGTCACAAATTATTTGTCTTCAGGTTGTTGTTTTCTGCACATCCTGTCTCTGACACTGAAACCTAACCTTCCCCCAATCTTATTGCTTTTGCATTATATAAGAATATGTTAGGGGTTGATAAGTGAGTGCCTTTGTATTTGCATGGATACTTTGGCACTATAAAAAAAATCTGCACAGTTGATCTCATCTGGCTATAACCAGAAGATATTGCCATGGTCGAAATCAAATAAAAGCACATGATAATCATTCTGTGAGGGCAGGGACTCGGGACTTATGATTAAGTATTTGGTTTATGAGAGAACAGCACTAAGCTTCTATTTTATACTAGTTTTTTCTGAATGCATGATCCTTCTTCAGTTGAGGTAATGCTGTTTATGTCACAGTCACATGTGATCCTGGATTATTGAATTACACTAGCATTACAGCAATAAGTTCATTGATCTTTATAATTTTTAAATAACATAAGTTGACAATTTGGTGTTCACTTTTGTTTTTGGCAGTATATTGTTTATATAAATAATATATGAAAAAAAAATATATAAAAATTCATATGTTCATCACAGGGATGCAGATGATGCTGTGCGTGCAAGAGACGGATACGATTATGATGGATATCGCCTCCGAGTTGAGTTTCCCCGAGGCGGAGGTGGCGGTGGCGCAAGAGGCGGTCGCGGAGGAGGTGACCGCTTTGGTGCCAGACCCGCAGCCAGAGGGCCGCCTGCCAGACGCTCTGAGTACAGAGTGCTTGTTACTGGCTTGCCACCTTCTGGCTCCTGGCAGGTTAGTTAATTACTTAAGTGGTTTGTTTGCCCTTAAAGCTCTACAAATTCTGAAGAATCGGAGAATTGTTGGAATTCATAACAAAGATGATATAACTTATAAATCACCAAATGTTATGCATTATGAAAACCATGCTTGTGACCACCAATATTGTAAATAATAAACTTCCTAGCTTTAGTTAGCATACTCACCTTATTGGCATGTTCTTGCGTTAATGAGATTTGGCCTCTGACAAATTGCCACTTCCCATTGGTACCTATACCACTCAAAATAAAATACTATGACCCGATACATGCCCATAGTTGTCCATTAATTTTTGTCTATGAAAAATAAGTTCCTTCATTAACTTGTTTTTTTTTCTGCTATAATTTTTAGGGACTTATTAAGGGTTATGTCAGCCTCATCATATCTATTGTAACACCAACTTATTTATAACATTCAAGCATCTGCACTTGACTTTGTCTGCATGGACTTCAGTCCAGAGTCCAAAAGAGTGTAAGAAGATGTTGCATTATTTATTATTTTTGGCCAGTATGTGTACCCTACCTTAACAAATCTGGTTGAGACGTTTGTGCATGATATACATTCAGTCAAAAAAGTATCAGGAATGGAAGATTTGTTTATGGTTCCAAATTCAATTTTTGTTTTTTTTTTTGTTGTTAGATTGGCACAACTGTTTTCCATTTTGGCGCGGAGTTTCGGTTGCATCTGTTTTTTAGATTAAAAACTTTTATCTAGTGTGTATTGCTAATTTCATAATGGACAAAAAAATCGAACAAAGAGTTTGTCTTAAATTTTTCATCGCCAATGAAATTTCGTATTCATGCGTTTCGTTTTCGTACACATGCGGTGATTCGACTTTATCAAAAACACGTGCTCATGTGTGGAACAAAGCGTTCAAAAACAGTCGAGATGTGATGGAAGATATGTCTCACTCTGGTCACATCATCGTCTGCACTGAAGTAAACATCGCAAAAGTGAAGGAAATAGTGACTGAGATTCCTCATTCAAGTATGAGAGAGATAGCCTCCCAACTTTCTGTGTCTCACAAGTCGATCCGTACCATTTTAAATAATCACTTGGGTATGAAACATGTTGCCGCTCCGCTAGTCCCAAAAGACGTGAATTTTCTCCAAAAACCCAAACATAACTGAGGACATGCTAGAACGAGTCAATTCCGACTCAACATTCATGAAACGCATTGAAGTGAGACGTGGGTTTATGAGTTTGACATGCAAACTAGTCCACAAGCTTCGGAGTGGCGCCTTCCAACTGAACCGAAACCGAGAAAACCACGCCAAAGTCGATCAAAAGTCAAAGTCATGTTGATTGTTTTCTTTGACTATTACGCTGTTGTGCACTTGGAGTTCTTACCGGAAAGTCAAACGGTAAATAAGTAATTATTTGAGCGTAATGCCGCGTTTAACAGAGAAAATTCGACGAAAAAGGTCAGATTTGTGGAATGAAAATTCTTAGATTTTGCACCACGATAATGCGCCTTCGCACAAGACCATCACTGTGAAATAATAAACCTTATGTACCAAATATGGCTCCAGCTAACTTCTTTCCTTTTCGGTAGAAGACAAAGGAGAATTCGCATCATATAATCGAGAAAAACCGTTAAAAAATGTATTGATGATTCGTTATTACATTATGGACAAACATTTAAATCAGTTTAAGGTATAAACAATAATGGTCAACTAATTAGAAACAAGAACAAAAAAAGTATAAAACAATATATTTTTAAGTATTAGTAATTAGTAATGTTATTTACGAAATAGCTACTATCCACAGCCTACCAGTTATGATTAATATTTAGTTGCGTATCCCTTATTTTCAATAACAGCACTGGAACGACGTGGCATTGATTCAATCAATTTCATACATTTTTCTAAGGGGGATTTATTTCCATGCTTTAACAAATGCTTCATATAGTTCGTTTTGATTAGTGTTACGTATGTTTGAGACTTTCTTTTTACAATATACCAGAGATTTTCTATCGGGTTTAAATCCGGACTATTTGCTGGCCAGTCTAAAACGGATATACGCTGTTCGCTAAGGAAAGATTTGACGCTATTGGCCATGTGTTTAGAGTCATTGTCATGCTGAAAGAACCAGGTTACAGGCAAATGATCGTCCTAGTAGGGAATCATTGTGTGCTCTAAGATATTTTTGTAATGGATCAATCCCATTGTACCTTCAATCTTCCGAACGGGTCCAACTCCATATCCGGAAAAACACCCCCAAACTTTAATGTTACCGCCACCGTGCTTGACTATACTCCTTGTGTATTTATAATTAAAAGCATTGTTTACAGGACGTCTAACAGCCCTTTCCATCGGAATTTACCATATTTATTTTGTTTTCATTTGTAAATAACACTTTTTTCGATTAGCCTATCTTCTCTGGGAGTGGTTTTTCTTGGCTGAGGCCTTCTAAGAACATTTTCAACAGTTCCATGTGTTTTATAATGATCAATTGCATTAAAAACTTTCTTAACAAAACAATTTAAATGCTCAGCTATTCGTCCCACGCGTACGCGCCCACTTATGATGGATATGTAAATTAACAATTATTTGCCTAGTCGACGCGTTACAATCTTTTTCCATTTTGAACAAAATAAAATTCAGATTAAAGTTTGAATTGCCGCCAAAATAATAGAAAATGCCAAGAAATGTTATTCTCCAATTTCAAAAAAAGCTTCTTTAAAATGTCTCTTATTGGGCGTCCAAGCGGCCAGTAACAGAAAATAAACTGCTACATGTGTAAGACTCATTTTGTAATTAAAAGTAAGATATGTTTTATATTTTATGTTTTTATTTGAGTGGCTATATTATTGCATGATTATTAATTGTTGAATGTGAAATTTTTTTACGAATATTTGTATGTTGAAGTTATACTTTCTTTATTCATAAGAAGTGTTTCTAATTATATGACCACCACTGTATAAATAAATATATTATCCAAAATATAATAAAATTATCTAAATATTGCCATAATTTGTGATAGTTTATCCATTTTAAGAAAAAATTTTGCAACTTAAATATATTTGTACAGGATCTAAAAGACCACATGCGCGAAGCAGGGGATGTTTGCTTTGCTGACACATTCAAAGATGGCACTGGGGTGGTAGAGTTCCTGCGTCACGAAGACATGAAATATGCAGTGAAGAAACTTGACGACTCTCGGTTTAGAAGTCATGAGGTTAGTTCCATGGTTATGCAATGTTTTTGAGACTGGCAATTAAAATAAATAACTACTAATTAAGACTCATTATTTTATTAAAATAGGGTTCTTTGCTCGTGCTATTATGGTAATTTTATGAGAATGCTATGCAATTCATTTAGGTAACTCATATACTGAATATAATTTACCTACCATGTTCCCCACATGTGATGTCTTAAGTGCTACAATATAAATAATTAGATATTAAACCTTTGCACTTGAATGATTTTTAATATGGACAACCCACAACTCCCACAACAAATTTTAAAGTCTAGGACAATTTATTAAGGCAATGCAAGTGCCAGAGTGCATAGAAGATTGAAAATGGTTTTAAAAAAAAATTGCAATGGAAGCTGTTATGACAAAAAATTGTGTATACTTTTTAAAATTACTTTTAATTAATGGAATTCCCAAAAAATATGGAATGAATTGTAATGTAGATTTATAAAATTAAATATTACCATGTAATACAAAAACATGAAAAAATAAACTTAGACAAATATTCAGATATCAATACTTACATTAGGATGCATGTGATCTTTTATAAAAAAAATATTATAATCATTTTGTGAGGAGGTCGCAAGGCTTTTTACTTCCCTATTGGGCTTTTTCGTGGGTCGACATTAAAATAGTTGAGGAACAATGAAGTGAATCATTGGTTGATAGATATGACCCAATTATCTATCAGATCACCAAATTGTAGATTTCTTTTACACAAAGCATCTCTGGTGTTACTTGTTGTCATCAGCCTAGTTATTTATATTTTGGCATATCAAGACCCATTATGCAGTTTTTTAATGTTAGTATTTAGTGAGTGTATAAACGGCACAATCAAGAAGCCCTTCTTATTTTTCCAGGGCGAGGTATCTTACATCAGAGTGAAGGAAGACTATGGTGGCGGCAGCGGTGACAGATACAGCGGAGATCGTGACAGGTGACTTATATTTTTCTAACGAACATTCTTAATTCAATGTTAATCCTGTAATATATAATCAATAGTAGTAGTATCAATATTACAATTCAAAAGGTAACTTTAAACTTGACAATTACATACCATATTACACAGATTATGTTCCAAGAATGAAAGAAATAGAATTGAATTTTTTGTATTTCTGTATGTAAATTTACAAGCCTCACACATGTAAACATGTGTTGACTGATGCACTTTACAATTTCTATAGCTTTTCCATGTGTCAACTGATTTAAATAAAACTAAATGTTAGCCCAAGCATATCTCATCACTGATAACCACATCCAAATTGGTTCAGTCTTTGTGCAGATTTTGTGTTCAATATAATGACATATATATATATATATATATATATATATATATATATATATATATAATCCCACTGTAAAGCCTCTTCTCTAGAGAGGGTATTTTGAAACAGTCCTCAATGCGCATCCAATGTGGATTGGCGGATTTCACATGTTTTGAAAGATTACTTTTGATTTCATAGACATGCAAAAACCTGCATGACAAAACTGTGTGAAAAAAAATGACCCACAACTTTATGACCTATGTAACCAGTGGTAATTTTCCTTAGTTATAATGAAACAGCCATTATTAAAATCATAAAAAAACTGAAATTTCAACAAATTAATATGCAAATTAATGTATATGACGCTTGAATTATACATTTACGCTGATGATATTGGTATAATGCACAGGCAAAATCGAAAGACGTTGAAATTATACTTTAAAATTAGTTACACCTTGATTTTTGCAACAAAAAATCGTTACTTCTTTTTTTATATTACTTAATTATTAATCAATCATTTACCATAAGGTGGGCTGCATGCTTGTTTGAAATGTAACATGACATAGAAATTTCAATTTTATGTGAAATATCAATATATATATAAATAATCCTGTATAATACATTCTCTAATGGTTCAGTGAAAACAGTGAAATTTAGTAGCAGGATTTATAATGAGTACACACACAGAGTTTACATTCTATAAAGCAATCAATTCATTTGTGCTTTTATTTTCTTATTTAAGAAAAACTTCAAAGTCAAACTGGCAAATGGAACATGTATAGTATTGGTTTTTATTGTACAAAGGAGTGAACTTACAAGTTGCATTGTCTATATCAGTTAAGCCGTGGCTTTGTAACAATATATGACTGGTGGTACACTACAATATATATATATATCAAAGCCCCCTGATCGCCTGCGAACCTTTAATCAACATTTTTCGACACAGGGGGTACATTAGCTCAAATAGTCCGAAACTAAAGGGTTTATTAATTTATAAGAAATGGTATGCGAAGCCAGACACATTAACCGTAACTAGTGTAAAAGCATGCAGTATGTGTACCAATATAGAGGTGCGTCGGGCAGGTCGCGATCGTACTCGCCCCGTCGTCGAGGTTCGCCCACCTATTCGCCCGTGCGTCGCAGCTATAGCCGCAGTCGCAGCCGCGACCACAATTATTGAGTAGGTCAGTAACGCACACACACACACACATACACACTCAAATACAAATAGACTTACCATATTGCTATAATAATTCAGGTGAATAACAAGCAAATTTTAACCTAATGGTAAGTGATCACTGCATATATATATGTTCTATATCTCTGGTGTTTTTGTTGTCCGTATATCACAGGTCAGCTGTAGATAATACAAACATATGCATCTAGAATCTTTGTTGAGGATGTATGTTATCGGACACAGTGATCACCTATCATCTGATAAATGGTGTGGGAGATTGAGTCATCCCTAATATTTAAAAAAAAACAACTACAACCACAGCAGGTCAGCAACGAGAGTGCATGCACATGCAAAGTTCAAATGTAAACATTTATGTATTCACACACACATGTTACACATGTTCATGAAAACAATTTAACAAATATACAATATTCTCTATATGTACTTGAGCACAAAATTACACACCTATCATACTAATTATAATCATCTCCGCTCTTTTAGCTCCTAGAAACAAAGATAAAAAAAAAAGAAAACAGAAAACCCACGGCTTCTAATAAAAACTTTCTGCAAGAATACACTACATGTAAATATATCATAGTATTTATTGATTTCAAAAGATATTCCACAATGCGCACAAGACATAGTTGAGTGGAAAATATAATTACTACTCTATATAATCATCTACATAATTAGAATAATTATTCATTATTACATTACTTCAATCATATATGCACATAACAAACAGCTAGCTACTCTCTAATGAACTTAATCAACGTTTTTTTCAGCTGAAGGTAAAACATACAATATATTATTTTTCATGTCATACACAAAACATTATTTTTCTGCAGTTTTTAAACCTGACATGTAGCAACACTGTTACAAAGACACTAGTGGATTCATTTACTATGATTTTTTTTAAAGATTATTAGAAAATTGAGTCACATTTATATATTTTTTTTTTCCCTTAAACAACTGTTCTTTATTAAACTTTTATTGTATTCATTTTGGTTTTTTAATAAAAAAAAATATTAATATACTTTCTAGACTTTGTGGTAGCAATAGTTTTGAAATTTTAAATATCTTTGTGTAATAGTGTCACAGTTTACTAGATGCTTTTTTTATCTTTAGCGCTATTCATATTATTAACAAAGCCATACCGTTCAGAGTATATTATATTACTGTATATGCATTTATGAAGACCACTTGTTAGTTACCTTACCTTCCAATTTACGAGTGACTTAGCATTATACGCATTTCTTATTGTCTATTGACCAGTTGAAATGCTTTCAGAAAACAAAATCAATGGTACCGTGTTGTCGATGAATGGTTAGAACCGGAAATCTAATTACTGGCTGACGACAATGCCATATTCATTTTTTTTTTATATAACATTAGCTATTGACTCGTGACATATATAGGAAGTATAAGTGATATATAGATTACTTTTATTAGGGATTTGTGTAACGGGTGTTGGATTGAAGGTGATGTTTATTGACAGCGCTAACCGGCGGCGGGCGGCGGCTCTTCGGGTCCCGCGTCCCCGTAACCCCGAGACTACGCCCACTTAGCGTTCTGCCTTGTTTATAATAAGACCACCCACTGTATACTATACTCATTGTTTTGCTGGCGACGATTTATATAATGTCTCTTTCTCTTGTCAATAATCTGCTCGAATAAGCTGAGGCGCGAGTTTAGGCAAAATATCAAAGGGGTGGTGAAAGTTTTTTTTTAACATCATTTTTAAATTGAAACGAAAAGAAATATTCCAATCCTAACCCACCTCCCTAAATTACCTAAATGCGCTTAAATTTATATGACCTATCTGTATAAACTTGTCTTAACTTGAATTATGCGGGTTATTGATAAGAGTCTAAAATTGATGTACTATATTGTTTTTTTCGGTTTATTGTTTTTTTTAAATGTCAATCTGTCAATTTATACAAAACATTTTAATGACGAGTCGCTTACAGAACAAGTGGTATCACTTATGTAGATGTAGATTATATTTACCACTGCGTTTCATATAATTAAAAGTATTTTCTTTTGTTTCATCCACTGTGGATTGGGCTCATTGGATGTGCTTGGCTGGAGGTGTGAGTCAGGATGCCGTAGGATAGGATGTGCTCGGATCAAATGGGACCTTCGGGGTAGGACGCGCGCACTCATCGCACAGGATTCTCGGATTTTCGGATCGTACCAACGGGATCTCGGATTTTCGGATCATACCAACGGGATCTCGGATTTTCGGATCATACCAGCAGGATCTCGGATTTTCGGATCATACCAACGGGATCTCGGATTTTCGGATCATACCAACGGGATCTCGGATTTTCGGATCATACCAGCAGGATCTCGGATTTTCGGATCATACCAACGGGATCTCGGATTTTCGGATCATACCAACGGGATCTCGGATTTTCGGATCATACCAACGGGATCTCGGATTTTCGGATCGTACCAACGGGATCTCGGATTTTCGGATCGTACCAACGGGATCTCGGATTTTCGGATCGTACCAACGGGATCTCGGATTTTCGGATCATACCAACGGGATCTCGGATTTTCGGATCATACCAACGGGATCTCGGATTTTCGGATCATACCAACGGGATCTCGGATTTTCGGATCGTACCAACGGGATCTCGGATTTTCGGATCGTACCAACGGGATCTCGGATTTTCGGATCATACCAACGGGATCTCGGATTTTCGGATCGTACCAACGGGATCTCGGATTTTCGGATCATACCAACGGGATCTCGGATTTTCGGATCGTACCAACGGGATCTCGGATTTTCGGATCGTACCAACGGGATCTCGGATTTTCGGATCGTACCAACGGGATCTCGGATTTTCGGATCGTACCAACGGGATCTCGGATTTTCGGATCATACCAACGGGATCTCGGATTTTCGGATCATACCAACGGGATCTCGGATTTTCGGATCATACCAACGGGATCTCGGATTTTCGGATCATACCAGCAGGATCTCGGATTTTCGGATCGTACCAACGGGATCTCGGATTTTCGGATCATACCAACGGGATCTCGGATTTTCGGATCGTACCAACGGGATCTCGGATTTTCGGATCATACCAGCAGGATCTCGGATTTTCGGATCGTACCAACGGGATCTCGGATTTTCGGATCATACCAGCAGGATCTCGGATTTTCGGATCATACCAACGGGATCTCGGATTTTCGGATCGTACCAACGGGATCTCGGATTTTCGGATCATACCAGCAGGATCTCGGATTTTCGGATCGTACCAACGGGATCTCGGATTTTCGGATCATACCAACGGGATCTCGGATTTTCGGATCGTACCAACGGGATCTCGGATTTTCGGATCGTACCAACGGGATCTCGGATTTTCGGATCGTACCAACGGGATCTCGGATTTTCGGATCATACCAGCAGGATCTCGGATTTTCGGATCATACCAGCAGGATCTCGGATTTTCGGATCGTACCAACGGGATCTCGGATTTTCGGATCGTACCAACGGGATCTCGGATTTTCGGATCGTACCAACGGGATCTCGGATTTTCGGATCATACCAGCAGGATCTCGGATTTTCGGATCGTACCAACGGGATCTCGGATTTTCGGATCGTACCAACGGGATCTCGGACTTTCGGATCTTACAGACGGATCTCTGATTTTTTACTCGTACCAAAGGACCACGGACGGGAGGCGGTCTCAAGTTGTGGATATCGCGGGATTTGACTGTATTTTAACGTGAACAATTAACGTTTTTGGGATTGTGCACGGAACAAGTCAACGCGCTCGGCGCTGGACCACCGGAGCACGGATCTTTGGGTATGATTTTCAAATTTTTGCCAAATAACTTATGTTGAGTGCACGCTCGGTACCGAGTAATAATGTTTGTTTTGGATATCCTTAACTCACACTTTATTTGCTTCTCGATGTCTGCGTATTTTCCTAGACGTAGGTACGCGCCACGGCCATTTGATGACGAGAAATCTATGTAGCTTTGCTCATTTTAGTGTTAGCCCTAACATATCGATGTCATAAAATAATTAGCATGCTTACTGAGCTTTCATACAAATTGTCGAGTGTGCAAGAGATGGCGGGCGCGAAAGGGCGAGTGCATGGGGACAGTATGCCTGGTTCATTCGTATTTTTTTAAATTTCCGTGTGTCTTGTGGAGGAAAGATGTTACAGATGAGACATTAGAATTAAATTGTACAATGCAAAATTTCTAAATAACAAATTGTAACATTGAATTTTAAATTATGAATTCGTTGATGTCACTTTATCATAGTCTTTAATGTGTGAAATGTAATTTAGGTACTGGATCTGCATTCCAAAGACCAACACAGTTTGATGGACGCAATAAATATCTTTAACAAGTTACGGTTATTTATTTATTCTCATCGTCAACATAAAAATTCTTTATTTATAAACAAACATATTTGTTGTTAACAAGACTATATTTTAAAACCTGAGTGAATCGATACAACACCAAATGTTAAATTCTCATATGTAACTTGCCTAAATCCCGCATCCTCTATCATACCTTTGAACTTTTCCTGAAAAAAAAACAGACATTTAATTTGGTGTGGATATAATAACAGTGGCTGGGAGGGGTCACAAGCAAACCATCGTGAATTCAAATCGTTTCGCTCAATGAGTATGTTTTTTATATTAAACCTAGTGTGACAAACAGGCACATTCACCTTTACCCTCCACTAATCATGTGATCGTTACGGCCCATAAACACATCCTCCCTCATTCAATACTTGGTCCAGGTAATGACACTCACTATACGAAATACAATAAATAATTGAAAATAGTTTATTACGTTTCTAGATGTACACAACACAACATGCTGTGGGACATACTTTAAAGTAAGTACCTCCGTGCGAGTATGGCCCGCTCTTCCATTTACAAATGTTAGAAAAAAATAAACTTGTTTTTTTTTTTTTTTTTTAAATCTCAATCTGTCAATTTATACAAAACATTTTAATGACGAGTCGCTTACAGAACAAGTGGTATCACTTATGTAGATGTAGATTATATTTACCACTGCGTTTCATATAATTAAAAGTATTTTCTTTTGTTTCATCCACTGTGGATTGGGCTCATTGGATGTGCTTGGCTGGAGGTGTGAGTCAGGATGCCGTAGGATAGGATGTGCTCGGATCAAATGGGACCTTCGGGGTAGGACGCGCGCACTCATCGCACAGGATTCTCGGATTTTCGGATCGTACCAACGGGATCTCGGATTTTCGGATCATACCAACGGGATCTCGGATTTTCGGATCATACCAACGGGATCTCGGACTTTCGGATCTTACAGACGGATCTCTGATTTTTTACTCGTACCAAAGGACCACGGACGGGAGGCGGTCTCAAGTTGTGGATATCGCGGGATTTGACTGTATTTTAACGTGAACAATTAACGTTTTTGGGATTGTGCACGGAACAAGTCAACGCGCTCGGCGCTGGACCACCGGAGCACGGATCTTTGGGTATGATTTTCAAATTTTTGCCAAATAACTTATGTTGAGTGCACGCTCGGTACCGAGTAATAATGTTTGTTTTGGATATCCTTAACTCACACTTTATTTGCTTCTCGATGTCTGCGTATTTTCCTAGACGTAGGTACGCGCCACGGCCATTTGATGACGAGGAATCTATGTAGCTTTGCTCATTTTAGTGTTAGCCCTAACATATCGATGTCATAAAATAATTAGCATGCTTACTGAGCTTTCATACAAATTGTCGAGTGTGCAAGAGATGGCGGGCGCGAAAGGGCGAGTGCATGGGGACAGTATGCCTGGTTCATTCGTATTTTTTTTTTAAATTTCCGTGTGTCTTGTGGAGGAAAGATGTTACAGATGAGACATTAGAATTAAATTGTACAATGCAAAATTTCTAAATAACAAATTGTAACATTGAATTTTAAATTATGAATTCGTTGATGTCACTTTATCATAGTCTTTAATGTGTGAAATGTAATTTAGGTACTGGATCTGCATTCCAAAGACCAACACAGTTTGATGGACGCAATAAATATCTTTAACAAGTTACGGTTATTTATTTATTCTCATCGTCAACATAAAAATTCTTTATTTATAAACAAACATATTTGTTGTTAACAAGACTATATTTTAAAACCTGAGTGAATCGATACAACACCAAATGTTAAATTCTCATATGTAACTTGCCTAAATCCCGCATCCTCTATCATACCTTTGAACTTTTCCTGAAAAAAAAACAGACATTTAATTTGGTGTGGATATAACAGTGGCTGGGAGGGGTCACAAGCAAACCATCGTGAATTCAAATCGTTTCGCTCAATGAGTATGTTTTTTATATTAAACCTAGTGTGACAAACAGGCACATTCACCTTTACCCTCCACTAATCATGTGATCGTTACGGCCCATAAACACGTCCTCCCTCATTCAATACTTGGTCCAGGTAATGACACTCACTATACGAAATACAATAAATAATTAAAAATAGTTTATAACGTTTCTAGATGTACACAACACAACATGCTGTGGACATACTTTAAAGTAAGTACCTCCGTGCGAGTATGGCCCGCTCTTCCATTTACAAATGTTAGAAAAAAATAAACTTGTTTTTTTTTTTTAAATTGTAAGTAACAATTGGATAGTGAGATGATTCCTGCGGCCCATGATATCTACATTCATCTTTAAAAAAACAGCAGCGTTATACTGCTATTTTACACTGGTATTCTGAGCCCAGGTCGAGCAGACCCATTCATTTTGCAGCTTAGCTCTTAACACTTATGATTTATTATTACAAAAAAATAGGTAGCAAGGAAAAACTAGTACAGTATGCAACTATTGAAATGTGTTCACGTTACAGCGAACGCGAGAACGCGCGGTCTATGTGTGTTGGTGTGTGACGAACCATTCATACTGCAGCTAGACCATCGTTTATGATTTATGTACAAAACAATCCGGCGAAAAGATGGCGCTTGACATTTATGATTTATTATATATTGAGATTGATAAACGAGCCCACAGTTCACCTGATTTTCTTTTTTTTTATTACATCGAGAGTAACTCGCACACAGTTCAACTTATGTTAAGTGATTCCTGCGACCCATGACGTCTACATTCATCCTTGACAAGGAATCATAATGGAGATGCGTTGTCACCCGCGAGGACTGAAATGGAATGCCTCGTATACAGTAATAAAGTTCTCCAGATCCCTAAACGCACCACCAGATGCAACAGCTGCTGTTAATCATCTGTATATTCTGTGAGGGCGTGGTCCTACTCCAGTCGTGCTGACCCATTCATTCTGCAGCGTGCGCTCTATATGATTCGTGTGGCCCACGATACCCATTTACCCTCGATAAGGAATCGTAGTGTGTCAAGTCTGATCTATCTGTCTTTCGCCACGTACATGGACCCAGTATAATTGTGATATTTACCTGATCGGGGAATTGTCGTATGCTTTCTACTAAATACTGGTATGGCTTCCATTGACCGGCTATGAGTTGTCCTAATACTGGTATCACTTGAAATGAATACTGGTCATACAACCTAAAACAAATAATACTCAACATCACAGTTGCCCAGAGTCCAACGACTTCCAGCAAACTTGCACAGGTCGTCGCTCGCTCTATCTAGTGAGGGGTCGTCCTACTACTTGCCATAGAAACTTATATGGGCTTAAAGAGAAATTATAATTTTTCCAGTCTATTTAGAAAAGAGAAGGTGGTAAATTCCGTCACACCACTAATACCAAAAGGAGTCGCTGATTTTTTTTTTATTACATTGAGCGTTACAAAACGAGTACTCTGTTCACCTGATGGTAAGTGATTCCTGCATCTTGATAAGGAGTCATAATGCAGATTCGTTGTCACCCTGGTGGACTGAGATGGAATGGCTTGTCACTAGTAATTAAGGTCTCCGGATCCCTGCACTCACCAGACGAAACGCAGCAGCATTATGCTGGTATTCTGTGAGGGCGTGGTCCTACCCAGTTCGAGCTGACCTATAAATTCTGCAGTTAGACACAAACTGCAGCTTAGCTATACCACTATTTCTATAGATATAATCTGTGTGGCGGCAAGATATAGAAGCCCGTAAAGGAAAACGAAGAATTCTGCAGGTCTGTGAAATAAAAGGCTTGGCTTGGTTATGGTTCGTCAGTCGATCACCAATACCTCGTGCGTCAGCTAATTGCTCCGCATGGTTACGTTAGGGTTGCCATTTGAAATAATTGGTACTGCCATACAGCTGATACTAGTTGACCATCAACCTGCCTGAATATACGGACATTTCTATTTCATTTAGCATTGAACATTGACTTTTTTTTTCATGAAGGGTATGGACAACTTCTTACAAACCCCTTTATCGCGTCTCATCCCCTAATTACGTCAAATTAGGAAAGAAACCGGGAACTGAACAAAAGTATCCAGCGAATCGAGTATATATAAGTTAAGTAAGTAGTGGAAAGAGCTAGTACTGGGGTGCCCCGGCCCAGAGACGACAAAAGTATTCCATGTGAGGCCGAAGTTACACACGATGGGCCGACATGAAATACTGTCTCGCTCTATTAAGCAGCACGCCCAGTTTTTAGAAGTCAATTTGGCTTTACCCTCCAAGTGACCGTGGTACTGAACGTCGCTGCATATGTCAGCGCTAAGGATTCGGATATCAGCTGAAATAACCCATATCAAGCGTTCTTCGTTCGTTTTCATCCTTGAGGACTACGATGGCACTTGGGAACTATTATACCTATGATCAAGCTTTTTGATATAAGAAACAGAAGCGTTATGATATTATTTCATGCTGGTATTCTTCTGACGGATTCCTTCCCTGGTCAAGGCAGATCATGGTACATTTATTACCTAGCAATAGTGTGCCATCTGCCGCATTATTTTCTTTAATGTGAATATATAGCTTATAATTTTAATTACTACAGTATAGTTTAGTATACCACTGCATCGTTGAATTTGGCAGCTGGCTGAATTCCAAGCACATGAAGCGACCGCCAGGTGCAAGGACTCTGTATGCTTCCTCGAGGACCTGTAAGTTGAATAAGATACATTGAAAAAAGCCGTGGAGTGTGTCAGAGACGCCGTAGAACCAGTTTTAGACACTCATATCGTGTCACGAATTATTAATTTGTTTCTGGAACCAATTCTGTAGTCCACGCAGACTAAGCTGCTGGGGTAGATTTGATATAAATTGATAGCAGTCATTAAAGCCACCTCATCTACCGGGATAAAAAGAATTCTGTGTTGATTCAGGTCATTAACTATCTTTGTGCCAAATTTCATTAAAATCTTTGCTTGATGCCGTAACAAACATACAAACTTTCACATTTATATTTTTACATATAGTAGGATTACTAACACACTTTTATGGTTTTTATGCTTAAAGTTAAAGTATTTAAATTTTCAATATCACTATTTTTTGTATCGGGACTTAAAAGAAAGTGGACTTTAGTGAAAGTGACTCAAGAGAATCGACTTGTATACATATATATGTACCTTGTTAATATGTGTGCAATTTCTTATGCCAAATGCTATGGTGTATGCTGTAAAACTTTCATCCGGCAAAGAGAGGTTCTCCGCATCGGCACACATCCACTCCACGTTGACACCGCTCGTCTCGTTCGTGTATCCTTGTCTAAAATAAGGTCGATGTTTCAAAGAAAAAAAAATCGTTATTTTTGTACACGGAACATTTTGTATGCTAGGTGTAAGGGTCGAAAAATAAGCACACAGTTCAACCAATGGCAACAATTTCTAGGACTTTTGAAGTAACTTGACATTATTGTTAAGTGTTAAGAGGATATGAGTACTATTTTGATTTGTTATCTATGATTTAAAAAAAAAAAACAAACAATCGAAGATGGAAGACACACAACCTAGAGTGGATCCGCATGTCGGACTATGCTCCAACACCTTCTCTAACCAGGAGGCTTTTGCTCAGTTATGGCATTTATATACACAGGCTGTTTTATTTTATGTTATTTAGAGTTATTTTATGTTATTTAGAGTTATTTTATATATGTTATGTTACTTTATATTGAGCATTTTATATGCTGTAACGGGTGACAAATAAACACAGTTCACCGGATATGAGAGATGTCTATAGGCCATAAATACCTATCGTCAATCCTCAAAAATTATTAGATGTTTAAGTTACATGACATCACAGTTAACAGTGATAAGAACGAAATATTTTGAGTTGTCAGGTTGACAGGTTATATAGTTTTCTTCCTTATTAATTTCAAAAATAATAAAAAATAAAATTTTCTTCCACACTATGGAGTTAAGGACTAATATATATAATCTAACTGTAGTATTTTCATTTTTCTTTAAAAAAATTCATGCCACACTCGGTTGGATCTGGAGATCTAAATTTACTTTTCTTGTAGAACAACTTACATATTATTTTACAATGTACCGTATGTATATTCTTGCAAATAAATTTATTGATCGATTGATTGTATTTAAGAATGGTAGAGTCGAACAAGAGTCTAGTACATACACACCGAAATACCAGCACTTGGTATAGGTTTATAGAATTATCTATTATAGGTATATTATAGACGTCAGCATGGTGTAGTCTAGAGTTAGAGTATCTAGTTACTGCATTGTGGGTCCTAGGTAGGGATGTTACGGAGGTGCTTTTATTGGAATCGTATTCGGAACCGGAGTTTTTAAATTTGTTTTATCGGAATCGGAACCAGAAACAAAATCGGAAACGAAGACAGGTAAAAAGGAAATATATTAGGAGCAGTTCAAAATAAAATAATACGACTATCTTCCCCGTAACTGGGATTCCCCGTACATGTATAAAGTTTATACATGTCGTACGGGCAATCCCGGTTTATACTATAAACCTGTTTAAACGCGCCGATGGTCTGCTTCGCCCCTTATGTATGCTTCGACCTCCGATTAAAACCACGAAGTCGAAATCGGAGGTTCAATATCAATCGGAAGTTCCAACCCTTCGGAATCGGAATCGAACCTACGTAACATCCCACATAAAGGTAGGAGACCGGAGATCCAATAACTGGTAATGAGACATATCTCAGTCAACTGTGTTTTTTTTTATTACATTGAGAAACAAGCACAATGTTCACCTGATGGCAAATGATTCCTGTGCCCATGACAACCGCATTCACACTTGACAAGGAATCATAATGCAGGGCAAGTTAAAGGTCTCCAAATCCCTGCACTCACCAGACGAAAAGCGTTACGCTGCTATTGTCAGGGCGTGGTCCTTCTCCCGGTCGAGCTGAACCATTAATTATGCACGGTAGGTCTACCACAAACAACCATAACTCTACAAAATCCAGGGGCACCTTGTATCATTTCTTTTTATAGCATTAGTGGTGACAAACAAACAGATTGTTCGACCATGATATAGGTTGCCTAGCGGTGAACGAAACGTGGAGGGGATATCTGCTGCTGTGTACTGTCGCGAACGCAAGTGTTCATTTCTACAAATTGATTGAGAAGTGTTTTTGTTTGTACTTTTTATGTCTAAGCTAGTTATATAATAAAGCGACATCATCATCTCACTAATATCATAAATGCGAAAGTTTGTACGGATGACATTTAGCACGGACATAGATTATAGTTTGGAAGACTTTTTTTACGCGAATAACGTTGCGGGCGAAAGTTGGTAGATTTTTTTTAATTAATTACAAATATACATTACAGTGTACCATTTTCCATAAATGTAAAAGTGTGACGATCTTTTATTTAAAAAAGAATTGGAATTTAATTTTGAAAGCGACTGTACACCACGAGCGAGCGGGGTGTCGTATCGGTGCGCGGTGCAGAGTACGCCTGGAGAGCCAATAAGCACTTACGCATGGCCGCCCGCGCCCCCTTGACTCCCCGGGGATACCTTACTTTCGACTTCTGCGCATTAACAGACAGCGCTAGGCTTATTTGCCGCAACTTACACCTACATCCATCCCCAACAAAGTTTCAAAATGGCCATGCATCTTTTGCCCTGAAGACTGGAGATGGAATACCTCGGAACACATTATTGAGTCCCAAGCGTAATGGTTTAGGGTACGGTCTGCGAAACTTAAGGTCATCGGTTCGAATCCACCGTTAGACTATTGTCCTGAACAATCTCCTAGCACGAGCATTTTCAGCTCAGTTGGAGTGGTTAACAGGAATATTAGTAATGTTAATAGCATATATATAATAATAATAGCATTGCTAATATTTAAAAAAAAAAAAGATTCGACCCAAGCTGACCCATTCTTGTTGCAGCTAGTTACTATTTATAGCACAGCTCTACCGTTCTACGTTTTACATAAGAATATCACTTGCTCTGCTGAATATATCATGAAGAAATAATGTGCTCGTGTCCGATGGTGGTTTGTATTAATAAAATTATTACCTCTGTGCTCGTATTCTTCCAACATCCAACATTGACTGGTTTATGTCACTGATGGTGACACTGCTTTTCCTATTCTCTGGTGCAGGGCCCAAATTCTTTAAATAGTTTATGTATCTGAATGAGATGTCACCTGTAATTTTTTTTGTTAAAATCTTAAATATAACTCATTTAATCAATCCAGCAATTGCCAAGGTACATGGGTAACAATAACAGGTAACAACTTAAAGATAAGTAGAAAAAATTAAATAAAAGGTATATCTTATAAATTAAACATATACTCGTACTTATAATCTAAAATATACTCTAAAACATTGTGATGCGAGATAGATAGGGTTTCAGCTCAGCATTGTGCAACACTGGTATATATAATAGGGTTGCCAACTAAGTTTTCAGTTTATAAATATTTTAATAATTTATTTTAAATCTATTAACACAAAAAATTTTCATTGGTAAAAATTATATGGTTTGCACTCAAAAAATTCATCCAACGAAATCTAATTTTTGCATCAGTATTAAACGAAACTGAGCATAACACACTAAAGAGATTGCAAAAGATGGAAATCCACATAATGCGAAGAATACATACCCTTTCAAACAATCTTAAACATTTTGCCAAACACATTTAATGACATGTGGAATACAAAAATTTTAAAAAAATGGAAAGAACTTAGTCGTATCTCATATACATTTGTGCATGCTAATCTCCACAATATTTAAACGATTTGGATGTGGTTTTCAAAGACATATTGCTAACAGAACTTAGATAAAACTTGGGTTAACATTGATTGTTCCATTTAAATTAATTAAAAAGATATAAACACAACTATATATCCTAATACTATAAAATAGCTAAATTTGATAATTGCTACTGTTTCATACTGTGAATGTAGGTTATGGACACCCTTATAACTGATGGTGAGGCATTCCGTCTTAGTCCTTTATGGTGACAATGCATCTGTATTATGATTTCCTATCCAAGTATGAATGAGGGTGGGCGACACTTAAAGAAACATTGTTTAAATCATTCTTCTTTCTATGTAGCAGTTAATTAGTTAATTTTTCATTAGCCATTTCTCGTAATAGTTGCATTTACACTAAATACTGGTGTGATGCATGTGTATCTTGAATCTTCTTTGTTGTCGATGGATGCTGATATCATGGACTGATCTGATGGAGAATCAAAATCATGTAAACAGTGTGTGCATTTGTCACCCTAAACTCAATAATAAATAGGAATATTTTACAGAAACAGTCATCTTCAAAACTCTATCATCCCCTAGTCCTTTTTAATCTCTTGGTTGATGCTATTACATCTATACATTCTTAAAGGGCAAACATCTGCCCTTGGCACATGATATTCTTTAGCAGGTGTTAAATTAACTACACTAAGTGATAGCTTCGCAGAATTTTTTTTGAATTTATTCTCACCTTCAGATCCCTTACTGGTTTTTACAGTACACTCGGACCGAAAAGCAGCTTTATCAACACATTCTGCTACTAAGAATACAAGAAAACTTTAAGAGTTAGAAGTTCCATACCAGTCCCGCCTGCAACATCAAGGAGTTTAGTTCCATGTGTGGGTGCCAGTCGATGTATGAAGATATCCTTCCACACTCTGTGTATGCCAAGTGACATGGCATCATTCATAATATCATACTTTTCTGCTACAGTTTCAAATACTTCATGGACTGTAAAAAAATCATACTATAATTAAATTGAAACATCTTAGGTAAAAATACAATATGGATATCACTTCCGTGTGAAAAGCCTCTTCCTCACATATAAGGTCTACCAATTAAATTATCACCTTTATTACTGGTGACAAGGCATTCCATCTCAGCCCTCAAGGATGATAACACATCTGCATTATGATTCCTTGTAAAGGATTAATTTAGATGTCATGGGCCGCAGGAATCACTTGCCATCAGGTAAACTGTGCTCGTTTATTATTCTCAATATAATAAATAAATGACCAACACTCAGAGATGGATAAAGGAAAGGGATGAGACACATAAAACTCTTTCAAATTATGTTTAATTGCCGTAGTCCCATAAGGTTAACGAATGGAACGACAGTTTCAATAGCGACGATTCCCGACAGCTCGGACAATGCCGGATATTCGTCTATAGTTAAAAGTTAAAAGAATTATAACCTATATCGCATAATAATGTACTGTAACGTGAACTTAAAATAAAAGATGTTTAGCCATAATTATAAATTATTTAACCTTTTTTCCATTTTTCTTCCTCATTTATTGTTTTGAAACCAAAATGTGTTTGTTTGCTTTTGTCTGCGTCTTCGCTTGTAGCGGTTTCCGCTTTAGTACTCAAATATCGTACCCTATATGATGTGTGAGCGATTTTCTGTGTTTTTAAAAAATTAAATATTAGCCTTTTCATAACAGACATTTCGTATAACTTATTAAATTATTTTGAATTCTACACAAGCATAAAATACCAATCAGCTGTTTATATTATGTATCAAAATGAGGTGTTTCCAGCCTAGAATATTTCCATTAATATGGTTCTAAAATCATTTTATTAGCCAATATTTTTTCATCGACTACACAAAATATTATTGACAATGCAACTTTGACTAACATTGTTATATGTAACGTATATATTAATCATATATGTCTGATATATATATATATGAATGCCCCAAATTTAATGCAGTTTATTTTCTTGAGATTAAGTATTTGTCTCTTTTGTAAATAAATCCGTAATTCATGAAATTCTTTCACTGTTCACAATATCCTTATATTATCGAATTATCCACTATTCCTATACCTATATACCTACCTATACCATGTTATTCGAGTTTCCATTATAAATTAATAAATTTACAATTTTATTTCAACGAAGGAAGTAGGTGGGTTACCCTGATAGTAAGTGTAGTCAACATTGCCTATAAACATGAGCAATGAGATTATCACAATAAGAATTAAATAAGGAAGTTAAACTTGCAATGAAACAACAGTTACTATATAATATCTATCGAGTTCAATAGTCATATTGTCAGATGAACTGATTCCGTGAAAAAACAATTAATAATTTTGGGGAGTGTGACGTCGGATTAAAAGGAATTTTAATAAGGTCCACATGTACACATCGCAGTGCTTATGTCAAAACGAAAGAAATTGTTTTGTTTCTCTTATATTTTTATTCTCTGTAGAGCTTTTCTTTGTATTTATAGTGTATTATTTAGAATTAGACTCAAATATTAAAATTATGTAGTGGTACGTAAAGTATTTTAAAAGCAAACATAAATCAAGAAAAGATTTTATAGTTTATAACAGACATAGAAAATGAACTATGACTACAAAAGATAAACGTAAGTAAATTAAAAGAAAAAACAAAGATGTAACAAAATAAATGTCATAATGCTTCATAGAGATCTTTTTGTTATTATTTTTAATTAATTTTCAGCCTATTTAAAAAAACCTATGTATATTGAGCACAAGCTAAATCATTATCAACAATGCTACAACTGGGACTGTGGTATTGCCAGTGTGATGATGTTGCTTTCCTCAGAGCAGAGGGACTATATGGGCAAGAATTTCACAAAGATATGCCAGGATGAGGGCTTCTACCAGTCTACATGGACAATAGATCTCTGTTACTTATTGAAAAGGTTTTATTTTTAATTTACTTAGAACTAGCGACTATGTATATTTTAAACACAAGCTACATTTTATTTTAGTAAAAGTATATATACAAGCTTGTATTATTAATATGTATATATATAATAAATACTGGGATTTTCAATGAAGGAAAAAGAAAAGATATTCAATACTTAATTGGTAGAAATCACTGTTTCGATTCATCAAACCAAAACCTTGTGTCAAAAAGAAGTTTTATGGAAGTAATTCTAATTTACAGTATTTTCAATGATTACAATAAAGTATAGAATATTTATGAATATTAATATAGTATATATCTCTTTTCTATACTTCTTATCTTATTTTATTTTATAGTATTTATAGGTATAAACAATAATATCTGAAACATTACTTAAATTGTAAGTGGTATTTAAGATTTGAAACCTTAGTATAAGTTAATAATAAAGCTTCAATTTGAGTAATGTTCCTGTAATAAGAGCAAAAGAAGATTAGTATTTTAACATATATTTTTTTTGTATAATTTGTATTTTAACATTAAAACAGATTTGGTATTGAGCACTGCATGTACACTACAATAAAGGGTGTCAATAATAGACAAGCTATCTGTGATAGAATAGAGAGTCAGGTAAAAGTTTATCATATATTATATGTGCTTACCATTAATATATTTATAATTCTTTTTAATTACATAAGTAAAAAAATATATAAAGCAATAAAAAATGATTTATTTAACTCACTTGACAAATAATTCTCACATTTACTGTTATAAACATATAAACTTTTAAAACATTACAAATACAAACCTTCCAAATAAATCGGTCACCTATAGTTGAAATTGGAACTAATGAAATGTGTTCATTCATTTCTGAAATTATTGTGTACATAAGAACAAATGCCTTGAAGATTCCTACTAAAAATGGCACTTTCTTAGTTCATGTATTAATATAGGTATCCTTGCAGTTCTTTCCTCAAATTCCTATTTCATTCCTGTGGTTATGGAATGCATTCGGTATTACCCATCAATTGAACAGTTGTTTGAAATCCATTGTTTTACATAAAATAAAATATGAATTAACAGTGCTGTAATAGTAAATAATGGATATAATCTTACTTACATAAGGTAACATTAAAATAAATGCTTTCTTTGTGTGTTTAGTGCATTATAATAAAGTAAGTAAATATATAAATAAAAGAAAATCTTTATTTTATCTCCAAAGGAACATAATCGTGTTGATGGACGATTTGCTAAAGCTGATGTAAATGGAATTTGTATAAGAGAAAAAGAATTGGGTATGGATGAACTTCTCCATCATGTAGAGAATAAAGGTCCAGCCATTGTTCTTGTTGAGGCTGGACTGTTGGTGTGTGACCTGTGCAAGCATAACAAACTTAGAGCAGAGTTCAGGTATCCTCATATTTTTGATATAATCACATTTAAAACATATTCATAAACTAGTACACCGGATGATAATTAATTCCTATGGCTTATAATACATTAATAAGAATTTATCATGCCAATGTGATCTCAGCATTGGAAACCCCCCAGTAGATGGAGTGATGACCTATGCAAGTCTGCGGGAAGTTGATGGTAGATGTAGGTGGCTCAGAATCATACTCTATGGTAGTCTGCTGGGGTCGTTTATGTTCAGCAGTGGAATCTGAAATGATGATGAAGCAATCTCACCCTTGGAATCTAAGATATAATGCCTCCTCACCAATTGTTTCTTACTTTGTTCTTATCAGATGGACCTATAACATAAATGTGGAAAAAATCTGTGTGTTTGCTCATATTTATGTCACTATAATATATCAAGTGCAATAAAACATGTGACCATCAAGGCAAATTAGTATCAAGCATCTTTATAATGAATATCGAAAAATATGGGACAGCCCGACTGGAGGGACCACTCTCTTAGAAAACAGTGGTAAAGCTACACTGCAGTTTGTTTCTAGATGCAGAATGAATGGGTCCACTCAACAGGGTTAGGACCACACCCTTACAGAATACAAGCATAAAATAGCAGCATTATGCTGCTGTGTTTTGTCTGGTGAGTGCAGGGATCCAGTGATCTTATTGCTGGTGACGAGGTATTCCATCTCAGGCCTTAAGTGTAACAACACATCTGCATTATGATTCCTTGTCCTAGATGTGATGGGCCGTATGGATCACTTGTCATTAGGTGAACTGTGTGTTCATTTGTTACTCTCAATGCATTAACAATTAAAAGAAAAACCAGTATGGTACACAGCATGCTCCTGTATTTTGGTTCAGAGTAATGTCAGTTTGGGGAATCAGAAATCCAGTAACGAGTAATGAGGCACTCAATCTCTTTACTCAAGGACTTTTATATCTCAATTCTTTGTTGAGAATGGATGTATATGTCATGGGCCTCAACTGTCTCTTACCATCAGGTGAAATGTATCCTTATTTGACACCTGATAATATTACAAAAAAAATCCCTGGGTAGTAAAATAATCCTAAATAAAGGTAGAAAAAACCGCAATATACCTATGGAATACCTTGCATAATTCATTCTCCAATATATCTAGTTAAATTGTAGTATACGTATTTTTTACTCAACTGTCCGTTTGTTTGTCTACTTTAGTCATAAAATAATTTCTATATAATATGCCTGTTTCAGACAAGCTTTTGGCGGGCCATATAGGGGACATTATGTGGTAGTTGTTGGTCGTGGTGGTGGGAAAGTCTTATATCGCGATCCGGCATTGACCACGCGACTTTGCGCTACGAGCCCTGATCGCCTCCATGCGGCTCGTCGTGTCCCTGGAACCGACTTTGATGCTATACTTATATATACAGACTATAGATGATTGTTGAATTAAAAAAAATATATACTTTTTTATAATAATAATATGGTGTTTTCATATTCGGACAAAAGGACAGTGGTCGAGCTACACTGCAGTTTGTTTCTAGTTGCAGAATGAATGGGTCACCTCGATCGGTGTAGGACCACGCCTCAGAGAATACTAGCGTAAAATAGCAGTATTACCGACCTTTATTACTGGTGACGGCATTCCATCTCAGTCTTCAAGGGTGACAACGCATTTGCATTATTATGCCTTGTCAAGGATGAATGCAGATGTCATGGGTCACAGGAATCACTTGCCGGTGAACTTTGTGCTCGTTTGTTACTCACAATGTAATAATAATTAAAAAAAGCAAATACAAGTGAAGTTCAAGCATAAATATGCTTGGAGCACTCAGCCAACCTATAAAGGATTTTACTGCTTCACCGGGTATACAGGGGCCGAGCGCTTAGAGTACTCAGCCAACCTATAAAGGATTTTACAGTTTCACTGGGTATACAGGGGCCGAGCGCTTAGAGCACTCAGCCAACCTATAAAGGATTTTACTGCTTCACCGGGTATACAGGGGCCGAGCGCTTAGAGTACTCAGCCAACCTATAAAGGATTTTACAGCTTCACCGGGTATACAGGGGCCGAGCGCTTAGAGTACTCAGCCAACCTATAAAGGATTTTACAGCTTCACTGGCATACAGGCCGAGCGCTTAGAGTACTCAGCCAACCTATAAAGGATTTTACAGCTTCACCGGGTATACAGGGGCCGAGCGCTTAGAGCACTCAGCCAACCTATAAAGGATTTTACTGCTTCACCGGGTATACAGGGGCCGAGCGCTTAGAGTACTCAGCCAACCTTTAGGGGATTTAACTGCTTCACCGGGTATACAGGGGCCGAGCGCAATGAAATTATTTGAAAATTTTTAACTAATTAAATGAATTGGATCACGTTCAAGACTGTACGTGCATCGATTGAGTTTAGATCCCTTTGCTGTCTCCGCACGATAGAAAATAACAAAAAAAGTTGTCCATATTTTTTTTTGTAACAAAACGCTTCATTTAGTTTATAATATATTAATTTCTTTACTTAAATAATAAAATTATAAATTGGACCACATGCGTTACCATTATTAATAGTTGACAGTGGTAGAGCTACACTGGAAATAGTTTATAGTTGCAGAATGAATCGGTCAGCTCGACCGGGTTCAATTCACGGCGCAACTAGAAATTAACTACCGCACCTACCACTGTAAGAATTATGTAATTAATTTCAATATAATTAATATAAATTATATAATAATTAAGATATAACACTTTCATTGACGTTTTGTGTTACACTGCAGTTTGGTTCTAGCTGCAGAATGAATGGGTCACCTCGATCGGGTTCAATTCACGGCGCAACTAGAAATTAACTACCGCACCTACCACTGTAAGAATTATGTAATTAATTTCAATATAATTAATATAAATTATATAATAATTAAGATATAACACTTTCATTGACGTTTTGTGTTACACTGCAGTTTGGTTCTAGCTGCAGAATGAATCGGTCAGCTCGACCGGGTTCAATTCACGGCGCAACTAGAAATTAACTACCGCACCTACCACTGTAAGAATTATGTAATTAATTTCAATATAATTAATATAAATTATATAATAATTAAGATATAACACTTTCATTGACGTTTTGTGTTACACTGCAGTTTGGTTCTAGCTGCAGAATGAATCGGTCAGCTCGACCGGGTTCAATTCACGGCGCAACTAGAAATTAACTACCGCACCTACCACTGTAAGAATTATGTAATTAATTTCAATATAATTAATATAAATTATATAATAATTAAGATATAACACTTTCATTGACGTTTTGTGTTACACTGCAGTTTGGTTCTAGCTGCAGAATGAATCGGTCAGCTCGACCGGGTTCAATTCACGGCGCAACTAGAAATTAACTACCGCACCTACCACTGTAAGAATTATGTAATTAATTTCAATATAATTAATATAAATTATATAATAATTAAGATATAACACTTTCATTGACGTTTTGTGTTACACTGCAGTTTGGTTCTAGCTGCAGAATGAATCGGTCAGCTCGACCGGGTTCAATTCACGGCGCAACTAGAAATTAACTACCGCACCTACCACTGTAAGAATTATGTAATTAATTTCAATATAATTAATATAAATTATATAATAATTAAGATATAACACTTTCATTGACGTTTTGTGTTACACTGCAGTTTGGTTCTAGCTGCAGAATGAATCGGTCAGCTCGACCGGGTTCAATTCACGGCGCAACTAGAAATTAACTACCGCACCTACCACTGTAAGAATTATGTAATTAATTTCAATATAATTAATATAAATTATATAATAATTAAGATATAACACTTTCATTGACGTTTTGTGTTACACTGCAGTTTGGTTCTAGCTGCAGAATGAATCGGTCAGCTCGACCGGGTTCAATTCACGGCGCAACTAGAAATTAACTACCGCACCTACCACTGTAAGAATTATGTAATTAATTTCAATATAATTAATATAAATTATATAATAATTAAGATATAACACTTTCATTGACGTTTTGTGTTACACTGCAGTTTGGTTCTAGCTGCAGAATGAATCGGTCAGCTCGACCGGGTTCAATTCACGGCGCAACTAGAAATTAACTACCGCACCTACCACTGTAAGAATTATGTAATTAATTTCAATATAATTAATATAAATTATATAATAATTAAGATATAACACTTTCATTGACGTTTTGTGTTACACTGCAGTTTGGTTCTAGCTGCAGAATGAATCGGTCAGCTCGACCGGGTTCAATTCACGGCGCAACTAGAAATTAACTACCGCACCTACCACTGTAAGAATTATGTAATTAATTTCAATATAATTAATATAAATTATATAATAATTAAGATATAACACTTTCATTGACGTTTTGTGTTACACTGCAGTTTGGTTCTAGCTGCAGAATGAATGGGTCAGCGCGACCGGGGTAGGGCCACGCCCTTGCAGAATACCAACGTAAAATATCAGTATAATGCTGCAGTGTTTCGTCTGGTGAGTGCAGGGATCCGGAGACCTCTATTACTGGTGACGAGGCCTTCCATCTCAATCCTCAAGGGTGACAGCGCAACCGCATTATGATTCTTTGTCAAGGATGAGTGTGCGTGTGTGAAGTTGGCGGCAGGTGAACTTTGTGCTCGTTTGTTACTTTTAATGTAATAAAAAAATATAAATCGAAAATATTGTTTTTACCATAATACCAAGTTTTTGTTTTCAACAAAAGAAGGTGCTCTTTGCTTACTCATTTAGATCCCTATTGACACCAAATATTTCATTAAAATTGTTAAAATAAAACCGACTGAATGAAACTGACTTCGTTAAAGTCGACATGAAGTATATGATTTTTAAATTATTGTTTTCGCGCATCGATATCGATTAAGTCGAATGTTTATATTTATCAGCTCAAGGATTTATCCATCTAAATGCACTGTATTTTTATCTGTAATTTTCTTATCATGTAGTTTATATATTTGGGATTCCCCAGACAAAACTACAATGTGGTAGTACTCACAAAATTGTCATTATAAACGATTACTTTAAAAGTATCTGCATGGGAATATCAATCTTTACGTACATCTTTTTACTATCTATTCAAAAAACAAAGATAAATATGAAATTGTTTGAAGACGTATCAATTAGACCAGTTTTTACCCATGACTTCGTCTACATATGTGTATATATCACATCATAGTATATGTGACGTTTCGTCGCAGTTTTATTTATTAAATGACATGTTGATATTTCTATGAAATGAAATAAAAGCTCAGTATTTTAGTTACGATTATAAACGCTATGTGAAAAACCTTAAGAACATTCGTCTAGGAGTTCACGAATATATAAAAACTTTGTGACGGCTGCAAATTTATAATGTTAAATATGAAAAGGAGCGTTATTACGATGATGTAAATCTAAAGTTTCATTATTGGTAAGTAAATATTACTTGGCCGGTCCAACGAGCACACTTTCACAGAATATCAGATTAACGTAATCGTTTAGTGCTGGTGAATGAATACGGAGAATATATTGGAGGCGACCCATCTCAGAGATGACAACGCATCGGTATTGGGATTAATTAAAAAGAATGAATGTCTGAGACGTGGGCCACAGAAACTTACCATCGCAGGTGAACTGCGTGCTCTTTTGTCTCCTAATTTCATAAGAACATTGGGAAAAAACATTTCCACGTAACTATTAACCGACCCCAAAAGAAAAAGTTTATTTGATGCGTATTTGTTTAATATATCGATTCCGTAGAAATAAGTAAATTTATCCCTAAATAAATAAGTAAAAAAAAGTAAATTTTTAAGACAACGATTTTAAGTAGTATCATTTTCAACAATCTCACTTTATTTGTTTAATTTAATGTATGCATGTTGATGTTAAGTTTGTCTATTATATTTAATGATTTAGTTTACTAAAGTAAAAATAAAAATTCAGAAAAGAACTACTCTGTTACATATAACATGTTAAGAAATAAAAGAAGAAAGAAAGTTGAAAAAGCGATATAATACATTTTTTTTAATGATTTTATAAAGAATATTAATGATTATTTATGATTAAATATCGATGTACGAGAATTTTTGACACTAATAAAAATCAAAACAATTTACTATTTTGTTCAGTGTAAGATAAAGTCTGTAGAATCTTCTGTATTCTTTGCGTTCTATGTGCTTCAAACGTTTCGCCAAACAGTCGCCATCCATCGAATTGCTATTAGACCTGACCTGAGAGATCCTCAAGCTTGTAAGGATGTATTATTAAGTAATTTATTTAGTTACCAGTTAGTTCATTCAAGGATTACTCTGGTAGGAGTGGTCTGATTACTTAAAAATTTCTCTATGATTTGCACAAGTCTTTTTTTTACAGTGGAAGCTTTTGAATTGAAACTACACAATTAAGATTATTATGGAGAAATAGCTTTTAAACTTTCTTCAATATAATGGACATTCTTTATGTTCATAGCGAGCGTGATTTTCTCCCATCAAAATATTTATTTTTTTGTAATGAAACTACAAAAGCTTTATTTTTTATTCATAAGTGAAGCAAAGTAGATCTTACTTCATCTTTCTTCAACATTCTTTCTTTCGTATTGCCAAAAAATTTAATAAAATATTTATTATTTAAACAAAAAAGACTAGATTTATTAAAGACGACGCAAAAACTTAACGATTTTTATTTTCACCTCCAACTTAAATACTTGTGGTGTTAGGACATAATTCCAATAAATTCCACATAGTTTCAATTATTCCATATAGTTAGATTCAATAGTCGAATGGCTTTTATTACTTAAATAAGTCAACATCTACGAAACGGTTAATTTTTTAATTAATAAATTTTATCGTTATTACAACCTAAACGTTATCAAACAACGTTACTATTTGAATAGTCCGTGACAAATTTAATTAATGTATAGTTCATAGGACACTACACACTAAAAATAAGGGCCCAATAATTAGGTATATATTATTTTTGGTATTAGGTATTACTCTGTATTTTATAATACTTATAAGATTTTTATAATATTTTTCTTTATATCAACATCCTGTGATCGTGCCGTGAACCGTTATAGACGGGGAGTCCCATCTTGATGTAAAACCAATTTATTGTACTGTTTGATTGATCCTTATTACCTAAGCCCGAAGAGACTATATATCCGGTTCTGTGTTTGTAATATTTAGTAGTTACAGGCGTGCGTATATGTTTTATGACAAACAGATTACGTAAATTATACGCAACACGTTGGCTGACCAATCTGAAGTTTCGAAATAAAAATAAATAAGTTAGAAGCATTTCAACATAATTTTTAATCATTTTAAAATTAAAAGTAATATAAATTTTATTACTTATTACTTTATTTTACTTTCAAACTCTATAGGTATTAGGCATTAATTAGTGAACATTGAAGGTAAAAACTATTATTATAGTATTTACCATTATAATTATATATTATAATATTTATTATTATAATTTAAATGCATAGTTTTTATTACATATACCTATTTAAACTAAAATAAAATTATGGTTGAATATTTTTACATTAAAAATATTTTCATTAAAACCTATCAGGGGAAAGAGAGATCAAATGGAGAATACCGATTTTCTTGAATTTGTATCTGCATTTTTATTTATATTTAGGATGACACGAGCACGCAGTTCACCTGTTGGTAAGTAACACCAGCGGCCCATGACACTCACATTCATACTCAATAAGGAATTACAATGCGATGCGTCGTCACTAAGATCGAATGTCTTGTTACCATTGTTAGGGTTCGCTAATTTACATTTTTATTTGATTAATTTGGAACGCTAAAAGATTAGTTTCCAGCTACTATTTGATTCGAATATTTTGTACTTTAGTTTGTCAGGTGGTCGTCAAAATTATCGTAAAGGTGAGAGGTAGAAAAAGGTCGGTTTAACATTATGACTCGAGCTGTTGGGCGAGAAAGTCGTGAGAAAGAATATAGTCGTGTTCCCTATTACCTGGATTTCTTCAGTACTTCATCTAGGCATCCTGAAAGTCTAAATTCTGTCCTTAATATCTGTGATTCTAATACCATTAATAAGGGTTTCCAGATCCACCTCTCAAACGAAACAGCAGCTTTATTTTGGTATTTTACATTGGTATTTAGTGAGGGACTGGTCCCTCCCCAGTCAAGACGACCCATTCATGTTTCGGATATAAAATAACTGGAGCATGGTTCTGCTTGCTTCCAATGTTCAGTTACATTGCTTTTACTCCGTATCTCTTACTGCACATAATATGGTTGAATTTTCTACAGATTCACGGGTGGCATTGCAACCGTGGGTCATATAATGTAAAGGTTTATAAAGTTTGCGAAACCTTAGTGTATCTGTGAATAATATTTTCATGGTTCAGTTACGCCGCTGTCAGCTGCAGCATGAACAGAATGGTTCAACCGGGAACGTACGGGCCTTCATAGAAAACTATTGTAAAATAATGTCCAACTGCTACTATATGCATGAACGGCAAGACCGGACGAGGGCTAGATCCTCATAGAGCACCAGCGTAACGCTATCATGTTTCGTCTGGTGAGTATAGGGATCCGGAGGTCCTTATTACTGGTGACGAGGCATTTCATTTTAGTCCCTAAGAGGGTGAACGCATCTATCAGGGTCGTGGTGGTCATGGTCCGCATTCATGAGATACTATCACTGGACTGTGTGCTCTTTTCAAAATACCAAATACAGCAAAAAAAATGATTTTTGAATTTATATGGTAAAAGAAAGAAACCGCGTACCAAAGTCATTAACATAATTTTTCAAAACTAGCACAAACAGGTTATTTTTTTAAGCCACGTGAACGAAGCATATTATATAATTGTAATTAATATATATATAATTATGTTTAAAAAAACAGGGTTTCCTTGAAGGGATCTTTGGTCTAGATAGAGCATTTTCAACTATTTGTTTCATCTTAAACTTAATTTTGCAGTCTGTACTCTAAAATGCACTAACTAGTAGAATTTTATTCAAGTATGAGTATAACAAAAACGCCAATCACTGCGTTAGCGAAGATATTTACTAATAAAAAACGTTTCTGTCGATTCTTGTATAATCGATTAATTTTAAACACTTTGTTGGGATTTTTAAAATACCGATAGCTATTAATAAAGGCCACCCTAAAGAAGCAACTGTACAGCGAGGAAGGGCTATTTATTAAAAAAAAATTAAGAAAAGTGCATGCACACATAGTGCACATTAAAGCAATAAACGTATTATTTGAGTAGAATTCCAATAATACTTTTATAGAAATTTGGCAACCCGTTTTTTTTAAAATTACTTATGCATACTTGGTTGGTAGTATGTAATAATAATAGAAGATTAGGAGATGACAACCCTAAATGTAGAAAAATGGGGTTTCTCATTCAGAATAATAATTGACAGTGACTGAATATAAATAATAGTACGGAAAGAGCGAGAGACGTAGCAACTAGGCTACTAGTATATGTTCTGTGGATACATCGTTTGAAGATTTGTGGTTACTTTTTTATGTTATATTTTATTTACGATTGAAGTTAATATCTTGTGCGTTTGTAAATATAAGATGTAAGTATTTTTAAAAAGCTAATTCAATATTACTTGCTTGTTCTTATTGAGTTATATATTACGTGTATACATTGCTTTGTTTCTACTTACATTTATGGTTAATATTTGAGTAGTCTTAAGGATGAGATTTAATATTTATTCGAAGGAAATTGCTAACACTTGTCCAATGTGTTAAACTTTTCGTTTTCTTCGTAATTGATCTAATAGAAGAAACTGACCGAGCCGTGGCTCGGGGCTTTCGCGTTTAGTGTGACGGTTTAAGTCGAGGATCCTTCTCGGGAACCTTTGTCCTGGTTATCTGTGAATACCTTTATTCATTCGGCTGAGAGCTATAAGCGCTCGGCCACCACAAAAAAAAGGAATGTGCCAGGAATGGTCACTTGGTAGCAATATATATTGTCAAAATGCCGACACAGTTCAATCGTTTATTTTTAATATTAAGAAAAAAAAGTGTAAGTAAATTCCCACTGATGAAGCAAGTACTGTAAACACACGTAAAAGTAAACTAAGACGCTTGCAGTAGATTTTTATAAATTGAATTAACACAACATTTCAGGGCCACAGGAATGACTATCAGGTGAACTGTGTCCACTTCTGTTACTCTCTACTCGCTAATCCAGCACTTAAAATTACAATTATAATCATCGTTGGTACCAGCTCTATGGTCATGTTCAGGTTGTCTGCATACCATGAGAGTAAGGACGGACGAACGATCGGCGGAAACTGAGTTTTCGTGACTCTGTTCTCTTCTCTTTCACAGTAATCAACATGTCTTCTCATTAATATTTATCGTAATGAGAAAAAAAAAGTTATTTAGATCCACTATACAGCCCTGGAACGCCGCCGCCCGAAGACATTAAGCGAGCTCGAAATAAAAATTATTTAAAAAGACACATTCGTGACTATTACACAAGGGTAATCATCTGAATTTGCTATTTAATTATTTATATCTAATATATAATTTTAGGTCTATATATATATATATATATATATATATATATATGTGTGTTATATAAGCTGAAGAGTTTCTTCTGAACTGCTAGTTCGAATTATATATAACATCACAATAATACTGAAAATAGATAGGGTGACCGCGTGGTATAGTGGTTAGAATAACTGGCTGTTGCGATGCAGGTCATGGTTTCGTTCTCAGCGGAGGAACAATATTCGTGCATCATAAATTCTTGGGTTGCAGATGTGAATGTATTGTGTATATACTATATTTGTGTATGTACATTCGTTACATTGGAATGGAGAAGAAGAAGACTAGTAAATTCTTCTGTGGTGTCGCGAATGCTTCCAGCACAATAAAATACTAGCTGTGCCCGCGACTTCGTTCGCGTAGAATACAGGGATGCTTGGTCTCATGTAAACCAATGCTTTTTTTTTAGAACTTTTAATGGGGAAGAAATTTAAATTCCGTCATACATGATTATATTGCGTAACTTTTAACCGTATACGTCGTCTTATCAAGCGATCTGATAAGTTATCAGAGACTGCGCCAGTGAGTTATAATTTGTTTAGTTTCAGTTTAGTTTCAAATAGTAATTGGTTCTTACGTTTCACTAAGAACAGGTAAGACGACAATTTATACAAATATTTATAGATTTATTAATGGTAACTCTTGGTTCGTGGTCGTTATTGTACATCTGTTACAAATATATAACTATACACTACCTATCTAAACTTCAGTTAAACATAATAAATTTGAAGTAAAAAAAATTGTTATTTCTCGGAGGAGAGAAAATATCGCTATTAGGCAAACTACTTTCTTGCAAATTTATATTTTAAATTAATTAATGAGCGAAATATTTATTTAAGATAACTTAACCCGCTTTAATTTAAAACTTTAAACAGAATTTTTATTATAAAACTGAATCTTAAACTTTCATTATATTTATTATCGTGTATCAAATATTTGTCAGGTTTATAATATATAATTTTGAGCATTTATGAGCTATGAAAAATTTATACATATATAAATTTATACATATATAAATTAATACATATATAAATTTATACATATATAAATTATTGAATTTCGCCTTGATATTTTTAAAGTTTACAGTCACTAAGTATTTATTTTTATCATTTACGTTGGATATTTACTGGAACTTTAATGTATTTACAAATTGAAGTAGAAAAAAGCTGCGAGTATGATCTCATTTCCATAAATAATGATATACTTTATAATAAGTTTTTTTATACTATTGTTAAAAGTTTTTTTGGGAGGACGAGGGAGGACGGCTTCCCTGGGACGTTTAGGCTCATAGCAGAGGGACACCGGTGCATTCCGTAAGAGGAGACGGTTGTAGTGCGTGCGCGTTACAATACCCCATCTTCCTCGCAGAGGTAGGATTAATATTCAAATCCTACGTATCATTTCGATAGTCGTATGAGATTTTTTTATAGGCGTAGAAAAAGGCGTCAGTTGTATCTTTGTATGCCGAAGATCGGACAGAAATATTTATCAATTTAATTTGGGTCATCAGTGCATACATGAAAACAATTTTAATCCATAAATACATGAGTCAAATCTAATGTATGCACCAATTAAAGATGAACACATCATTAGTTATAATTAACGGTTATCCTGTTACAAATATTAATTAATGAAGAAAATTAAACATTAACTGATTCAAAAAAAAAAAACAGAATTAAATCATCAAAATGAAATAAACTAAATAATATCGTAATTAAATAAAATGAATCATAATAAAATACTTACATAATATTTTAGAATTAAATTAAATGCAGTTGCATCAAATTCAAATTAGGTGTTAATTAAATTATATGTCAACAACAACCTTATACATAGAGATTAAACAATTGAATAGCGATTAAAATCTAAACAAAAGACAACCACACGATATAATAAAATTAAAATTAAAAAAAAAATTAGATTGAAATGAATAAAAAAAAAAAAAAATGTAAAATTTATAAACAGCAGTCGCTAAGCTGGCGGCGGTTCGAATGCTTTCAGCACCTTACGCTTAAAACTACCGATTGAATCGAGAATTGAATCGATTTCAGAGTTTTTTCTTGTTAAAGCATTATATTCACCACAATCCTAGTCCAAGTCCTATAGGAGACTGTAACCCCAACATTGTTTTGTACTTAGGGATAAAACAGTACCTGTATTGGCTTCCGGGGTATATTAAATGGAAAATACGCGTAAGTAGGTACGCAATTCACTAGTCCGTTAATCACTTTGTACAGAAATACGATATCGCTCATGAGACGTCTTACATACAAGGATTTCATTTGGAAATGGCTTAATCGTAGATCGTAGGTGTTGGTGTGAAAAACACTGGTACACTGAACGCAATAAACTTATTAAATATGCTCTCAATTCGTTGCGATTGTACAGCGTACTGTGGATTCCAGACCACGCTAGCGTACTCCAACTGATTGCGGACCAGTGCATTGTATAAAAATATTTCAGTTTTAAATTATTTACAATCCCTTTGTATTACGTTTTATGAAGCCTAGCTTTTCGCCGCTTTGGTTGGTATAGCGTATCTATATGAGCAACAAAATTAAATAAAGCTTAATTAAGATTTATTATTCAGCTTTAGCTGAGATGAAACTTTTCGGCATTGTATTAGACAAATCAAACAGTCGTTAACATGTTTGAGCACGAGTCCTAACATATCAATAAAAAAAAACGTGCTAAATACTCCCACGCGCTAAACTCACGGACATATATATAATTCAACGGGCCGGATTCAGAGTTTTTTTTTTTTCGTTATTTGGAATAACCAACAGCTGCATAATATATATTACATCAATAATATAGTATAGCAGACACAGTGTGATTACGTAGCCGACAGCGTTATTCACAACTTAAGTAAAAAGTAATAAGAAACTACAGAAAACAATATTAAAGTTGAGTTAAGACAGAATCTTTTTTTTTTATTTTAAGTAATAATAAAGACCTGTTGCTCGTTTTGCACGTGCATGTTATAATTTTAAAGTAATTACAGTGAAATAAATTAGTATATTACTTTTTTAAATCGATTATTGTTGTTTATGTTTACTTACCGTCGTGATTTGTCGTCAAATCGCGTCGAATATTTGTCCCGAGTATGTATTTATCGAAAATACTAGTTTTGAAACTGCACGTAATTAATAGTTACCTACAATTTCAATTGGATGGAGTTGAAGAAAATACAGACAACCGTTTCCGAATCATTTATTAATGAACATTTTTTTCGAATAATACCGGTCAGAAGATCTAGATCATGTTCTTAAATTAATGTTACTACATTGTTAAGTAACAATTACACTAACAAGTGTTTACAATCATGTTGATCATTTGTTTTTAAATCTGAATAGTTCTAATTCCACTTTTATCTATTAAGTGAGCTTCAAAATGTTTAGAGCATAGCACACTATAGTCGACGCATTATGAACTGAGGCTTCGGGTCATAAATCATATTTATCTGTCTGTCTCGCTCGCACTTACAGGTCTTATGGAGAGGTGTAGTGATGGGCGTAAGAATTGTAGAGGTGCATATCGATAACGGGAAAGGTACGATCGATATGCTAAATTATGTTAAGTATTAATAGGAATAATTTTTTGCTATCTGAAAATATGTTTTAATTTGTAAATTAATATATTTGTTTCGACGTAATCTTAGAGAAACTATAAAGATCGAACAAAAAATCTTATATTTATAAAAAAACAACAACCCTTACTTGTAACGACCAATCAGGAGTCAGAGTGCTGATGAAGGTCACGATGATGCGTCGACCCCGCGTGCACAGGTAGCTAAGTATCGATAACGGGTTGCATTGCGTGCACATTCATTGCCCGACGACTCAGTTGCGTCGACTATAGATGATGTGCTGCCAGTTTTGTCTCTTCATATTGGTCAACATGAAGTTTCACATTTTGATCCTTTGGAAACCTGCGCAATAGTTATAGTAAGCATACTTTCGAAAAACCCATTAAAAATTACTGAATGCATTATTATAAAGTAATAAATAACAATACGGCGCCTCAAAATATGCAAGTAGATTAAACGTCAAACTGATTGTCCTCTCGTAAAATTTGTATAATGTTATTCAATAGAAAAACGCTATAGTCGTAGTTTACGGCGTGTCATTTACTAATAGCTTTAACATATCTAGCCATTAAAAAAATAATCTCTGTGATCACACGAGAATGAATAAAACGCACAAAAAACTGACTGGTGGAAAGTAATTTCAGGTGTTTTCTTATGTGTTGCGTTGCCGCACAAAGACGTACAGCACTTCACCATCCTCTTTCAGTCTTTAGCACATAAGCAGAACGATTCGCAGAAAAGAAAAGTAAAAGAAATGTTTGTGACACCTTATGTCACTTATTTGCATCTTAACAAAATGGCGACTGCTTCATTTCAATTTAATCTATGAATGTTGCTACAGTGACAAGAAAGATATAACATTATTGACGTTTAATTGGAGTAAAAGGAGTGAAGATACATTATTGGTCACAAACTAGCAAAATTTTGCCTGTGGTCCATGTTATCAATTAGGGCAAGTTAATGTCTTTCATATCTAAGATAGGCGCACTTTTAATTGGTTGTAATTGTTAAAAAGCACTTCCATAATTTAAGTTAAAAAAAAAACGAAAAGATGGGTGGAATATGACAATCAGTTATTATGATAAGAAAATGGCGTCATTGAAAATCGATTAAAGTTTAACACAGTTTCGTGGCCTAAGAATATTATTTTACTCATCTACAAACCAAGGCATAAAATAATTAATTGTTTACATTATACAATTGCAACTAATCATATTTAAATTTTATGAGATTAAAATTATAAGAATAGTTAGATATCAGACAGTACTCATCAGTTAATACCATAGACTTATAAAGACCTAACACAAATTCATAAACACATGGATAGGATTAATTTCATATCTTCATTCCTTTTACTCCAATTATAGGTCAATAATGTTTTCTCTTTCTTTTTGCTGTAGCAATATTAACACACTCGTAGATAAAATTGAAATTAAGCAGTCGCCATTTTGTTAAGCTGCAAATAAGTGACATATGGCGTCAATAACAAGTGACTTATATTTTCTGCGAATCGTTCTGGTTATGTGCTAAAGACTGAAAGAGGATGGTGAAGTGCAGTGCGTCTTTGTGCGGCAACGCAACATATAAGAAAACACCTGAAATGACTTTCCACCGGTCAGTTTTTTGTGCGTTTTCTCGTATGATCACAGAGATTATGTTTTAATGCCTACATATGTTAAAGTTATTAATAAATGACATGCCGTAAACTCCAACTGTAGAGTTTTTCTTTCGATTAACATTATCAAACTGACAACTTTAACGCCCGGGACGCTCAGTTTTACGTTTTATCTACTTGCATATTTTGGGGGCCGCATTCAGTTATTTATTACTTTTTAATAATTCATTCAGTTATTTTAATGGTATTTTCGAATGTATGCTTACCATAAATATTGCGCAGGTTTCCAAAGGATGAAAATATGAAACTTGCATGGTTGACCAATATGAAGAAACCAGACTGGAAACCCAATTCATCCAGTGTGCTATGCTCTAAACATTTTGAAGCTCACTTAATAGATAGTAGTGGATTCAGAACAGTGCTTACTCCAGGAGCAATTCCAACATTATTTGATCTGTTGCAAGAAGTAAGTACTTACCTTTGTTTTCAACTGAAGTTACAAGAACTACTGCATTTTATCAGTATCATATTGATTTTCAGATCTGGTTACTATTACCTTACGTATATAGCTGATTCCTAAATTACTATCCATATTTATAAACAAATGATGAATATGATTTAAATCACTTGTATTTATTAGTTAGTGTAATTGTTAAGTACTACATTGATTTATGAATGAAGTTAAACAATGTAAATTTTCTGACCGGAGTTATTGGAAATAAATGATTTTGTTCAAAAATAAATGATTCTGGAACAGTTATCTGTCTTTTCTTCAACTCCATCCAATTACAATTGTAGGTAATTATTAATTATGTGCAGTTTCATACGGTAATTCAATAGTTTCCATGCGCACGACGCTACCACCAGGGCTTGGCCTATCATAAAACACTAAGAACGTACATTGCACCCTCATACCGCCCCCGCCGTTGGCGAGGGCGTCGCGAACTACTGAATTATTCGCGATACCGCCATGTCTCCAATCAATATCGATAGAAGCGTCGTTGGAGTTTCTTGCGGCACATCAGCGCCGACGCATTACCAAGTGGAGGTACAGATACCCAATAATAACAATAGTGATATTAATGTAGATAATTCTCAGTCAGAAGCAACTGACCGAGCCGAGGTTCGGCCCTCTCGACCCTCGAGGCATATTCTCTCGCGAAACACGGTAACGGTCCAAGCCGAGGCTTCCTCTCGGGAGCCCTTGTGCTGGTTACCCACTAAAAGAGGTCTCGACTGAGCGCCATAAACGCTTGGTCACCTCTCAACCCGGTGAAACTGTATAAGCCTTCGGGCTAACAGAAAGAAAAGAAAGCAGTATTTTCGATAAATACATCCAAATTTGCAGTCTCCCATGATTTTGGCCCAGTATAGTGGTTGGGTCTTAATGTAACTCCACTAAGGATGTAGCGACTAATTCAAAGTTGGGTTCATCCGTGATCACTAGTATTATAATAATTCTGTGTCCGCGCGACAATTATTCGGCGCGATTTGATGACGACTCGAAAATCAAATCAAAATCAAATCACGACGGTAAGTATAGGTCTACCAGGATCTGATGGCAAAAAGGGAAAAAAGAAATTGACGCTAGCAATACTGGGGAAATTGGATTAAAACGTTTTGATACTATTTTTTTATAGCGGCTGTTTCTGCGTGTGATACATGCAAATATAAAATTTATCTAATGATCAAAGGATAATTTTTGAAAATCATACTGTGGCGAATGTGGGGTTCGAAATTTAGATGAAAACTCCAATTACTCTGTTCATGAGTTTATTAATTAATTATAGGCTATGAGAACTTGAAAATGGTTCCAAATACTGTAGATACATAAAAAAGTCTTCATCGGAAGAGGAAGACGCAAGTATTTATGATAAACCTTTCCTCCTGCATCTCAATTAATCGATCTTGTTCTATGAACTGATTTTTATTATATTTTTCGCCATTCATCGATCCCCATTTGAGAGAAAGCTTCTTCTGTTAAAGATTTTATAACACTTGCAGGTCTATTGACGTTTTTACCTGCAACTTTTTGTTTCATTATTCCCCAGATTCTTAATATTATATTCCCCAGTTACTTCGTGGCCGTGTGATTTTAAAATCTCATCTATCTGATATTTAGGTTCCAATTATAGTCGTAAGGGATATTGTTTGATTGAAGACATTCTTTTATAACAGCAATACAGTCGGCTTGTGTAGGCAGTTTGTTTAATTGTACAGAATGGACGTTGTCCATGACAATTAGAGAAGGTTTTTTAAGGTTGGGAATCAACTTCTCCGTAACCCATTTTGTAAAGTTATCTTTATTCATATCATGGTGGTAGTCAGCAGATGTACTCTTCGACCTATACACCAAACAACAGTTTGGAACAAAACCATTTTCTCCACCAGCATGATCCATCTAGGCCCTGCTGAAATACTTTTAGATGGGCCTGCAATATCTTTATTTTGCCAGCATTTGTTCACTGAACATGAACCGTGTTTGTTTTCATCTAAATAAACTATATTTAGCTTATCATCGGCTTCTCGATTCTTTTGCATACGCTCCAAATGCTTGAATCTGTGTATTATGTCATGTCGCTCCATTAAAATAGCCCTTTTTGATTGGCACTTCACGAATTCGAATCCGATGTCTTTCAAAATAAGTCTGAAGGCAAAATAAGATTTTTATTTTTAGTTAACTATGTTTTTAGATTATATTCTAACTGAAAGAAAATGAAATTCATTTTACCTCAATAATTCTCTTCCTCCATTGAAATGGATTTCCACCCGAAGAATTTGTAGCAATTTCTTTTCGTACAGTGTAAAACTCATTTATCTTGTTTCTGATCAATTCTAAATCAAAACTATCCAAGTTTATTTTATTTTTTGCCACCTTTCCTCTTTTTACCGGGCGTACTAATTACGCCTCTGTTAGATCTGCCTTCAGCAACAATTCGTCTTATAGTAGTATTAGAAACCCCTGAAATAAACCAAAAATTAGTATACGTAATATAATAGACACGAAAAATGCAATAAACCAAAGTATCAAGACGTGTCATTCCTACTAACCAGGATCAATCACATGGATCAATATCGATGATTGTGTTTGTTCTGCACCTTGTTCATCAAGTATTCTTTGATAAACATTGAGAACAATATTTCTTGCTTGCGATCGAAGAGGTTCGACGTTCGAATTTGAAGCCAAACCAAAAACAATTCCTCGAATGATGATGATATTAATTTATCCCTAATGGGAAAGGCAAAGGACTTTAGTCCATACAGCCAGGTCTTGTTCGTATGATGGTGGGTCTGAAACTCCATAATTCCTAGAAATTTCAGTTGACAGATGACATTTTTTTTGTTGTCATATGAAAATCGCTATTTTTTTAACTTTTTTTTGCCATCAGATCCTGGTAGACCTATAAGTAAACATAAGTAACAATAATCAATGTCAAAAAAGCGAATTTATTTAATTGTAATTACTTTAGAATAATAACATGCACGTGCAAAACGACCAACATGTCTTTATTATTACTTAAAGTCCCTGAATTCGACCCGTTTAATTACACTGCAGGCCAAAAGTTTAAGACCACCTTAATTAAAGTAGGAAAATAAAGTAAAACTCCAATAAAATATTAAATGTTTAATTAACCTGTTTAGTCATCTAATAGAACATTGATTGACAAACAATATACTTTAAAAGCGTAAAGAAATATTAACAGTCCATGCAAAAAAAAGACTATAGTTGCTAAACTGATTTTTCATCAAAAAATCCTCCTTTACATTTTATGACTTTTTTCACAAGTCTCGGCATATGGGCAATTAGTTAATGGTGTCTTGTGATATATTGTTCCAAATTTCGCATAAAGCATTCCACATTTCTTCTCGCGAGGATGGGCCACGATTACGGACGTTCCTATCAAGCTCTTCGTACAAAAGTCCAATGGGATTGAGATCCGGGCTCTGTGGAGGCCAAATCATGTTTTTTAACACCCCTAGTGCCTTTTTCTCTTCTAAATATCCTCTACATAATTTGAGCTATGCTTTGGATCGTTATCTTGTTGGAAAATGAATCCATCTCCACTTAATCGTCACCCGGAAGAAACGGCATTTTGTTCTAAGATGTTTTTGTACTGTTCCTTTTTCAAAATTCCTTCAATTTTAATCAAATCGTCAGTTCCTTGGCTAGAGAAGCAATTACAGACTATAAATGAGCCACCACCATGCTTGATTGTTGGGACTACACAATCTGACATCTTTTCTTGGGCACTGCGTCGAACGTAAATTCTAGGTTTTGAACCGAATAGTTCAATCAAATTTGGATTCATCGGTCCAAAGCACTTTTTAAAATCTTCTTAAGTCCAATCTCGATAGCCAAGAGCTCAATGCATCCGTTTTTTCTTGTTTTGCGGCCTTAGCAGAGGTTTTCGAACGGCAACGCGACCATACAACTTCGCATCTCTCCGTCGCTGTTTTACGTTAGTCAATGATAAAGGTTTAACTTGGGTTTTGTTTACTTCAACGCGGATTTGTGGTGCTGTTAAGCGTTTGTTTCGCTTGCTGGTAACAACAATGAAATTATCTTCACTGGACGTGGTAGCTCTCGGCCTTCCCGAGCGTGGACGATCTCGAAAACTTCCTGTCTCCCTGTATCGAGTTATTGTGCCATGAACACTAGTACAAGTCTTCGATAACTTCATTCCAGTTGTGAAGCAATCTAACGTTCGGATTTGCCTTCATTATGTAAAACAACGATGGCAGAACGCACTTCACTGCTAATTTCTCGAGCTTTTCCCATTTTATGACGTCTTCACTGTAGAAACTACAAGTTTGGACTAATTGAGATTGTTTGTGAACACACCGAAATAAACTCGGGTAATAATAAGTCAGTAGTAACACGTGTTTTCAAGAGCTAAATAATCCTAATTATTGACGTAACCTAATACATAATAAAAGCAAAGTAATTAGTAATGAGGACATTATAAAAATATTATTACCACTCTACCACCTGGCCATAGCACAGCGTTAGTCGGTGTTTGAAAACAATAGATGTTTATTGTCCAATAACTTGAAAGTAAACAAAAGATTGACTTCTTTAAATATTCGATACTAACAATAGAATGTGCAGATGTGTATTTCTTTTATTTATCCTGTGGGATTTTATTACAATTGATGGATAATTATGTTGTTTATGTGTTGTCTTAAACTTTTGGCCGGTATAGGTTATATAAGTGTGCGTGAATTAAGTATGTGGGAGTATTTGGCACGCTTTTGATATGTTACGACTGCTTCCCTTTTTATATATAGTTCGAATTATATAGTTTTTTTTATACTAGCCACGAACTCTAATTGTTTTATTTGTTTTATTTTATTACATAGGAGTTAAAATTAGAAAATATATTCAACTAGTTTCCTCATAGATGAAGTTTAATTGTAACGTAGGATTGCGTTATCGTAATCTAAAATATGTCTTTCTTTAATTGTCTTTGATTAGTAGTTTATTCGTTGACAAATGGAAATTTAATATATATTTTAGTTAGTATCAATTAACGAACAATCTACTAACCGAATATTAAGGCTAGTTTCTAATGTGTAAATAGGCATTTTAAATAACTTTCGGTTAGATTATTAAATGTCCATTAAATATTTACCGGTGGTTGACCCCACCATGGAGGAATTATAACAGAAAATTCCAATACCCATCGATCACCTAATCAATTTTGTTTTATCAAAAGATTATTTATACCTATATTAGTGAATAAGATCCGTTGAAATGATATGGTTTATCAGGGCGTGTCGGTTTGATTATGTATAGTCGCTATTGTTTCTAAAAATCAAAACATTTTTGTTGTTTCAAACAACTTTTTTTTTAATTATTTTTAAATATAATTAATTTTATAAAGATCGTATTGGCCTCGTTTCTGGAGAGATTGTTGTGTGTTCTATCGTTTCGGATTGGCGGATTTCACAAGTTCCCGATTTTTTTTAAAATTATTTTGTAGTCAAGCCGGTTTCTTCACGATGTCCGTTTAACTCATGTGCGATTCGTGTGTTATTGAACATAAGTGAGGAAGGTTCAGATGCAGTTTTGAGGACATGGAGCATACACACAACACACTGACACCCGATACGACAATATCAACGATAAACTAATATTGTTACTCGGATGGGAATCAAATTTAGGACCTGTGACTCAACAGTCAGGTACTGTTAACTACTACGCGGCTACATGCGGCTGTCTATGTTCCTTATCCTACTACTACCGAAGCACCCACAGCCTTAGGGCTGCAGCTTGGGCTTCGACGCTGCCCCGTTTATTCCGGGTATTCACTCTGAGGCCAAATTATAATGAGGAATGTTTTTTATAATTAGGAATGTTCCTAATAATTAATAAAATCATCCACCTAATGGTTTAGGGTCTACTAAACTTAACTTCGCAGGTTTTAATCCGTTAGTAATGACTATTAAATCCACCTCCCTATAACAAGCATTTAAGCTTATTTTGAGTTGTTACATGGAATGTTGATAACGTTAGTAGTAATTTATAGCATATGCTATAAATTAGGTATATATATAGCACGATTAGGTGTGTGAAATTAAGAGCGAGCTCTTACACGCTACCACGGCCGAAAACTTGTCTGAAAAACGATGTGTTTGTGTCTATGCGCAGAAAAGCCTAATGGCGCAGCGTACGGTACTGAACGAGGCGTACAAGGGGCTGGTGGAGTCAATGGCGATCCCCGCCGAGCTTCACGAGAGGAATGGCAAGAAATACGCCAGCTTCGGCTCCGTCGTGCCTATACATTGCTGCACTCCAGGCGAGGTAATCAAGAAGTACTATATATAGTCTTCTATGTTTTTACATTTATATATCTCCGTCTCGGTTCGCTCGGCGGTTACAGGAAACTAAATAGATATTAACAATTTGTTTGAAGCCGAAACTGTAGATCGAGCTCTTTATGCTCCTCTCTTTTGTCTCCTATTCTATAGAAAAAGGAGAGAAACTGGCGCGTTCTGTACGAGATCCCGGAGCTTTAAGCCATTGAAGGGGTTTTCGTTAGAATTTCTATATAGCCCTCATTAGAGGATGTTTTGGGAATTTAAAAAAAAACAAAATTACGGAAAGTCAACGAAACGAACGCAACTGGCTCAGGATCGTGAAAAAAAACTTACTAAAAATAGTGATGTTTGTGTTTGCAGGTGAAAGAGAAGGCGAGTAACACGCACCACTACTGCGATGTGTTCACTGAACAGCTCCTAGCGCCACTAGGCGAACTTGCATATGTCCGTCTCGACGAAAGTACCGCTGAAAAGGTATGGAAGTAATGAAATGTATCACATATATGTCTGGTTGGCTTAGCCCCCCCCCCGCCCCTTGAGAGAATATATTGGATAAATGGATTTGGCCTTTTATAAAAAAACACACAAAAGACACAAGTTTCATACCATCGACGTGAGGTCGTCGGTCCATTTAGTCTACGATTGGCTAGACAGGCCATTGTGTTGCCACTTAAAAAAAGTATCTACCTTAGCGTCAGCCAACAGCTAGACATCCGATTTTCAGTAATTCTAGCTTTTAACAACGAAACAATTCTTACACTTATTAGTAGGTCTTTACCTATGAAATTGCCGTTTTGTATGAAATAAGTTAAAGTATTTTTTTCATCTCCCATGTAATCGATGCATCTTTGCCAACGCAGTGGTAGTTTATTAATGCCCTTCTTGTAAAAATCAGTTGGACGGGAGGCAACAAACTCTTCAAAGGCATTTTGTACTGCCTCCGGGGATTGAATTTTTTTCCCGCTGAAAAGTTGTCCAAATTTTGGAAAAAGTAGTAATCGGTGGATGCAGCAAGGTCTGGTGAGTGAGGTGGATGACGTAGCGGTTCCAACCCCAACTCTTGCAGCTTGGAGACTGTCTGTTGTGCAGTATGGGGTCGCACGTTGTCGTGTAGGAGTAGCGGGGATGACCGATTGACCAAAGCTGGTTGCAGATGTGCGAGCTTCTCCATCATTGTCATCAGTTCTTCACAGTACACATCTGCAGTGATGCTCATGCCGTTTGGTAAAAAAACTGTGATAAATCACACGACTTTCTAGAGGTCATTTTTCGTTTAGGGCATTGCTTTGGTGCTGAACCAGGATCTATCCAACTTGCTGGGCGCTATCGATTATCAAACAGAATCCACTTTTCGTCGCACGTAACAATTCGGTTCAAAATTCTTTAATTTCTGTGGCAGTTGAACAGCATTAAATTCGTGGGGCACCCATCTATCAAGTGTTTTTTATCTTGCCAATTTGTCGCAAATGGACCAATATTGTTTTGATGTTAACATCAAAATCTGCTGCTAGCTCAGCTGTAGATTGAGTATCATCAGCTTCTACCTTTAATTAATCATTGTTGACCAAAGTGTCCGGACAACGATGAAGTTCATTTTTATTTATTTATTTACTCTTTATTGCATTAACCTTAACAAAGTTCACAAAGGACAGACTTAATGCCAAAGGCATTCTCTACCTGTCAACCCAAGGTGTGGTGAGATATGTGTATGATAGGTGTAGCAATAAACTAATTAATAAAAGAAGAAAAATTTCATAGGTAAAGACTTAATATTTATTCTTGACTTCTCTTGTTACCCTGATATTTATTTATTTATTTTACCTTACCCGTCCTACAGGGTTGCCTGGAAAATATCGCTTATAGCGATATACACTGCAGGCCAAAAGATTAAAACCACCTTAATTAAAGTAGGAAAAGTTACGTTAAGTTAAAGTAGTTCAAACATGGATTCATCGGACCAGAGCACTTTTTTAAAATCTTCTTAAATCCAATCTCGACGGGCAAGAGCCCAATGCATCCGATTTTTCTTGTTTTGCGGCCTTAGCAGAGGTTTTCGAACGGCAACGCGACCATACAACTTCGCATCTCTCAGTCGCCGTTTTACTGTAGTCAATAATAAAGGTTTAACTCGGGTTTTGTTTACTTTAACGCGGATTTCTGGTGCTGTAAAGCGTCTATTTCGCTTACTGGTAACAACAATGGCATTATCTTCACTAGACGTGGTAGCTCTCGGCCTTCCCGAGCGTGGACGATCGTGAAAACTACCTGTATCCCTGTATCGAGCTATTGTGCCATGAACACAAGCAATCTCACACCCGGATTTGTCTTCATTATGTAAAACAACGATGGCAGAACGCACTTCATTGCTAATTTCTCGAGCTTTTCCCATTTTATGACGTCTTCACTGTATAAACCACAAGTTTAGACTAATTGAGATTGTTTGTGAACAAACCCAAGTAAACTCGGGTAATAATAAGTTAGAAAAACGTGTTTTCAGGAGCAAAATAATCCTAATTATTGACGAATACGTAACAACAGGAAAGTAATTAGTAATGAGGACATTATAAAAATATTATTACGACTCTACCACCTGGCTCTAGCACAGCGTTTGTTGGTGTTTGAAAACAATAGATGTTTATTGTCCAATAACTTGAAAGTAAACAAAAGATTGACTTCTTTAAATATTGGATACTAACAATAGAATATGTAGATGTGCATTTCTTTTATTTATCCTGTGGGATTTTATTACAATTATGTTGTTTATGTGTTGTCTTAAACTTTTGCCCGGCACGGTATATATAAGGCCGCCCCTGCCAACAGTTAGGTTATAAGTTCAGTTTTAGTTAATTGACGTACCTACCTACTTTAATGTGAGCAATAAAGTGTTTATCTATCTATCATAACGTTGCTGTGTTTCGTCTTGTGAGTGTAGAGGTTACAACGAGTACTTATTACGATTCCATATCGAAGATGAATGCGTTCCATGTGTCACTGGAACCACTTACCATCACGTGAACTGTGTGCTCGTTTGTCACAATCAACGCAATAAACTTCGTTTTTTTTACATCTGTCAGTCACCCTTATTCTAGTGTTGCGAATGTCTGCTGACCAGAAAGTTTTGAGACACTCAGCGAGCTATGCTATTATATAATATACTATATATTGATGAAGTATTCCGAACGATAAACAAAAGCACCTCGAAACTTAGTAACTTTTAAACATAAGTATTCTCTCGAGTAACAATCCATTATCAACCCTTTATTCTCTGTATCTTGAACAGGATAATTTAATGTCGAAAAACGACAGTTGCTTAAATTTACCAGACCAAACAACAAATCAAATAAGGCGGTTTATACACAGTTATTACAGTTATCCTTTATAATTACTGTTTAATTAATTAGTTAAATAAAAATAAAAAAAACTATAACCTAGAAAAACGATTACTTTACTAAACGTAACTTTTATATTTTACGGTTTGTGAATTAACCGGAATGTTCTCGTAGTAATGTTAATAGCATGGAATAAAAAAAAAAAAGAATGCTATCTTAATAATGCTCCTTATATTTAGAGATACTAGTATTACGCTTTGTGATTTTTTTTATTTATTTCTTAGATATCTGTTATATATTTCTTCACCGCCGTGATCGTGGTTTATTAGCACTGAAATTGTAATCGATTATTTCGTTGGTACCATCACCGGCGATTCGCTTCAAGTTGCTCTTGCGGTCCGTGAAGTTAAAATCAAACGTCCAAACCCTGCGTGAGCAGGTCCCTAAAAGGATCTATCAAAGCAACATAAATATATCTTATTCACAACTTATGTATATACTTCTTAATTCAACAATTATATATTTTATTCATTATATTAGTTTTAGTATAATATACTTAAATCGAAACAGAAGCGATTTTTATAAAAAATATATACTTAAGTCCTTGTGGAAAATAAAACAAAATTTACATTGTTAACGAATTCCTAACCTATTAATAACTTTTATCTTAAATACTTCCCTTACAGATGATATAAGATGCAACACATTGTGAACGTTAAAACACTTATAAATATAAAATTGCGTTTACAAATTGCATACATTTATTTTGACTTATATTAATTTTTTAATTTTTAAAAAAAAAATAGTTTTTTTTGTAAAAAAAGAAAATTATAATACATAACCTTTTTGAGAATGATCATGTTGTATGTAATTAATGAATAATATTGTAATAACTTATAGGATTTTGACATATCTGATATTTAATTTTTTTTTTGTTATAATGCATTATTTTTAATTTGCGTGCTATGTGTGATGGGTATAAAAGAGAAACCATTGCATATTTTGAAATTTATACCATCCTAATTAATACCTTGTATAATGGCAAATATATATATCTTTTTGGGGATATCTTTTTTTTAATTATTTTTTGCAGTTTTTAATTAAATTTAAGCTGAATTAATATATCATCGAATCATTGGGCTCGTCAAACACACTTAGCGGAATGCCAATTGTTATAATAGGTCGGTCATGTACGGCTTCCTATTTGTCTTGCCGTGGTCGACCAAGACACGGCTACTAAGCCGTGTTTATTTTTTATTTATTTTACCGTGTTTTTTTTTAAATATTTAATAGAATAGCTGGCTAACTAGCAAGCAACTCACCTGATGATAAGTGACCACCGCTGTCGATGGACAACCGGAAACACCAGAGGAATTGCAAGTACGCTTCCTGCCGTAGGTGTAAAATGTGCTTTTCTTGAAGATCATATCGACTCGGAATTACTGCTGGTGACAGCTGATTCCACAGACTAGTTGCGCGTGGCAGGAAGTTTCGCGTAAAGTGCACAGCGAATGGATCGAGATGTAGGATGTTTATTGTTTTCGGAGGCGTCAATAGTGTAATAGTTTGTGGTACGGTCTGCCAAACTCGAATTCACCATTAGGCTGTTTTTGTCAACCATCTTCTAGCACAAGCATTTAAGCTTAGTTGGAATGGTTAAGGTAAATGTTAGTAATTACAGTATTCTTTAAAAAATAAGAACAACTCCTCAGAATACGGCCCATGGTAAATTCGGTAAAAAAATGTATAGACATTCAACATCTGTAACAACAACGTGTAATAGTTTCACAGCATTACAACTGCGTGAGTCTATCATGTAAGTTTTTACAAAAAGTTGTTTATTATGGAAATAATTATAGGTATTCCTGAATCGTAGCAAGCGAGTCCTGATTGTATCGAGCGATGGCAATCTGGCCCAGTGGCGTTGCGCTCCTACCTTCGAGTCTGCCAACCACTACATAGCTGGTACACCTATCGTCAACAAAGAAGGTGCTCTGGTTTCTATTGTCACTGCTAAGAGAGGTAATCACTACGCTGTCTCGAGTTTTGAGGTGAGAAATTATTATCTGTTAGAAATGGTTACTAGGCATACTCTGCATGTCAGATAGGTGCTTCCAATTTACAATTAAAAATTATTACCTTAAATTTTGGGAAAAAAAAATCTACGCATTAGTACATGTCACCTAATATATAAAGTAATCGGACTAAATCGTTCTATATGAAAAACTATATATATTTTTAAATTTTATGAAGACTACATTCTATATAAATTTGTTTTATTAAAATCATGTTTATTTCAAATCTCATACCATAGACATTGTTTAGATACTACTAATTTTGAATTGAGTGTGGGTGGCTTCTATTACAAATTATATTTAGTATATAGGCCGACGTAGCCAGAGATATACCACTGTGACAGAATATCGGCGTAACATAGAAACTTAGCACAACATAATAGTCTTTCGTCTAGTGACTAGTGAGTGACCTTATTACTAAATCTTAACTTGAAATGTCATCACATCTGTATCTTGATATGTGAATATCATAGGTCGTAGGAAACACTCACCGTCTGGGGAATCGAGTGCACATTAGCCACTACCTAATTTAATTAAAAAATCTCTCAAGACATTCGTGATTTCATCAATTGTATGATTTGGCGGATCTTCTTTTAATGATATACAGCAAAATCTAAAATGAATTTAACAATTTAAATATGATATATTATAATCATTATAACAGCCACTAACTAAAAAGTCCATCATAAAGAAATAAAATAATAAAAACAAAATATAATATAGTTGTCATCTTCTGGGATATATAGTGTTGCCTGTCAAAACAATAAAAATAAGTCATATCGATATTTTTTAAGCTCTCAATTAACCTAATGGTAAATTATCTATCATTTGGAATCACAATAGCGACTAGTTGAAATTGACTGTCTCGTTAGGGTGCCTCTCGTTTCTAACATTCACCATACAATATACAGATGCGTTGAACTACGATTTTTTGCTTTGAATATATTTTTCTTCAATCGAGGCGAACTTTATATTTCTGAACTGGTAAAAAAATTGTTACTGGTATTACTGCCAATAAAAAAAAAACTTATTCGGCACTCCTAGAACTTAAACATTTTTTTTAATTCTAGGGTGAAGGCGGGTACTTTGCAACACCATTACCATGGGAAACAGTGTACCCGATGGAAGGCGAACTTGTGTACGGAGAACAAATGTTCGCATCACGCGATGCACTAAAGCGCCATGTAGAGACGTTGTCGCCAGCTGAAGTATCTGAGAACCTCCCCGTTCGTCCTGTATTATCGACGGGAGCGACGCCAAGATTAAGCTTGATCACTCATAACGGAAGACAGCTCGCTCATTATTATCTTCATGGTGTACACGCTTCGGATGTGCAGTACTTGTAGTGAATTTATTCAGCGAAGTTCAGCGAAAAATCTTCTTATTACGGACATTATTGCAGTGTTTCAAACGTTGTTTTTGTTTATTATCTTGATGTTAAGAAATATATATTTTTGAAATTATTGTATACTGTTTATTATACATAATACAGGTTTTAAAGAGGATGATGTTTTTGCTTTTGTGTCAGATATTTTTGGAAGATAAGATATTTAAACGAAAAAATTAAATAGATTGCCTCTTTCTCTTCTTATAAGAAAGATTTATCTTCAAATTAATGACCCTTGGGCCTCATCTACGCTACTTTATTTGCTTAACATCAGAAACTATTCTGAAATGTTACATTCAGAATACTTTCAGATATAGCAGAGATAGTATGGATATTCTTAGTCCTAAAAAGTTAATTAAATGGGCGGCAATCCGTACCGAAAGATAAAGCACAAAGTTTTGTTGCTAAATTCCGCATTAAATAGAAAAACAGTATGACATATTTAACTATTACTGCCAAGCATCACCTTTCCTTTCCAACAGAATGAGTCCAACCTTTGTCGACCGCCCATAAAGCTTCAATAGCTGGAATTGAAAATATTTCTTCAGTTTGAACAATTGACAATTTATTCAAGGGTCCTTGGGATCAAGTCTTACTCGTTCGGTTCGACAATGGTTTAGTTAATATCCCCACAAATAACCTTAAATGCCCCAGAAATTTATTTGAAGATGTATTGGATGAAGCTTTTTTTATACAAGTGTAACTGTCAAATGAGCACATGGTTCACACGAGGATCCTGATGGTAAATGTCTAAAACGGCCCATAGGTACACTATCAAAAGTTAAGTAATCTTAGAAAAATAAGTCGACAAGTATTTTTACGAGTACTTAATTCTCTGGTTCCTTTTACTCACCAGCCGAAACAAAACTAAGATTTATCTCTAAAATAATTCAGTCCTACGAAGCATGAAACGATACTCTAATTATTGTTCTCAACGAATAATAAAATCGATATGGAATATCACACATCACTACTACGTTGCAATTTTGCAGTCTGTGCTCCATTCAAGACGATTTTGTACCATACAATTCTTTTATTTGTTTTTAGTTTCACGTTTTGAAATCACCTTTTTCTCTAAGTAAAAGACACCAGTTTCAAGTGTATTGTATAACAAAGAGGTTTTTGTGCACCAAGGATTGAATTGAATAATAAAATGGGTAATCATAATAGCCATGACAAGTCTCCGAGTGACCCAGCAGGTAGCGGCTCCAGCACTCCCAGAGGATCGCAGCGTGGTACGCGTTCAGGATCAAGTGGGGAGCTGCCTGAAAAGCAAGATGCCCCACAATCCACATCTATGGTACCTGTTGAAAAACTGGCAAAGGTAACAACCTAATGTTATTGATAACAAGGTCGTAGTCACGGTTCCTAACTGTTTTTCCTTCCCTATTGTCAAATTGCTTTATGAAAATAGGAAATGTAACATATGTATATGGCTCTTGTGTCAAATTTCTTGTTTGTTTTGATTTTAGGTACATCTACCTACTTCTTTTCTTTGTTGCGGTTTTCTTGTATTCCCCCAATATCTTGGTATAAACGAAATCTACATACTATTTTATAATATAATTAAGGAGAATTTATCACATGACAGTATTTTATTGTTCTACTATTAATATTTTTTTAGTAATTTGCAAATATATAATTTACTTTTACTTTATCCTTTTTTGATAAATTTTCAAGATAAATTTTATAGGAGAATCTTTAGTGAAGTAGGAGATTACTATAGCATAACAATCTGCACACTAAATATCTTTTACTAATTAAATGAGAAACATAGATAGATCCAAAGGATACACTAATGCACAATTAATGAAAATAAAATAAAAATAACATAGATAAGAAGTTATTCCAATGGTCAGTCTTTTTGTTAAACCTACATCTCTCAGAAAACCTTTAAATTTTATTTTTATAAGTGTTTTAAGTGGTAAGTAGATAAGTACCGCAGTTGGTTATCATCTTAAATTGATACTCCATTAATTATTAATTAAAAGGAGTAATCTGTTTGTGGTATTATATGTAATTAATAAAGTTTAATGTGGATTTGCACAACAGGACTTTATTGTCCTATCAAGTTTTTCTCTTAACTCGTTTGACAATAACAAGACAATTTGGCGTGTAAGAATATTTAAATCTTAACATGTGGCATGTTCAATTAAAATATGGAAAGTCTTATATAAATTTTTTCACATTAAGAACCCCTATCTACAGGTATGAAAAATTCATTATATTTTCCATTCATCTGTAAACCTATCAAGCCTCAATGAGTAAATACAGATAATGGTGATATTTTGTTGATAGTGTTGGTCGAGTGTGTAAGGTACACTAAGTGTCATTTTCGCACACTAAAACATATTCTATTCCTATATACTACCTTTAGATACTAACCAATACTGGTTAGTATCATAATATGTGGCAATTTAGATAGTTAGGTGTCTTTTAAAAAATATATGTAAGTATTTAATATATTCTTTATTTGATTTATAATTATTTTATAATAACTTTTTTTTTATTGTTTTCCCGTTGAGCATTTAAAAATTTACATTTAATCCAAATTTCTACTAAAATTATAAACTTATTTTTTAATAGAGTTGTCATTGTATCCCATTGCTAGGCCAGTGATTGTACAGCCAATTAATATGAGAGTTAGGGCTGCCACAAAACTTTATATTTATTTAAAAAAAATAAAGCTTCTCTTTTATATTCTGTAAACAGATTTGGTAATGAAATGCTATGTATGTATGCTTCTGTCTTTGCACTATTGCTTAGGGCTTAGCTTAACTTAGCTTATTTAATATATCCTTGATGATAGTTGGAAATAACTGGATGGTATAGCCATCCATAGACATCTTGAGTCGTCTTTTTTTACCTGGCTCCTACTCTTACACCTGTACGCTTTACGACCTTTATGATAGGCTAGACTTTGCGGAGTAATATTATCTAATTTTGGATTACTTGCTACTATTTTAGGAATGTGACAACCCTACGAGCCCACGTGACGTGCGAAGTTCTTTGAAGGTGATCACATGGTTGAAACAAATATTTGTCAGATCTATTTGCACTTCTCGTGATACGCGATATGACTCATCGATTTGGCGTCATTTATTCCATGCTCTGATTTTCCATTAGCTTTTCGGGTTCGCGACTAGGTTTGCAACAGGCTTTGCCCGAAGTTTTTAATTTTAAAAAAAATAGGAAATTTACATATTTCTAGCAACACAGACGAGTGTTTTGTTTTTTCATTATGGCGTCCCTTAGAAAATTGTGTGTCGCTATTAAAATTAATTTAACTTGTGATAAGTTTTGCTCAATAATTTTTTACGATTTTCGCTGTGGTTTAAGTCACCAAAGATGAAGAGTTGCCGAGACTTCAATTGGCATTTGTTGATAAAGCTCCCATATCGCTGCTCATGTATTCATGTTTCGGAGTATTGAGACGTGGACGTGAGCATCTCTCTGACGGTGCAAGTGATATTTTGCATTTGCATCTGACTTACTACTTTGCACTCGATGGATACCTCATGATTTAACGGAAGATCAGAAACGACTGCGTGTCGACTAGTGAACTCGACGAAAAAAGAAAGTAAATGGTTGCTTCTTTTCAGCAAATTAAGACATTACATTACCGTGTCGTTTGAAAACCAAAGGACAATGGCCGCAGATTGATACGTGAATAATTGCTTTCCCGGAGTGCTAGAAAAGGTACGATAACGCGTCCGCTAAGATAACGAATACGTATTTGAAGGTCTCAAATGGAAACGGAGCTGATGATGCATCCGCCATACAGTCCAGACCAGACGTCGTACCTTGTGACCTCCTTCTATTTCCGAAAATTTAAGATAAGCGTTTAGAAGTATACGAGTTAGAAGCCCGGAAGCAGGTGCGAATGCGTTCTACGATTCCATTGAAGAGGTCTCTACTGACGAATGGATCCATTGCTTGACACAATGGTTCCAACGGATGCAAAAATCTGTAAATAGTGAAGGCATATACTTCGAAAAACAATAAATGTATCATAAATATAATATCCCTTTTTTTTTAACAAAATTCAATAATTTTCAGTATGACCAAGTAGACCACTAATGTTCGTAAATTATATGTTCGAACGTTCCTTGAGAATTTGTCTAAATGTGTAAGTTTAATGAGAAAAAATTACTCTGAATTATTATTCCAAGATTGCAGTGTACAGAAGTATAGATGTGAAGGAACTGTCTTTTTTTGGATTATACGACCGCTGTTATAGCCGTTGCTCGATTCATTCCGGGTTCACTATTTCTGTATTTCTTCTCAATTCAAAGACTTCTATATATGTAACGTTCAAATCATGATATTAGAAATACATCTGATCAGAGATGGTATACCGAGTAAAACGTTTTTTAAGGGAAAAATACACACGTGTCTATACTATGTTAATATTATAAAGTTTTGTTTGGTTGAACCCGCTAATCTCAAGAACTACTGGTTCCAATTGAAAAATTCTCTTTGGGTTGAATAGTCCATGTATCGAGAAAGTCTATAACATCACGCTACGACCAATAGCTGCATCAAGGAAATGTTGCGAAAACGGGAAAAAATATTCCTTTTAGAGCTTCCGTTGCGTGTGCTGCATAAACTATTAAAATTACACACAAATCATGTATGACGGAATTATTCCACCTTCAAATATATATACATATATATATATATATATATATATATATACACAATAACTAGATAATGTCGTAGCATATAGTCTCCTCATACGCCCTTACTCGTCTTCCCCATCACTGGACTGAAATCGGAAGAAGGAATACTACATGCCGTGTCAGATAAGGGACATACAACACCAACATTTTGTGATGCACATGTTTATTGATATTGTATCGAGGGGTGATAAATGAGTACAATGTTCACCAGATGGTAAGTGACAAAAAGAAAATGCCTTTTGTCCCCTATGATCTAGACTATGGTCGAATTCCTAGGATGCGTCTGACACTTAATCGACGAAACACACCAGTGTTAGCTGTATTTACGCAGGTATTCTGCGCGAGTGTACTTGCAGTGTATCGACTATTGTAACACTGTCACTTAGCATGTTGACATCTGCTAAAACCTTGAAGATGCTATTATGATAGAAGTCAGACGAGCATCTTTATAAGTCGTGATAGTCACGCCGTAGTTATGAAATAGCTATAGCGCGAATATGTCTGCCGATCCGGGTAGGACAACGATTTCCGGAATACCAGAGTAAGAGTTTATAGTAACAGTATTTAGTCTGGTGACATAATAGTGAAAAAAGAAAGGGACGGGGCATTCCATGTTAGTCCTCATGGGTGACAACGTATCCGCATTATGATACGAGCACAGTCCACCGGAGTGGCCACAGTTTGAGTTTCCCGCCTCCATAGACTTCTTTATTTTTACGATCGTAATCGATTCCTGCAGCAGCCAATGATACCGATGTTCATTCTCGATAAGGAATCTCACCCCTGAGAGATAAGATGGAAAGCCTCTCTGTCGTACAGCTGCCTACATCCAGCATACGAATCGAGCGTTACTATGCTGTTTCACACTGGTATACCGGTCGAGCCGACCCATTCGTGGCTCTAGTTAAATGTACATATGTACATACATAACTGAACTGTAAGCGTCTATGCAATTGCATAACGCAAACAAATCGTAACATAATAAACCGTGTACATACACCATCATATTTGATCATAATAGCAGATAAAATATGATTAATTGTTATTACAATCTGTCCCGACGGCAGGCAATTCAAATGGTCACATGATTACTCCACAGTTGCATCGTTCAACGTTTAAATTCATTCAATCGTCCGCCGTTCGACGTGCTCACAATTAACAAACAAAAAAACTAATGAATTATTTTCTATAGTTACTAAACGTATCTTATCGTAAATCTGTGCGAGATATCGGTTTTATTAATTTTTTTTTACTTCATATCCATTGTGCGTAATGATATAGAAACTATCGGTTGTATGCGCCAAGGGTTGTACATCGGTTATACGTTTTAATTCCGTTTCGTTCGCGATTTTTTAAATTAACCACATTCGACTATTTATTATTTAGAATAAATCAGTTCCAAGTTTCATTTATAAAGTGTTTAGGAAGGAAGTGACTTCACATTATAATCATACATGGCGACTTTTGTTTCGTATGTATAACCTACGAATGAATGTACATCTGCCCTTGATTGTGTTCAATCTTCTTTTATTTCGATGACCTTGGTAATGGATCGCTGGAGGGTGGTGGTCAGGGATCTTCGATTCACGATAGTTGGCATTCAAGTGAGCCGTTTACAGAGAAGAGTGACCGCTGCGCCAACTTGCAAGGTATTTTAGTCTTTGATATCAATATTTTGTTCTTTATACGAGGAGAGTTACGCTGCTGCAGTTTGTTTCTAGTTGCAGAATGAATGGGTCAACTCGACCGGGGTAGGACCATGCCTTCACAGAATACCTGATTAAAATATCGGCATATTTCTACTGTGCTTCGTCCGGTGAGTGTACGGATCCGGAGACCTTTATTACTGGTAACGAGGCATTCCATCTCAGTACTCAAGGGTGACATCTGCATTATGATTCCTTGTCAAGGATGAATGTAGATGTCGTGGGCCGCAGGAATCACATGCTATCAGGTGCACTGTATGCCCGTTTAATACTCTCAACGTAATAAAAAGAACAGTCAAAGGAAGGGGTAATTACTTATCCTTTTCTATATATACTGCCTTAACCCCAATGCATTCCTCAAATCGATCAATAAATTTATTTTCACTTTAAAAAAAATGTTCTGTCTAAGCTCAGTGGAGATATGAATGGCTCGAGAGCAGAGAGGCAGGAGAGAGACCGTGCCCTCACAGAATACTAGCAGCTATAATAGCAGAATAAGGCTGCTGTGTTTCGTCTGGTGAGTCTAGAAATCCGGCGACCATTATTACCGGTGATGACGGATTCTATCTTAGTCCATAAAAGCGACAACGCATCCGCATTACGATTCCTCGTGTAGGATGATAGAATTTGGGAATTTATTTACCATACAATAAAGTCTTCGTAAGAGTCAGAAAATGCCGAACTTACTCATCGTCAGTATATATATTTTACTCAAAGCTCATAATTTTTTTGGGGAACAAATAGTAATAGGATGGGGTTCAATGTTAATTAAAGGGACTTTTAGCGTTTAGTGTTACTACTAACAGGTGCGAGGTGGGGGGTTATTATCTTGTTATTACAGATGACATCAACAGTGCGGATTATTTTACAGTACTGTAAGGATTTGAATAAAGGTAGAGGCACTCACTCGTCGTCCACTTACCTAGTCTGATATAATGCATGTGCAATATGTTTGGGGGATGGTTCAGATGGAGTGTCAAACACACGAGACGTACACAACACATCAATATATATATATATATATATATATATATATATATTTATTACATTGAGAGTAACAAGCCAGCACATAGTTCACCTGATGGCAAGTGATTCCAGCGGCCCATAACATAATATCATAATGATCATAATGCAGATGCGTTGTCACCCTTGAGGACTGAGATTGAATGCCTTGTCACCAGTAATAAAGGTCTACGGATCCCTGCACTCACCAAACGAAACAGCAATATTATGTTGCTATTTTACGCTGATTTTCCTGATACCCCGGTCGAGCTGACCTATTCATTCTATTGCTAGAAACAAACTGTAGTGTAGCTCTACCACTGTTGCCTATTTTTTCGAAGTCTGGTAAAAGTAATTTCAAATAAGACGTAGTTGAATCATTGTTTACCGTACCAGTATTTATATGTGTTTTAAGATAACCCACTAAATATATCCTAAAACTAATCGGGTACAGTCCCTTATATCTCGTAATCTAGTGCCTCTATTATAGCGGCAATAAAACGCGCCTTCATAAGGAGGGCATGAAAAAACGAGTGCTTGAAAGAAAAATGTCGTAAATTAGCTTTGTAGGCTCTTATCGATGGCTTAGATTTTGATTCGACGTTTTCACAACGCCTTTGCTAGATTCTGCTTGATGAATAAGACATATATAATAAAGTTGGTGTTAGGTATAAATAGGCATATATGATATATATATATATATTCAAGATTCTTACGTATTTTAATAATAATATAACGTGAAGGGAATATATGGCAATTGATAAATACTAATATTTTTTGGTGATTAATATTCGCCCGCCAAAATTGGCCTAATGTAATTTGGACAATTTTAAATAATAATTAAAAATTACGCAAATGATATGAATTTTTAACAAAAATTGATTCTATTTCTTAGGAGTATACTTTTGTTACGCGCGCTAAAACCAATGTATATTGACATTTAAACTTCTTATATTTACGCGAATACCTCACATTGAATTACACTAAATAAAATTATGTAAAGAAATATATATAGCTGTTTGTAAAAAGACGCTCTACGAGTTTACACGAGACGCTCTACGAGTTTACACGAGTTTGTGGTATTGTGCAATTGTAGTTGTGTATTATGTATAATTCATTGCTACACATATCACCACACCTTAGGTTGACGGTAAGGAATGCCTTTGCCATTAAGTACGCCCTTTGTGAACCTTGAACTTTGTTAAAGTTAATGTAACAGGGAGTAAATAAATACATAAACATCTTCAGATCGGCGCCACTATTACATCAAATTTGACCAAACACGACTGATGATCGCCGATTCCTTACCAAGTATCATCTTATGAGGTCTTTGAAGTTATAAAACATGCAGTAGTAAATGCACTGACATTATATATTGAATATTTTGTAGTGCCGTATCCATTTGCGGCAAAGGAAGAGGCACTCACGTGTCCTTCCCTTCCTTATACGAATGCCCGTATAATACGATCGGAAGAAGGTGCAAATGCAGAGTAAGGGAGTCTGGATATACATACAACAGACCTGAAAAACATCAATTAGTAATACACAAATTGTTGGTTTGAATACATCATAATGTCATTTTTGTACTTATGTCCTGCTATCTCATCTATAAATCTGTGGAAACCTAAATTACTGTGTTAGTAAAGTCATAAGGTACATAACACGCCTAGAACCGAAAAACGATGTGATTTTCTCAAATGAATTATACAAAACAACTTATAAAATATTTCCGATAACGTGTTTAGTGATACTGCCGTTAATTAAATATGTTATTAATAATCTCGCCTAATCGCTATTAATGAAATTTTTCAATGACTTTGAATGAAGCTTAATCGTCTCATGACCCGATACATATGTTATCGTAAAATTAGGTTTATTTTCGTAAGATTGTGTTGATGGTGCACTTTAAAAAAATATATTTCTCATCGAAAGATTACCTTAAAGTGTGTCTCTCACAGATGAAATAAATTAAATCGCCAACATGTTGGCAAGTTTGTTTGTCATGAACCATTACCTGATAAAACTATTATCCTAACATATTTATTTTCCTTTTTATTTATTACTTATCAATTTATCTTAAGATTTTTTCGATCGTTATATTGAGTTGTGATAAAGATGAAATGTTAAAAATCGAAATCTTCCCTCAAACTGTGTCTCTCACAGAAAAGGGAGACAAAATAAATTAAATCGCCAACAAGTTGGGGCAACATGTTTGTAAGTTACTTTGTTTGTTATGAAACATGACCCGATAAAAATACTACCATGTTATGGCAATATTTTTACTTTTTATTTATCATTTACTTATTTATGTTAAGTTATTTTAGATTAGTAATTTTGAGTAGTAATGAATTTGAACTTTTAAAAAAAATTCTGATCGAAAGATTCTCTCGTCTCTCACGAAAAAGGCGGACATAATACATCGACAACATATTGGCCATTTATTTTGTTATACTGTCGATTGAATAGAGAATAAACTTTAGAATTTTGGAAAGATCTTACCGTCCAGATTTATCATCTAGAGATTTATAAAAAAGTTTGGTGACGAATGCGCGGTTTGTGCCAATTTTGAGGAGAAAAACAAAATCAGTAGCACTACACTAATCTGTTTCGTAAGGTGAATTTCCAAGGATTAAATTACATGTGACGAGGTATATACCATCTCAGTCCTCAAGAATGACAATGTTAGTGAATCTTGAATATTTGTTAGGAATGTTATGGTATCAGGAATCAGTCACCATCAGTTGAACTATGTGCTCGATCGTCACCAACTTTATACCATATTGAGAATGACAAATAATTTTAATTATATTTTTGTTTTCCTCGTCTCTATGGCATCTTCTCGCGCTGTTCCATTGAAGCTTCACCCTGTATTTATCTATAGTGGTGTACAAATAGCATATGCTTGTTTATTTAGTTAGCGGATTTAGTTTATCACTTCCGTATTGAAATGAAGCAGTCCTGATCTGAGCTTCTTAGTAGGTCTTCTAGTAAGGTATATGTCCTCAGTTATGAACGCCATATAAAGTAAGGCCTTGTTAACGTTGTTATTTATGTTATTTATTCCACTACTCGACCCGACAGACGTCGCCCTTTCCTAACTTCCATACATTTATTTGTGATCTGTGATCTTTTTGTGAATTTGTGAAAATTACCATAGCTCTAAAAAATTATCATAGAAGACAACCACATTATACTCGGCTGGAAAGACTGTCGCTGTGGCAAATTATTGCAATCTTAAGCTGTTGGCATTAAAAACAGATGAAGCATATCGCTTAGACAGAATGGATTCTTTCTAATTTCATAGAAAGAAGAACTTTCACTTATCCCGAATTTACCAATTTTGAAGGCAATTTTTCGATTGCAAACATTTAAAAAAAAATAACCAAATAAATCCATCCGTTTAGTAATCGGCGCACCGATGGACAAACAGCATTATATTTTATTATTATATTTATATTTTATACGCATTAAAAACGACGAAGCATATCGCTTTGCCAGAATGAATTCATACAAATTTTCACTTTTCCCGAATTAACCATTTTTTCTATTGCGAACATATAAAAAAAAAACACTAATTAAATCCAGACGTTAAGTTATGGGCGCTTACCAATGAATAAACAGCAGTATATTTTATTTATTTAAGATACAAAGGGCCAAGTGTAGGTGTAATCAGCTATGTGATATTTGTGTGACTCCTAGATTGATGGAGGTTGCATTCGTCGAGTATATTACAGCACGAATGTGTTGACACGACTGCGATGGGTCAACTCCTCGTAGGAGAACTTGACCCATACTAATAACCGAAAGGCTGGAAAATTATTTTCACTCCTCTGACCGAAACAGAACTAGGTCTACAACCCATTTTAGTAAGAACATGTTCTCTCTATACCAAGCTGGTAAAAGTAAATACGAATGTGGATATCATCCACGATGGCATTGTTCGACCCAAAGAAGAAATTACTCGGTATTTAAACGATATTTAAATGGCGGAAAATTGGTCTTTGTTTTTCTATGTCTGTTTTTCTTCTCATTGCATTTATATATATGTATGGAGTTTAAATTGTATGTGTTGTGTACTACCATGTTGTCGTATGTATCAGATAAGTTTCTTTTGTATGAGATATATATATATATATATATATATATACGATGTGCGATTTTAGTGCCTTAAATAAATAAAAAGGAGAACGCTGGTCTAATTGGAAAAAGCAGCATAACGCTGTGGTGTGGTTAGTGTAGGGACACACTGATCCTGTTACAGATGACTAGGCATTTGCTGTCAGTCCTCAGGGTTGATAGCATATTTGCATCTTGGATCTTTGTTGAGGATAGATGTAGACGTCATGTGCCGCAGTAATCACTAATCATCAGGTGAATTGTTGTCAAATACTAGACTTTCTTTCCCCAAGTTCAGTAGTACAGTGTCAATAGATAGATAGTTTAGGTGATGGTCTGTGAGAATAGGGGTTCGAATACTCGGTTAAAGGAAACTTGAGTAAGGAAGGTATTTTCATATTCCCAGTGAAAGGCCACGTTTGTGCCCAGCCGTGGGACTATACACGTTATCAGTTTATATTTTGTATTTTACGAAGCATTCCTTTTGTTTGTAGTTGCTGGTACAACGTTCACAGAAGGAAGATGGAGTCAACGGAGTCACGGAGAATTGTTTCACGGTGAGTATTCAATTAGTTTTTTAAAGAAAAAAAACCAGTTAGTATTCTTTTCTTTTTTTATATAAAAAAACCAGTTAGCAATCTTTTCTTTTTTTTTAAAAAAAAAACCAGTTAGTAATCTTTTATTTTTTTATATAAAAAAACCAGTTAGTAATCTTTTCTTTTTTTTAAAAAAAAAACCAGTTAGTAATCTTTTTTTTTTTATATAAAAAAACCAGTTAGTAATCTTTTTTTTTTATATAAAAAAACCAGTTAGTAATCTTTTCTTTTTTAAAAAAAACCAGTTAGTAATCTTTTCTTTTTTTAAAAAAAAAACCAGTTAGTAATCTTTTCTTTTTTTATATAAAAAAACCAGTTAGTAATCTTTTCTTTTTTTATATAAAAAAACCAGTTAGTAATCTTTTCTTTTTTTTTTAAAAAAAAAACCAATGCTATTAACATTACTAACACTCCGGTGAACCACGCCAAATAAGCTAAAAATGCTTGTGCACGGAGATGGTCCACGGCCAATAGTCGAATGGTGAATTCGAGCTTACAATCTTAAGTTTCGCAAACCGTACCCTAAACCATTAGGCTATTGACGCTTCGAAGTCGCATCTAGTTTCAAGATGCAGCATGAATAGGTCGGCTCGACCTAACAACGATGACCGTGCCCTAACAGAATACGAGAGTTTCGTATGATAAACGAGTGTAGTGATCTGGAACCCGTTGATATGGATCGAGGCTGTCCAGCTCAGTCTTCGGGGTGTGATAATGTATGTACTCCTTGGAATATTGGATGAGGATGGATGGTGAGGTTATGGGTCGCATTTATCAGTTAAGATCAAGTGCATTATGTCTCTCGTTTGTCACCCATAGTCACATAAAAAAAAACTTACCACGATGTTGACCGCCATGTCAGTGCTTTTAAGCCAATCATACTGCACCCTAGAGAGAAATAACCCCAATCACATGATATCTAAAGTTTCATCTCTTGATCGCTGATTTGGCATTTACAAAAAACAGTTTCCTTACAACAGTGAAAGCTTAGAGGAGCCTACCGTAACCCCTTTGGCATTTACAATAATTTTTCTATGTAAATCTTATAGGCTTGCTGGCCATAAGACTCCTGAGTGAGGGTTTTAGAGCATAGTCCACTATACACCTCAGTTGCGGATTGGTCTTTGAAAGATTTACTTCTCAATTATTTCTTAGACATGCAGGTTACCCCATGACGTTTTCCTTCGCCGTCGAGAACTTTATTAGAAAATTGCGATTATAAATTTCATCGGTGCCAGCTCCGGTTCAAACTCGGTTTGCTCGCGTACCATGAATTAAAAGCAAGTGCTTACACACAAAGTTAGCGTATATTTATATATATTTTAACTATATATTACAATTTAAAAAGACGAGTCTATTTTTATTGCATCTATATACTATTATGATTAAATACGAAAATAAATCATGTGTTCTCATTTCAATGGCGCTAATAATTTAGGTCACCTAAACGTTATCTTGTACCGTCGAAGCCAAGATTATGTTTGGTTAACTTAGCTCTTATTAAATAAGTGTTTGATGATATTGTTTTATAGTCCACACAGAGTGGCGTTTTTCCAAAGGGACAAAGCCCTTTGTTTTATATGTATATATATATATATATATATATATATATATATATATATATATATATATATATATATATATATATAAACGTAACAAGAAAAACAAAGAGAAAAATAACATCATATTAACTAGTCTTGAATCATGTCAATGGAACATGCAAATGGAACGCGAAGCTGCAATTGGTTCGTTAATGATAATAATTGAGAATTACTTCTAACTCTCGTACGTGTATATAAACACTAATTAAGAATTAGTGCTAGCTCTCATAGTATGTATAAGCACTAAATTTTAAAGAATGTTGGACGTTAATTGCAAAAAATGTGAATGAATACTCTGTTACCTGGCGATTTTATAATAGCGCCAAGCGATTGATTGAGGCCGCATTACGTTCCAGATTATAAAGAATGAACAGTGATAGAGCCACACTACAGTTTGCTTCTAAATACGGTTTGAATGGGTCGGCTCGACCCAGGAGAAGGAACGAAGTGATGAAGGCGCGAGCTTTCACGGAATACTGTGAAATAGCAGCATAACACAGCTGTGTTTCGTCTGATGAGTGTAGGCATCTGGATATCCTTATTACTGGTGATAACGCATCTGTATTACGATCACTTATGAAGGTTGATTGTAAGTGTCACGGAACCGCAACAATCACACAAGACGTACTATAGTCAGGATTACCGTCTCACAGAAATACCTGTTCCCGATGTATCCCGACCTGGCCCGCCACTTCTTCAGGTATCTGCACCAAATGGGCAAATGCAAGAATCAGCACATACCCCTGACCACGTTCAGGCAGCAGTGCGAGAGGATAATGTCGATGCTCGACGATGCGGCCATTATCGAGGCCTACGTCAGGTAATATTTGTGGGATTTTTGTTTAATCATTAGATCTTGAGAGGCGTACTCATTTACATAATTATTTATTTTCACGCTAAAGCTAGTTTATAGCTGAAAAATGAGTCGACTCCCGTTCGTTTAGGAATCGAATCCGCGAACGTAACGGCAACTTTACTTACATTATGACCATTGCCTATTCTTCTTTTTTTATTTGAATCCGATGAGTCATGTCAAAAGGACTTAATAAAAAATAAATTATAATATAAATGGTGACAAACGAGCACACAGTCCTGATGGTAGGTGATAACTGCATATATATATATACATACACACGTCCATCCTCAACAAGTATTCATGATGCAGAGATGCGTTGTCACCCCTGATGGAATGCCTCGTTACCCGTAATTAGCTCCCCGGACTCCTAAGATAAATTACTAAGATTGACAGCTCTGCTAGATAGTTGCACATCCAGGGTTATTCGCTCACCATGCAAAACTTAGTAATATATTTTTTCATTTATTAAATGGATTACCAACGTAAGGTACAGCATTTATATTTTATACTATACAAGAATGAGGTATTCTATGTATTCCTATATTCCAATTATAGGTAACCACAACATGCTTAAAAATGTGTAAATGAATATAAACTTAAAAACAGAAATTCGAAACAAGATTTAAAAAAAAAATATATGAAATTGTTAACATCAATAAAAATTACGTTTAAATAAAAGTTAACTTGAAACAGTACAAATATGGTAGATAAATTGAAAGAAATTAAAATTAACAAAATTTAAAAAAAAAAACCTTTAAAAAAAACATTAAAAAAAGAAAACAGATTTTGAGTAATGTACTGTCGAACTTGTGTATTGACAAAAATGCACATTCAAAATTGCAAGTGAGCACAGATATAACATACATACATTGCAGTGGATAATGAACCAAATTCGCATGTCAACTATTATAATCAGAGGATAAATGTTGTCATCATGCCTTAGATTGTGTAATTTGTCAACGTTAATATACAAAGTCACAAAATGAATAAACTATATTAAATATGAATATACTGTTACATTGAGTATTTAGTAAAAGCGTATTACTTCCTCGATCATGCCGACTTGATTATTGTCGTCCGGTCGCTTCTTGCAAATTACTGTCAATCCCGATTCCACTCGATCTCGCTTCTATAGAGCGTGTTTTTGCAGTCGTGTCAAATCAGTTTTGTAATTCTTTACACTCACCAAATGAAACACAGCAGCAGCTATTTCTCGTTGGTATTACCTGAGGGTCTGGTCCTTCCCCGGATTGGAAGACCCCTCCATTCAGATGGAGCTGGAAGATAGCTGTACTTTACCACTGTAAATTTTTTCGTCGAGCACGTTCACCGCTGTTAGCACTTAATGATTAAATTAACTTTGATGTTTACCGCATACTTCACTCAAAAATTTCTAAACGTACATTGTAATTTTTTTTAATATTTCACTCAACACTAACTTGTAATGTTTTTTTACAGAATGTTCACTTCAGATTCCGACGAGAACGTGGTGACACCAGATGGGTTACGCAGTCTCCTCTATATAAGCTACAAACTCTCCATGGACCACTATCCTGAAGGCCCTCAGACTTGTCTCATGGTTAGTTGATAATAGACGTTATTAAACTTTCTTAAAACCACTTCCTTTTAGTGAATCTAAACCGAAGTCTCAAACCGACCACGTTTTCTCAGAAAGCCAGCGTTAATAAAGCCACTGTAAATTGGCGCGGACTTCACGTCTTCAAAATATTTTTTTATTTATTTCTTAAACATATGAGTTTCCCCACGACCATTTCTGGTGTGTTTCGTCTGGTGAGTCTAGGGATCCGGAGACCCTTGTTACTGGAGACGAGGCATTATCTATCTTATTCTACAGGAGTGCGACAACATATCTTCACTATGATACCTTATGGAGAATGAATATGGGTGCCATGGGCTCGTTTGTCATTTAAAAATACGATTTTAAAAAAAACCGCTCTACAAGTAGTATTTTTTTTAATTTACTTTACTTTTTTTTTAATTATGCCATTCATCCTCGGTAATCATAAGTCAGATGCGTTGTCACCCTTGTGGAAGTTGTCACTTTTGTGAACACACTACAGTTGTAACACCTTGACCATGAGACCTACTGCCGGTCAGACAATGCGGCTCGTTCTAGAACGCTGGAAACAAATAACGGCGTGGCTCTATCATTCTTATTTTCCACAGATTAACAAGACATTATCGGCGGTCATCAACGGGTGTTTCAATAAGAAAGACTCGCATAGCGTCGGTTTCGTGGTGCGCTGGTTGGAGGAACATTGTCACAGGCTTATATTTCCGGTACATAGGTGAGTCTTCTACATACTGTGTTGCTGTAAGACTACAAAAGACTGTTGGAGTGAAAAGGGAGACAGGGAAAGACTTCGGTGTCAGCCACCGATAGCTGACGTGGCACCCAACTTGTTGACCCTTTGCAATAGGATGTCGTCGCTCAAGTGACATTATAAGGTAAGGTTAATAACTCCTCTGTCAATGCTGAGGCGTGATTGTTGACATTCGAATATGTTTTTTTTTAATTTAATTTGGTGGCAATTTTGCAAGCAGCTCATTTGATGTTACGTGATTACCTCCGCCCATGAACATTAAGGAAATTATTTTGTTTGTGTGTATTGGATTATTCCAAAGTAATTTAAAAAAAGACTTTACATACATTTTAATAAAAAATGGGGTGGTTCACAATTCGTAAGCGGGGTTCAACGAAAATTCATTTGCTTTCGATAGTGAAGAACTAAAATGTTGGCTTGACTTCATCTATCAATGTAGGTAAATGACTAAATTTTAATTTTTTATATAAAATTAAATAAAATAATGGTGCAGATACTGCGTCCACATGCTGGCAACACGACATCGCGATATCGAAGCGCACGTAGAGTCGAACGGCTCCGGCGCCGGCTTGGAGCTGGCAACACCGGTGCTGGAGCGCGGCGCTTGGCACGCCGGCTCCGGTGCACTGTTGCCAGTGTCCGCCGCTTGGCTACTGGCAGCCACCGCGCCGCCGTTGTACTCGCGACCCGCGAGGCCTCCGCCTGCTCAGCACGCTGGTGAGTGGACTTAACAATTTGTTCCTAGCTACCACGAATGGGTCTACTCGATCAGGGTAGGTAGATACACGCCGCAGTTTGTTTGTGGCTGCGGCATGAATGGGTCAGCACGATAGCACATGCTTCTGTGTTTAGTATGGTGTGTGTAGTCCTCATGGGTGACAAATTATCTGCATTATTGTTCCTTATGGAGGATAATTGTGGGTGTCCATGGGTCGAAGTAATCATTTACTTACACGTGAACTGTGTGCTCATTTGTCACCGTAAATACTATAATAAAAAAAGTCGTAGAACAGTGGTAGAGCTACACTGCAGTTTGTTTCTACCTGCATAATGAATTGGTCAGCTCGACCGGGGTAAGGGTCATGCCTTCACTGAATACCAGCTTAAAATAGCAGCATAATGCAGCTGTGGTTCGTCTGGAGAGTGTAGGGATCCGGTGACCTTTATTACTGGTTACGAGGGATTCCATCTCAGTTCTCGAGGTTAAAATTTCCTTGTCCAGGATGAATGTAGATGTCATGAGCTGCAGGAAGCACCTGAGATCAGGTGAATTGTGTACGAGTTTTTTACTCTCAATGATGAATCCTGCAGATCGGAGCTGAGATCCCTTCTCGGGAATTGTTCTGTATATATTTAAAAAACTAGTGAAGGAACACTATTTATCTTTATCCAGTTGAATATATAATGAGATATTATGTAAGCTTTATTGTATGGTATATATATATTTATTATTTATGTTTATATAATATATTATATATGTTATTATTTATGTATTAATATGCATGTTTGTAAATTTAGTCCTGTTTTTATTTATTTTTTTCTTTGTGAGTGCACTATGTTATTTTTTACCTAATGATATGTCCAACACCAGGCCTGCTGGAATTTAATTGTAAATTAGCTGCGCCTTTGTACATACCTTTCCTATATTATTTCCCTTATATAAATGCTTTGTATACATAATAGTTAAATAAATAGTCAGGTCACAGATCAAACTTGAGGTGTGCCAGTTAAGTAAGATTAATGCGTATAATACGGTCACGGATTCTAATATGCAAAAGTTAAGCGTTGTGTTTTATCCAGGTGGAGGGTCGGCGGCGGCTCTATGGCTGGCGCGGTTGGTGTGCGCCGTTCCCTCCCATTGGGCGCCACTATACGCGTCGCGGGAGCACGGCTTGGGCGCCAACCGTTTCCTGCACCACACGCTGGCCTACAGGTTGTTGCACAAATATATACATCATGTTTTAAAAATAAAATGAATCAAACACGCACCGGAAGTGTGCTAGCCATGTTTATTGATGGAAGATTTTCAATAAAGGTTCAGGCTGGTTCAAACATTAAATTAAACTACGAGCTAAAGTTTTATTGCTTTATGTTGTACTAGAGCTAGAGTTGAGTATAAGCTTTTGCTATATTTAATACGGAAACTATATACCAGTGGTAGAGTTACACTGCACTTTGTTTAAAGCTGCATGAATGAATGGGTCAGCTCGATCAAAGTGTCAGGACGACCACGAGGTTCATTTTTCAAATCAAAATTTCCAGAACGGAACCGTGCAAACCAATAACGGGTTGTGCGTTCGTTTGTAAAGTTCTCACCGTAAACGTTGTTGATGTTACGTGCCGTTATGACGAAATATGTTCAAACGTAATGAAAATACAAAGCTAATCAATAAACAAAAGACTGACTTTGTAAAAAGAATGTCATGTTTTAAAACAAAATTAATTTTAATTTAGAATTCACAGCCAATCAAAACTTTGTTTTGCTTGGAAATGGCCAATACTGAAGAACGGCAATTTCATCGGTAAGGACCTAATATATATATGTATGTATAAATCCCACTGCTGTACAGAGGCCTCTCTAGAGAGAGTGTTAGAGCATAGAGTATAGCATTTCTTTCATAGTTTAAGCGGCAAACGAGTTTGCTGATCACCCGATGGTAAGTGATCACCGCCGCCCACCAGAAGAGTCGCAGATGCATTCCTTCACCGCCGACCACGAACACAAATCAAATTTAAAAAAAAAAAAAAAAAATTGTGAATCAAAGTATTTTTTATCGTACATAATGAGGGTACATTTAAAGGATATGGAATGCAATATACATTGTAAAATATGAGATAATAATTACATCAAGTAAAAACAAAACTAATGAATTTCATTTAATACTTAATATAGTCGTATACAATATTACGCGAATCGACGGTACCGATACTGATCTATTGTATTTTTGTACCGGTAATTAAAAAAAAAGAAGAAAGACCTCATTGTCAATGGGGGATCCTCGGTTCCCTACACTCACCAACTTAAACACAGCGGCGTTATGTTGCTATTATCTGACGGAACCCATCCATTCGACTAACAAGGCTCTACCACAAGTGAGGGTACGATAGTGAAGCTGCTCGTGCTCTCTCTCTCTTTGGAACAGATACATACTTCAGATCCTTTGTTAAAATATTGTATCACATGTGTGTTAGTTACAGTTGAAGAAAGATGGTATCTTTTATTTAATTTTTTTTTTTATTGTTTGGGAAATCCTCATGGAACTCCACGGGGGCGCGGGATTTGCTGGACTCCCACCGTTTAAAAGCCGGGAACGCTTCGCACACTACGGCAGTTCCGACCGTGATCCGTAATAACGGTGTCCTCGATCGGAATTAATGTCAGTTTAACACTTCATAAATAATTTTCCAGGGGACCCACACTGGTGGTGGTGGCGTGCGACGAGGTGACCGCCGTGATAGCAAGTCCTCAGGAATGGCGCGAGACTCATCAATACTGGGGCGGGCCCGATTGTGCCCTCATACAACTATACCCCACGTAAGGAACCAATTTATATACACCCAGAAATATCTACGTATATACAATTTCCCTTGTAAGTAGCACAACACACACTTAATGGGCAGATAGGATGACGAACAAAAAAAATACCTTAGTTAAGTGTCATAATTTTTGGAGATATTGAGATATTTTTTCTAAAAATGTATACTATACTACATAACCACTAGCATGACAAAAAATAATTATCTTAGTAAAAGTATCACCATTTTTAGAGATATTGTATTTTTTCTAAAAATGTATACTATACTACATAAACACTAGCATGACAAAAAATAATTATCTTAGTAAAAGTATCACCATTTTTAGAGATATTGTATTTTTTCTAAAAATGTATACTATACTACATAAACACTAGCATGACAAAAAATAATTATCTTAGTAAAAGTATCACCATTTTTAGAGATATTGAGATATTTTATTTTTTCTAAAAATGTATACTACACTTCATAACCACTAGCATGACAAAAAATAATTATCTTAGTAAAAGTATCACCATTTTTAGAGATATTGAGATATTGTATTTTTTCTAAAAATGTATACTATACTACATAAACACTAGCATGACAAAAAATAAATATCTTAGTAAAAGTATCACAATTTTAAAGATATTGAGATATTGTATTTTTTCTAAAAATGTATACTATACTACATAACCACTAGCATGACAAAAAATAATTATCTTAGTAAAAGTATCACCATTTTTAGAGATATTGAGATATTGTATTTTTTCTAAAAATGTATACTATACTACACAAACACTAGCATGACAAAAAATAATTATCTTAGTAAAAGTATCACAATTTTAAAGATATTGAGATATTGTATTTTTTCTAAAAATGTATACTACATACTACTACTACATAACCACTAGCATGACAAAAAATAATTATCTTAGTAAAAGTGTCACCATTTTTGGAGATATTGAGATATTGTATTCTTTCTTTTTTTCTTTTTCGTCATCAAAAAAGACTTACCGTAGTTAAAGTGTCATCATTTTTGGAGATACAGAGTATTGTATTTCTTTTGTTATGAAATGTCAGGTTCGCGGTAATAGAGCACGCGCCAAAGATGTTGTACCTGAACACATCGATCCGTGGCTACCCCCGTGGACTGCGAGCTGGCAGTGACCCGCGGAAACCTCTGCTCTCCGTCAACGAGGACTTTGATTCCTTCACCTTCCAAGGGGTGCCTTACACCATACAAGCCATTGAGGTTGGTCACTTTTTAGAGCATTCTAGTTACGCCACTCCACAAGTATATACTAATACCAGGGTATATTAGTAACTAAGCACTGAATGTGTGTTATGTAGTGAGTAACAGATACTGGAGATCTTGATAACTGGCGATAAACCATTCCAATTTAGACATCGGAGAAGATATTTAATTAAAAAAAAAAAAACTATATTTCAAGGGTGACAACCCTAACATAAAAAGGGATGAACAGACGAGACAATGATTCAAAAGATATATATAAATTAGTGGTGCCACTTTAACTTTAATTAGGTCCCTGCACACATCGTACGAAAGACAACAGCGTTACGCTGGTATTCTGTGAGGGCGTGGTCTTACTCCGCTCTGGCAACCTGTTCATGTCTATACCGGTGAACACGGTGATAATATGCAACTCAGCGCTACAGTGTTTCTAATGATGAGTGTAATACCAAATTAAGCAGGGCATCACTCGATCACATTGCATCTTGTCTTATCTCATAAAAAACGGGTGTAAAAATGTAACTGAACTGTTGCAATCAAACAAATTTCCAGGTATGGGGCTGCGGAGATCAGACATCACGAGAGAATCAACTCGAGATCAAGAAATGGCAGGTCCGGGAAGCTGAGAGACAGCGTAATGTGTGTATCCATTGAATTTATTGCTGTATAACATTACTTTATATATCATGTAGCATGAATTGATCGGCTCCCCCGGGGAAGCTGAATGTTTCTTGAACATGGAAAGAATGTCATGTTTCAAAGCCACATCACATACAATCAAATGAACTTGGCTTTCCTTCCCCAGGCGTTAAACTTTCCCATGGCCCTGAGATGTTCTTCAACGCTGTCCCACTCTTCTGCCGCCCTCTTGGTTGTTTTTTGTTGCGGCTTCCACTTAACGTGGGTGCGTTATGGTCTCTCATCGTGTCCTGACCACCTTAGCCGCTGTGACTTGATGAATCTGACAATGGTCTCTTGTTTCATCAATATATTGAGCTCTATATATCCAACATAGTCATCCCTAAAGGGACCAAACACTTTCCTTTCAAAAGCCGCCAGTTTCTGTTGTTCCTTCACTGTTGGCGTCCATGTCTCACATCCATAGATGACTGCAGGGCTTATTAAGGACTTGTATATAGACATTTTAGATTGCGTGTGTGCTCGTTTGTCACCCATAATATTTTAATCACAAGTATGTCTTAACTTACATGCCATAATTTTCAGGTGAAACTTTCCGCTGCAGACTGGATGGAACATCCAGACAGGTATCTGTTGGAGCTAGCGGGTAGACCGCAATACAACAACTCTGCGAGCTAGTGATCCTGCACTGCAGCCCCATGGAGCACTGCAAAAAGTGCTGCAGATAAGAAGATTATACTGTGGCATTGTGGAAGTTACTGCAGTGTCGGGGAAAATACTGCAGTCACGATTGACTCTGTAGAGAATCAACCAGTGTTAAGTGATCAGTGCTTATTTATTGTGATGATATTAGTGGAAGTGATATGTGAAGCTATTGTCTTCGGAGAAGCATTCAGGCCTACAAATAGTCAAGTATATTTTCATGGTAAAATAATTAGATTGCTAATAATTGGTTCTGTGGTGAATTAATGGGATATATTTATATAATAAGTAAATAAAAAAAATATATATACTAACACCTTATGCTAAATGCTATAATCCAAATTTAGTCTAAATTAAATAAATGACACTATGTAGTTGGATCAGTTTGTTTGTAAGCATACTGTTTGATCTATCGAAAATTTATTTACTTTTTGTTAAGTAAATGGATCGCAGTATTATTATTTGCATGGGTAACTCATCACATTTGCTCCAAATGTCATGTGTCCTGAAGTCTAGTTTTTGTTGCAAATATTTTTCATTACGAGTATATCAAGTCAGTAAGCGTACACTTTACCACATGCGGTAACCGGACAGATCGTGAGGAAACCTGCATGCCTAAGAAATAAAATAAAACCAAATATAGTTTCAAAGGTATATGCAGTCCGCCAAATCACAGTGAAGCAGTTCTAACACTCTAGTAGAGAAGCCTATGCTCAACAGTGAGATTGAGATATATATATATCAATCTCACTTTCTTCTTTCTTTTAAGCCTGCAGTCTTGGGGGTTAACAGTGAAGTGTCAGGGAAAATATTGCATTCTTAGAGACTATATGCAATATACAACTATAGTTAAAGTTTCTATTAAAGACCTTGGACATTGTCAACTTTTAAACAACAATGTTGGTTTATCACTTTAATTATTTTCAGATATCTTTCTTATTATAAGATAACAGTTATAAAATATTCTCGATTATCCCTTAGGATTACACTGATACCATCATTCCCCGGTCGAAAATTCCACGGCTGCTCGTATACGTAATTGATTATGATAAGTTTTACGTGTTATAGTGTTATCAGTTGTGTGTAATGTCACGGTTTTTTAATTGAAATGTTGTCAGAATGAGGAAAAAAATACTATACAAATATTGACAGAAAATGATTTTTTTACTCATACAATTTAGAGTACCAGTTTATATATATAACGGATGTTGGTGTTACATATGCTACAACAATCGGAATCGTTAGTTGAACTATGTGCTCGTTTGTAGAAGAAGAAAGTGTTATTGTTATATTACTTTTTTTTTTCTACAAAGCAGTATGACAAACTTAACTCGTCAAATGTTGAATATGTATTTGATCTGTGTTACATTTATGTATTTGCTTTTTGCAAATTTCATGTTACTAAATTCTTATGTTATCTTTCAGCAGATAATAAGCCTAATTAATTATTTTATTTTTATTTATGTATTTGAAGGTATTCTAATATATTTGTATAACTACCGGGCATGGATCTCTATTTGGTTCTAATTGGTAAATTGGGATTATGATCTTTGTTTAAATAGGCACATTTTGTCTTTGCCAGTTGTGAACAATGCATAAATCTATCTCCACCCTTTCGCATGCACTCAAGGGTCGTGCCCGTGTTTATTTTACTCCACTCCCATAACTATTTGATTTAATTGGTCCTTTAATAATTTCATTTGTTATTCTTGAATATATATATATATATGTATATATATATGTATATATATATGTATATATATATGTATATATATATGTATATATATATGTATATTATACTGCATTTTTCGCATATAAATACATGGAAAAATGGACTCAAATTGTGGGTGTTAAGGTGACATTAAAATATTTTTTTCAATAAATTGTATCTAAATAACAATAGTTTAGATGAAAATAATATGAATGGTGACATTAAAATTATGATCCAAAAGTAATATTAACATATATTATTCTAAAAATCTTCTTATAAATTTGAGGTGCGTCTTATAATCCGTATAGTACGGTATTATTACAATATAGTTATTTATAAAATATAACAAACAGATACTTAAAAGTGTACTTAAATCTCTGTGTGTAAAATATATAGGTAGTTATAATGTGTAGTGTAATACTTTGCAAATATAATCTGAGATATATTGTCGTTTTTTGTAGTATTCTATACTCATTTATGGCAGTTTTTTTAAACTTAAAAACAAAACCATATGGACATAAGCACCATAAAGACTACAAAAAATCTCTTCAAATACCTATTTAATAATATTTTAATTTTAAATTGTATTTAAATTTAAACTATTTAATACCTATTAAAGCTAAGTAAGCCATCATCATGCATCTGTCTTTTTTCCACGCCAAGATAACATTTAGGTAGGATCTTATAAGCATACAGATAAGACCTACCAGCGGACTGCCGTTAATGATAGAAAACTTCATAATATATTATCAAGCAAAAACTCTTTAATTATTTAACAGTGGCTTAAATTTATTAAAAAAAACTGAGAATTTTTTTTGAATTAAATCGTGTTTCACTGTATTTTTTTTAGATCTGACTAAGTATATCGACTGATGTGTAATTCTTTTGTTAAAGTTACAATAAAAACAGCTTTAAAAATAAGACAAAAAAATATTTAAGAACTATAAAATTATTTATCGATTTGAAATGTTAATTGATATGCTTTGTAAAGATTTTCTATATTAATATATATTTCTCATTTGAAATAAATGCATTTAATAATATTTGCAATAATTTTCAAATTAGATATTTGAAATTACTAAAGTGTTTTAAAAAAAGTAAAATTATAAACAAAACGCCAAATGACGTGTTCAAGCATTAAATAAATATAATACTGTTAATGCAATATAAATAGTAAAACAACACTGAGATGTTAAATAATAAATAACATTGTAGTCGGCTATAAATTAGCAGTAGCAGGCACAGATCGACTCTCCGATACAGAAGTTACTTTGAAAGTAAACTGTGCTCGTTTGTCACCCTCATATTTCAAATTAGTTAAACTAAAGCATGCCAGTAAGTATTGGATGATTCCAAGTCACTCAATGTAATATAATATTGCCTTGGATAGACATCATAGATGATAAATTGTTTTTAATGTTTGTATGCCATATATCAAATTATTTTTTAACCATAGTAATTTATGTATGTAACAGAAATGGTGTCCTTATGTTTGTAAACAAGCGAAGAAATATTTCTTTTGAAGCTCTATTTTTTTTTTGTTAGACCATAGACCATTGTTTTTCCTTACTACTGACGCATTTGCAGATTCAAAAATTAATGCTCTGATACCATTTTAATTTTTTTGTTTTTTTTTAATTGTATAATGTAGCATTGACAATGAAACTTATCATCACATGTAGACTTTCTTTAAGATCTATATTAACAATATGTAAGTAAACACAATATACATGCTTTTTTGTTTAACTTTTGCGTTAAGTTTTCGAATCGGACAAAAGACTGTACACGTTTAGATGCAATTAAATGTGTTGCGTGCCTTATGTCTATCATTGCTATGACGTACCTTCTGGATGATATTTTTTTTTTAATTGTATAATGTAGCATTGAAATGAAACTTGTCATCACATGTAGACTTTCTTTAAGATCTATATTAACAATATGTAAGTAAACACAATATACATGCTTTTTTGTTTAACTTTTGCGTTAAGTTTTCAGATCGGACAAAAGACTGTACACGTTTAGATGCAATTAAATGTGTTGCGTGCCTTATGTCTATCATTGCTATGACGTACCTTCTGGATGATATTTTTTTTAATTATGACCGTTGTCAAAAGAAGAAGTGTCATAAGTCTTGTTAAAACCACTATGGTCTAGTTTTTATAAATAAGTGATCAATACATTTAAAACTACTTTGCATTTAGTATTTGGATTTATTTATGGTATACTTTACTTACAGTAATGTATGGAAATAATTTCGTATGGATAGATATTTGCTCAGTTTTTGTCATCATACTGTTTAGTTGATAATTTGTTAATAGAATTGCTAATAAAAAAATTATTTAAGAACTATAAAATTATTTATCGATTTGAAATGTTAACTGATATGCTTAGTAAAGATTTTCTATATTAATATATATTTCTCATTTGAAATGAATGCATTTAATAATATTTGCAATAATTTTCGAATTAGATATTTGAAATTACTAAAGTGTTTTAAAAAAAGTAAAATGATAAACAAAACGCCAAATGACGTGTTCAAACATTAAATAAATATAATACTGTTAATGCGATATAAATAGTAAAACAACACTGAGATGTTAAATAATAAATAATGTTGTAGTCGGCTATAAATTAGCAGTAGCAGGCACAGATCGACTCTCCGATACAGAAGTTACTTTGAAAGTAAACTGTGCTCGTTTGTCACCCTCATATTTCAAATTAGTTAAACTAAAGCATGCCAGTAAGTATTGGATGATTCCAAGTCACTCAATGTAATATAATATTGCCTTGGATAGACATCATAGATGATAAATTGTTTTTAATGTTTGTATGCCATATATCAAATTATTTTTTAACCATAGTAATTTATGTATGTAACAGAAATGGTGTCCTTATTTTTGTAAACGAGCGAAGAAATATTTCTTTTGAAGCTCTATTTTTTTTTTGTTAGACCATAGACCATTGTTTTTCCTTACTACTGACGCATTTGCAGATTCAAAAATTAATGCTCTGATACCATTTTAATTTTTTTGTTTTTTTTTAATTGTATAATGTAGCATTGAAATGAAACTTGTCATCACATGTAGACTTTCTTTAAGATCTATATTAACAATATGTAAGATACACAATACAATACAACAGTATAGATAAACACAATATACATGCTTTTTTGTTTAACTTTTGCGTTAAGTTTTCGAATCGGACAAAAGACTACACGTTTAGATGCAATTAAATGTGTTGCGTGCCTTATGTCTATCATTGCTATGACGTACCTTCTGGATGATATTTTTTTTTAATTATGACCGTTGTCAAAAGAAGAAGTGTCATAAGTCTTGTTAAAACCACTATGGTCTAGTTTTTATAAATAAGTGATCAATACATTTAAAACTACTTTGCATTTAGTATTTGGATTTATTTATGGTATACTTTACTTACAGTAATGTATGGAAATAATTTCGTATGGATAGATATTTGCTCAGTTTTTGTCATCATACTGTTTAGTTGATAATTTGTTAATAGAATTGCTAATAAAAAAAGTATATACAAAAATAATAGTAATTATTATGTTCGAATTTTATTAATTGAATAATATTTTCCGAATTAATTAGCATGGGGAATTTTAAAAACAGAAATTCCTTACCACACAAATTGCACATACACAATTTATTTAAAAATTTAAATGTGTCCATGGATTTTCTCCTAATATATTCATGGTAAGGATTTTTTATAGCTTTCAAAATTCCTCCTGATCTGCTTTTAGAAAATATTACCCTTAATCACAAAGTAGATAATACCCTTAATTGAAGCCATTACATAAGAGGCATTATTTTTAAATAAAATAAATGCGATATAATAATGGATATAGATAATATTGGATATTTATTACACATTATATAATATTTAATCTGAAGATGCTTCTGTTAGTACATGTATTTGAAGGTTGTTTTTAACAAATGTTTCATATTATTGATAATAACTAATTGTGAAATTACATTTAAATCAGTAAATGTTAATTTTAACCCAAAACTTCATATAATATTTTCACATGTAACATTAATTGGTTACTCACGCTACTAAGAGAAATTGAGCATTCTTAGACTAATCAGATCTGGTTGAGATCACATTTAGATAATGTTATTGTTTATATGTGCATATAACTTTACTTTGTCAATGTGATAATGAGCAAATAAATAATTTTATATAATCATGATAGCAATAATAATTTAACCAATTTTGTTTGATAAAAAGGAATCTTGAAATAAGTCTAAGTTCGCTCAATAAATCTCAGTATCATCTCGCGTAAATGATGTATGTTAGAAACTCGTATTCATATGTTATTGAAGGACCAAATTGTTCATATTGGATTTAGCTTGTAGCATGTAGGTTATAATTGATTGACATTAAGTGTGAATATGCGCTTAAAATCGATGGTGCTAATTTAGCACATGACCAGCAACAGACTGTTTAGATATGAATCGATATAAATTACAGAATGCTACTAATAATCTAAATGTGAAACTTTGTTACTCAATGTGAGCATAATGGATTTGAATGACATTTGGCACACAAATTAGATTAACACACAGGATACATTTTTTGTTGAGGAACATTCGTTTTAATGATGAGTGTCCTTGTAAAATAAAAAGAACTTGTATTTTTTTTTAGCAATTATAATACTTTAATAAAGTTTAGCTATCCATTTATACAATTTAAATGATAAAAGTAACTTTATAAAGGCATAATGATGCTAAAAATAGCATGAATGATGTTTAGAGTCTGAGGAATGTAGATTGTAGAGATCCAGTCCCTTATTACTGGTGTCGAGGTATTCCATCTCAAACCTCAGGGGAGAAACATATCTGTATTACGATTCTTTATCGAGGTTGAATATGTTAAATAGCCCCAGGAATAATTTACCCTCAGGAGGACTATGCGCCCTATATTCACCCTCAATACAATAAATTAAAATAGGACAATAACCTACTACATATTTTTGTCCTGTTTTATTAAAAAAAAATTAGGTATTAGTTATGTTTGCCGGTAATGTGTTAGTGGCTTTTACATTTGTATTATATTGTATATGAAATAAAATAATAAAACATACAAGAAAATCTAGTGTTTTTTATTTTAACCATTATTAAAAGTGGAATATAAAAGTTTTTTCATATTTTACATACTAATCTTACATTATTTATTTACATTTGACTACAATATATATGTGACATCCCATTGTTATAGAAATTTTGGGACTTTGGACCAAAACACTGCAACAAGTATTTACTTGATGTAGACAGTCCTCTCTTGATGTAAACCTAACACTTCCTATAGAATACTGAAGAGACCAAAACAGGTGAAAATCTGAGGGAGTAAGGACAGGGGTATATGGTGGATGCACTTTCCAACCAAGCTCTCAATATTAACAGTGGCTAAAGATGTCTGTGATCTGATGTTATCATGATAAACAACCACACCCTTTCTGTTGATCAATTCTGGATATTTTTTCTCTATTTCTTGCATGAGTCTCATCAGCTGTTGGTCATAATGATGCTCTTCCAATCCTACTATATACACAGCATCACCTTATTGTGTGTTATTCCTGGTTTCGCCATAATCTGTGGAGCCCTCTTTTTCGCACGTTCTTGTCGTAGGTAATCCATCACCAGCGATCTTTTGTTTTCGAAAAAGGTACGGATTCATTACTTTTCAATAGAGAATTATAAATGAGTACGATTCTTTCAGTGAACTCGATTACGTTTCTTCCAGTGAACTCGAGTGGACGTAAATATCGAGTTTTTTTGTATATCCAGACTTTTTCAAATGGGTCAAAACTGTTTTGTGATCAACCCCTAGCTCTTGAGCTATGTCATAACTACTCATATGCCGATTTTGCTCCATTTTTTCAAAAATGGCATTGACTTTATCTGTAACAGGTCGACCACAACGAGCTTCATCTTTGACATCAAAATTCCCGGACTGAAAACGCTTGAACCAATTTTGTGCTACCCTTACTGATACTGTGTTAAGTCCATAAACGTCACAAATTTTTTTAGCGGCTTGTGTCGCATTTTTCCCTTTTTTGTAATAAAACTTCAAAAGGTATCGTATTTCTTCTTTAGATACACTCATTTTGGCGGACAGGAATATAATAGAAAAATGGCGGAAAACCGTTTTTACTATCTTTAAAAGGTCATCTATTTAATGGTATCAAAACCAGCCAGATACAAATTATAAAACCAAAGAGATTTTACTGCAACCTTTTTCTAAAATACGGAAAAACATTTTCCTCCACCCATTATATAGAGGACAAAGGTAAAAAGCGTTAAGCCGACATTTATATTTTTTTAATTGTATCTTTTTAATTAATGTGTACTACAATTAAACTAATGTTAACTATATTAACTGGAAGGTGTTAAGCATCTAAGGAAAAAACTTATTCACATTTTTTTAAATTTGTTACTATGATCGCTAAAAATACAGACTGCATAAAAAGCTAAAATTATAAACTTAATTAACTTTTGTGATCAGGTAATAAATTTAGGTAATCATAATGAGCCCTCTGCTATGATATCTATATCTAGCTAAATATTTAATATCCATAGGTACCTACTGTTTAAATTGGCTTTAGTGATCATGCTTCAAGTAAGCGTGAAGTCATTCCGACGTTTACGAAGCATATAAATGTAGGTAATTAAATTCAGCTGTTCAAAGCTGATACTAACAAAACAGTATGTTTTTGTCAAACCGTCTCCGAGATTCCCCCGAGTATTAGGCATATGGAATAACAGATATTTTCCCAGGTATACAACTGTAAAAGTGGTAGACACACGGTGTCACTAGGTTTGAGCTGCTCGACTTTTGTCACAAAACCTCCAGCTCACTCTGCACCTGCGCGATTTGTGGATGCCTGTGCTTATCGATGTTTCAACAATTAATTATCTGAGACAATTAAGATTCGCTGTTATCAATCATTTCGTCGTTACTGTTATTTTAAACAGTCTGATATTTTAATATATTATAATAATTTCTGCCTAGTCTTCTAGGTGATGAGCTTCAGTATAGACAAAGTTGAAAATCACAGTTATTTAAATAATATCGCATATTGCTGTATCTGTACAGTATAGTATATGGAACGTTTTGGGTAGGTACACTTATTAATTTCATTGTAATGAGGGTAAAGCTTAATGCTTGCTAATGCTATATTTATTGTCGTTGACTGCGATCTCTTCAACCGCGAACCTTCAGATTTTTGTGGTTTATCCCTTATGGTCACTGTCCGATCGAAATTTAATGATTTTTTCATGCCCTTATTGAGTTTTATAATTATAGTAATGGTAACTACACTGCAACATGAATGAGTCGGCTCGACCGGGAAAGAACCACGACCTCATAGAATAGCATATACTGTGTTTCGTATGTTAAGTGATCTGGAGTCCCAATTACATGCACTTTGAATCTTTATTGAGGATAGATATAAATATTATAGACAGTCAACACTTAAAATCAGGTGATTGACTGTGTTGTTATTGCCGGAATTCTCATGTGAACGAAATGTTTTTTCAAATATTCATATTGACGTGTTTTTAAAAAATTCTCAGATTCGTTTGTCTATGTTAAAGAGATACTATCGAACTTTGTTTATTTTAATACATTAATTTCCCTTACTAAGAGGACTTTTCTCTCAGTTCTTTATAGCGAATTACCAAATTACCAATGTCTTCATATAAAGAACCAAGTACAGACACGAGATCAAAATTAGAATACTAAACCTATTATTACACCAGAACAATAGAGAGACAGTGAAAGTAAAAACTTCAGGCCTTCGTAATGTTAAATTGTGAGCATTATAATTACATTAGATATTATAATATTAATTCATGGTATCAAGGTGTACTTAATCCTTAACTAACATACACCATATATTACCATATATATCTATATATAATGATAATATATATAGATATACATGGTAATATATGGACTAATATATACCATAGAATAAACATATATAAGAACTAACCAGACGAGAGTCCCTATAATTTTAATATAATTATTATATACATTTTTCAAACTCAAATATAATTTTTATAATATGTTGTCTTTCTTTTTAAATTGTCTTTGTACAAATCTAACGATTTTGCAGTTTGACATTCGAGACCATTGAGGAACTTATTAAATAAAATATTATCAAAATATATTGGATACAGATTACAGAAACCTATAATGGCAGTTTACGCTGCACATTTAACTCGTACTCTCCAAGGAACTCCCTCAGTTTTTCAAATCGCTGCTCAGGAAGCTCTGGGGACAACTGTCAAACCGGCACTAAAAAGACTCGTAGAGGTAAATTATTTTATTAAATTTTACTAGAATATAAGATGGACACTAGACTAATCGTAAGTTAGATTCCTGTACTATTGAAATTCTAATGACAAGTTAAATTTCTTTGCAATGAATGGTTGTAGGAATCAATAACTAATGGTCGAACTTCACTTTTCACATGCCCTTATCAATCAATATTTGATCTTGATCTAATACGCATGTTCAAAAGAAATTACGAAAAAGGGCACGTATTTAACAAACAATGTATTAATTCAGAATATATTGTTGAATTCTCCATTACTTTATTTTATTATTAAATAATCGATCGTACTAATATTATAATGGGAAATTTTGTATGTTTTGTTTTGATGTTTGTCACTCAATCATGCTAAAATAGCTGAATGGATTTGGATAAAATTTGGCACACAGCTTATAACCTGCATTAATACAGAATACTTTTTATATTTGCAAATGAAATGATGAATAATGATAATGATATATTATACTCATAAAACATAAACTAAAATGGAAATAATAACTATACTATAGTTTTTGTGTTTAGTCAGTTTAAATATATATGCTTAGATTTTTCAATTAGTCTTTATTTTGTAAAAAAAACATGGTAAACATTAAAGTATTATAACATTACATGTTACTAAAAGCACAACATCTTGGATCTCCACAGTCACCATAAGAAAATACTGCAATGTTTTTGTATGCTATTGTGACTGATTACTTGTATATTTAATTTCAAGTACTTGGCAGCTGTGTACCCTAACAAATGTGGATGGTGTGAAAAGTGGTATGATGAGCTATACCTACTAATTGATTTTTGTCTGCAGTACCATTATTTAAAACACTATGGTAAGTGTTGTTTTACTTTTTATATATAATCTGTGTTTAACTCTTAAGTTATAGTGCCCTGGCATAGAGGGTGTTCAAGTATTACTTTATTAGTTAAAAAAAGAAAATTGTGATCCTTTCTTCCCCAAATAATAAGATGACTTTTTTCAAAACTATTATTAATTATCAAAATTTAAGAAGTAAATAATCTTTAAAGAATGAAGTATTAGAATTTTAATTAAAAAAAGAAAATTAAGAATAATTTATTGGCTATGGACTCCTTATGGACTCCCAAGTTTGTACAACATTATCTGTTGGTAGCTGTTGGTTTAATATTTTGTAATTCTTTATATTTATTTTAGATTTACTGTTTCTCACAGCCCTTCCCTTACTGCTTATGCAATACTTGAACAGGGAATGTTCTTAGTTAGTTAAGGGAACTTATTAATCTAATCTATCTTAGACAAGCATGTATTATCGCTAAAAATCTTAGGAGGCTTTTTTGCAAGCAATATTAAGCCTATTGGTGTGAATATTAATAAACAAGTGTTTCGACATATTAAACAAGATACAGAAAAAATAAAATAAATTAATTTTAATGGAAATTTTCCCGAGAAGAAATTTATAAACCAAGTCCAGTAACAGGAGTTGATGATTTTGACAAGAGTGTGATAAAGCAAATTGTTTCCCTAACAAATGATGTCCCTAGGTCTACTAATCAATGAGCAATTCGGGATTTCGCACCCAACACTCATGCACACATGAAGTGCATCGCATCACGGAGCACATTCTCAATAAATTCTTTGGGGACTGCCAAACTGGAGCACTGTTCATCGACGGGGAAAAAGCTTTCGACAAGGTCTGGCACAACAGGCTTATATACAAACTATATGAGCTTGATGTGCCAGATCGACTCGTTCTAATACGAGACTTTCTCCGCAATCGCACCTTTCGGTACCGCGTCGAGGGAACGCGTTCCGAGGTTCACCCCATTTCAGAGTACCACAAGGATCCGTCCTAGGTCCCATTTACACACACCAACACGTACACCAATATATATACATCGCGAATGCGAGGTATACCGTTGGTGTAGTGTGTATAATTTAGTATAGTTTAGTGTGTATATTATATTAATCCCTATTCGCCGATGACACCGGCCTCTACGTGTCTGGATTCAAACCAGACACTATTTGTAAACGCCTCCAATCCGCAGCCATTTACTTCACTCGGCGCAACTATTCGATCGTTCAATATCCAGGGAAAAGACGGGCATATAAGACTCACCTTCGGTCCGCATTTTCGCATCATTTCCGCGTTCGCCCTAGGTCGTTGGCAACCGTTACTCAATAAAATAGCAAAATGTCCCTGCGTAATAAAATTACACTATACAAAGCGTGCATCCGACCCATAATGACATACGCAAGCCCCGTCGTTTGCGCATTCTCCCCTGCGTCACATTCATCGACTTCAGGTAATCAACAAAATCGTTTCATGTGCAAGGCCACCGGTGGTTCTTGCGTAATGAAAATCTACACATCTTCCGAACATCTACACATCATCTACCTTGATCTTGAGCTGCCGACCATAGCTCAGTACCTGAAGCAGGCTTCTCGCCCATATTTCGATGCTGCTGTCACCCACCAACCCCAAACCAACCAAACCCTTTGATTGTAAGTGCCACCACTTACAATCCCATCGCGAATCATAGATTCACCCGCGTGGGACCTAGGCACGCCCTCGACGACCCCGACGATGAGACTACCAGGGCCCAAGCTCTTCATAAAACACTACACACGTACATTGCACCCACATACCGCCCCCGCCGACGTCGAGATCGTCGCAATCAAGGTTATTCGCGATACCGCCATGTAACAGGCCGATTCTCTCCAGTCAGATAGAAGCGTCGCTGGAGTTTCTTGCGCCATTTCTTCTCCAGCGCCCATGCATACCGAAGTGGTGGTACAGATAGCCAATAATAATAATAGTGATATTAATGTAGATAATTCTTGGTCAGAAGCAACTGACCGTGCCGAGGTACGGCCCACTCGGGTATCCTAGAGTCCAGACGCTCTCGCGAAACAGGGTCCGGTCCAAGCCGAGGATCCCGAGGAGCCCTTGTGCTAGTTACTCACTAATAGAGGTCTCAACGGCGAAACTAGCCCGAAAAAAAAATTAACCTCTTATGCGAGTAATTTAATAATTTGATAATTAGAAGGTAATTGTTGTTTATCTCAATAATAAAAGTAGTTAATTTTTTTATCATTAAAACTCATTTGTTTATTAGTATTATCAGTTTTCAATGTAGATTTATATTATAATGATTTGATACAAGTGCTATCATTTCATCAAAAAATGAATATTTTTTTTTTATAACCCTTAGAGTAACAAACAAGCACACAGTTCATCTGATGGCAAGTGATTTCGGGCGGCTCATGACATCTACATTCATCTTTCACAAGCAATCATAATGCAGATGGCATAGTCACTCTTGAGAATTGAGATGGAATGCCTCGTCACCAGTAATAAAGTTCTCTGGATCCATACACTCACCCACTAAACACAGCAGCATTGCAGCATGCTGCTATATTACGCTGTAGTATTCTGTGAGGGAGTGGCCTACCATGGTCGAGCTGACCCATTCATTCATTTTGCAGTAAGAAACAAACTGGAGTGTAGCTCTACCACTTGCCTTGTCAACCATGAGGATTTAGATAAAATAGATAGAGATGAAAGTTGTGTGTGAATCAAAGTGTTGTGTGTTATTATTTATATAAAATATACTTTAAATAATAAACAATAAATTTGAAAAATAATAATACACTTCTATTATTTTCAGCCGCTTCATTTTCCGAGTGTTTCTATGGTCTACTGCGTGTACCTATAAATCCTAGCAATGAGTTCCACTCTGGGATTCGTTTGCCGAAACAACTGGAGAGAGGTTCTCTCTTACTGCTTGTATTGCTCCCATATGTAAGAGATAAACTTGAAGAGATTGTAGAAAAATGGCGAGAAGACGATGAAGATGGTAAACTTGGCAAGGTATGTAGTAAAAATTACTTCTTCTATTGTCTATTATTTATAAAATGTGTTATTTTTTTTCAACCATTTTTAAAAAGTCATTCATTTTCTATTCTGACCAACTTTATTTTTGCATTCATATCCAACAGCACATTTCCAATGCCTCTATTTGTTCTGTATTTTTGTGTCAGCAATATTAGCTCTCTTTTTCTTCTTCTTCTAAAGGCTTAGGACTAGAAAAATTCATCCAATCAAGCTCACCATTCTGCATCACTATTGAATGAAACTCCATGCATAGCATTCGAAAGCGATCGAAATAACTCGAATAGATATAGATTTGTATAGAATAAACGTCTTTCATTTTTAATCAATATGCCAAAAACTAATTAAATAAAAAAAAAATTAATGATATGTTGAAAATAAAATAAAAAAAAACTTAATGACCAACCTAAAATATATAATCATACGCATATATGTATGTATGTATGTATGTATATATATATATATGTATATATATATGTATATATATATGTATATATATATGTATATATATATGTATATATATACAATGAGACCTTCCAATGACAAAGATTATAGAATACAAATACATCAGTCTTAAACTTTTGTCTAATATGTGGTTTCCGGTATTGTTGGGAATAGAGGGCAGTGGATAGTTTTATGATAAAAAGTGGTATATATTATTTTTTAGTTAATTTATATTTACTTTATACTATATCTGTGTTTAATTTTAAACTTTTATACTGATAATATATTTCTAATTAATTTTAGAGTAATATTGACCAAGCTCGCAAGGCTGCCATTAAGGTATATTCCATTATCCACTTTGTCACGGAGACAGCAAAATTCATTCAGTTTGCTCGGTATCTAACTGGTCGTTCGTTATCTCCGGGCTTAGATTTGGCTTTCCTGGGTTTGACGATAAAGGATTCACCTCCTCCAGAAGCAGAGGACTATACATGGTCAGATCTTTTTAAAAGTCTCTGGGCTAGACAATTCAGGTAATATTTGTAGATATTTTATATATAAGTAATTGTAGAAATTAAATAACTGAATCATTATAATAATTGCTATATGAGACACTATAAATATGCAATAATTATGTTTGTTTGTTTATAGCGATGCTAAACTATCCTTCCCACTAGTGGGCCGTGGATTACTCAGTGCGGTGCAGTATGGAGCATTTGGAGTACAACTTTTACGTTGGTGGGAAGCACGAGCTTCCCCATATACATCTTTACCATTACTCACACCGCCAGAGGTATGTACTGTTATTTGGTAAAATATTTATTATGATTGATATTTATTTTGGGATATCCATTACCAGGGTGTACTTGGTATCCAAGGTACTTTTATTTTCTTTTTAATTTATATGGCAACTATCATTTTGATAATTATGCAAGTATCCATGTGTTTAATTTATTGGAAAGTAATAACGGCATTTAACGGAATACATTACGAGCATGAGATCTATCTTCCGTTTTCACGGTATCACCAGTCAGATTGCTTTTTTCAAAAGCTGGCTGAATTGGCTTTTTTATGATATTAATGGTGGCTGGATTTAGGTGTTTGTGGCTTGCAGTCATCACTTACCATCAGTACACCTTGTGCTTATTTGTCACCCTTAGTTTCATTAATTGGGTAGTTGGCTCAACTTCCATCACATCTGGTAAATCAAAGGTGCATAGTACTTGGTTGGCACTTCTGCTTTTCAATTGGCACCTTTGTCTGTCACTGGGCATATCTGTCTGTAGCTTGACATCTCTGTATGTCATTTGGCACCTTTGTCTGCTCTGATTGGAGTTTGATTTGATTGGATTAAATGTGAGAGTTCATTTTTATTCATTCAACAAAATGTCATTTGTGTGTTTAAAAATATTCTTATCTGCAGACAAGTGAACTCGAATTCAGATGGAAGAACAGATGTCCAATTTGCCTGCAGCCATGGAAGGTGCCAACCGTCTTGCCAGTGTCTGGGTATTCAATTTTTTTTACCTCTATAAGTTTACCTTATCAAGCAATAGTCACATTCCTGTATGATGTTCTCCTAATCGATTTTAACTAGCTGTTTTGACAGTGGTAGAGCTACATTGCAGTTTGTTACTAGCTGCAGAATGAATGGGTCAGCTCGACCGGGTTAGGACCACGCCCTCACAGAATACCAGCATAATACTGCTGTGTTTCGTCTGGTGTGTGAAGGGATCCGGAGACCTTCGTTACTGGTGACGAGGCAT